>JARFYF010000104.1:76006121-76021522 GCA_030265395.1 Rhina ancylostomus
CAGAGCAACACGGCTGAGATGAAAGTGGACTGGAATCAGGCAGAACAGTAGCAAATTGAACATAATTCAGTGAAGCCTGAGATTCTGCATTTGAGAGGTTTAACACAAATATGCAATAAATGGGAGGGTTTTGAGAGATGTGAAGAAACAGGCAGATTATGAAATGTATATCCACAGATCCTAAAAGGTATCAGGACAGGTCAATGAGATGGTTAAAAAAGCACGTGATATTTTTATTAGCTGTAACACATAACTTAAAAGTAAGGAGATTATCTCAGAATGGCAGATAATATTAGTTAGACCACAGTTTGAGAACTCTGTACCACCATAATCACCACATTGCTGCTGGGATGTCAGTACACTGAGGAGGATCAGAGGAGATTTATAAGGGCATTGCCAACTTTGGAAAATTTTAGCCTAGAGGAAAGATTGGATAGTTGGGTCTTTAGAGTACAGGAGGCTGACATGCCTAAATAGTTAATAGAAAGGACTTATTTCTCTTCTCATAGGGATTGAAAATCAGGGGGCATTGATTTGAAGGGGTTGAGGGAAGGGCAAGAGGTGATCTCTGCTTGGCTAGAATAGTCGAGATTAAGTACCATAGTGAAGCTGATGTAATGCAAAATAGTGACTTTGCAATGCCTTGCTCCAATGAACCACCCTCTTGCAAACAAAGTAATGCTTTTATGATATGCAGAGCATCAGTTTTAATTGAAGAATACAAGAAATTACCATATTGAAAGAAGCCTTATATAAGATATTACATATCATCTCTATGTTAGCTCACTTGAAGTGGGACTGAAAATGTTAAATTGCAGTGGTTAGATTTTCTCACTACTTTCCTATAATATTGATCTCTCTCCAAGATTATTTTAATCCATTTAAATGGTGTGGACAATAGCAGCTGAACCGACGGGGAAAAATTAACTATTAATTGCAATGTAGCATCAAGACATTAAATTCTATTCATGGATTAATTGTCATTCAATAGCACTAAGGTGCATTAAGGAAGAAAGCAATAAATCATTTGAATATTGCTGATGACATGAAGTATCAGCGGAGTGTTGATATTCCATGCTTAAACTAGCTGTCAGACATCCATTTTGATTATGAACTGGGTATACTGTGGAGATATTGCATGGTTTAAATGGAAAGGTAGGCTTTGTGAGATCGCTGAAGTGTTGGCATTCTTTGAGTTTTGTTATTATATATTGTCCCCATCTATGAATGAAAAATATGTCCGATTTCATTAAAATGTGTACAGATTGCCCCTGTGATTTTAATGTTCTGCGATTGAACAGTGCCTAGCAGCATGGTCTGATGTCTGCCACAACCTGTGTTTTCAGGTCTTAAGATTTTGTGTGGATATGTTAGCAAGAATGTTAGATTCTTGTGTTACGTCATTATTCAAAGTGATGTAAATTGTTGTTTAAAATAAAAATTTTAAGAATGCAGATTACATGGATTTGAAAAACTTAAATTGTAGTTGAGATCTTGATTATGCAATTGTTCTATAAATAAATTTGATGTTCTTTTAATGTCTCCTAGATCTTCATGTTGTATAGCACTTGCAATTTAACTATTTATGTTATAAAGCATAGTAAAAAAAAGTTTTTTTTTCATTGTGCCTTTAGCATGTAATTAGGTGATATGCATTGTGATGTAAGTCCTTGCATTACTGCAGCTTTATGTGGCAGGAAGGCACTGATCAATTATCAGCAATGCTTTTCCCAACTTATTTCCTATACTGTCCCTTTCTTAAGTATCTTTGACCATTTTCTGTTAAGCACTGCCCTCAGTATTTTAATTGTTTCCATTGAATAAACTCTTAGCCCCTATTAAACTGAATCACATGCAGCTGGTCAGTCTTAAACCAATCAGATAATATATTTCTTTGTGTCAGCTTCAGTATATTTGTGGTTTTGTTCTATTCAAGGAAAGAAACCTTTTAGTTGAATATGCTGTTTTTAAAGCCATCTCCTGTTGCTTTGAATCTGGCATTTCACCACCATTTTCTACAGTAAATTTGAAATTGTGTATTAGATTAGAAAAGATTTGTCAGCCAGTTTATTAAAGTATTTGAATGGTGAATACTCAGAGTATTGTTAATTGCTGGATTTTGATAATTGCTGATTTTTTCAGTATTTTTATGGTAGTGTCTTTTATATTAACACAGCAAATGCATCAGCTACTATAACTCACTGTTGCTTGTTTTACATAAACATTTGCTTTCTGTAATTATAGAGTCATAGAGCATGGAAATAGGCCCCTGGGCCCAACGAGTTGGTGCCAACTACTGAGAACTGATTTACACTAATCCAATTTTATTCTCCCCACATTCCCTTTGTCCCCAGATTCTACCACTCATGTACATGCTTGAGTCAATTTACACAGCCAGTTAACCTACCAGCCTGCAAGTCTTTGAGTTTAGGATTATATTGAAAGCAATGTACATTCTAATGTACATTCAACAGTGAGGAGAGTGAAATATAAATTTTATTACACATGTTGGAAACAGTTTGCAGTTGATATGAGTTTCAAGTTAGAATGTTGGAAAATTCAGTGTGGTTTATGGTTAGGTCATTGTAGCCTTTTGGGAAAGTTGATAGGTATTCCTTGTATTGGGATTTGTTTAACTATTTACAGTTTGTGTATATATGAAAACTTACGTGACATCTGTTTGTTCAGCAAGAGATGCATCTGTTTTTAAGATGCAAGTGTGCTAGGAAGAAGGTATCCTTTAGAAATAATAGCAGAAGGCTGAATTCCAGAAATAACTTGGTTGGCCATTAATTGAAATTTTCTGTTCATTGTCAATGTCAACATGATGAAATATAATTTTATTTGGACATTTTGGGCTGTGAATTTAGACTTTAGTTAGTTATAGAAAATAATGTTTCCTGTTTTGCAAAATTTCAGCAAAAATATAAATATTTTGAGCAGATGGGTTGACATTTTTTTCCATCAGCATTTAAGTGGCAACCATTATGTTTGGATTTGCCAATGCATTAAGCTAAACTTCTGTAAGCTATTAATATGGCACTAGTTTTAGGCACCATACACTTGGAAGTAGGTGAAGGCTTTGGAGAGGGTACAGAACAGTGGAACTTGAATGGTTCCAGGGAAGACAGGTTATAGTTACACCAAAGAAATTGGAGTTGTTCTGCTTAGAGCAAAGAAGGGTCAAGGAGATTTGGGAGTTGTGCTTAAGTTACCAAAGGTGTTGGAGTAAATGGCTTAGGGGGTTAATGACAAGAGTATACAAATTTAGGGTGATTAGCAACATTTTGTTTTCGGATTTTGAGGGGTGTTCAGACAGAAACGTTATTTGATCATGTCGTTGATAGCATCCTTGTTTTAGTTCCTTAGCTGAATGATATATCTTGAAGTAGTTTGTTGCCAAAGGACATGTGAGAAGATTTGGATATTAACGTTCTCACTGCTAGTGTTCAAAATTTTATTTTAATTCTTTGCTTGAAGATCTTGTTTAACTTAAGTTCTACCGGTTACATTACTGACTAGCATTTTCTACTGTGTATGCACAAACATGTGATTGGTATAAATCTGTGAACAATATCTGTATATTCTTAAAGCAAAGTGCATGGTTGGCTTTGTAAAATATACTGCCAAGACATCTTTGCAAGTGAAAACCAAACACATTTCGACTTAATTCATTTTGAGGGTGTTTGGGTTGGCAGTGGGGGTTCTACTATCAGTTAAACCAAACAAAATAATCAAAATCTAATTGTATGTTATAAATAATTTTGTTGCCTTATATACTCCACAGTAACTTGGATCCATACTATTACTTTATCAAATTTAGTAAGTACCTACAATCTTATGGTCTTTTGTTGAGTAGTTGTCTAGATATTTTCCATTCTTCCAAAGTGAGTGGAAACACAGCACATGCTTATAGGTTATTCTACAGTCAGGGGCAGATATCCAAGGCAAAGATTTCAGAACATAAAAGCATGATAGTCATTTTAAAAAAAGTCAATGTTGAATGATACAATGTTAAAAACCCCTAAACGGTAGCAGATTGATGATGGGTCTTTAACACAATTTTACCTGTAAACTCACTTTTTAGTTTGTTCTATTCTTAATTCACTGACCATTTTTTTGTGTATTTTTGCTCTGGTTATTCTAAAAAGGCTTAGAGAATCACAGAATGGCTACAACACGGAAGGACGGTATTCAATCTGTTGGGTCTCCATTGGCTCTGTGAGGGAAGGATTCAGCTCGTCCACTCCCCTTCTCTCTCCCTTATGTCTGTATATTCTCTCCTTTCATTGCTACAGTTGAATCTCTCCCCATTGCTACCCCTGGCAGTATATCACAGATTCTGATCATTCACTGTGCAGCACACTAGTGCAGCCAGTAGAGCCGCTGCTTCATAACACCAGAGACATGGGATCTTTCCTGACCTTGGGTCCTGTCCATGAGGAGTTTGCATGTTCTCCCTTTGACCACATGGGTTTCTTCCCCCCCACATCCCAATGACATGCAAGTTGGTAGAATAATTGGCCATTGTAAATTGCCTCTGGTGTGTAGGTAAGTGGTTAGAATCTGGGGGGGGTTGATGAGAATGTGGTGAGAATAAAAAAAATGGGATTAATGTAGAATTAGTATAACTGGGTGGTTGATGGTCTGCATGGCCAGTAGACCAAAAGGCCGACTTCCATGCTGTATTGAGTCTGACTCAAAAAACATTTTCCTCGTGTGAATTTTGGTTTTTTTTCCACTCACCTCATTCTATGTCCCCTATTTTTACATATCTCCATCAATGGGAACAGTCTTTTTCTGTCTGCTCTGTTTATACCCTTCATAAATTTAAATACCTTAGTCAGATCTCTTCATAACTTATTCTGTTCCAAGGAAAACAATCTCAGCTTCTCAGTCTATCTTGACTTCTGCACCTTCTCCAAAGCCAGTATACTCTTCCTGAAGTGTAGTTTCCAGACTGTAAACAGTGCTTCAGTTGTAGCTGAGCCAGTGTTTTATACAATTTGGCGTGGCTTCCTTGTTCATGTGTTCTATGCTTCTGTTCAGTGCTTCTTTTAACCACTTTCTCAACCTTTCTTGCCACTTTCAATAAACTGCACACGTACCCACAGATCTCTCTGTTATTGTACCCCTTCTGGAATTGTGCGCTCTAGCCTATTTATCTGCTCCCATTCTTTATTCAAAAATGGAAATATCATATTTTTCAGCATTAGTTTCAGCATTTACTATCAGATCTTTCAAAGTTGATCTTTGGGTTTAGGAAAGGTTGTCACCAGTACTTGATTCTGACAGCCAAACAAATAATTACTTATTTGCTTCGAATTTGCCATGGACTTAGATCTGATATGTAAAGCACAATTATTACTTCATTTGTGTTTTAAGCATTTTGTTTAATTTCTCAGTAAAATATAGAAACTTGTAACACTTGTATCTGCAAATTTATGCTTTGAAATGTGATTTTTATATACAGACTTTATGAATTTAAAATCATGATATAAGTTACAGGCTATAAGATTTTAATTTGTAAGTTTAATAATTTTGTCGATGAAAATGTGTTCAAATTTTTTCAGCTTATTTTTCAATGCAATTTCACTTCACAGGATATATGCACATGAGAGGGTAACTCGTTCTGAAAAGCAATTCCAGTCACTTCCAGCAGCTCATCGGAAGCTGCTTCCTAATTTTCTTCCTCATGTGAAAAAATTAAGAGAGTGTATTGAACATAACTATGAAATTCTAAAGGAAATTATAAACAACTGCAATCATATGTTTGAAAATAAAGAATATGGATTCATTGACATGGAGGTAAGTGAAAAATAAAAATAATTTTTTGAAAACTCAGTTCCATGTTGGCTCCAAATAATTGGAATTGAATGCATTTTTAACTGATGCATTCATCCAGTATTATACAGGTCTAAGTAAATTTATGCATTATTTTGGTACTGTGATCAAAATTACCCTTGGCAAACTAAGTGCAATATCTTGGTATAAAAATAGAGTATACTGGAGGTCAGGCAGCACCTGTGGAGAGAGAAACAGAATTACTGTTTCAGGTCAATGACCTGTCATCAGGACTAGCTGTGATAAAAATGCTAATGAATGGTCATCAACCTGAAACTTTAACTCTGTTTAATTTTCCACATGCACTGCCTGACATGCTGAGTATAACTTCCTGATTTTATTTAAGATTTTTTGCTTCTTGCAATATTTTGTTTTGGTATTTCTTCCTGATTTGTTTGGTATAATTGTACAATATTAAAATGGGAGTCTCTGTCCTCCACAGTTTTGTTAAATATAGGGCATGCAACACTGAGATATATTTAACTGATATCATCCAAACTCTAAAATTAGATAAGACTTTAAGTCAAATGCCATGGAGGCAATATTTCTTACCTCTGAAGCACTATTGATTCTAATAAAATCACTGATTATTAATTCTCAATGGGTAAATAGTATAGCATTAAGCTGAAAAGTCGTAAGTTTTAAGGTTCTGTTGAGTTAAATGATTTCAACTAGCATGGCAATTAGGATGCTGCACCTGGCCTTTGGATCCCTACATGGACAATGTAAAAATTAACCAGATTGCTCTTATGCTAAATTGTGAGCCCAGCTGGAAAATGAACTTGAATGGATAGTACGTGAGGATAACCAACCTTTGCTATATATTTCTAGACTTAATGTACCATATTTAAATGAGGTGTCGAGCTGCAGTGCATCAAAGCGAATTCGGCAGGGTGACGTTCTTTCCCCATTATCATCCACTTCCCCACCTTGCATGATAAATGGGACAGCTTGGTAAAGTGAAAGACAGGGAAATATGTGGGTTGTCAGAAAAGAAGTAGTTCATGTTTACAGTTAAAAGCAGCACTTCAAATTAATAAAGCCATTTAAAAAAAAGCCATTGGAGTACTGGTGGTTATGAAAAAGGGATAGAATATTAAAATTGGGGTATAACAATGAATCTTTCTAAAACCTTAACAAGAACCAAGGTGAAGCATGACATGCAGGTTTGGGTTCCATGAAGCAAATGTGTTGGCATTGAAAGGGATATATTTCACTAGGTGCATAAGGAAATACTTGAAACTTGGGAATATTTTGCTTCAGGTAGTGAAGGTGAATGAGTGGTTTATAGAAGCATCTAAAATTATGAAGGAACAGGAGAGTAGGTAGATGTTTTCAGCAATTGTATGCTGTTAGATGAAATATACAATTAAAAGCAAGAAATTTAAAATTGGATGCAGCGGGTGTTCCTATACAGAGTAACCATTTAGACTGCCATTATTCTCAGAACCATACCCTCCAAAATGTCTGTCTTTACTTAGAAGACTGTGGATGATTCTCATTCCTGTACATAATCTAGGCTGCCATTTGGTGTAGTACCAAGCAGTGCTGCATTATTGCTGTGAATGGTAAGGAATAGTGAGATAATGTCTGATTTGATATTTTGGGTTAATTAAAAGATCCTATCCCACAGTTCAAAGAAGAATCGAGCATTAATTCACTTATCAACAACGGTTTTTATTTGTTTCTTCCTTTGGTTATTGAGGGTGCAGAATGCATTGGGTATTTGAAGGAGAGAACAATAGAGATATTGAAAAGCAGGCACAAAAATATAGGAGCAACAACCCACTTGAAAGATACATGCAAAAGCTGATCAGGCTAATTTTTGATTTGTAACTGCCATGTAATCATATGCAATTGACATAATGAGCTGGAAAAAGTAAACATTTCAGGAAAAGAAATCTAAATATTTTGCAGCAGGTCTTAATGAATTATTAATTTCCATGAGCCTTTCTCCCATTTATTAATAAATTATTATTTTTGATTATAATAGACTGACTTGGGACGATTAAAACCAGCATCTACCTTTGACATGGACAAACTGAAGTCCACCATTAAGCAGTTTGTAAGAGATTGGAGTGAAGATGGCAAGGCTGAACGGGATGCTTGTTATCAGCCGATCATTGAAGAAATCATAAAGCAATTCCCTCAAGAAGAATGGTATGTTATTGGTTTTACCTAACTCAAACTTATATACAGTTGGACCTATTTGAGTTGAGAGATAGATTTGAAGAGATTAATTAATTGTTTTTGAATTGGATTTTTAAAAATTAATTATGGTGTATTTCAGGTGTTATTCTGGAAAGACACTGTGCTTAAGAAAAGTTTACTTTAGCATGTACAAACCCTTTGAGCGTAACTTCTCTTCTCCTTACTCTTCTCAGAAGCTCCCATCTTTCAAACAAGCCACATGGTTAAAAGAACTGAGCATCTTGCTTTCAGTTTATGCAATTTGACACTTTTGCTAATGTGAGAACTGTCATAGGAACTTTCAGATTTTATGTGTTTTGCTCTCCAAATGAAGAACATTAGCTGTTACCCTATGTATCTGTGACATACATTTTCCTTGCATTGTATAGAATAGGAAATGGACCTATGTTCACCAATCTATGGTATCATGCATAGGTACTAGCTTCATCCAGCAGAATAGCATTAACTGAATATGTCTTGATGTTTCTATGTGAACTGATGAACAGTAAATACCAGTTAATTTTTAGTAATGTTTCAAAATTTCCAATCTTATGAACGAAAGTACACTTATTATAATGAGCATACTGCTACTTCTGTGTATATTGTAGTCACTAACCAGGATTGTATGAGATACTGTATGTGTCAGCCACTTACACAGACAACTATTGGAGCAGAAATTGTCAAACAAAACATTGCCTACTATATATTTGAAAGCAAGATCAGTAAGGTTAATTAATGCTGTTTGAGATGCAGTGAGGTTAACAAGTTGAAGTACAATCCATGTAAACCATTTGATATATCCTGTGAAATGCTAATGATAAATGTTTCATTTAGTCCTTGTACATCAAATTAATTGTTTCATTTTGCTTTGTCAATATAGCAATCCTGCTGATTTGAACATACTTGTACCAGGAGCAGGACTTGGAAGACTGGCCTGGGAGATTGCTCGACTGGGTTATAGTTGCCAGGGTAATGAATGGAGTCTATATATGCTCTTCTGTTCACATTTTGTACTCAACAGGTAGAGTATGACCTCAGAACTTGAGTACTGTTTGTTTATAGTGCATGATTTTAAAGTATTATTCTAATTTAAAATAATTAAACAGGATTTGTTTCAGAAACAAAAACAAATATGAAAATAGCTGGAATGCATAAGAGGTCATTCAGAATATCTAAAGAGAAAAGATATGCAAAATTTATGGCCCTTTCATTGGAACACTGCTTGACAATGTTACCATGTGTTTTTTTTCCTTAAATTTGCTATTGATATAAAGCTGTATGGGAGAGTGAATTGTGAGATGACAAAAATCTGCAGAGACATAGGCAAGTTAAGCAAGTGGACAAGAATATGGAGATGGAATATAAAATGGGGAAAAACTGAAGTAGGAAGAATAGAACAAGTTTTTAATTAAGGTATAAGAAACTAATAACTGTTGGTGTATGGCTCTTGGTTTGCTGATTCATGAAACAAAAAAAAACCCACAAGTAATTAAGTGGTTGGCATCAAAAATAAGGACGTTTTGGTACAGTTGTGCAGAATTTTGATGAGACCACACTATTTGAAAATCTGGTTTCCAAAGCTAAGGAAAGATATACTTCCCTTAGAGGCAGTACAAGGCAGTTTCACTGGATTAATTCCTGGGATAAGGTTCGCCCTTGAAGAAAGAAGGAATAAGTTTGAGATGTATTTACAAAAGATAAAAAGATGGAGATTTGGGAGGATAGATGCTGAGACTGTGATTTCTTAGATTAGAGAGTTTAGAACTAGGGGTCACCATTGAGGACTGATGAGGAATTTCTTTACTCCATATGTTAAAAATCTTTGGAATTCTCTGTGGTGGAGGGCTGTGGATACTCTGTGAGAATACTGAGCACTTAGATTTTTGGCTACAAAAGGAGTTGAGAGATGTGTGGATCAGGTAGGAAAGTGACCTTAATGTACAGCATCAGTCATAATCTTATTGGATTGGTGGAGTAACCTCAAGGGGCTGTAATGATGTTCTTCATAGGTTCTTGTTTTGTTTTCCCTGATCTCATATTTGTTTCAGGGTACAATAATTTACAATATTTTTATATGAGTATGCTATATTAAAGTGTTTAATTTAGTTTGTTAATTCACTTTTTTTTAGATGTTCTGGAGTTAATACAATGACAATCTATCCCTGGATCCATCAATTTAGTAACAACAAGCGATCAGCTGATCAGATTCGACCAGTCCACTTTCCTGATGTTGATTCTCACAGTCTTCCATCTCATGCTAACTTTTCTATGACAGCAGGAGATTTTCAGGAGATATATACAGAACCAAGTAAGCACCACAGTTTTAGATCTTCTGTGAACATTATTATTTGTAGTTTTGTTGTATTTATAACTCAGATGTTTAATAATGAACTATAAATCAATTGTGTTAAGAAACCTTATAACTTTTTAAACTTGCGGTGTTTTACTGCAGAACTGGGTATAAAAATTATTAATTTTTAAAAATTTATTTAATGCCCTGGATCATGTTGGGTACAGCCACCGTCTACCATCACTACCCACAGTTTCAATGAACAAACACTGACCTGGTCTGGATTTGGAGAATCAAGTTCACTGGCCTTCAATTTCATTGGGTCCAGCCAGCAATGAGGCCTCGAGTGACAAATTATTAGTACTAGTTTATTATTGTCACTTGTACTGAGGTACAGTGAAAAACTTGAGTTGCATACTGTTCATACAGATCAATTCATTACACGGGCAGATACATTGAGTTAGTACAGAGTGCATTGAGGTAGTACAGGTGAAAGGAACAATAACAGAGTATAGAATAAAGTGTCACAGCTACAGGGAAGTGCATTGCAAGTAGACAATAAGGTGCAAGGTCACAGCAAAAGAACCATTAAATAGTCTTATCACTGTGGGGTAGAAGCTGTCCTTGAGCCTGGTGGTATGTGCCCTCAGGCTCCCGTATCTTCTGCCTGATGGGAGAGGAGAGAGAGAGTGACCTGGGTGGGAGTGGTCTTTGATTATGCTGGCTGCTTCACCAAGGCAGAGAGAGGTATAGACAAGAGTCCATGGAGGGGAGGCTGGTTTCTGTGATGCGCTGGGCTATGTCCACAACTCTGCAGTTTCTTGCGGTCCTGGGCAGAACAGTTGTCATACCAAGCTGTGATGCATCCAGACAGAATGATTTCTTTGGTACATTGATAAAAGTTGGTGAGTGTCAAAGGGGACATGCCAAATTGTGATCTGTATATAATGTTTTGTTGAAAACCACATGTATCCTTCACCTTCAGAGAAAAATTGGATGAATACTTGAAGATAAAAATGTTACAAGGTTATGTGAAAAGCAGAGGAATGGGATTAGTTACTTAGTTCCAATATATAAGCAACCAAATGTTGAATCATTCTCTGCTATATTAGAATTGCGAGGAAAAGTCTCAGAAGCATTCAGTCAGATTTGTTCACCTGTATGTATATATTGCATAGATGCATTTGGAGACGCATGCTTTTTGAATACATATTTAGGAAGTTAATCCAGAAGTTATAATCATCCACATAATTATCCATTTCACTGCAATTGGATGCAAAAGTTGATGTGAAAGAATTAACAAGTCTACA
The DNA here is from genome assembly GCA_030265395.1 of Rhina ancylostomus. Lineage (NCBI taxonomy): Eukaryota > Metazoa > Chordata > Chondrichthyes > Rhinopristiformes > Rhinidae > Rhina > Rhina ancylostomus. The sequence continues at coordinate 76,017,756 of JARFYF010000104.1, forward strand.
AACTAGAAATTATGTCAAAAAGTGAAAAACAATTTATGGCTATCTGTCCAGGATGAAATGTAGAAGACAAAATATAACTATTTGAAATGCTTTTTATATATAATCCATAATGTTGTTAGAATCTAAGAAACATCAGCCCTGGGTGGCTTTCGTATGCACACAAATCACAAAGTTTAACATGCAGGAACTGTAACAATTAGGAAACCAATTGGCACGCTAGCTTCTAATGCAAAAGGATTGCCACTTTCAAAGATTTATGCAATTTATATGCCCAGGTTCCTGCGTTCTTTTGTACCCTTTAAAACTGAGCCATTGAATCTATTATTTTTCCTGCAAAACTGGATCTTTTCACGCTTCTCTGTTAAATGATATCCACTACTTTTCTAATCTTAAACCAGCTCTCTCTGTCTTCATACAGTCCATTATTATCCTCATTGGCATTTACTATTCAAAGTTGATTTTATTGTCATATGCACAAGTATATGTGCATATATATACATTGCAGGTGTAATGAAAAACTCACTTGCAGCAGCATCACAGGTACATAGCATCATATAACCAGCATTCACAAGAAAAAACATAACTTAAACATAAATTATACACAATTTTTACAAGAGAGAAACATTTGGAACAAAAAATAAGTCCATTTTAGAGTAAAGTGACAAGAGTGGTCATAGTACATCTGTAGAAGTTTGTTAGCGTGTTCGGTGACAAGCCGAACCTTCTTAACCTCCTGAGAAAGTGAAGACGCTGGCGTGCTTTCCTTATGATTGCATCTATGTACTGGGCCCAGGACAGGTCGTCTGATATTTTAATGCCCAGGAATTTAAAGCTGCTGACACACTCCACTACCGATCCCCCAATGTAGACTGGCACATGTTTGCCCTCCTCCCCTTTCCTGAAGTCAACAATAAGCTCTTTAGTTTTGTTGACGTTGAGCAAGAGATTGTTGTCGCATCTCTCAGTCAGGTGTCCGATCTCGTTCCAGTATGCTGACTTAGTTTTCCAATTGTCCCTTTTTCCTCTTTGCGTAGATTAGCCATGTTATGAATATGCATTAGCAATGTGAATTATAACAACTGTTTCAGTGCAACTGAATCTAAAGTTTCTAACCTTTTTTTTTGCATGAGCTATTTTTATATTTGCTTTAGTCTTCCTATTTTATCAACAGATGCATGGGATTGTGTGGCAACGTGTTTTTTTATTGACACAGCCCATAATGTTGTTGATTACATTGAAACAATATGGAAGATTCTGAAACTTGGAGGAATATGGATAAACCTTGGTAAGTACTGTGTGAATAACCTGTTTACATATAAAATTGTTTGCTCTTTGGTAACTATCTAAAATAATATGCATCGATGAATATTATTTTATAAATTGAGTACATATCTCAGGGTTTAAGACTGAAATGTTTTAACATTTGAAACAGTTTCAGGGATTAATTATAAAAGTACTGCATTAGCTGTTTAGAACGTTTCCATTTTTAAACCTCTGGTGTATAAATTAATGCTGTCAAATCATGAACATAGTTATTGAGGAAATCATCATTTTGTATGTCTTGTTCTGTTTTCTCCAGAAATAATGATCACAACTGCCTTGATTCCTTGAGGGATAGCCATAACAAAGTAAAATGTGAACATAATGGTATCTGCATTAATAAATGTACTACAACAATATTAAATGTAACAGAGCACTAGTGGTATTTTAAATTATGTTCCTCTGATGCTTTTCCACCTATTTCCTTATATAGACAACACAAATACTTCGTGCAAAGTGCAAAACCTGATAAAGAAAGCACCTTGAAGACTCTTTGTAGGTGACCATTATTCTGCAGATTGTTTTATTTTACCTTTTAATTTTATATATAAACTAAGCAGATTAGAGAAGCGACATAAACCAAAGTGTGTATCATCAGGGTGAATGCTCATTTATGAAATTATTAATGATTTGAATGAAGAAAAAATGTAGATACTGCATCTTATTCTCCTCAAAGGAATTCTGGGATATTAGTGGGGCAGTTTCAGGCTACAATAGAAGTATTGTTTATTCAGATGTTTTCATCAAAGTAATAATTAAAAAAAAACATTTTTTAAAGGCTAGGTTTACATTGAAAATATATTGCAGAAATATTTTAGAGAAATGTAAAATATGTAACTAAGAAATGTGCACTATTCCGTTTAAAATTGTTGACATAAAAATTATATTCCTGTACATTTTTCTAACATTATTTTGTTCTCAAAGGGCTAGAACTAAATATTTTCAAATTAATGTTTTATACTGTTGATTGTATCAAGCATATGCATTTGTATCAAAGACAGAACTATCACTATCTTAATAAGCTTTCCTAAGAATGCATAGATGAAAAATATCCTTGGACCAACAAGGCTGTTTTTCCACATGCTGGAGGTAATATGGCCCTACCATGCTTACTAAGTTTTATATAATTTTCCCTTGATTGTCTTTGCCTCTTAAGATACACATCAAATTTTTAACCCATATAGTGTTCATTATCAAACAATTACTTTCTCTAAATATTTTTGCAGTTCCAGTAGCATAGGAACTATTTTATTCCATGCTTTTCCCTATATTTTTAAGCCTCCTCTTTGTCAATCTTTTTAAGTTATTGATGCAACTTTTGCTATATTTCGCATGTCCATAATAAGTTGGGAGAAATTTCTTGTCATTCCTAGACTCATTAATTTTACTCTTGAATTATGCATTCCCACCTCAAACTAAATGGCCAGTTTATCTCTTAATTATCTTCATCATTAAGCATTTTAAAGATCTTAATCACATCTCCCTTTTTAGCTTATATAGTGAATAAAATTTATTCTGAGATACCTTCATAACTTGAAGCCCTGGTTATTTTATCATTTGTCACTCTTCTCTAAATTCTCTTCATTGCATTTGTCTACATTGAGGCAGAGTACAGCAAACTTTAAATGTTGTTCAAACAATGCATCAGATAGGGTTAAGATATTTTTTGATGTATTGAGACATTTTCAGATACATTACCACATGATTAATTTTTGTACAGTAATGTGCTTAACTGGTATACTTTTAGTATACCTCTCTCTTAAACTAGTTGTTTGGTCAATATGGAATCACCACAACCTTTCATGTAATTTTACTACACAATCAAGGCTAAACAACCTAAAGTTTGCATATAATAATTGTTCATCCATAGAAATTTTATTTGACATCATTATTTTGTCAATGTTTAGCATTATATATTTGACCAAACTTGTAATTAACAAATTGGCTGGTAGAAATAACATGACTTTAGAGCTATTTGGTGATAGACCTTGAAACTATTAATGCTTAAATTTCAGTTATAAGGTTAAAATCAGTTTTCTTTTCTACAACGAAATGAAAACAAAAACAATATTTTCACCTCCCAAAGACAAAGACTGTGTTCTTGACAAAAATAAAAATTTGAAATATAAGCCCTTGACTAAAATTAAACCATTTATCAGGCTGATACACCAGAAGTCAGATTTCAGAACTTCTGAGTTGAAAATGTAAATGAATTAAATGAAATTTTAGTATCAGTTTAAGCACAATTTTATTAATATGTCACATTTGTTTTAACATAGTGAGCATGGAAACAAAACAACATGTATAATTTTTGAAATGTAAGTCAAAAAGCTGTATTTCTGGAAAGAGCATTAAATATGAATTGCATATGTTTTGTTTCTTAGATTTAAATATTTAATTACATTTGAGAGCTAAAGAAACTGTGCTAAAATTGAGTTCTAATTTTT
>JARFYF010000104.1:76024445-76034841 GCA_030265395.1 Rhina ancylostomus
CTACATTTAGAAAAGCAGGAGCTGATCAGGGATAGTCAGAATGGCTTTGTGCAGGTGAAATCCTGCCTCACTAATACAAATACATTTTTTGAGAATGTACCTAAGAAGATTGATAAAGGCAGGGCAGTAGACATTGTCAAAATAGACTTTAATAAAGCATTTGATGAGGTCCCGCATGGTAGGCTGGTCCAGAAGGTTAAATCAGTGGGATCCATGATGAATTGGTAACTTGGATCAAAAGGTGTCTAGTCATAAAAAGCAGAAGGTAGTAGTAGGGGGCTGTTTTTCTGATTGGATGTCTGTGATCAGTGGTATACTACAGGGATCAATACTAGGACCCTGTTGTTCATGATATAAATGATTTGGATGTGAACAGAGGAGGAAGGCTGAGTAAGATTATAGGTAACACAAAAATTGGTGACGTTGTGCATAGCAAGGAAGATTATCTAAAGCTGCTGAAGGATGTAGATAAGATGGGTTGGATAGAGTGTTGACAGATGGAATTTATTCCCGACAAATGTGAGGTTAAATAAGGGTCAGAGAAATTGTAGGGCACGAAGGAATGTTGGTGAACAGAGGATCTTTGAGATTCAAGTCTTATCATTCACTGAAAGTGACAACACAGGTGGATAAGTTGGGAAGAAGGAATATTGCCATGCTTGGCTTCATAGGTCGGGGTATAGAATATAAAAGATGGATACTAACTTTACAAAACACTTGTTAGACCACACTTAGAGTATTGTATACAGTTCTGTTTACCACACCATAGGAAGGTTGCGTTGCAGAGGAGATTCTCCAGGATGTTGCCTGGATTGGAGGATTAGTTATGGGGAGAGATTGGATAGACTGGGTTTGTTTTCTCTGGAGCAAAGGGGTGACCTGAAAGAGATATATAAAATTATAAGAGGTGTTGATAGGCTAGACAGAATCCTTTTCCCATGACAGGGATATCAAAAACAAGAGAGCATAGATTTAAGGTGAACAGAATAACTTTTAAATGGGATTTTAGAGGAAAGTTATTTTACATAGTGAGTGGTTAATATCTGGAACTTGCTGCCAGAGTAGGTGGTGGAGTCAGATACAGTCACTATGTTTAAGAGACATTTAGACAGGCACTTAAACAGGCAAAACATAGAAGGATAAGGACCTAGTGGAGGCAAATGGGATTAGTATAGATGGGAAAAAATGGCATGGATGTAGTAGATCAAAAATGCAACTCTGAGTTTCAACCTTACGATGGAAGGAAACAGGTGAAGATTGTTGGGTGGAGGATTCCAGCAGTCATATTCCGGAACAAATGATTGACCTTCAACAATAACTCTTTTGTGTGTGGTTTCCCTTTGAAGCCCTTTGATTTTGTTGTTATTGGGTTCTTTGGTCAATTGCTACCTTGATGACAACAGAATTATTTTAACTTTGCCTCGTCTCTGAAATTCATCCTATTTGTCTGTGTTTTGGCCAAGGCAGTAGAGAGGCCCGGAGTTCAGTGGTCCTGGCAAAACCCAGCAGAGCATTGCCAGCTTGGTTATTGATGAGGAAGCACCACTTGATCAGAGTTTCATTACTTTGCTGATTATTGGGAATAGATGGGTGGTAATTATCCAGATTGGATTTCTCTTGTTCTGCCTAGGCAATTTTTCATATTGTTACATTGGTGCTAATATGTAAATCACTGCTTGGCTAGCACTGTGATTAATTGTGGAAGCTAAAAAGTGGAAACTTCTGATCCCACGGCCTTTTAGTATCCCATCCTCTCAGCTAATTCTTAATATTGTGTGGAATGAATTGAATTGGCTGTAGGCTGGCTTTCTTTGACTGAGCATTGTTCTAAATGTTCAGGTTTATCTTTAATGCTCACATACTGGGCTCTGCCATCATTAAGGTGCCTCCTTTCCCCTCCTCTGAACTGTACATCTGGCCACACTCATGACTGGATGTGACTGAATTGTATAGGTTTAATCTGCTTTGTTTGTTGTGAGATCACTAAGCCCACTGTTCTTTGCTGTTTAGCATACGTATGGTCCTGTGTTGTAGCTTCACCAGTCTAGCAACTCACTTTTAGCCACATCTATTGATGCTTCCATTATGACTTTCTGCATTCCACTAATCTACATTGACCCTTGACCCCATGTCCTCATAACACCAGTTAAAAAAAAGTGGAAACTATATGCATGAATACCACCTACGATTTGCCTCAGCTGATTAACCAGTATTCTTCCATGATGAACAACACTGAGAAGCAATGTAAGTGGTAAGAGTGCAATATGTACTCTGAGTGGGGCTACTTCAATTTTCTATTACCAACCTGTCCCAACACTGGATTTGGTGGCTGGACTGCACAATATCGATGTGAGCAACACAGTTGCCAGGCCAGGTCTGCAAGAGAGAGACTGAGCAAACCAATATGAGGGTTAAGACTACTTCACCTTGTACTCACAATTATTTTTGCTGACACGTATCTCCATGAGGGTATTGGTAGGAGTTACAATTACCCAGTCTTTTCAGAGACAAAATCTCCATTTTACACCTAGGACATTGTCCATTCATTCTGTTTGGCACTAAATAAGGCAGATTGAGAACAGACCTAGCAGCTCAAAACTGGGCATGATTCAGGTGTTGTGGGTCAACAGCAGAAGGTGGTAATCACGTATAAGGTTTCCATGCCTCTTTTCTTCACTTGAGGACGTGGGGTCAAGAGTCAATATTGAGAATTTCCCAGCTGCTATATCTTGAGTTTATTCCATTATAAAAAGATTTTGATAGAGGAGTCTATATTGATTGGGATTGGTAGGTAATATTAGTCTTTTGCTGGATTAGTTAGTAGGACAGCTCTTGTAAAGAGAGCTTTGCTGGATAAACTAGGCTAGAGGCAACATTGCTGTATCAGAGCCTGAGTTGATCTAGTTTTTTTGCCATCTTTGTTGAGATCAGAAAGAAATTAAGTTCAGTGGAGCACTAAAAGGCTGAAATAATGGGTTTGTCAGAGATGGCCTATTTGGACTATTGGTAAAAGTTCAAGTCAATCTGTTTGGAGTTACAAAGTTGTAGACCACAGTGGAGGAAGATCTCCAAAGGAGATGGTCATTGACAATAGGAGAAATGGTCACTTAGTTTGCACTGGTTGCTTGTGATTATAGGTGAAGTAATGCTATTGCTGTTGGCCTTCCTTAAGGTAGAGGCCTCTTCATCATACAACTGATTTGCTCTTGAGAGTGGATTTAATGACAGTGTCATTATTAGATGAGAGAATGATGTATTGCAAATTCAAAGCAAACTGAGCAGAGAACTTAAGAAAACTTATATTGTGCAATTGTTCTCAGTGCAGAGGCCTAGAAAGGATAAGAAGCTAGATATAAGAGTCTAGCTGGGATGAGAATGCTGAGGACCAGAGAAATGGTCCGCTATGCTGAGCAAGGATCCTGGCTGAGAAAGAGGGTGCAGAAGTAATAGATGAGGAGCTTGGCATTTGAGATTGGGAATGCAAGTGTTTTCAGCCGAACATTAATTTGGTCCTCCTTTGAACTATTTCCAGTTTCCACATCACACCCCATAAAAATTATGTTTTGAATGAGGCCAGCTAATTAACATAAGGATAACATTTTTAAAACTCTCACTAGAAATAAGAACAAGGAAAGGTTCTCTGTGCCACCACCCCCCTCACATGCTTTGTTAATCAGTAATATCACAGCCGATCATCTATCTCAGAACCAAGTTCCCCCTCAATTCCTTTATATCTCATTTCTGTTGATTTGCTGATATATTTCACAGCTGAAAATCCACAGCCCTTGAGGCAGAGAGTTCCAAAGATTTGCAACCCTTTGTGAACAAAATTCTCTTTATCTCAGCCCTAAATGATGAATTTGTCATCATGCTTTGTAACCTAAAAGCTTGTTTGTTTGGCTACTCACTCAAGATACTGGAGTTGTTTGTATGTCTGTATGGTGTAAGAGTGAATGATATTAACATGTGCACAGCATCATGTTTATTGAAGTTAGATATTAACCCATTCCCTTACTCCTGTCATTTTTTTCTCATAATCATCTTCACAGCCCTTTCATTCATCTGCAAACTTATCAACCATTCTAATACCAATATTCAAGTCATTAATGAAGAAAGGAAATAGTGGTAGATTAACAATTGGTCTTTGTAAGGAAACCTTTTGTTGTGTTCTAATAGTGCACAGTGTGTCCGACTGTAGTGACGTTACATATTTTGGACGTTAAATCAGAGATATCAAAAATTTAACGTTCATGATGCCATAAAGGGCCATATAAAAACTTTATGTTCTGGTATGCAGTATACAAGGAAAGGATTAAATCAGAAGTGTGATGTGATATCAAAAATAAAACATCATACTTAAATTGTTTCTCAGTTCATGTAATAGCAAATATAGGGAATGATACTCAGATTCAAAATTATCTTGGTTCACCCACAAAATTTTTCGTATCCTGAATAAATTAAAATCTTTGAAAGGTTTGCCTTACACCTCCAATTATGGAAGGTTGAATGGAATTTGCAAATGAATAATTTAGTTAAAGAAAACAGATGCCAGCTCAAAACTGGGAATACCAGCAATGTCAATGAGACAGGATTTCGGTGAAATCCTGGTGCTTCTCAGATGTACTAGAAATAAAAAGCATGGTGATAATTTCAAAGTTGTAGAAACTTTTTTAATGTAGAATTCTGTAATATAGTATGTACAACACTGCATTAATTTATATTTCTACAAGTTGAATATAATTGTGCAGAAATAAACTGTTTAACCTATTTTAAAACATCCAAGTGTTAATTTCATTGTTCAACATTATATTCCTCAATATATGCTGCAATTATTAATTATAAACTAATGCTAAATCTTCTGAGACCTCCATCTGGTTCTCTGTAGCTCATCAATCCATCAGATCAAACATCCATAATGGATGTAATTGCAGATTCTCTCATGTCACCTCTGACCTATTGTGATTACCTTCTGCCAAAAAAACAAATATCCCCAAGAATACACTGACATCATAGGGGTAAATAACATTAACATGGAAAATATTTTGGTTCTCTTACCAGTTGGTGAAATTCAAACCCCCATGTACTCTAAATAATCATTTTCAAAGTTAGCACAGAATTCATGCAGAATATTACAATAGTTTTGCATTTTTAAATAAAAATTATTGGGAAGAAAGGCTATGAATGCCAAGAAACAGCTTTAGAACATAATTAAAAATGACTGAAAGCAAAGTTTGATTTTTAATGCTCATTCTAAATGCTGATTATTTTTAGAAATAAAGCTGATTAGCTTATACTAGAAGCAATGATCAGGAAGGAGTGCAAATGTAGTTGACAAATGGACTGTAATGCCTACTTTTTTTTCAACTAATTTTTAAATGACTTTGAATTTTCAAGATCAATCCCAGCATACTATAAATAGAGCATTGTGACAAAAATGCATTTTTCTAATGTAACCAAAATCACATTTTTGTAACAAAAATTTATTACAAAACTCTCCTTTATTAACCACTTAATCTGCAACCTCCTCTGCATGTATGTGTTTTATCTTTTATTTGTTACCTTGTAAATTAATTGATGGATTACTACTCAAACCAAACTAATTTCTCCTAGGTCCTTTGCTCTATCATTTTGAGAATATGGCAAACGAAAAATCAATAGAACTGAGTTATGAAGACATCAGACATTGCATACTTCAATATGGATTCAAATTGGAGGTAAGAACCTTAACCATGAATAATTTTAAGGATAGAAAAGATAACAATGAATATATAAGTCCAGTCCTTTGTATAAATCAATTTAAACACTCGATTTTGCACTATGTTATTTATTTGTTTATATATCTTCCACACATGATGAGAGCAGGGAACAGTAGCTGTATAGATGAAGATGTCATGAAGTGACAGTCATTGCTTTGTGTAGCCTTTAATTGCTGTATTTAGCAAAAAAAAACAAGGATGCAAGTCACTGCACTGATCCATATTACCCTGGCTAAAAAGATGTTCTTTGGTCTTGAATTGGAACAAAGTCATTAGTATCTCTCTTGATAAATGTTGGATTACACAGTCACTGAAGTCTTTCACAATTAGCTCATGTTGGCTGCTTCAACACCACATTTTATTCTTCAGTTTATCATCCAGGTACATGAAAGATCAATTGATGTCAGCTAATAAATCTATAGAATTAAAGTTATTGGAAAATTGTATCCTTCAAGCACACAGAAATAAATCAGAAAACTATCAGACTATTATCACTAATATATTCACAAGCACATTTAAAATCTTTTCCAGGAAATTAAAATTTTGGCCTTCTATCAATTCTGCAATTAGCCATCCAAACATACAGGAAAAATTAAATATCATAAGTCCAGGGCACAAATTTGAAATATTGCAATGGATATATAGCATATTGGTTGTATGAAAATAATTACAATTGAGATATTAATTGATGTGAACTCCTGTCAAAGATTTAAGATGCCAGAAAAATTATAAAATCTATAATTTTAAAAATTATAAAATTTTTCTTGAAAATTTAGAAGACTGTCAGTCAATGACCTTGGGAGATGAGGATTTATCAACTGGGAAAGTTACCAGTTATTTCCACTGGAATATCTTACCACATCAATTGAAAAAGAATAGTTAAGCATCGCCTGCAGATCAAGATTGCCTTGACATACTGCATTTTCAGCTGCAGCTTTATAAGTGGTTACAGTTGACTCATAACAAAAACATACATCAGGATAGAACATCACACTCCAGTTATAACATTGTTTAAATTTACACTGTTTCCAAAGTAGGAATACAGATGTACTGTCAAGTTTATTTACCTCAAGGTTCAGTTGTTGCAGTGCCTGTTTGTTAACCCACTTTTCCTACCTTCCCTTAAAATTTATATGTGTAAAGTTATACACTTAGTCTTTCTTCAGCTGTCTTTAATTTTCACCTCCAAAACCTAGCTCCCAGATTAGTGCAAATGTTCTGCTGGTTAACCACTTACTTTCTAAACATCTTTTGTTGAAGCAGCTTTAGAATTTTTTTTATTTTTAAGGAAATAATTCAAGGCTTCAATGTATTATGCTGGGATGAAACATGCTAATTCAAAAGTCTGAGATGTGCTGAAGATCAGTGCATCTCATTGTCTGCTCTATTACTGGACTCACCACTGAGCACACCTGTAGAGCAGTGCCTCATGGAAGGAAGGGCCCAGATGCAAAAGTGCATCAAAATGGGTCACCATTCTTTTCTCAAAAAGATACGTGCTTTGCTTTCCTTAATTTACTTGAAGATTTTAATTATATTTTAATAACCCTTAAATTATTTTTACTTTTAAATGATTTTAATAATATGTATCTTAAATTATTCAAATAACTTTTAACTGTCTCTACACTAGCATATTGTTTGATGCGCAAGATGTGTTCCCAGGTACAAGAGTGTTGATAGAATTACTAGTGGGGGGTGGAAGTCATTAAAGCAACAACTGACAGCATTGCTGAGCCACAAACTTGGCATGAACCCTTACCCTCCCTTGTTGCTGTGCACTGCTGTGCCAGGAACCTGGCAAGAACCATGCAATGAATTGACCTATGGATCGTTAATAAGCTCATCAGCCAGTGACCACTGAGAATTGGTTAACATTTCAGATCTTTCCTCCACAAGTGCTAAAAGTTAGAGATGTAACACTTTTTTTTAAGATTCAGGATAAGTAGGGAGGGGAGGAAAGAACAAGAAGTAAGGCCTGCTATGGAGTCATAGAGTTATTCAGCACAAAAACAGGCTCTATGGCAAAAATTGTCCACACCAACCAAATTGCCTACCTCAGCTAGTCCCATTGGCCTATGTTTGGCCCATATCCCTACAAATCTTTCCTATCCAAATACCTGTCTAAATGTCTTTTAAACATTGTACTTATACCCACCTCTACCACTTCCTCTGGCAGCTAATTCCATATACCCACCACCATCAATGTGAAAAAGTTGCTCCTCAGGTTCCCTTTAAATCTTACCCTTCTCACATTAAGCTATGCCTTCTAGCTTTACACTTCCCTACCCTGAGAAAAAGGCTATGACAATTCACCTTATCTGAGCCCCTCACAATTTTATATACCTCTATAAGGTCACCTTCTCAGCCTCTTCTGCTCCAGGGGAAAAAGCCACAGCCTGTGTGGGCTCTCCTGATAACTAAAGCCCTCCAATTCCAGTAACATCCTTGTGATTTTTTGGCACCCTTTTCAGCTTAATGACATCCTTCCTATAGCTAGGCGACCAGAACTGCACACAATACTCCCAAGTGCAGTCTCATCTATGTCTTGTACAGTTGCAATATCACATCCCTGTGTTCACCTGTGTCGGCAATTACAGTGAACTATGTACTTGTACCCCTTGGTGTCTGTTTTACAACACTATCCAGAGCTCTGCCATTTACTGTGCAAGTCCTCCCATGGTTTAGCTTCCCAAAATGCAACACTTCGTACTTGTCTGAGTTAAATTCCATCTGCCATTCCTTGGCCCACATTCCCAGTTGATCTGGATCCTGTTGTAATCTTAAAAGCCTTCTTCACTGTCCACTATATTTTGGTGTCATCCACAAACTTGCTAACTATTGCCAACTATGTTCAGGTAATTAGGTGTATTTAACGCAGAGGTTGATAGGTTCTTGATTAGTAAGGGTGTCAAAGGTTACAGGGAGAAGGCAGGAGAATGGGGTTGAGAGGGAAACATAAATCAGCCATGATCTAATGGCAGAGCAGACTAGAAGGACCGAATGACCTAATTCTGCTCCTCTGTCTTATGGTCTTGTGCTCTCTTCCTTGAGTTCCCTAGCTTCCATGACCTTCTCTATGGTAAATGCAGATGAGAAATATTCAATTAAGACCATACCCGTCTCCTGTGACCCTACACATTGACAACTACATTTATCCTAAAAGGGACCTATTTTCTCCCTAGTTACCCTTTTGCTCTTAATATACTTACAGAATCTCTTAATATTCTCTTTTACCTCATGTCCAAAGCTATCTCATGTCCTCTTTTTGCCCTCCTGATTTCCCTCTTAAAGGTGAAAAGCCTGATCAAATGACAAATGGGATGATGGAGCAAGGTAAAAGAGGATAATGAGGCAAGCAAAAATGATACTTTTAAAAATTTATTTATGGGATGTGGCTTCACTGGCAAGGCCAGTATTTATTACTCCATTCCTAATTGCTTTTGAGAAGGTGATACTGAGTCACTTTCTTGAATCACTGAAATCTTCTAGTGAATTCCCAACCAGATAAGCAAAGTTGAAGAAAAGGCAATGAATTTGCAGGACAGGAAAGTAGGTGGATTGAAGGGAATCCTGAGAATGGTGGTGCACCCATGCACCTACAGCCTTTGTCCTACATAGTAGAGGTGAGTTTAGGAGATACGGTCAAAGTAGACTTGGCAAGTGCAGTTTTCAGTAGGTACACACTGCAGCCATGTTGCTCAGGTCATAGAGTGTTTATGGTGTAGAGGGTGAAAATTATTTTGTCCTGGATATGCCAAGCATTTTGAATGTTTTTGGATCGGCACTAATCCAGGCAGATGGAGAGCATTGCATCACATTTAGTAGTCCTGAAAGGTGTCTTATAGATGATGGGAAGAATTTGGTAAGTCAGGAGGTGAGTCACTTGCAAGGTGTGTAATTTCTGATTAGCTTCTGTTACCACAATATTTATCTGGCTGATCCAGTTAAATTTCTGTTCAATTTTGATCCCCTTTATATTAACATAGATAAGTGGTCCCTAACCTCGTTGAATGAATGCTCCATTTATTCACACAGTAAAATACACACTCTTAATGTGTAACCATCCATCCCCCATTAACATCTAATTATGTAACTGGTAGCTCCTCTTATGTTTGGGCTGTCCTTGGGAACCCTGGGGCTGCTGGCAACCCTATGGCTTGAGCAGCTTGCTAGCCATGTATATCCTTAGTCACTTTTAAATTTCTTGTGAACTTGGAAGCTAAATTACCTGAATATTATTGAAGCCCTGTGATCACCTTTGATTGCTACCCCCATAGGGCTGTGCACCCCAGATGCGAGCCACTAACGTAGATGGAGTCAATGAATGGCAGTGCCACTGAATGTCAACAGTAGGTGAATGTGTTCTCTCTCAGTAGACATAGTCACAGCCTTTCAGTTGTGTTACATGAATGTTACTTGCATCAGCCCATGCTGAATGCTGTCCAGGTCTTGCTGCCTGCAAGTATGAGCTGCTTCATTTTCTGAGGAATTGAAAATGGAATTGCAAGCATCAGCAAACATATCCACTTCTGACCTTTCAATGGAAGGAAGGTCACTGATGAAGCAACTATAAATAGTTGAGCCAAGATGAAACTCCTGCAGTGATGTCCTGGATTGGGATGATTAATTTAGATCAACCA
>JARFYF010000104.1:76106932-76122619 GCA_030265395.1 Rhina ancylostomus
TATAGATAGACAGTTGGTTTCTTTTTCCCAGGGTTGAAATGCCTAATACCAGAGGGCATGTATTTGTGATTATAGAGGGTAAGTTCAAAGGAGGTGTGCAGGGCAAGTGATTTTACAGAGATTGGTGGGTGCCTGGAATGAACTGCAAGGGGTGGTGATGGAGGCAAATATGATAGAGGCATTTAAGAGGCTCTCAGGTAGACACATGAATGTGCAGAGAATGGACATAGACATTGTGTAGACAGAACTATAGCATTTAATTACTATTTCAATTAGTTTGACACAACATCGTGAACCAAAGGACTTGTCCCTGTGCTGTATTGTTCCATGTTCTAAAGAACTAATTGGGAAGTTGCTTTGAACTCTGGCAGAACGACATGGCCTGAGTGATACTCTTAATGCTGTAAGTTTCTGAGATTCTCCAGATCTACAAACTATTAAAAATGGTGTAAAATCTCTCTGTGATGCAATGGTTCTACAGTCACTGAACCACTGCTGTGGTGTGGAGGTGCCACCTTTTCAATGAGTTGTGATCCGTCCCTGTTCAGGTGGAAATTAAATATCATGTGTACTTTGCAAAGAAGAACATGGTGTTGTACTGGCAAACTGCTTCCTGCGACTAATGTCCCAAGAGCAAATTGACTGGTCGCTCATCCATTATGGAGTCTTGCTCTGTGCAAAATATTACTGGATTTTCCTGTATTAAGGACTACAATAGCAAATCTGCTGTCGTCCAATGTGTATGAAGAGCTTTGGCCTGAGAGATGTGACATGATGCTTTTAATAGGTGATATCAGAAAGAATAGCAGGATTCCCTTGAGATATATTTCATAAATATCTGGTTGTCAGTTCAATAAAGAAAAAGAAAAATCTCGAAGCACACAATTAGTATAACGTTCCTATTCAAAGCAGTACACCTGCAGAATCTAAAATAGCCAGTCTTCAGTTAAAAGCATTCAGTTGTAAGAAAATATCTTGACACTGAGGTCTCCTGAGTACAACCTGTACTATGCTAACTGAACAACTCCGGGTCTTTGTGGAAGCCTGTAACACCTAGACATTATCACACAATGGATCAGTAGTTTCTTCCTCATGGCCTCTGAGGTTATACTTGCACAATGAGTACGTTCTGGGAGAAATCCAAACTGTTAATGCACACAGCAGATAGAACTTGTTTCTTTTACTGCATAAATTAATTTTATTCTTTTGCACTGAAAGGTAAAATCATTTTTTGCAACCTGTTACTTTTAATTCCGATCTGATCAACCCCTCTAAGGATTTTGCAAAGGGAGTCAGAAAATTCAGCCAAGGTTGGGGAATAGTTTCTTCACCTCCCTTTCCCACCTGTGAGAGACCTGTCCTCTCCCAATTGATTGAAGTTAATTCCATGACAATTTGCACCAGATGGATCACGAGGATTTACAAAATTATGTGGATCGCCAAAGCATTGTGAGTAGATTTCCACTAGTCCCCACCCCCCCCCCATCATTTTCTCCTCCGTGACTGAAAGTGCTAACTGTGGCAGGATATGTCTCCACAAGCACCTTTGCCCTTCATCTATCATTTCATTTTCACTTGTTTGACTTGTGGCGAGAAAACACATCAGTGAGATTTTGTAGAGCTCTTCTATCTTATCGGACTTTCCACCTGGGTGCTCTTCCTGGAAATGATGACTGGGAAAAAGGTCAGCTCGAAATGGAATGTATTAAAAGAACTGAGCATAGGCATCTATTCAAATTCCATCACCGTCATGGTCATATTTTCAACAAGAATCACCGAATGTAAAGGTATTGGATAAAGATGAGAAACAAATCCGTTGAAACAAAGGAAGAAATGCTGAAAGAACTCAGCCAGTCAGGCAGCATTTGTGGAAAGAGAAATCAGTTGACGTTTCAGGTTGAAGGCACCTCAATGGGACTGAGAAAGAGAAAGCAAGCTAGTCTAAGTAATGGAGAAGGGAGCACAGCAGGTGGAACAAAGGTAAGGCCAGTAGTAGAGTGAAACAATGGACAGCCATTGAATGGACAGTTGAGCTCCTTTGTCTGTGCAATGTGTTGCTAATGTTGTGAAGTCTGGGACGTTGTATCTTCTGGCTTGCTGGGATGTGCTGAACAGGCCAGAAAATACAAATGAAATAAAGAGGGTGGAGAGAAATGGCAGGTACAAATGACCAGTCCCTGTATAAACAGAAAGAAAGAGCAAGTTAAGATATCTTTACTAGTCACATGTACATGGAAACACGCAGTGAAATGCGTCTGCGTAGAGTGTCTGGGGGGCAGCCCGCAAGTGTTGCCACGCTTCCGGCGCCAACAGTGCATGCCCACAACTTCCTAACCCGTATACCTGAAGTTGGAGAATTTAATATGGAGTCCTAAAGGCAGGCACGTGGCCAGACAGAAAATGAGATGTTGTTCCTTGAGCTTGTTTTGATCTTCCTTGGAACAGTGCAGAAGGCCACAGAGGTCAGAGTGGAAGTTAAAATTGGGGCAACCAGAAGCTCGGGGCCAACTTTGGGGAGAGAGAAATTGGGCGAGAAAACACATCAGTGAGATTTTGTAGAGCTCTTCTATCTCATTGGACTTTCCACCTGGGTGCTCTTCCTGGAAATGATCAGAACGGAAAATTGAGATAGGATTCAATAGAGTTGTTGCAACCTGAGAGGCTTTAATCAAGAAAAATGAAGAAACTATTTCCACAGCGTCTATAATTAGAAGAGAGAGCAAAAATTCAAAGTACAAAGAATCTGTTCTGCTGCTGTATATGTGGTGAGCAGGGCATTAGTTAGTGAGTGTGGGGCTGTGGTGGATGGGCCCTGGTCAGCTTGAAGGCCACAGAAATTATGGAGAAAACAGTCATTTACCTGAGATAATCATGATGCCTTGAGGAACATGTCAGTGGCTTACTCCACACTCAGAGCATCCCACAGCCATTCCAACAAAGAAACATATCCAGGAAGAAAAGTTGTCTTTTATCATTACTCCTAAGGAAGTCAGTGTACTGTTTCAGTGGTCTGGATAAGGACTGGGACTTTTTCAAGAATCCTAACTACATTCATGCCTGAGTTCAAATGATGATGGCTCCATTCGGGATTCGGAAGGTTGCTTTGGGTGACATTCCTGTGGAAGCCCAGCAATTTCCCCACACGCATTTCATTTTCCAGAAATAATATTTCCTTCTGTGCTTTCTGTGAGATAGAGTTCTGGTCTCTGGTGGGAGCTGAGATGGAAAAGCTGTAAAAGATAACTCCAGAGTTCATTTTCCAGGGCTGGAGGGGACTGGAACATTTCTGTGTCTTCTACTACACTACTCTTAAGCTGTGATTGGTTTATAATTTGTCCCATCCACCTCCTGATTGATTCCATTTACTTGCCAGAAGGCTGATTGACCCAGGTTTGGTGAGTTGTGGATTCACATTTAAACTCTCCAGCCTGCTGGTGACACAACAGAGGTTTGCAGAATGACTTGGGTTTCCTGCTGGCAGAAATGCCCACTCATTCTAACTCATTAGCTAAATGTCCTAAACATTGCTACGGAACTAACAGAGGCAATAATGTTCCACATAGCATCACTGCAACTTCGTAAAGAACAAAAGAAAGTCTATGAACTTTGTCAACATGTAACAAGATCTGGAGATGCTTAAGGGGTTGATGGATTGATCAGGTACTGAATTGAAGATAGGCTTGAAGCAGGCATGAAGTAATTTTTCCCTATCTCATACTGATTGAGCTGTCCTACTTTTTAGAATTTACACTTTTCCTGTTAACATAATTATAAAGCATATTATCCTTATTATTGTCTACTCTGAATCTGTATGATATATTTGCCTTGATTAAAGCAATTTATAGTTTTAATTCAAACTCATTTAAGTATAATTGTCGGGTTTGGAATTGTATTATGAGATTTAATCCCTTATGACATTGTTTTGTTTTGATCATGTATAGGTGGGCTCTCTGGAGCAGGCTATGCTGGATGCTTTGTTAATGGATCGGGTGGACTTTGTGAAACTACTCATTGAGAATGGAGTGAGCATGCATCACTTTCTCACCATCTCCAGGCTCGAGGAACTCTACAACACGGTCTGCAAACCAGTTATATTCTTTAAATGCATGTGGCTTTCTTTCACATTTTAAGACATTTAGTTACAGAGGATAGCTGTTACATACATTTAGATACAGAGGATAACTAGAATGCTGGGTGGAAAGCAAAGGCTGTTGTACATATCAGGCTGACCTAGCAGATGTCTTGAAAAAAATATTTAATGTATTTTTATGGAAAGGAAATTGTGTTTGACAAATTTGCTGGAGTTCTTTGAAGATGTAACAAACAGGGTGGATAAAGGGGAACCAGTAGATGTAATGTATTTGGATTTTCAGAAGGCATTCAATAACATAGAAGTTAAGTTCACTAGATAGGAGCTCATAAGGTTGAGGGTAATATATTGGCATGGCCGGGTGATTGGCTAACTAACAGAAAACTGAGTCAGGATAAATAGGCCATTTTTGGATCAGTTAGCAGTGGGGTACCACAGAGATCAGTGCTTGGGCCTAAACTGTTTATAATCTGTATTGATGACTTGGATGAAGAGACAAGCTGTGTGGCATCAAAGTTATATGGGTTAGCAAGGTGTGAGGAGGGCACAAAGAGTCTGCAAAGGGTTTTAGAGGCTTTAGAAGGAAGAATCAGAAAGAAAATTAATACTTAAACAGTGAGACTATGAAATGTTGTGGTACAATGTGATCTGGGAGACATACTACATGAAACACAAGATATTAGCATGCAGGTACACCAAGTAATTAGGAAGGTTAATGGCATGTTGCCTTTTAGTGCAAGGGATATGGAGTATAAAAGTAGGGCCGTTTTGATGCAACACTACAGGGCATTTCTGACAACACACCATGGAGCACTGCATATAGGTTTGGTCCCCATTTTAAGGAAGAATGTGCTTGCATTGGGGGCAATGTAGAGAAAGTTCACTCGCTTGATTCCTGGAACGAATGGGTTGGCATATGGAGAAAGTTCATGCAGGTTATGATTAAGCTAATTGGAGTAAAGAAGAAAAAGAGGTGATCTTATTGAAACATAAGGTTTTGTGGGGCATTGATAGCGTGGATGCTTGAGGACTTGCTTGAGGACTTGCTGTGCTGCTTCCTCTAGACCAGAACTACTGAAAGCACAGTTCAGTAGAGGTGGGGAGACTGGAAACAGAGAGTGGTACTGATCAATTGATCTGCTTAATTTGGCTGAGGTCCAACACTTAGCCTGCTCTGGTGATTGCGCACATGGGCAAATGATGAGTAATGCACTAGACTCCTGTCTTGAGCCCTGGAAATGGTGAGAGATTCTTTGTTAGGTCAGTTGAACCACTACACTAAATCCTGGTCTGTGCTGAGCTGCTGGATACTCTGTAACATTAACTTTTACCTGCATTCTAATTGAAAATATACTGATATGTTCATAATTTACTCCACAGAAACAAGGTTCAACTAATCTTTTGTTGTATCACTTGGTTCGAGACATGAAGCAGGTAAAATTGGGTCCAGAGACACTAGCTAAGTAGAAAGTAGTGCTCAGTTACTTGTGCTGATGTGCAATATGGACATTCCCAAGCAGTTGCTCCCAGACTGTGGAGAGAGATTTCGGCTTCCAATATACTCTTGTGACTTCTGAACCCCTTGCATGTAATTTTAAGGATATGCTCTCTCATACTGGATATTCCCATTCCACACCCTACCAGGTTTTTTGCGCTCTATCCAAAATCAAATCCTTTAATCACTTTAACTATTTCATTTAGGTAACTAGGTCAGTAACAGCCTGGAGAGATGACTTTACAGTATCCATGGTGTACTGTAAAAAAAAGTCTTTTCTGGTTGTTATGAGAGAGTTTTCTTCCTGATTTCCCTACTTTGCATTTGTGTTTATTTGGAAATGCAGAAAATGGTTATTAATAATAACACATTAATATAATTTGTTCTGAAATAATAAAGTGGATTGGATTTTTTTCTCCATGAAAAGAGGGCAAATGTAGACACATTGCTTGTGGTAATTGTAAATTGTCATTGGGATTCTTTGCAATGTTGTATTATTTATTGCAGGGAAAGATTTATAAAGCAAAAACAAATCTCTTTGCTCTATTGCCAAAGGAAATGCTAACACTAAGATTGGAAAGTTGGTTATTTGGGTGCACCAGCAGATAAACTGGGACGGAATTCTTGAGGAAATAGTCTAGACATCATTGCGGCACCTAAGGTCCTATTAATATGAAAAAAGAAACAGCATTGTTTAAAACTCAATTTGCTGGGACACTGGCAATTGTACTGTTACGGATAAAACAACATCTGAATAACTGAGGAATGAGTCAACGGGGAGAGACCATGTCTAGAGGGTTTTTGTCTCATTGGGAAAACATCAATGGCAATTTTCCCATCGACTGAAGCTTGCTGGGCTGAGGACGGTCCCTGATCATTCAAGTGTTAGTAGAAGTCTTCTGTGTCAGGTGCCACATGCCCTTCTCTTAACTTTCATTGCGGGGGTGGGGGAGAAGGCAATAATCTCAGGTTGTAACAGCTAGGTAAACCCCACATCTCCATCTCTCAATGAGATATGACCAAGCATGCAATATCAGGGTTCAACAGCTGGCAGGAGGCTAGAAGTCTCCTTGATTGAGGGCGTTAATTAAGGGCTCACCTCAGCCCTAACTCCCTATCTGTCAGGAGTAGGTGGAAGCTCACTCAAGAAATTAAACTGAAGTAACTTGCATCAGTAGGTAATAAAATGATTGAAGAGAATTTTGCAGCACAGATAAAATTATGCAGACTTTTTTGAGAACTTTAATGCCAGCACTTGTTTCTAGAGCAACCTACCATCTGGTTACAAGGTTACCCTGATTGATATTGGTTTGGTGATGGAATACCTGGTTGGAGGTGCATACAGAAGCAGCTATACACGGAAATCCTTCAGACTCTTCTATAACAGCCTCTACAGACAGCACAAGGTATGGAAAACGTTGAGTCGTCCATCACCTTTGTGGGAATGTTCTGTTGCTATATTGATAGTATCAAATTCATTGATTACTGTTAATGTTGTGTTAAACACTTTATCTTAATACCTATGGGTCTGTCCATTCTGGAACATAATTTCTGCAATCAAATCTTTTGACCTTTTAATCCAACCATTTTTCATAACCATTTTGGAGGAGAAGCAGCTTCCTGAGTGTTGGTAATGTTCCTGCTGACTTTTCTGTCACCCAGCAGAGGACATGTGTGTCAGTTTATTTCAGCTGATTGTTTTAAACAATGTGTTCAGGTTTGAATGCGTAATCAGCTGTGAGAGATTGCGTAGATCAAATAGAGCTAATCCATAGGATTGTTAATGATTTAGTGGCAGTGATTAAATTGGAGAAGTTGTGATGCCCTAGGAAAGGAACTGGAATAGATGATATGACTCTGAGCTTACTCCGAAGTCCAGCTATATTATGGCTAAAGGTTTTCATATCCCTCCATTATTTTCTATTAGTATCTAAAATTCTACCAATAGAAGATATTCAATGACTAAATCTTCACAGCCCTGTGAGGTAGAGAATCCTGAAGATTGGTAACCCTTTGAGTGAAGATGTTTTTTTGTTGTCATTTCAATCCTTGATAACCAGTCATCATCTAACTATGACCCTTAGTTTTGACACTCCAGCTACAAGAATCAGAATCTCAGCATCTAACCTGTCAAATCCTATTAGAATTTTATGTTTTAATCACCTTCTATTTCTTTTTAAAATCCCAGAGAACATAGGCCATAGAACATATCTATCACTCCTCAGTGGATAGCCCTCTCACCCAGGAAATTAATCTGATAAATTTTGTTGCATCATCTTTGAGGATAATCCGGTTTAGGAAGTCAAAACTATACAAACATAATCATCCTCATCTCATAAAGCCATGTACAAGTATTCTTTTAAAAAGCATTTCCACTCTTGTGTTTCAATCTTGCAATAAAGTCCAACATACCTTTTGTCTTCCTAATTGCTTTCTGTTTCTGCATATTAACTTTGTGTACATGGATGAAGCACTTTGAATCTTTCATCTACATTCATTTTACCAATCTTTCACTTTTTAACTATCGTGCTTTCCTATTCTTCCCTTCAAAACAAATAACTTTCTACTTCCTACATTCTCCATATTTCACCTGATGCAATCATTTGCCGACTCTATATATCTCCATGACCTCATTACTCCATTCCTTATATGGAGTGGACAAAGTTTTTTCACCTATCTAGCTTTATATTATCAGTAAACTTGTATGAATTAAACCTAATTGGTTGCTGCCTGACCTGAGTTTTTCCACCATTCTCCTTTGAAACTTTTTCAAACTCTAAAGCCATTCTATAAAATACTTCTATAGACTCTCAAACATTTAACAAAAAAACTAAATTTACAATTTATTGAAGTGATTTAAAAAATACAAGTTGATGTGATTTTAAAAGTCTTTCAAAGTTCCCAAGCTGCTTAAAGGCTGCTGCCTGGGTGTTTCAGGGCCATCTCTTCAATTAACATCTTCGAGTATGGAAACATTCCTTGGGTCTGGTGCAAAACCTTCAGGCAAATCAGACAATTAGTCAAGTTCACATTCCATCCTTGATTCATATTGATTTAACGTTAGATCACAACCTGCAGCATTGTGTCAACATGCCAACTTCAGATTTTTCCTGTTAGACTATAGAGACTCAATCTCCTGACTGAGATTGGTCACAACACTTGGTTTCAGTGTTGTGAGGAAGTAACAGAGATCCCGAGTAATAGTTTTCTCATCATTCTTACCTCCCAATCTGCAGATGGTGTTAACCATTTATGTAAGGATAGGGCTTCAATATTTCTTAAAACTGAAGTGTTATTTAAAATTGCATGTGGAAGCAATATAGATAAAACTATGACTTTCATGAATATTGTCAGTGTATATATAGAAATATTACTAATACACGTATTGGAAATAAATGTATTTTCTATAGCGAGTTGGCCGTCTTGGTGTAACCAGTTTCACTCAAAGCTGGACCCATCATTCCCTGGACCGAAACAGGGAGCCAGCTTCCAGAATGGGAAGTGATGAGCAGAGACTACATTCCCAGTTCATTAGAACAGCCCAACCATACAAACGCAAGGTACACCATTCTACGATTTTACTTACTTTGCAACATGTTATAGAGAACGTTTGTGAAGAAGATGCAAAACCAGCCAAATCTTCTCCAATCCTTAATAAACAGCTCAAAATCACAATATCTAGAATATCTTTTAATAGATTTGTTGTCTTAAATTTTATGTAGGGCATATAATGGATAATGAGAAAGCTGTGAGCTCCGACAATATATCCAACAACATTTCATCACATAAAAACTTTATCAACAGTTGGAAAGATACTTCTGTGTTTTTGGCAATTTTGACTGAGTGCATTGTTCTGTGTAAAACTTAATGAAGCTGTGCTTCACAGAGATACTCATAATTTATTTGGCCATTGCTGTGGGTTTGGTACAACTCTTACTCTAATAATTCTTTTGCTTGTGAAGTGCAATTCAAATCCATAAAACAGAATAAATTCTGTTCAATGCATTATTAGATTCTTTCACAAGTGTTCGTAATGAAATACAAGAACATATATTAGTGGATAAATCATTGGAAATACATCGACATTTTCTCTATTTTGCTTCCTTGAATTCATGTAAGTTGGTGCCTTGGACTTGTGTTAATTACATGCAGAAATCCTGAATGGAACTTTATCAAACCTCTGCAATTGATTGACAGGAGCTCTTGTTGGGCAAGGCTTCTCATCAGGAAGATGCATTTTTTAAACTGGCCTTGTAGCATTCCATTTGTGTCAACCTGATGTACAATAAATCCGCAGTTAGTGCATGGATTTTCATTGGGCCAATGAGCTGCTCCTTGCGTAAATCTAATAGCAGTTCACAATGCCCTCCAGAGAAATTGGCTGGGATCCAGTGGTGATAGGTACCCACAAAAATTTGTTTGGGGCCTAATTAAGGTTGAACCTCTGTCCACCCAGAGTATGCTGAGGGGAACTAGTGCCAAATTTGTTTTTTCTAGCACAGCCTCTCTAACCCCAGTACCTAGGATACCTGTGTGAAGCTGGTAGACAGGTGATTGGAATGCTGGGAAATCACAGAGGGGCCAGTCCTATCTCCTGGTTTTGGACTTCCACAGTGGAAAGTTGGAAAATTTTCAAAATGCTCACAAGGACCAATCAGGAAAGAATCTCTGTGCTTAATGAGCAGCCTGACCAGTTTTGCATTCATACGATTGAGATGCTAATATTATTACCCTATTAAGTCTTTACCACTGGCACTTGAACCATTGAAGCAAGTCTAGGGATTTCATTCCAATTGGAATAATCCATAGCCTACAGAAATCCTGCACACCTTTTGATTAACTTAAACTTACCAGGAGATGAGCAGAAACCCTCTCACCCTCTATGGTTTGATTTTAATTATCTTGTTGCAGTCTTTATTGCATATCTGTTGCACATTGAACAGTAAGGTTAAAATATTTTGCAGGCAAATATCTTGCTACCAGTATTTAATTGTATGACACATTTAGAGCTTAAGCAAAAACTCTTTTAAAGCAAGTTCTTTCTTAATCTTGTTGTTCGACAATTGAAAACCTGGCATACAATGAACGTACTAATTTTTAATCTATTCTCATCTGCCATGTTGATTTTTACAGGAGAAATCTGTTTCACTTTGTAAGTCAAAAAGGAAACAAAAAGAGGATGCAAGTTTTTCAGAGGATCATGATTCTGCAGGTTTTATTTATCCCTATAATGATCTACTGGTGTGGGCGGTGCTGATGAAACGACAAAGGATGGCCATGTTCTTCTGGCAGCATGGTGAAGAGGCCATGGCAAAGGCAGTGGTCGCCTGCAAACTGTACAGAGCCATGGCTCATGAGGCTAAGCAGAGTAACATGATGGAGGATACCTCAGAACAGTTAAAACAATATTCTAAGTAAGATTATTTATTTTTCAGCTTTTGCTTTCGTCTTCAACAGTTTAAATGGAATGGCTAATAATTAAGTTGAAGGAAGTTGCATTATCCCATGTGTTACCTACATAACTGCTGGCAGGCTTGGGATTCCTATGTGATTGTGCAAATCTCAAACTTGCTGGGTGAGCTCCACCATTGGTTTCTCATCTGTGCTCTGCTGCTGGTCTCCAGCCGGAGCCTAATGTTGGAGCAAAAACTTTCTTTTAAAATTCATAACAGTAGGGAACAAGAACTGCTTCCTAGAAGTCAACATCAGACTTAGTTTATATCCCTTTCAAAATAAACAAATAAAGAACTTGGATTGATTTTTGTGCTTTCCTGCACCCAGAGCAAGTTCAAATTCTTTGGAAGAAATTATGAGGTGTTGTATTTTAAGAAACATTAGAGCCCCATTGCATACATTGTTTTTGACAAATATTGGGAACATTGCACTTATTTGAATAGTTTCATTTTCTACTTTGTCTCAATCTAATAGCTTAACTCAATTATGGCACCTCTGATCCTGTGGCACCTCTGACCCTGCAGCACCACTGAGATGCTCTGGAGTTCAACCTGAACTCATAACCTTTGGACTTGCTGCATAAAGGGCAATGACATCTTGACTCAAGTTTTGTGGTGTTTCTGCAGTTCTTCTAATGAGATTATAGATAAGAGAAGTATAAATTTATTCTTGGGCACCTGACCTACTTCCATCTGGGTCTGTATTTTTGTCACACAGGCACATATAGATAACTTGTTTCCAGTTTTATGCACAAAATGCTGGAGGAAATCAGCAGGCCAGGCAGCATTGATGGAGGGAAACAAATAGTTGACATTTCAGTTTGAGACCTTTCATCAGGACTGGAAAGGAAGAAGGCAGAAGCCAGAATATTCTGGCTTCTGGCCTTTTTTTTCCCAGTCTGATGAAGGGTCTTGACCCATGTCTACTATTATTTCCCTCTATAGATGCTGCCTGACTTGCTGAGTTCCTCCATTATTTTGTGTGTATTGCTCCAGATTCCAGCATCTGCAGAATCTCTTGTGACCAGTTTGTTGTCTTTTCTATCACTGCTTAGAAATAGAACGAAAAGACCAGACTTCTGGAGCATGATAATTGGTGTGCCATAGTTTCCTAATATATCTCTGCATTTGTATTCAAAATGACTGTCATTCAGCTCTGAGCCCCCAGGATTCTTTGGGTTAGTCAGAGTTGAGGAAGGCTCATCATTCGGTCCCTCTTGCTTAGGCCCCAGGACATTGATAAAAGAGAAATGCCTCTTCCTCCTGCACTCCAGGTCAATCTCCAGCTGACATGAAAATCTGAAAATGCCAGAGTAGGACTAAAGTGTTGGAGACTGGTGACTTGGGTTTCCTCACCTTCCAGTAGTATGTAAGCAATTGCACTGATGCATGGTCAACATCAACCGATAGTGAAAAACCTTTAGACAATCTCTCATTCTGTATCTTGAGATGTCCTGCGTACACCATATATTTTAAAATAACCTTTGTGATAATATTCCTAAGCCCATATGTACAGTTTTATGTTAATTGTTCTCTTTCAAAATGAATTGTTTTTCATTCTCAAAGATTTTAGTTATTGTGTTGAAGTTACTTATTGCTCTCTTTCTCTATTGTTCCTCTGGTGTCCAAGATTATTGGCATCATGGTTGGCACAGGGATAGTGGATTGAAGGGCATGTTTCTGTGCTGTACTGTTCTATCTCTTTCATGTGGGAATGTCTTTACCTGTTAGGGAATTTGGCCAGCTTGCTGTGGACCTTTTAGATCATGCTTTCAAGCAGAATGAGCGAATGGCCATGAAGTTGCTGACCTATGAGCTGAAGAACTGGAGCAACTCCACTTGTTTGAAACTGGCAGTGTCATCTCGACTTCGACCATTTGTTTCCCACACCTGCACTCAAATGCTCCTAACTGATATCTGGATGGGACGACTGAACATGAGGAAGAACTCGTGGTTTAAGGTAAAGGGAATCCCGGCTTGTTCTGTATGCCTAACCTGTTTCTGGAATCGGTCTTGTGTCTTGTAGATTGAAGAAATTTACCAATGTTGTTAGAATTGACCCATTTTGATATCGGTAATTGGTTTATTGTTATATGTACTGAGATACAGTTGAAAATTTTGTCTGCATGCTCAGAGGGCTCCAAGGAACTAGGTAGAGTTCCTTTAGCGTTTAAAAATTTATTACTTTTTTTAAGGTGACTTAGTTGTATAATATATTGTGGTCTTTTGTCTTGTGTAGGTACTAATCTGTCATCTTTTTGTTCCCAGGATAATGTTTCTAATCTTAATCTGGTAAAACATTTAGTTATTTTCCAGTCTTGTGCTTTAACACTGTATTTAATGAGGTGTGAAGAATGTCTGTAGCAGCTTCCTCCACAGAATTTCACCTTTCAGTTTCTTATATTGCCATTTGGATGTGTTCCATTTTGTTCAGTGTCCATAAATATTCATGTGATAATTTTTTAAGCAATTTCGTGAACCTTAGTTTTTCGCATTATTCCGAATCAAAGCTCCCATATTTCTGATATTAATAGTAACTGATGCTCTAAACTATTCTGCCATATTACCTCCCTCACACTACTGTTTTATTACTGAGATGGCTGTTATTTTTAAACAAATGGTGAATCATGGAACCATGTCCATGATTCAAGATCTTGAGCAACTGAAATGAGAAAAAGGCAAAACAAAGAAAATGTACAATAAATCGCTCCTGGAGCTGGTGAGCTGTTTGTGAAAATGAGGGGGTCCCTATTACATGCAAAATTTGATCACACTGGAGGTGGTGCAGAGGGCATTTACAAAAACATTGCCAGGTCTGAAGCTGGAGCTATGAGGAAAGATTGGAAAGGCTAGGCTTGTTTTCTTTGGCTGATGGGAGACTTGATTGAGATTATGAGGGTGCTTAGACAGAGTAAATAGGACTGATTCCCTTTGCTGATTTTTTTTAAAGAACTGGTCTGCATTTAAATAATTTGAAGAAGGAATAGCAGTGAGATAAGGAAAAATCCTCTAATTGCCCTAAAGGATGGTAGAGGCAGAAACTCTTATCACACATAACAGTACTTGGATGCACACTTACTAAGCAATTGCCTGTAAGTGTGCATCCAAGTAGTGACCTTGTGTTGGAAAGTGGGATGGGTTTGTGGAGTTAATATTTATCTGGTGCAGGTATGATGAGTTGAATAACCTCCTTTTTTCTGTTGTGAATTTTCTAAGATTGGATGATTTTGCTGGCCTTACTAAAATAAAGACAGATAACATTTATTTGCCTTGTGCACCTCATCTTGCAAATGAGATAATTGGAGTTAAAGTAAACAAAGAAGAAAATCAAATAATAGCTGATCAATTACAATGACTCACCATGAATTTATTTCAAAATGATAAATTAACTTAAAGCTCACACAGATATCTGCTATCACCTGGCAAATGCTTTTATGGTGGTCTATAATTTATGTGAGCATATATGCTTTATAATTTAATTAATATTTAGTGGAATGTTAACTGAATCACTATTGTAGCCAAGGAGATAGAACATAGAACAATATGGCACAGTACAAGCCCTTCGGCCCATAATGTTGTGCTGACCTGTATAAGCCTACTCCATGCTTAATCTAACCCTTCCCTTCTACACAGCCCATAACCCTCTATTGCTCTTACATTCATGTGCCTACCTAAAAGTCTTCTGCATGTCCCAATTGTATCAGTCTCTACCACTACCCCTAGCAGTGCATTCTAGGCAGCCATCACTCTGTCTTATTTAAAAAAAACCTACCTCTGGCATCTTCCCTAAACTTTCCTCCAATAACCTTAAACAGATGTCCTCTAGTATTGGATGTTGCTACCCTGGATAAAAGGTGCTGGCTGTCCACTTTGTCTATGCCTCTCATAATCTTATACACCTCTGTCAAGTTACCTCTCGCCCTCCTATGCTCCAAAGAGAAAAGCCCTAGCTTGCTCAGCTTTCCTCATAAGACATTATTCCCTAATCCAGCTAGCATCCTGGTAAATCTCCTCTGCACCCTCTCTAAAGCTTCCACATCCCTCCTGTAATGAAATGACCAGAACTGAACATGGTCTAACCAGAGTTTTATAGAGCTACAACATTACCTCATAGCTTTTGAACCTAATCCCCTGACTAATGAAGGCCAGCACACCACGTGCCTTCTTAACCACCCTATCAACTTGCTTGGAAACTTTGAGGGATCTATGGACTTGGACCTCAAGATCCCTGTGTTCCTCCACACTGCTAAAAATCCTGCCATTAACTTGCACTCTGCCTTCAAATTCATTCTTTCAAAGTGTATCACTTCGCACCTCTCTGGAGTGACCTCTATCTGCCACCTCTCTGCCCAGCTCTGCATCCTATCTATATTTCATTGTAACTTACTACAACCTTCTAAACTATCCATGACACCACCAACCTGCACATCATCTGAAAACTTACTAACCCACCCTGCCACTTCCTCATCCAAGTCATTTATAAAAATCACAAAGAGTAGGGTCCCAGAATGGATCCCTGCAGAACACCACCAATCACAAACCTCCAAGCAGAATATGCTTCATCTACTACTAGTCTTTGCCTTCTGTGGGAAAGCCAATACTGAATCCACGCTGTTAAATTTCCATGGATCCCATGCCTCATGACTTTC
>JARFYF010000104.1:76127748-76141704 GCA_030265395.1 Rhina ancylostomus
AAATGGGAGAAATTATAGATGAATACGGAGGCTGATGATGTGGAAGGCAAGGACCAGGGAAACACGATCCTTCTAGCTGGTAGGAGAGGGGGTGAGAGCAGAAATGTGGAAAACAGGGCTCTCTTGCAATTTAGATAGGGAATTAGTGATTACCATTCAGGACCATTTGATGAGTGAGTGCAGATAATCCTGCCAGTATATTTACCATAAGCTAACTGTATAGAATGCCCATCTCCTGGTTTATAAGGGTTTTGAGTTATTTAGGATTGGTGTGTTTAAGGGATCAGACTTATATGGATCAGTTGTGCAAGAGTGCCCACGGATTCACAACGCATGCATTGGGAATGTGTTAGATAATGTGCGTCCTTGTGGAAGTGGATTGTTTCCCATTTGGGTCGATAGGTGTGTTGCAATGTGCTGTCTTTCAGATCGTTATGCCTCCTTGATGGTCAAAGATTAACAAAGCTATGAGCTGTAACCTTTGGTCTGATTGTGGAGGTACAGAAAGGTATAACGGCAGAATGAAATCACAAACACAGTACTGAAATCTCTCTCTCTGTAACCAAGCATCTCAGATGCAGAAATGGAACAAAAAAATTTTCCTAACGTAGTACTGTAAAAGGCACATGTAATATAAAGGCAAAAGCAAAAATATACTGGAGAAACAAGAAAGGCAATGTGCGTGAAGAGAGAAGCAGAGTTAGTGTTTCAGGTCTGGGCCTTTTTATCGGAGCACAAAAACACACACAGATAAACATGCCTCTTGTCTTTTCCAGCCCACTGAATCTTTTAAGTTCAGACTTCCTTTCCACAGAACAAACTCCATGTCCTGAGCCCAACACCCTACCTAATCCCAGTTTGTGACCTGAACGTGTGTGTCTTCAGCCTGTAATTCCATCTCTGGAATTCAAAGCTCAATATTTGAGGCTGCTCAGATTCTCTATTCTGACCAATTACCTTATGTGGGAACAACTTGTGGCTCCTGGCTACTTGGGTTTCTTTTATTGGTTTGCCTTTGCTCACAAACCATTCACCTATTATACCCTACAGTTTTGAATGTGTAGCCATCTCTGGTTTTCCACTCATTTTGTAAGTCTCTATTTCTTCCCTCGTCTGTGAGCGTTTCTGCTCTCCTTTATTCCATTTTATTTAATGTTGTTCATCTGGATTATCCTCAGATTTCATAATGAAGAGTATGTGCACATGCACATAATTGATTTAATCTTCCTTTGCTTCTCTGCAGGTTCATGGAGCAACACCCTGAAATGGACTTCTCAAAGGCTAAGTTCAGTTAAAGACATATGCCTGCCCTGGGGCTGAAGGGGATACTCAGACTATTGGAAGAGTTTCTGTAAAATGGTTACATTATGAGCATCGCCTTGTGCTGTGCATCCTAAATCCCAAGTTCGTACACCATTTGGGTTGTTCCTGAGTGCATAGAGCATCTGACATCTGCATTGCAGTCACCCTACTGCATTCATCAACTGACATTAACCCATATATTTGCATTTTCTGGCTGGCCTCATGGCAATCTTAGCACCTTCTTGGTGCATCACTTTCACAAACTAGCTGTGAACTGGATTGAATGTTTAATTACTTTTGACCTGACATACTGATGATTCCACTTCTTCAGTTACTATCTGGCAATGTGTGTTGCTGTCGCAGTGGTCATTGTTGTCTTTCGACCATATCTCTGCATGAATGAAATCTCTATTTCTTATGGTGTTTAATGCTTTTACATTAATCTTGGAGTGAGAGTTTAGTTGGCATCCCATTGAAACACATTGTTATAACAGAAGCCACCCAGAAAATGCTTGATGGTCCTTTATTCTCTTTGTCTTAAGTTCAGATGAGAATGTGTGTGTCAATAACATTTGGCTACCAACACATAATGCAAACAAGCTGCATTAGAAGCTCTCCTTGTTCACTCAACACTGAGGTTATTCAGTGAGTGCTATGCAAAACCCCACCTGCTGATAAAATGGAAATGGCTAAACTTGCGTTCAACTTTGTTTCTTGTTGGTTGCTGTGTACTCATGGCCATGTTGATAGACATTGCTGCTTTGAGATGGACTGTTGTGTATTTGGTTTTGAAGTTTGGTTGACTGAACTGTTGCACATTTCCAGGTGAAGGGCAAAGTGTTGTAAATATGGGTCATTGCTCTCCATTTCCTTTTCTGTGTTTCCAGGTCAGTAACAGGGTGGCCAGATAAATTAGTGTCTTCATGAAGCATGTTATGTTTTCTAAATATTGGTTTGCATTGATGCACTGGAACATAATGCTGAAATTCATTTCTCAATAAAGCCGGGCCACTGGCAGTTGTGTGGCAATGGTTTATGGTTTAAGATGTGTTCAAAAGAAAAACAGTAACTTTAGCATGTTAGCAGCACAGGAATCCTGCCCTAAAGATCTGACACCTGGGAAAAGGTGCTTCTGTTTTAAAGACTAGTGAAAGTGCCACATCAGAACAAGGATTCTGTCTGTGTGAAGCTGAACACAAAGATCCAGCATGGTACTAATTAGATAATTTTTAACCAAATATGCTGCAATGGAAACAGACTAAAGCAATTGATTCCAAACTAGGGCACATGAAGACTTTAGCAATGACAAGACAACCTCGACCAAACCCTCTGCTGCCTCTGATTTATCATATTGTCTTAAATCCAGTATAACAAGAGCCTAATTTCCCTCAAATTAAATTGGAGAGGTTAAAGCCATTACCTAGTTCCAGTCCACTTTTGTTTAATTAATATTTAGTTATTTCAACCTCCTGATTTTGTTAATTTCTGCATCCTTTTTCAGCTTTGTCATGGGCAAGCAGAAGTGAGAGTTTAGACTCCTGGCCAAGTAGCATAGGCTTTTGGGTCCAAGTCCATTAACCAGATACAATTCTTGTGGTTATTTTTACTGTGACCTGCCACAGCTACACGTGCTTAAACTGAGAAACTAATCCATGGATAACAGGATTTCCTGTTTCTTTCCTAGGATGTCAGCATACTTATTCATTTTCTAGCCGATTTTTGTTATCCTTTTTAATAAATATTATTCTAGTCTACAGAATAGAGAGATGATTGGAGTTGTTGACTATAGTTATTTCCCTCCCCTCCCTGATATTGTCTATCTGAGTGTTTCTAGGGTCTGCTCTTCTTAAATTCAGTTTGTTTTCTGCTTTTTTTTTGTATGACGAGAGAGTGAAATGTAACCCAAATAGCAATTTAAGGCTTAAGAAGAAGAGTTCCTATTTACCTGGCACATTCGATGTAGCAAACATCCCTTAGTGCTTCACATGACAATTATCAACAGAAGTTGGAAATCAAGCCAAAGGGAGATAGTAAAGCAATAAATCTTGAGATTATAAGAAACATGTTAAAGTAAGAAAGGGAATTAGAGAGGCAGAGTGTTTATGTGGGGAATTCCAGAATATGAGAAATAGGAGGAGCTGGCCTTTTGGCCTCTGATACTATCTCTGGCATTTAGTAAGATCAGGGCTGATCTTTTATCTCCAACATCACTTTCTTATACTAACTCCATATAACTTGAGTCCCTTATAATCTAAAATCTGTCAACTACTGCTTTCAATATTTTCATAGGCTCAGTCTCTGCACTCTTCTTGGGTAGGGAATTCCAAAGATTCACTACCCTCTGGGTGAAAACATTTCTTCTAACCTCAGTGCTGAATGGGTGACTCCTTATTTTTGGACTGTCAACCATGATCCCTGATTCTAACCACCCTAGGCAAGGGAAATATTATCCCCACATTTACCTTGTCAAACAGTATGAAAATTTTGCACATTTCAGTGAATTACCTCTCATTTTTCTAGAGAGAGTCTGTTTGCTGTCTTCTCATTGGACAACTCCCTATCCAGGAATCAAACTGGTGAACCTTTGTTGCACTGCCTCTATCGCAAGTACTGTATATCCTTCCAAGGGTAGGTAATGTTCCAGATGCAGTCTCATGGTATCTCCTGAAGAATTTCAGTAGGATGTCTTTATTTATTCAAATCTTCTTGCAATAAAGGTCAATGTACCATTGCCCTTCCTAATTACTTGCTTCATTCCTTTTGGTAAAAGGACACCCAGGTCTCACTGACTAACAACATTTTCAATATATCATTTTTTTTAAACAAGTGTTTTGTTTTGCTATTAAAGTGGATGACTTAACCTTTACACATTACATTCCATCTGCCATGGCCTCACTCATTCACTTAACCTGTCTGTATCCCCTTACTTCCTTGGATATATCAGACTTTGTGAATCATTGATATAACCTTAGGGTTTTGATGGCCGAAGGCTCTCAAAGGAAAGCAGTTTAATTTAGGGATTATTGAGAGGCCAGAATTGTAAGACAGCAATGATCTTGCAGTGTCATAGATCTAGAAAATATTGCAGATTTAGCAAGTAGTATTCATATTAAAAGTGAATTTATGTTTCAGAGTGATATAATAGGTTTAATTGCAAAGAAAAATTTTATAACTCTATACTTGCATTTCCTAGAACTGACTAAAAGTCAAATATTACTTTAATTGCACTTAAAGTAAGGATTGTAACCAGTAGTATGACTGACCAGATTATGCTGTACAACTCTGACTTTAGAAACAGATGCTCCAGCCCATCATGTCTACGCTGACCATTGTGAAAAAAAAAAGTTTCATGAAAATGAAATGCTAAAGAATGTAGCATGGAATCAGAAGTATAACTCGGAGCAGCAGTCTCTTTAATGTTTTAAGTAGCATTGGTTTTACATCTGTTCCTACGATAATACAGCCAATTCTCTAAATTCTTCTGCAAAAATATTAAATGACAGTTAAAATACATACTTTAACACAAAGTAACATGAATGTAAATATTGCAGCTCCATTTGATAGATTTCTATACCCCTCATTTGTCTGACAAGAACAGATAAGTTTGAGTCCAAATCCAGTGAATTTTTAAAAACCTGCCTCTACCAATGGGCTCTGAGGATAACTACAATGGTCTTTATCTGCTCCTGATGTCGGTTGAAATGTTACACCACTGGTGAGGAAGGTTGGAGGCTGAGTTGACCTCTGCAATCTGAAGCAGTTCCTTGCAGAAGTATGCAATGATGTCAGGTTTCTGTAGCACATGGGACTAATGAGAACACAACCTAGATAGAGATGAATATGAAACATAATATTCAGATGGTGGAAGGCAACAATAACATTTACTAGATTTCCAGAGTGTTAAAATTACTCTTTCTTTAATTAAAGAAATGGACTTTACTCCAGTTATTTTCCATTCATCCTTTGCCAAGTTATTCACAGGTTTATCTGTGAATGCCAATGATATGCCTCAATGGCAATCATTATTTTTAGTGTCATTTCTTGCCATTACACATTGTTATTTGCAGTTTTGCATATTTTTGCTTCTTGGGGCCATTAAACCTAATGGGAATTCACAGCTCATAAATGTTAATTGACCAGCTCACTGAATCAATTTGTCAGTACAACTTAATTGACATAGAAAGGCCAATGAGTTCTTCAGAATAAATAACCCTATCTTGTGATTAATTACAATTGAATTGTTGTTCAGACATTATTTTGAATATTTTTTATCCTAATACACTCTGTGCAATGAATTTTACAGCTAATAAAATATTTACAGAAGATTTTCAGCCTGCTCTGAAATGTAATTTTGACATATGATAGGTCTTTGATATCTACCTCTTATTTGTAAATGGCAATATTTTAATTCCAAAGAAGGACATAAATTGTCAGTAAAGGTTAGCTTTATTCAATAGCAGTATTGAAGCTGGCCTGACTTTATCTTTATTTTTGCTTTTGTTACACAGATCTTAATATCAGAGCCAGGAAAATTCAGCCGGAAGGTTAAAGTTTGGGTCCAAGAATACTGGAACTTCAACGATTCTGTGGCTATAATTCTATTTGCTGTTGGATTTGGTTTGCGCTGGACTAACCAGCCATTGCAGATTGCTGGAAGGATTATATACTCCTTGGATATTATATTTTGGTTTGTGAGGCTTCTGGATTTCTTTGCTGTTAATCAGCATGCGGGTCCATACTTGACAATGATCGGGAAAATGGTATGTTTTTAAAATCTTTTCTGGTGCAATTTTCCAGTTGCAAATAATTTTGATTTTTTACTATTAAGTAGATACAATGCAACTGTTAACAGTTATTGCCAGCAGTTTTATCTTTATTTATGCTATTACTCACATGGATTGGTTTATCATATATTTTTAAATTACAATCCCCTGTGGTAACCAGAATACTAAATAAATCATCGTCTGATTGGATTGAATGGTGTAGATTTGCACATTGACCAGAACCTCATCTGGTCCAGCCAAATCTGGACCAGTCTTGACTAGTCCTTTACCTCCACAGGTGCTGCTTAACCTGCTGAGTTCCTCCAGCAGTTTGTTTTAAGCAACCACATAAATATTCTGTCTGTCAAAGCACACTACAGATCGGGTATTCTGCAATGAGTACTGACCTTCTTATTCCCGCAAACCTTTCCTTCATCTACAAGGCACAAGTCCCATGTGTGATTGAAAATTCTTGGCACCATTCAGGTCAAAGTAGGCTGCTTGATCAACAGCTTGTCCATGACAAGGGCACTGTGATTGCAGTATATATACTATTTGCAAAGTGAGCTACAACAAATTGCCAAGGCTACTCTGACAGCACCTCCCAATCCTATGACCTCTGCAACTTGGGTGGCCAGGGGCAGCAAGGATGGAACACTACCTTTTGTATGTTTCCCTAATGCACATTATCTTTTGAAACTAAATTTAAAATAAATACCTTTTAAAGTAATTTTTTAAATTAAAATTGGAGTTGTTCTTTTTTTTGTAGTTGGATGTTTCCGTGTCACCTTGTAAATATAGAAATGTTTTTGTAGCTCTCCTGGCCCAAAGTTTTACCAGAACAAGAACACATTAAAGAAAGATGTCCTGTACTTGTCCATAGTGAAGTCACACACACTCGAGTGAAGCCCCATAATTATACTCAACAAGCATCTCTAACAGACTCTGTAGTGGGGAAATTTCGTTATCATGCCAACTTAGATCCTAAATTAGAACCTGACTCCTGAAAGATAACCTGCCCCCTCTGCAACATTTTTCTTTACATGGAAATAAAAATTCCTGAAACCTATACAAAATAACAAGGATAAAATAAATTTCAGCTCTTTTACCTTTGAATTTGCACTAACTTGCAAACCATTCCAGACACTAGACACGTATTTTATGTACAAAAATGTATTACAAATAAATATTTAGATGTTTTTCCTTTTTTTTAGACGGCTAACATGTTCTATATAGTGATATTGATGGCAATTGTCCTCTTGAGCTTTGGGGTATCAAGAAAGGCCATACTTTCTCCATCAGAACAACCTTCCTGGCGTCTTGCTCGAGATATAGTGTTCCAGCCTTACTGGATGATATTTGGTGAAGTCTACGCTAGTGAAATTGATCGTATGTATTCAGATGTCTACATTTACAAATGCAACATCCATTGTGCATAAACATTTGAATTGAACACCAAATGGGAATAACATGTGACATACAGAGTTATGAATAACCCAGTTTTACATTTTTATTGAAAAAGTTTACAACTTGCTTCTGCCAGTAAAGTAAATGGGGCTGTGTTTTTGTGTTTCTTGAAATAAACCTTGCTGATAGTTGCCTCACTCTGAGCAGTGATAATGATATCACAAAAAGGAGATGGAGCATTTCAGTTATGAGGAGAGACTGGAGAGGATAGGTCTGTTTCCCCTGGAATGGAGACGGTTAAGAGGGAACATGATTGAGGTATACAGTATAAAATTGAGGGGTTTAGATAGGGTAGACTGCAGGAAGCTTTTTCCCATATCAGAGGCAGATAAAAGAGGGGATCTGAGGGGGACCTTTATCACCCAGAGAGTGGTGAGTATCTAGAAGACACTGCCTGAGAGAGTGGTGGAAGTGGAGTTGCTGACAGCTAACAAGCATCGAGAAATTGCCTGGGCATAGAAGGCTACAGGCAAGTCCTGGAAGATGGGATTAATATGAATGGGTGCCCACTGGTAGGCATGGACATGGTGGACCAAATGGCCTGTTTCCATGCTGTATAACTCTTATCACTCAACAAATATTTCCTAAAAGCAAAGAGCAGCGCATGCTGGAAATCAGAAATAAAAGCAGAAAATTCTGTAAATACTCAGCAGGTCAGGTGGCATCTGTGGAAAGATAAACAGTTAATATTTCAAAAGAACCAGAAATCAAACACGACAGCTGCAGAGAAAGTGGATGGGTGAAGAGAACAATTCAAGTTTATTGTTATAGGCAGCAGCGTAGTACGTAACAATCTGAGGATGTGCATGAGTTAACATAAATTTAAATTAACATAATTTGTACATGTACAAAATAAACAACAAAAGTAAACAATGACACTAGTGCAAGATTGAGAGAGAAAAAAAAATAGTCTGAGGTAGTGCTAAGATTTTTCAGGTTAGGTCAAGAATCTGATGGCAAACAAACTGTCCATGATTTGGTAGAGACCAAGAGGGACTGATAAAAGTGATGGTGGTACTCCTTGAGAGACAATGGTGTATGCTAGTAATTGCAGCTGATCTGTCTGAAGGAGATCTATGAGGGCATAGGAGAAAATTATAAAAATACTAGAACTGTGGGATACAAAATATCACAGTTGCTGGCAATTTAAAATTAAAGAATGTGCTGAAAAAATCAGCAGGTCAGTC
This sequence comes from Rhina ancylostomus, assembly GCA_030265395.1. Classification (NCBI taxonomy): domain Eukaryota; kingdom Metazoa; phylum Chordata; class Chondrichthyes; order Rhinopristiformes; family Rhinidae; genus Rhina; species Rhina ancylostomus. The sequence goes on from JARFYF010000104.1 coordinate 76,136,468, forward strand.
AGCATCTGTGGAGATAGGAAAATGAAGTTAATGTTGCAGATTGTTAACTTTTTATCAAACTGGTCAGGCCTGACACAAACTGGAAAAGGCTGGTTATCTGAAATTGTTGAATTTGCTGCTGAGTACAGAGGGCAGTAATGTCACTAGTCAGGAGGTGAGGTTTTGTCCTTGAGCTTGCATTGTGCTTTTGAAAATAATATGCAAGATATCAAGGATAGAGAATACAAGTGACAGACAATTGGAAACTCAGGGTCACCTTTGCCAACTGGTGGTAATCTACAAAATAGTCACCTATCTTCACTTCATTTCTCTAATGTCAAGTAGACTGCACTCTGAGAAACAGAAGAACATGAAAAACAGGGAGCTCCACCATTTAATATGGACAAGGCTGATCCAATCACCACCACTTTTCTGCTTTGTCCCCATTTCCCTTGATTTCCTTTTAGTTGAAATTTCAGTTAGAAATCTGAATATTTCAAATTATCTAAAACTATGGAGTTATTGAGTATATTCAAATTGTCTTGGGTAGAAAATTCCAAAAATTCACATTCCACAAAGATAAAATTCCTCCCCATTTCCATCTGAAGTGGGATCTGAAACTATCCATCCTAGTTCTAGATAACTCACTGGGGGAAACATCCCCCTCAGGTGATCTTACTTAAATGTAAGATTCTATCATTCTTCTATAATCCAATGAGTATAGGTTCAATCTGCTCAGCCTTTCTTCATAAGTCATTTCCTTCATCTCAGGAATCAATCTCCTAAACTTTCTTTGCCTTCAATATAAGACCATCCTTTCTTAAATATGGTGACTAAAGCTGTAAGCAGTACTCCAGGTGTGGTCTCACCAGGACCCTGTAGAGTTGCATCAAAACATCTCAACATTTATGTTCCATTTCTCCCTGCAATAAAAGCCGATGTTCCAAATTACTTGCATTTATTGGACCTCTAGATCACTTTGTACCACAACATTTTGTGGTCTCACTCCATTTAAAAATGTATTTTTTTCATTCTTCCTTCCAAAATGGATCCCATCACATCTTCCCACATTATACTGCATTAACCAAATCAATGCCCACTCACTGAACCTATCTATGTCCCTTTGCAAACTCTTGGTGCCCTCCTCACAATTTGAAAAATTCGCTTTAGATACGATTCATCCATCTTTTGTATCTAAAGTGAATTTTGCTGCCTTACTGTTGGTCTCTTCATCCAAGTCATCATTGTAAATTAATTGTGGCCACCACTCATCTCTGTGGCACCAGTATCTGATTGCCAATCCAAAAATTGCCCATATCTCTGATCATTTTGTCTTAGTTAGCCACTTTCCTTTCCATGCTGATATAGTACCCACTACCACAGCTAGGAAGGGAAGCTGAGGAGAAGAGGATTCTTGCCCTTGTGCTGGAAATGGAACAGACATGGTTGAAAGCCAAGTCAACCCTGGTAGAAGGAATAACAAAGAAACTCTAGTTTGGAAGATGTCATCATCAGAACAGATGCAATGGAGCTGGAAAATTAGGAGAACGGAAGGGATTTTTTTGCAAGAAGCAAGATAGGAAGGGGTGTAGTCCAAATAGCTGTGGGAGTCCGTGGGCTTGTAATGGATATTGGTAACCAACTTGTAATGGATATTGGTTTGAGATGGAGAAGTTAAGGAAGGCAAAGGAAGAGTCAGAGATAGAGCAGGATGTAAATTGGCAGCAAATATGATGAAACTTTCCAGTTACGTACAAGAGCAGGAAACAACAACACATAGTCATCTATGTACAGAAGAAGAACTGGAGGAGGAGGCTGAATAGGCCTGACCTACTGGGTGCTTCCAGTGTTTTTGTTTTTAATATCACATGTTTGTTTTCATTATAAAGCTTTAGCAAAGGGCCATGGTCGGTAGTATTGTGCACTGTTAGGTAGAAGGCTTGAAGAGAAGGTTTACAAAAGTAACAAAATAAAGCTTAGACAGCAGTTGTTATTTGTACCTGTCTCAAGCTACCAATGACACACAGATGTTATTTTGATTTTAACATCTTATGAATTTTATATAATTGTTTGTAATTATTTGATATAATCAATTTAAAGTTGTCTATAATTAGATGAGGAAGGAATTAGGAGAACCGTCCTTTCACTAAGGTTTATTGAAGCATGGAATACCTTGCTGCAGGAAGAAGCCTATACATCATATCTTTTAAAGGGAAATCGATTAAGTATTTGAAGCAAAGAGTGTTGGTGTCTTGAATTCAGTTTTGCCTTGCTCTGGAAAAGAGTCAGCAAAATCTAATAGTAGACCAAGAGCAAAATACGTCAGATGCTGTAAATCTGAAATAGTGCTTAGAAAATCCAGGAGATCAGACGGCATTTGTGGAACTCCATTCTGATGAAAGGTCATTGACCTAAATTGTTACTCTGTTTCCCTCTCCACAGATGCTGCCTGACATCCTGACTATTTCCAGTATTTTCTGTTTTAACTTTAGAAACAATGGCCAAATGGTTTCCCTTTGCTGTTGTGAATTGTTTTGACTTTATGGTTTATGTTAAGAAACATTGAGGTGGACATTAATTTGGTCATTCTGTTGTAAAGATTTTTACAGCTGTGGGCAGGCATGGTGGTGTAGGGGTTAGCATAACGCTATTAGCATATCAGCAATCTGGGTTCAGTTCTGGCCACTGTCTGTAAGGAGCTTGTACATTCTCCCTGTGTCTGTGTGGGTTTCTTCCAGGTGCTCCAGTTTCCTCCCACGTTCCAAAGACGTACGGGTTAGGAAGTTGTGGGCATGGTATGTTGGCACCGGAAGTGTGGCGACACTTGTAGGCTGTCACCAGAACACTCTACACAAAGATGCATTTCACTGTGTCTTTCGATGTACATGTGACTAAAAGATATCTTATGGTGCATTGCTGGCTGCCATTCTACGGAGTGTCTGGTGTGTCCTCTTCCTCTGTTAGTTGGCTATTAATATGCATACCATTTTATTGGATAACTGATGTTGCATTGCATGTGTTTGACCCATATTTATCAGGTAGAATAACAGCAGAGCTGCTAGAATTGAGTAAGATTTAAATTTTGTGCAGTCTGGAGGATAATGAGTGTTCCTCCTAGACTCCACAGGAATAATACATGCACTTGCTGCCTAGCCCCCCACTCCTCCTCGATCTGAAATCTGTGGTTAATTGTTGCACTGGACTGCAACTATAAGCCAAGGCAAGAGCTGAATGAAGTATTTCCGGTATATTGTCAGATGGCAAAGTCTGCATTCTATTCCTGTAATACTGTATGTGATTGGCACAGTACAGTCCTAAGCCCTGAAGGTCTGATCAATTTACTTTATATCAGCAGCAAAGTGTTTTTTGCATTTATTGATTTTTCTTTAACACTGTTGTTCTGTTTTGATTGCAGCATGTGAAGAAAATGAAGATTGTCCTCCTGGTTCATTTCTTAATCCATTCCTTCAGGCTGTTTATCTGTTTGTACAATACATTATACTGGTCAATCTGCTCATTGCCTTCTTCAAGTAAGAACTATTTTTTGAAAGAGGATGTACTATATTCCCCCTTCTGTGAAATTGCAGAGTTTATCAACTTATAGGAAAGCGTCTTAAAGAGCAAGAAAATGTTTTGTAACCTTGTGATAATTGTGTGGTTGAAAAGTAGCACTTGGCTTCATAATCTGTCAGTTATAATTAAGGATGAGCAATTTCTGTGAAAGCTGAGGTCCTTAATGCCTTTGTATTTAGTATATAATCTAGAGGTTGCTGAAAATTCATGGCAGCTGCATTCAGGCTAAAATGTCTTTTTACAGGAAATGGCCATAACTGACTCGCCCATCCCTAATTACCCTGAAATTAATGGCTTGGTAGGCTAAAATGAGTGTAGCAAAGAGTAAAGCACATGTCAGAGACAGCAGGTTTTCTCCCCTGAAAGGCCAAATAATAGGATTTTACAACAATCTAACAGTTTAATGGCCACTACTAATATAAACTTTTAGTTTAATTTAAGGGAGGCAGAGTGGCACAACTAGTAGTGCAACAGTCTCGCAGGGCCAGAATCTCAGGTTCAATCCTGACCCTGGGTGGAGTTTGTACATTCTCTCTGTGACTGCATGGTGATCCTCCCACATTCCAAAAATGTACAGGCTGGTAGGTTGCTTGGCCTCTGTAAATTGCCTCTGGTGTACAGCTAAGTGGTAGAATTTTTAGTTGACTTGATTTTCTTCTGAATATTTAATATTATTTTAAAATGTTTTAATTGTTTAAATCATTTTAAGTAGCTTTTACTTTGAGTATAAAGGACATTCAGAAGCATTTAAAAATCTTCGACAGAGGGCAAAGCTTAGGGTAAAGATTTGTCATCTATCAAATGTGTCCACAGGTGTTTGGCAGGTGTCAAGTTGTGGGGGCGGATAGTGGGGGGTGTTTGCTTGCGGCTTTAATTTTCATTGCATTAAGAGTTGAAATTTGTCTCGTCCTTTACAGCAACGTGTACTATGAAATAAAATCCATATCTAATAAACTTTGGAAATATAATCGCTACCGCTACATCATGACCTATCATGAAAAGCCATGGCTGCCACCGCCACTTATTATTTTCAGTCATATAGCTTTGCTTTTGAGTCGAATATATCGACATAGAGCAAAAAATGAGGTGGATCAAGAGGAAGATGATGTTGGTTTAAGTGAGTAATTATGTTCTTCTAGCTTCAATTTTACAACATGAATAATATGGCTGGTGACAGCATTTAGTGTTTTCATTATGTGGTTTCTACAGTTGGTCTGCTTCTCTGGTTACTTTCTTGTTGCCATGTGTTATGCTGGATGTTGACCATTTTGTTTTGAGAACACACTGTGCTTTTCTCTGTGTTAACAGATCTGTGCATCCACTGGTGGTAGCTGGAGTCTTGCTAATGTTTCACATGCAGTGTTGCATGAACTATTACAGGGTTCATAATGGAGTTCAATCCTGCTAGTATTCTGGTTTGAAGGTAGCACTATGGTATAGGTACAGAACCAATAATTGGGTCAGTTGTATAACATGCTGCAGTGGACCATGTGTCATAGCAATGCCTGTGATCCTCGTCACTTTAGAAAGGAAGATCCCCAGCCAGCAGTTTCCCCTAGTGCCCAGTATGAAAGTCACTGCAGTGAAGTGCCAGGCAAAGAGCAAGAGCCTCTCCCCAAAGAGAGGTTTACCTGGTGAAGGAAGGCTACCTGGGTCCTAGCCAGAGATGATAAAAGTTTCCCCTT
>JARFYF010000104.1:76152049-76164954 GCA_030265395.1 Rhina ancylostomus
ATAACAAAACTTTGCTGCATAAAGATGCAATGCTATTCACAATGAAGATCTACAACACTGAAATTCTTGCTGCTTGTACCTTACTTTAACAGGTTATGAGGCAGACAGTTGTTCAAATGAAAAAGTTCACAATCAAGAAGCCAGCACATTATCAAAGCCATACAATGAAGTTTTGAGGACCTCATTTGAGGTGATGCATTCCTGTGCATATTAATATAGCAATAGAACGTGCAGATTAACGTAGACAAACAGATTTGCAGCTTTATTTCACACAACTGGATGAAAATTAGTTTTATTTGCATAAAATGACATTACTCTGAAATCCTCCTAGAAGTGCATACCTTATCCATATGATGTAGTGTTTTGTAAAGAAGGTTTAAAAACAAACATCCTGAGAAAATGTGGTGCATTTGTTTATTTTCCAACCTGAATAGTAACCTGGGGGGAAAAAAAGAAGTGTATTCTATGGTACTGGATCAGGAAACAATAGTTTGTTATATCCTAAATGACAAAGACTGTTTAAATGTCAAGTAATGACTCTTGTACATTCCCCTAAGAAGCCTTGTGCTCTCTTCGCTTTGCCTGTCATGGTGCTCCTATGCAGAGCGACCCCAATGGCCACAACATGGTTGTCTGGTGGCCTTCAATGGAGGAGACTACAGAGTGACCTCAAGGAATTTTGGGACATGAAGGCATAGCTTTGGACTGCAATTTTTCAGCATGAGTAGTCTTGATAACTAGCTCCTAAAGAATAGCAAGGGGAAGCACAGAATGACAGTGGTGGAATCACTAATGTTGTCCTCATGATTGATAACAATGCTTAACAGATCTACTGCCATTTTCCCCCATAGTGATACCTGACAATTTGTTTGGAGAAGAGAGGCAGAATGAAAAAAAAACTGTAATGTGTAAAGCTGATTTAATGCAACATTTCTCCATTTTTAGGATTTGGCTGAAGGGTCGCTTTGGCAGAATAGGAGTAATTTAAGTAGGAAATCCTCGTAAGTATTTCAGTGATTATTTTTCACATTAGTCCACTTTTATGTGTCCACTTTTTATTGCTAATGTGGAAATGTTTTATTTGATACATTAGGCCTCTGGAAGATTTTGAACTTGCAGCAGATCCCATCTACACCACCCCCCACCCCTACACAGAGAAAGTGATTTCAACAGTGCCTGCATTCCAGTTACTCCTATTGCCCTGTTGAAATAACAATGACCGCAAAATTCTACAGATGCTGTAAATTTGATATAAAAATACTATAAACTAAAAATACTAAGCAGGTCAGGCTGCATCAGTGGGAAAAGAGTTGACATTTCTAGAGTTAACCTTTAGTTATAACTCTCACTACTTCTGAAAAAGGTCATCAAGGTGAAACGTTACCTCTTCCTATTTTGCCCAGTTTTAACTGACCTGCTGAGTACTTTGACCATTTTCTGTCTTCACTCCACTCCAGTACCCTGCATCCCATTGTACTTGTCTTCAACTCTGATGCCCTGAGTTTGCAGTCTTCTGAAATAATTTAACACCTATTCTAGATATTATCAATAATCATTAAAAAAATTCTCCATAGAGAATTGGATGCTGGCTTCCAAACATAACCTAAAGGCCACTTTTTAAAATTTATACCAAGTTCCTTTCCATTCAAGAATGGTGTGGGTGTCATTGTCTGCTGCCTCTACTGCATTTCTCCTTTAAGGGATGGGTGAGTATTTGTGCTATGGTTTTCTTTGTTGTAGCATAAGTCTTGCAGGTTTGTTTGAAGACCTGTATTTTGAGTAGCAATTTTAGAAAAGAAAAGCGATTTTAAAAAAAAACTAATGCGTTTCTAACCAGATATTCAATTGCACAGTAGGGTGCTAGCTCTGTGCATATCAATGCCACTTATCGTGAAAGCCGGAGAAATGTTAGGTGGTTTCAAGTAAATTGATCACCAATGCTTTATATCTAAGCCTACACAATGAGTGGTTGCAGTCTGTCTGACCTAGAATAATTGCAGAGACTAAACCATCTTTGTGTAAGGCTCACATGCACAGAGATGAACACACAGGTAATGATAGCAAAAGAAGTCACATCTATTTCTTTTGTTCACCTTTAGTTCAGAGAGCCAGTTTTAGCCCTCTAACCTTGAGCTAACCTGATACCAATAAACTGACAATGTAGAGGGTTGGAGCCCTCTTGGTTTGTATGACTCAATACTGCATCACATGCTGCTCTCACCCAATGAAACACTGGGGGACTGTTAGATTCACATTGTTAGATTCACATTTCCATAGAATCAATGAGACATATGGCATAGAAACCGGCCACTTGGCCCACAACATCCATGCTGATGAGTGGGCACCCATCTGTATTAATCCCATTTTCCAGCATTAGTCCTACAGCTTTCTATATCTGGGTGATTCAGGTGGCTATCTAGACATTTGTTAAATGCTGTCCGCCACTCTCTCAGACAGTGTATTCCCAGCATGCACCACCCTCTCTGTGGGGGATAAAAAGTCCCCCTCAGATTCCTAAATCTCTTTGTCCTTAGCCTAAATCTATGTCCTCCAGTTTTATCTGCATCTGAAATGGGGAAAAGTTTCTTGAAGTCTACCATCTATCTATCCCTCATAATTTTATATACTCTAATCATGTCACCTCTTCATCTCCTCTGCTCCAGGGAGAACATATCCTGCCTCTGCAGTCTCTCCTCATAATGGAAATGCTCTGACCCAGGCAATAGCCTGGTGAATCTCGTCTGCACCCTCTTCAGTGTTACAACATCTTTCCTGTAGTGTGGTCACCAGAACTACATGCAGTACTCCCAAATGAGGTCTGACCAACATTTTATAAAGTTGGAGTATAACCTCGCTGCTCTTGTTTTCAATGCATCGACTAATGAAGGCAGTATCCCATGTGTCTTCTTAACCATGTTATCTACCTGTACTGCCAGCTTCAATGATCTTTGGGCTTGTACACCAAGATCCTCAGTACTCCCTGAGACCCAAGCATTCATGGTGTATGCCCTAGCCTCACTGGTATTCCCAAAATGTATCACCACACAGTTATCTCAAGTAAACTTCATCTGCTATTTCTCAGCCCATTTCACAAACATGTCACTATCATCCTGTAGCCTAAGACTACCTTCCACACTCCCAACAACTCCACTGATCTTTGTGTCATCTGCAAACTTACTGATCACACTTCCCACATATACATCCAGATCATTCATGTATATTACCAACAGTAAGGGTCCCACTAGTCACATGCATCCAGTCACAAAAACAACCCTCTGCTATCATCCTCTGACTCCTATTGCCAAGCTGGTTTTGGATCTAATTTACCAACTTGTCCTGGATCCCATATGCCCTAAGCTTTTGGATCAGTCTCCCACGTAGGACCTTGTCAAAGGCCATATTGAAGTCCATGTTAACCACATCCACTGCACTGCCCTCATCAATACACTTTGTTACCTCTTCAAAAAATTCAATCATATTGGTCATACAGGACCTGACCTTGATAAAGCCATGCCGGCTGTCTCTGGTTAGTCCCTGCCTTTCCAAGTGATCATTAATCCTGTCCCTTACATTTTGTTTCCTCCAATAACTTCCTTACCACTGATGTTAGGCTCCCAGGTCTGTTGCCCTTATTTTTTGCTGTGAGGTAAGTCAAGAATAATGAAAGACAATTTAACCCAATGAGCCTTGTTCTAATATCACATTCACTTTCCCATTATTGTATTATTGAATAACTATTATTGGAAGGTGAATGAGAGGATGTCTACAGAAATGTGGATAAGGGTTACTTTGGTACTAGGGATGATAAACGTGAGGTACAATCCAATTATGTTTAGAATACAGCTTGGTCGAAATGTATTTCCAATAGAAAACTTGAGAGAAACATCAGTGAATTTTTAATTCATCTTTCCTGCATAATTCATCCCGTGGCGACTCTCTGTGATTACCAATTAGTGCTGAATTGGTGATAACAGTGGATTAGGTGGTGTCAGTCCAGCTGCTCCCAGAGGTCAGTCATCAGTACCTGTCATGATGTGGATGGTGAGATCACCTTTGTGGTACCTGGCTTGGATCGTGATGTATTCTGACAAGTGCCTGTGTGTTGCCATGAGTTCTTGGCGCTTGTCCCCCTCGTGGAAAAGAGTGTTGGTTGTGGCAAGCCTGTTCTCCCTGCATTTTGTCAAGAGAAGAATGTCATTGGAGCTATAAACTTACCTACTCCTTTCTTGTCGACCAAGCCTTGGCAGAAGGTTGTCTATTCCCACTCTGGCATTGAGGGGACCCAGAAGTATCAGTCTGTCTCCCTTTGGGATGTGGACCAGGATTTTTGCAAGGTTGGAGAAGAAGGCGTCTTTGGTTTCTGCTGAAGCTTCCAGGGTTGTGGAGAATTGATTGATGACTGTAGCATGTTGCGTCAGTGCTAGAGTGAACCAACAGCTCATAAGATTTTTAGTAGTCACATGTACATTGAAACACACAGCGAAATGCATCTTTGCCTAGAGTATTCTGGGAGCAGCCCACAAGTGGTGCTACACTTCCGGCGCCAACATAGCATGCCCACAACTTCCTAAGCCGTACATCTTTGAAATGTGGGAGGAAACCGGAGCATCCAGAGGAAACCCACGCGGATACGGGGAGAACTTACAAACTCCTTATAGAGAGTGGCTGGAATTGTACCAGGGTCGCTGGTGCTGTAAAGCATTATGCTAACTGCGACACTACCGTGCCTGCCCCATAGGGTATTCATCAATTCTACTGGGGTTCAGGAACATGCCTAGATGTGTGGCTGGAGCTAGGGTTTGAGAATATGTTTGTGTGTGTGTTCAAAGTCAATAACTGGGAATGGGGCTGGAATGTGGTTGGGTTTCAGAACTGAAGAGTAGGTGACTGAGGTGCGGAGAGGGGTAGTGGGCAAGTGCCCGTGTGAGTGAACAAGTTTGCATGTGCCAGGAAGCACCCAATGTGTGCACTTCATGTGTATGAGTATCAATACCCCTCCTCCAGGCCCTGGTCTTAAGTTAATTTGGTGGTCCTTGCCATTGGCCTATGAATCTCATTGATAATTGATGTGCAAAGACCATCTGCACTAAAAGATGCAACTTCCCCTCTGAAGTTTGAAGTAATGGACATGGAATGTTAAGGCTCTCATGGACAATCCTAACGGCATTAGACCTGAAAGCCATTCTGCTATAGTTGCTTAGGAACTCAGAAGCTTTGACTTTGATATTGTCATCACACTGTGTGAAACACAACAAATGGGGGATAGCTAGTTTAAAAAAAAATCACCTTCTGGGGATGCAAACCGAAAAAGGAACACTCCTTGTGGATTGTCACTGTAGACTCTGATTCCAGGTGATATGGCTGAGACTAACATTTAATTAAGAAGATAGATGAATCATGTGGTCTTCCTGAGATTAAACAAGAATAAGGAGGAGTGGAGCCAAGTGAAACTGGTGATACTGAGTGTATTTTGCAAGGGAGGCAGTGGGGTGCTAGGGAAATGAAGGACTGCAGATGCCGGAATCGAGATGTAAAACACAATGATGCTAGAGGAACTCAACAGGGCAGGCAGCATATGTGGAGAAAAGCAGGTGGTCAATGTTCTGGGTCAGGACCCTTCAGGACCGAAAATGGGGAAAAGGGGAAGCCCAGTATGTGGGAGGGAAAAGCAGAGCAGTGATAGGTGGACAAAAGAGGGGAGGTGGGGTGGGCACAGGGTGGTTGATCGGTAGATGCAGGTAAGAGATGGTGACAGGCAGGTGCAGGGGAGGAAGGGAGAGCAGATCCACTGGGGAATGGGTAAAAGGTAAGGAGAGAAAGGGGGTGCTAGGACTGGTTGATTCTGTCAAGGAAACAAAGAAAGTGGATCTGCAGAGCTAATGTTTTGGGTTGATCACCTTTCACAATTATTGTTGACTTTTCCCAGGCAATCTCAGTCAGAGCAGTCAATGGTGGTGCTCACAGGAATTGGGGTGATGGCAAGAATGGAAATAGAGTGAAGGGGAGCCATTCATGCCGTCTAAGGGCAATGGGACAAATCAATAAGCTATCAAATGGCACCAGCTGCACCGTTCCCAAGCATTAATGTGCGAACTTTTCTACTGCAGTTGCAACATACTGTTTGATTTTGTGTAAATTGCCAGGCAGTTAACACAATTCTGAAGTACTGCACATAAACAGAGTTTCATTACGTTCAGTGGTGTGCAGCTCAGTAAATTACAAAGTGAGCCATAAACTCTTTTTGAAACATTAACAAAAACAAAAATTCTGGAAGAACTCAGCCAGTCAATCTGCATCCATGGAATGGGAAACCTATTAACGTCTTGGATCAGGCGCCCTTCCTCGGAACTGAGTGGAAGCTTCATAGTTTTCAGAACAGGTGTGAGGTGTAAGACAAAAAACCATAAGGATGTTGGTTGACAGATCTGGTGAAAAGGAGTATGAGTACTGACCATTAGGATGGTGTTTTATAGAAATGAGATTTATAGAAATAAGAAATAATTTTATAGAAATAATGGACACATGCATGATAATGGGAAGCAATGAGAGAGCAATCTACCTGAAATTGAGAAATCCAATGTTCGTTGTTGTTTTTCTTTGCGCTAGGCCTCACTATTGCAGTAGAGGAGGCTGTAGGCAGACAGATCGGAATGGGAGTGTGACTGAAAATTAAAGTGACATGCAATAGGATGCTCAGGGTCACCCTTGAAAAGCAATCATTCAACCTATGTTTGGTTTCTCCAATGTAGAGGAAGCCACGTTGTGAACATTAAATGCAGTAGACTGGATTGGAAGAAATGCAAGTGATTTGGAATGGTTGTTTAGGCTCCTGGATGGTACGAAAGAGGTGAATTGACAGGTGTTCCATCTCCTCCACTTGCATGGGAAAGTGCTGTGTGATGGAACACTGGATGGACCGGGGAGTCAGAAGTGAGCATTCCCTGCAACATGCAGTGAGGGGAGGAGAGGGGAAGATGTGGTGTGGGATCACGTTGGAGCTGGTGGAAATGATGCTGGCATGATCCCATCACCAGTCACCTCTTTCCTTCTCTCCTTTCTGCATTTCCACCTTGCATTCTTCTCCCAGATCTGAGGAAGGGCCCCTGACCCTTTCCACAGATGCTGCTTGACTGGCTTGAGTTCCTCCAGCATTTTCTGTTTCAATTGTTTTCCATTGTATTGAAACATTTGCTGTCATGGATTGCAGGATTAGCTATTTTTTGCTGTGATTATTCAGCTAGAGATGAATGAATAAAGATTAATGACAAACTAAACTTCAGTAAAAATGTGATCCTCCACCACCTCAGTTACACGATAGCAGGCTAAACCAACACTTGTTTTCATACCAACATTAAAAACTGATGGAATGGATCCTCAGAATCTAAGAACTATTGGCTGCCATTATAATTTGTTTTTTGTTTTTGCTTTGACAACTGCCATTAGTAATGAAGCCAGATTAATGGAGGATTATAAAAAAGGGATTAGCGTAGATTAGTGCCAATGGTTGGTGCAGATCAAGTGAGATAAAGGTCCCTTTTCCATATTGTATCTCTCTGTCTCTGAGATTGGAGCATACTGTTCAGGAGGAGGCTATTTGGTTCACTGTGCCCAGGCCAGCTCTACACAGTTGCTCTTCATAGATGGAGATCGAATTCCCATTTTAAGGGCCAGTGTTTCCATGACCCTTTCAGGCACCAGAGCCCAGCTCCTTTGTTTTCACCTTGACTTATTGTTTTAGTGTCTCACTCTAATACATGTTATGGGTTAGAATTTCCTTAGAGCTGCTCCTAGTTCGTTGGAAGTGCAGTGGAAAATCTATTTAAGTAAAAGAAAGAGAAAGCAGCTTGGGGGAACCTCCTGGTCTATGATACCAGAAATACCTGGATTCCAATGTTATGGTCTCTATCAGGATGGTATTTTCTAACTTGGAATGTGACAGTGTGCTAATTTTCTCCAAATGTGACAGTTTGATGTTACTTTTAATATCTCGGGAAGTTTGATGAAACAATACTCTAAGACATTCAAAAAAGAACTTCCCCTTAACCTGTAAAGAACTCTGTAAGGTTATCTTTATTGTGAGACACTTGGATAATTAAGTTGTAAATATGGCTTCACTGTGTGCTATTTCTTCCACCTACTACAGGTCAAGTTCAGGCATTATTGAAGGTACGTTGTAGTTCTTATCTTAAATCTTTTAAATCTCTCCTGCCATACTTTCAGCTGCCAAGGTCTACAAGCTCTGGAGTTTTCTTCCTAAATCTCCATCTTTCTAACCGTCTTTTTCTCTTTAAAACCAATCTCTGTTACCAAGTTTTGGTCATTTGAATTAGTAAATCTTCCCTTTCTCCACAAGGCCCATGTAGTACCTTGTGACACTCTGATATGCCTCACTGAACAACATTTATCCTTACTGTATCACAGTTGGCCCTACCATACACTGTACCAGCTTGGGAATTATTTTATACAATGAGACTGAATTTTAAAAAAAATGTAGCTCCATTTGAAGTCATTTACCTGCTGACTTTAGACTGCAGGTAGTAATTTCTATGCTTTCTCAGCTAATTCTTTCCAGAAGCAGTTTCATTTCCACAGTTCTGTTATTTCTGGATGCAATCACTTTATTAACTCATCACAAACTAAGCAGGATTGCTCCTTTATACCTCACCAGGAAACTTAGTCTCTCCCTTTCCCAAGGCTTTACAATTAGAGTTAGAATCTCTTCTCCCCCCTGCCCCCCTCCCACTCCAGTCATTGCTGGAACTCACCCTCCCCATCTTCATCTTCACACCCTCCAAACCCCTTCCCCAACCTCACAAAAATACCCTGATTGCTAGGAACCATTAACCAGGTGGTGGATCTGGCTGAGATTAGGGTTCTGCTGGACTTCTTGCAGACTCCCTGATTCACTGCTAGTTTTGGGGCTTGTGTGCAACACTGTTATTCCCTTTTAAACCAGTGCTGGTGTAACACTGTAGAAGAAATGTGTGACTAACTCATCCACTGGGAATTACTGCTGTAATGAAGGTGACTGAAGAAAGGAATAACATTTAAAAAAATATATACATTTTAAATTTAAGAAGAATCTTGGAGAACATGTTCCAATTTTGGTGTTTATTAATAACCAGAATACATTTTGTTTCAGGATATGGGACCTCATTTAAAACATCACATGATCTGAACTATCATTACTCTGGTAAGGAAAAAGTAAACACAATTCATACAATCACAGATTACTGGTTCCAAGTTCAGCCTAGACTGTGTTCACTTTGCACAAGGCTTGTCAATTAATACTAAATTTAATTACACATTAGCTAATAGTTAATGCTAGTCAAATATTGTGTTCCTGCATGTTGCATTAAGTAACTGGTGACTGCATTGTAGCTGTCAATTGCGATTTCCCCCTCCACCAATTTCTGACCCTTGAGGTCCCCCTACAACCCCTCTCTCCCCTAGGCCTTTTCTCCCTGCCCTGCATGACCCTCTACCCTGTGAACTAAATGCACAACCTACTTGTTTGACTGCAGTTGTACTGCAAGGGTAGAATGTTCAGAGGAAAGGACTTCAAGTGCATTAATGTCCTATTCAAAGGTACATGGTGCTATGGGACACATGCACTATCAAATTCTATTGTGACCTTGACATAACATTTGTTACCCTGGTGTGTGTTTCACCACGTGCTAAAGAAATTCTATGCCAGCATCTCCAAGAGTCTCTGCGCATGCATGGATGCTTTAGGGACAGCACTAGCTAGTTGTGGAGACCCAAGTCTTCACAGTACATTGTAAAATGGGGGCCTGTCACAGCACTGCACAGCCTATTCTGTGTATTGAATTCCATAGGGTGGGAATTAACAGCCACTTGCAGAGGCAAGCGTGCTATGAACTGAGTCTCTATGCGTTTTAACAAATTTATTACTGTAAAGAAGGGAGATTGCTGTCACAGATGCATTTTAAAAAGAAAACTTCTGCACAAACTTCCTTGTGGTATAACATTATTTCCTGCTATGTTATGGTCAGTTTTACATCAATTTTCCCCTTTTAGTAAATTCCTATAGCCGCATGTATAATATTTAGTTCTTATATAGACTTGTAAGTGATCTGTCCATTGGCTTTTCAAGAATTGCTCAAAAATACATCCTGAACATTGATTAAAATTTCCAGTTCCATATCTGAATATTAATGAAACCAAATACTTAAATGCATTTTACAATGAGATAAATATTCATTGAAATATTTTTAATGCTTTCATTAGAGATTTTGTTTCAAGGTTCAGCCTTTCCATAGAACCTGGTCTGTTAATATTTTTACTTGAAACTGTAAATTGGATCGGGCAATCTGACAATGTGCTGTAGACATTTGTCCACATGTCAATACTGCTGAATCAGCTACACGAATACAGCATTGTATTTTTTGGCTTATAACCTATTTAGCTCTAGTTTTGTTTAGATAATTTCAAAAACTTTTTAAAAGTTCTAGAAAAGAACAACGTTACGTGGCCTATTTTGGGGGGAGAAAAAACTGAGTGACTCAGACGCTTATAGGAAAAGAGCTAAGGAAAGAAGTAGGAGTAGTTGGTTAAGCCCAGAGACGTAAAGGTCCTGCTGAATTTTACAGCTTTATTATTTTCATTTCCCACCTTCAGCCAGCTGAGTTGACAGCTCAGGTTAAACACAGCTTTATTTTGTCAACTAAACATCACAGCCACATCCAGGCTATCTGTGAACAATGCTACCAAGGGAAACTAGTCATAGTCTATAAACCCAAATTGTTTTCAGCCTAAAGGTGCTGTCTGATAATAAGAGCTTTAAGTGTCAGTGGGAGTGTGTGGAAGTTCAGTGTGCTGCATCAAAGCAGTCAAAAAACACTGATATTCCACCCCCCTGTTTTTTTTTCTGTATGACTGATTCCTTGATCTCACCAAGGGAATTAACTGCAAAGTGTTTCCCAACAGGGAAGGAAATGAAGTGACATCTTAAGGACTCTAAGACACCCATCCTCTCATATTTTTACATTTTTTTAAACAAAGCACGCCATCCACAGAGAAAAGTAAATACATTTGAAGAATTGAAAATAAATTATTTATATAGATTGTTAAAACTATTTAAAATTCTGATTTTTTTTTTCTCTCTTGCAGCTGTTGAAAGAAATAATTTAATGAGGCTTGCACAGACGATACCATTCACTCCTATTGATCTTTTTGGTAATTTCCATGATTTTCTCAGTTTGCCTTTAATGTTGGTAGTAGGCTGGAGATGGGAAGGACAAGAAGATAAGCAACATAGTTGTGGATGTCTTCAAGTGAAAGCATAGGCTTCCTTCCAGTTGTCACTAAATTGCGACAGAATATTGTTCTGTCTTTGAGTCCAGAGAGGTATTCTTCCACAGAGTTGTGGACATGGAGAGGATTCCAGGTGGAATGTTCCATCCTGAATCACTTCCATCCTCAAAACCTTGAAAAGCAGATAGGATCCATATTTGAAAAGGACAACATTTACAGTTCTGTGGGGTAAGATTGAGTAGGCCTCATTGAAGAGCTCCTTTAAGGAGCTAGTGAAAGTGCAATAGTACAAACAGCCTCTGTCTATGCAGGCTGATTCTAAATTTTAAAGTATTCCATTGGATTAAAACGTATATTGAGCCATAATCCCCTCACACCCATTCTGGATCTTACTCTGCATTTGTGGTTTACTCTTTCCTTTTCACTCTGACCTATTCTGATGTTGCTTTTTACCTTCTTGGAAACAAAATTTGATACTTCTGTTTCTTGGTTTTCTGCTTTTATGTTCTCGAATGTGGGAGTAATTCTGAAAGACTGGTTTCCATTGACCAAGAATGGGACTTTGGGTCTAGTGCTTCAGCAGCCAGCAGCAGCAGTGGGTTCATTGGGTTCAACTTCTTTTTGTGCGCATCAGCAAGCAGTTCTCAAAACCTGTTGGTGTGCAGATTATTAGTCATGCTGGTAGTTTGCATTTATTTTTGAAAACAGCATATTTTTTTTTAAAAAAAGGGTCAGATCAGATATTAGTGCAACTCCCTGGCTTTTCAGTGAATAACATGCTTGAGAAACTGTTATCATCTTGTGTGCCTGTGCAGCCGGTGAGGAGGTAACCATCTACCAACTGGAGGAGAGTTCATCGGTGAACCTGGACAAGAGCATGTCCTCCTGGTCCCAGCATGGCTTGGCCGCCATGATTCACGTCCTCTCAAGGGAGGAAATGGATGGGGGTCTTCGCAGGGCTATGAAGGTGTGTTGCACTTGGTCTGAGGAGGAGGTGCTGAAAACCGGGCAGACGTACATCATCAAGTCCTTCCAACCTGAGGTAGTCAAAACCTGGCAGAAAGTCTTCAGTGAAGGCACAGTGTTGCACCTCTGTCTGAGGGTAAGTGATTCAGGGCTGGATAATGTTCACATTATTCAATCCTATTCAAAATCTGGGAACCAAAGATCCTCCAGACTTCTGGTATACTCTTGCTGTGACTCTCACCTGGATTCCAGCTGAGTTCCCATGAGTCTTATACAGGGAGGTAAATCCTGGCATTAAAGTGCAGGATGGCTTCAGCACAAGTGGAGGCTATTTGGTCTGTTGAAACCACACTGGTTTATGTAAAATCAGTGCAGTTACTTCTGCTTCTCAGCCTTGTCCCTTAAGCCTTGCAAACTCTTTTAGATGAAAAACACAATGATGCTGAAGGAACTCAGCAGGCCAGGCAGTATCTGTGGAGAAAAGCAGGCAGTCAACATTTCAGGTCGGGACCCTTCTTCAGGACTGAAGGTAGGAAAGAGGGAAGCCCAATATATAGGAGGGAAAAGCAGAGCAGTGATAGGTGGACAAGGTGGTGATAGGTAGATGCAGGTGCAGGGGAGGCGGGGAGAGCAGATCATCTGGGGGATGGGTCAAAGGTAGA
>JARFYF010000104.1:76298498-76309281 GCA_030265395.1 Rhina ancylostomus
AAACCAATTAAAACAAATTACAGAGGGGTAATTTTGCAAAACTTTGTCCTGCTGGTGAGTTAGACATACTTTGCCAAAATATTGTTTCTCTAGCACTAAACAACCTATTGGGTGAGAGTTGGTGGGATTTATTGGTCCAATATGGGACTGTGGGGCTGCAATTCCAAGCAATTCTTATTGTACTAATTGGGATGAAACCTTGCTATAAGATGGCTGTTTTCCACCTTTCAGCTGCTTTGCCTAATTCTCTCATGACATTTCAAGTTGATGAGTCAGTCTTCATTGACCTCATTGACATACAGAATATTTCAGTGAGGCCTAGATGTAATAGGGCTCTTGGTTTCCAGTTTTTACACTGGAAGTAGACTTTATGTCATTTAGACTGAGAGGTACAATGTGCAATAGCTCCCAAGACCCATCAAATAGAAGCAAGGGGCTTCTGAGCTCAAAGATTCAAGGGAGCTTTTGTTGGAAAAACCTATTTCTGCCTTTCTGCCCAGACACACACATAGACTTCACTCTTACAGCTTGCAACAAGATCAGACTTCTAGCAGAATTTCAACAACCTTAAAGCAGTACATATACATCACATAATTTATATTATAAAACCAACCAGATAGTATACTTCCATAGAATGCATTGGCTGTACAATGTTATGGCAATCTTACTGAGGCAATCCATTAACCCTGTCTTCTACTGCATCAAACTCCTTCTTTCAAATTACAGCACGTGTATTTCTCTCTCTAGGATTTGAAAGATGAGTATTGTATCCAACAAAAATGGCATGCTGCAGGCAGATATTGAGGAAATCTATAAATTCATCCAGCTTACTATTTTAAAAAGAACAAAACAACCACAGATATAAATCTGAAATAAAAATTGAAATCACTGCAAAGACAGCAGATCAAACAGCATTTACTCATAGTGAAACAGAGTTGAAATTTCAAATTGATGATCTTTGTCAGAACTTGGAACTTTCTGATGACAGGTTGATGACCTGAGATGGTAAATGCATTTACGTTCCCCAGAGGTGCTGCCTGACTTGTTGGGTATTCCCAGCATTTTGATTTTAATTCTAACTCATTATTGCCTTTACCAGGGAGCTGAAAAATTATTGAATTTTGACATAACACAAAGGTAACAGCAAAATAAATTCATTCAATTTGAGGTTTTTCTAGGTTACAGGGTGGAGTTGATGAATCAAATGCTGCTTGGAGAGCTTTGGGGAATATTATCTCAATCATCTCAACAGGAAGCTATTTCACTCTCTACATTTACATGCTCTGTAACAACATAGTGGTGAAAAGAATCTGTGCTGACACCAAGTAAGCTGAAAGTTGTCACAAACAGTCAGAATTCAATATTTGTTCTTTCCAGTCCTCTTTCAGGAGGAATATCACATCAACATAGCTTCTAGTTGACAGAACCTGCCATCTGCTTCCCCAGTAAAATTGACCCCAACCGCCGTGGAAGATCACAACAATGTCACAAGATTTTATACATGTTATCGTCAAGATAATACCATGGTCTCAGAGGCAGAATTTGTACTGTGTGGACAGGTTAGGTGGACTCTGCAGTATGATAGAGATTGTGAATAAAAATATGTAGCCTTTGCGTTTTTCACAAAATTTGATTTTCAAGAAGACTGGATTGGCAAGGAGACTAGTAATAGAAAAGAGTTGACCTGGAAGATATTCCAATTATATTTTTTGCATATTGCCTTATAACGCAAGAGGCCATTTAGCCCCGTTGAGTCTATGTTGGCTCTTAGAACAATCACATCAATCCCGATCCTCTACTTATGTCCCTGTAACCTACTTTTTCACATGTACATAAACAAATCCTTAATTCCCATATAAGCACTTCTCCAGACCACGAAGAAAAAATATTTGTTTTCACTGGCAAAATAGCAGTGCAATGCTGTGTTTGGAAATTTATCCCCAGTGATTCAACTGCTGTGCAAGAATATAAAAATATCCAAATTGCCTAAAAGTATTGTCTAAGAAAGATGAATCACCCATGAACTATAAGGTGGAAAACATATCTGCCTGGTTTCAGACACATTTGTTATTTAGCCTAATTTTTTTTTTATCAGAGGAACGATGTCTTTCTCTCATCCTTCTTAAGTTATTTCATGTGCCTGGCCATTCCTCCAATACAATATCACTAGGTCATGTGGAACAGCTGCTTGCCAACCTGGTCATATAGCCTTTGTAAAGTCTAGTGCAAAAGGATCAACTGCACTGAGATCAATTATATTTAAATGATTGGCCTTTATTGGTCATAAGAAAAGTTAAGCGTATTTTTTATTAAACTTCTTAATGGCCCCATGCTCCACCATGGCATTTTCCTGAGGCCAATTCTAACATCTGCAGAACTTTGCCAGTGATTATCTGCTCAATCACAGGCTTTAAGACGGATTTCCAGAGCACTGACTCTTGGTGGCTGAGTCCCACTCTGCTGTACTGCTGATGGTGGGGAAAGAAGCTCACATGTTCAGGGTCACGATTGCTGTGTTGAATTTCATACCATTAAAAAGGTATGGTCTTTCATTTTCCAAGACAGAAGGGGGCTGAAGTCACTGGTAGTTAACACAACATTACATAAGGCTGGAAAGTAGCATATCACATATAGATTAAATTTTTAACTCAGTCCCCAACACTCAATACCTGTATTTGTAAAAGTTTTGTATTTTGGTCTCATGTTACTGTTCTGCCAAATGGATGAAAATTATGCACACAGTACTGAGATGGAGCTTTCACTTTGCCTGGCTTCTTACTTCTGTTTCAAAAGGCTTTTAAGGATCTTGTTTTCTGAAGTGGTCATATTGAATGAATGGTACCTGCTAGTCAGTAGGCACTTGAAGCAAATTAATTGGATGGGTTTTCGTTCACAGGTCTCCAGCTCTCCAGAATGATCACATGTCAATAACTTCATATTTACATAATAATTAGGCTCAAACATTTTTATAATAGAGTCAGCTTTTTAAGTAAACTCTCGTCTGCAACTTTCCATCAACTGCAGCACATGACAGCATTGTAGATTAAGCTTTAAGGCCAGTTTTGATGCACAGATGAAGCTTAGTCATACATGTGGTTCTAAAACACTTGCAATAAGAAACTATTCCACCAATATGCTGTGGTATCACAGATGGCCTGGTTTTGCCACAGAGATGATGCTGTTCAAACCCTTTCGGTATAGGGTAATATATCAACCCACAGACAATTTAGTGATAACTTGCAGGTTTCTCCCAGCTATTCCCAGGCGTAAGGTCATCTATTTGGGCAAATAGTTGAATGAGGAAAGAAAAAACCTTGAAAAACAGATTGGCTGTCCTTGTTGCTATTATATACCCACAACTGGAGACAAAAGCTTTGAAGCAGACCACCTGTTCGCTCCATGAAGGAGCGGTCTAAAGAATGCCTGAAAGTAGGGAAAGGAAATAAAAACTATCACCAAAGAACTGACGCTTCCTGCCAGGTTAGGCATTCATTGAATAAAACAACACGGCAGGAATGAGTGATTACAGTGGCTCGAGCATTCACAGCATCTTCCAGCTCATTACCAGGACACATAGTATTTTCACTACTCACAAGTGCATTGCATGTTTATTGAATGAAGTACAGTGTAAGAAAACCAAATAAAAAAAGGAATGTGAACGATTGTGTTATTTCATCTTCATCAAGTAATCTTCATTCACAATTATTTCAAGCTCTTTGTTGTATCACTCTGCAATAAATTTTAAAGTGGAAAGTTGTACAATGAAAATGAGAAATACTGGAATTGGCTCTCTGTCATATTGGACTACCATTTGTACCCCAATTCAGCTTTGAGCCAATGGCTCTATGATATTCTTGGTTGAAGATCCTTCATCAGAACAGCAAAGGAAAGAAAAGCCCATTAAGCTGCAGGGAGGGTGAGTGAGGGTGCATGTCTCTGATAGGGTAAATCTGGGGTGACCATGTAAACAAGGTTATCAAGTCAATGAGTGAATGGGGAGCAGTTAGAAAGTGAGAACATAAGATAAGATTTCTTTATTAGTCACATGTACATCGAAACACACAGTGAAATGCATCTTTGTGTAGAATGTTCTGGGGTCAGACCGCAAGTGTCGCCACACTTCCGCTGCCATCGTGGCATGTCCACAACTTCCTAACCCGTATGTCTTTGAAATGTGGGAGGAAACCAGAGCACCTGGAGGAAACACATGCAGACATGGGGAAAATGTACAAACTCCTTACAGACAGTGGCCGGATTTGAACCATTGTGGCTGGAGATGTCAGAAAGACATCATCATTTTCTGCTGAATATTTCCAGTTTTATTTTTGATTTCCAGCATTTATTTTTTGATTTTCATTAAATAGAAAGTGACATGTCCTAACAAGGGCACTCAAGAATGAGCATGGTAACTATATTTAACTGTAGCTGTGTTGACAGGTCTAGCAGCATACAACAGAGGCAGTTTGTAGCCCTTACATCCAAAAACCTACTGTAAGTTTAATACCACAACTTTGTACAAGAGAACCAAGGATCACCAAATGTACAAATTGTGAGAAGTGAGATAGAACGAAAGGAAAGAGTGAGAGAGAGCGAAAGAGAGATACTTTCTTCTTTGAATATCCACAAGTCTACAACATTCACAATATACTGACAGGCTCAATATGTCTGGGTTTGTATCCAGAGTTTTTGGAAATGCTGATTGTCAGATGCTGTTCATTTTAAAAACAAATTTCAAAAAGTACTTCAATTACCTAAACCAACAAAGCAATTTTATATTGGAATTCACTAGGCATCTGATGTGCATGTTTATTTACAAGTAATATTTCATGTCAATATGCCGATAGCTTTAATTCAACAAAGGAACATGGGGGAATCTCTAAGCTTATATTTTCCCACCAGAAATGTAACCCCACGGTAAATATGTTTTCCTATCCGAAATTCATTGCAAGTTTTACCACATTTTAATTGCTGAAATTGTGTTTAACCACTTGGAATAAAATTCAAAACTGGGGCTTTGCAATACATTAAAATTGTGTCAAACAGTAATAGAGTTATCTAACAGGAGAGGGAAAAGATGTGAAGCGATATTTGCTCAGAGCAGATGGGCAGGGAGGAATGTTAATCTCAGTATTTGATCAAATGGCAAGCTGCAATAGTTGATGGCTTGTACAGTAGTTGATACATTAAAAGTTGTATTTCTCAGCTATGAGGCATTGCAATCAAGGAGGATGACCTGGTTAATCACTAGAAGTTGTGCCTCATTAGATCTTTGACAGATTAACACCTGATATGGTCATAAATGTGCAGGCTCAAGTCATGGGAGAATGGGTTAGGAAAAGAAGTGACAAATTTTACATTAAGCTTATTGAATTCTCCAAATTTCAGGTAAATACTTCACACAGATTAAGGAATTCAGTTCTTTTGTTATATATTAAATTCCTAATCTGGATTTCTGTCCAGCTGGTAGTAATTCAATTTCTTGCTTGTTGTAAATGTAGATAGGCAGGAAAATATAGCAGTCTCTCAGCACAGATCTGAGAAGAGATGGTCAAAGCAGGGTTCAATAACCGGGTGAGTACTTATTAAAAGTAAAAAAAATCTAATGCTGCCTTGTGGAGCTCAGGGGCCTAACCTGCCAAGACAAGGTTACATTGAGTCTAGGTCATCCAAATGAATAATTTTTCAGAAGTGAATTCTGCATCCATTTTCATGCATTAGTATCAATGGTCAAATTCTCATCACTTTGACACCTACCCCCCCAGAAATGAAGTCATTCTGGCAGGTTTTGGGCAGGAGTTTGAGGTACATAGGCTAATAATTCCAAGGGGCTATTACCTCTGGCCCATGTTCTCTACAGGGCTGCTCAGTTCACCACCCACTTTGGTTTCCTTCTCTGGATCCCCCACTGCAACTCCACTCTTCACTGAGTCCCAACCTGAGTTATAATTTATAGCAGTAGATTGGTTTTAAAAATGAGTATGTGTTATATTGTCAAGATTGGTGTTGTCTGGATGTTATGTTAAACTGAGATCTTGGCCATAAATTTTATCATGTAGCATGATGTTTATATGTGCTCTGTGACATCATTTCACACCTGGAGAACCACTACTTATCCTGTTCTTCACAAAGTCAGCAGCTTCCCATCCAGATGTTCCTTGTGTCTGACTATTAATGTACAGAGTAATCCAGACATTGTCCCATGCTGTACAATCCTTGACATCACTTCTCTGATTTTTGTTCATGGGATAGCCGCTAATGAATTCATGCAGAAGCAATCCTTCAAAGCTCACAAGAAGTTTGCACATTTAGAATTAATGAAAAGGGAACCCATCATAGCCAATAGCAGGCTTGAGAGACCAGTGCTTAGGGCAGTACATCTAAGTTAATGTTTTACTCCTTGGAGCTCATGTTCCTCTCAACCCTCCCAAAGACAACCATGCTGGTCATGACCCTTGTCCCTGTAACCTTACACTACTCCCAGCAGCTGATCATGCTCCCTCCCCATGACAAGACAAGACCAGAGCGATCTTAATCCCTTCTAACTGATACTTCGCCAGGGCTATCCTGTACCTCTCTCTCTCTCTCTCCATAAACAAACACCTGCAATCCACAAACAGACCCACATTCAAAGTGCTTCATCTTGCACAGTTTGCAGAAGTGCAGAGCTTGAAGGAAACACCTTTTACTGCAAAAAGTATGCACAGGGTGATCATTAGTGCATGATGCCTTGGAACCTGCGCACCTTAGAATTTTGCTGCAGTGAACTCTTAATTGAATGTCCATTGTCCTGTTGTACACTGTGGGTTTAACATATCTTGCAAGGTGCCAAGCAATTTTGGGCCCTTAAATGTTCAATAAAGATCCCTATTTGAAGAAGAAAATGTTCTTGCCAACATTCCTCCAACAAAAGCACCTTTTCATTTTGTGAAAAATGTCTTCTATTTTTGCTTGGAGAGTGACCAATAACTTGTCTGATGCAAAAAACTTTATGATATTTCTGATATATGAAAATATATGATACAAATACAGGTTTTACAGAATGTTTGTGATATGGTGATACACAATTTAAATAGAGGGTCTTTCTTAAAGAATCAGCTAGCACTCTTCAGATGTACAAATTTCCAAAATCACCATGGTTACTGGTTTCTAGCCAACAACTATTTTATAGCATTGGTGGGTTGCCAAGTGCTTGGAACAGTGATTGTTGATACCATGGGCAGTTCAATGTCCTACCTCAATAGGAAAGGAAATCATTTCTCCAGTGCACAGATTGTGTCAACGCAAAGCATGAATCTTCCAGGTGACTACTAATTTCCAAGCTTCAACTCAATTACTGTATGTTGTCAAGGTTATGTGAAGAAGAGAATGTAATGAATAGATGGCTCCTTGGAATCATGTTTACAAATTAAAAACAAATCTTTTGAGGATCCTCCACTAGATTCAAACTCTGGAAGAGTATAGGTATCTTGTTGAAGAAAGTGAAGAATAAAAAAGCTTCTAATATGCAGAAGCAAAACCCCATGGTTTAATTTTTTTAAACGGATGTCCACAGCATAATCTAGCAAAGTATTTCCAGGGAGTGGCATAACTAGCCAGTTGATAGGATTTCTGTATGTAATCCTGCAAGGAAAGTAAGATAATGAGGTGCTGTTGTCCACATTTGCATTGTTGCATTTCCATATGCTATAGTTTGTTCTAGAAGTGGATCATTTGCTGGTGGATACTTAGATTGATTCTGGTACATTTGGGCTCAACAAAATCCCCAGTGTCATTCCCAGGCTCATCCAGCAAGGGAGGAAAATAAATGAAGAATTGGTACATCTTTCATGTTTCTAATTCATTACTAATTCATCTCCATTACATGTATATTAAAATGACTATTTAGAAGCAAGTGTTGTGGCAAAACAGTTATTTTGTTTTGATGCGTTTAATATAATATGAATAATAAGATACACGATTAAATCATAACAAATCAATTTCCAAAGTGATCACATACCCTTTAACTAACAATGATTAAGACCTCACTTTTGCTGTGAAGGCTTACTTCAACATAAGTAGCTTATCGCAAGTTGTTGTCTATCACTGTGGACATCAAGATATCAAACCAGAATGCTTAAATGTTTAAACGCTTAACAGCTTCATTCCATGTCTTATATGTTGAGAGATTGACAGTTGTTCAAGTAACAGGTTCCTCTTTTCAACGAACAACAAATCCTGTTCTGTTAAATATGAATCTACATTTGATATTTAGCCCTTTCTTCAGGAATATGGTGTACTCTGTACACTATACAAAGACGGCAAATATATGCTCATTAAGCTGTATAATACTGAAATACTCCACTTTCTGTTCGTTTATCATCTGCGTGATATTAATATTGAGGTTTACTGAGGTTTTTGAAATTTGGTGTTAAGCATTTGCAGATCTTCTATTAAACACCTTTTACTAACTAACCCTGGCCAAGAGGGATCCAAACTATTTGCTGCTGAACAGTGGTCAATATCAATAAATGTCCTTTGTTGTCTGAGGCTAGGCCCAGTGAGAATAATTATTGAGAGACACCAGAGGCTGCAGATGTTGGAAATCTGGAGCAACACACAAAGGTGCTGGAGGAATTCAGCAGGTCAGGCAGCATCTATGGAGGGAAATGGACAGTTGACCCAACCCAGATGAAGGGTCTCGACTGAAATGTTGAATGTCCATTTCCCTCCATAGGTGCTGCCTGGCCTGCTGAGAATAATTATTACATTTGATCTGCAGCATTCTCAGATGTAGAGATGTTTCAGACGGTGTAGGACCTAGACACAGAACATATCCAACATAATGAAAGACTGGTGCAAACTTTCCCACCCATATTTGTGAGGATCTTGAATCATTTAAGCACAGCTAATAGAAGAAAACTGATCAAGGAAGAAAACATACTGATGAAGCTGAAGAGATTGTCTACTCACTTAAATTAATGAATAAAAAAAAAATCAGACAGACTAGTCTATGGACATACAATCTGCATAGTTTGTTTTTTCCTTTTGGCATTGCACCAAGCTATTCCATTATGGCCAATGCAGGAAATCCTATCCTTATAGTAATGCTGCCTGTGTCTTTTGGAAGGAAGGAAAGGATGAAGATAAAGTTTCAGAAGAAGGACAACAGAAGCAAGAGACCTCTATCATTCGAATATGATATTGATGAATGCATGAGTGCTGCACGAGACCTCATGATAATTTTATAGCTCTCAGGGACTGGTTACTCTCCACTCCAATTAAAGAATGCAATGCACTTGAAATGCTGCAAGGCTGTTTGTTTAACACCTTTCCACACACATTGACTATACCGTTGAAAGCCACATCAATGACTATTTGGTTTTGTTCTGGGGCAGTGGTGTAACTACAAGAAGCTCTGATTGGATCCTTAAAGTCTATACATAGCCACTTGAAAATCTGGGCATTTACTTGCATTTGAAAGACTCCTCTCCCATACTCACACAAAAATAAAACAGAAATGGAACTTACATCATCAAAAGTGCACATATACGCCATGCAAGTGGCCACCTGAATGTAAAATATGTATTATAAAAAGCCATTACAGCAACGACAAATCAATCAAAATTAAATTCTCCAATGATACTCTTTACAAAAATATATGAACAAGGACAACACAAAGCCTGGTTAACTCTTGCTCCTGGATTTGATCATTTATTTAGAATCAAGCCTACACACAGTCTGAACCCCATCAATGAAAGTGAAGTGAGTCTTGCGATCTGTAAGTGGCATAGCACTGCTTCATGCACTGCCTACAATACAACTCCCTTGAAGTACAAAATAAATTGATACACTGGAGGACAGATTGAAAGACAGTGGAAAGGTCCAGAGGCATTGAGGTGTAAGATGTGGAAATAGCTTTGTGATAACAATCTTCAAGTTGTTTTAAACTTGACTATCTGAATGAAGAGAACACCTTCGAATAAATACAGCTTTCTTGGTCCTGGGAGCAGTATCACAAAATGCTACAATGCAATGAGAAGCTTGAAGGAATACTGTGGAGTCATTTGCTTATTGACTGCTGGGTTGGAAAAAGGGAGGAATAAGGTAGCGTTTTGACTTATTGTGACAGAATAACAAGATTCTGATGTGAATTGCATTTGGTAAGTCAACAAAAAAGTAATTAATCTCTTGCTGCATAATTACAATATGGTATTGCACCCACCCTTACGAAAAGTCAATGAACAGAAAGACTTCTGTACAGCCTAGATTTGAACCTGATAGTGGAAGTGAAAACAGAATTCCATCATATTCTGCACCCAGTCTTAGATTGACATGCATTCCGGAAATCAGACAAGAGAGCTTTCCATACCCAATGTTACACTGTGTATATAGTTTCCCAAAGACATCAAGCACAGCATAAAACATTTACACCTCTCATTATTACAAAACACATGCAACAACATTAGCTCACATTTCCTGCCTTCCGAGTTCACAATCTAATATAATATTGTAAATATTTTAAAATGCAAGTTACCTTAAAAATAACTGTGATCAAGCAGTTGACATACCTACTGTGCTATTTTTACACTGTCCTTAAGACCAACCCCAACACATCATGTCTAATTAAGCACTGCTTATGGTCAGGAGATATTTAATATTCCTTGAAAAGCTCATTACTGAATACCACTGAATGAATTCTTAAAGGAAATAAGCAACTACTTAGATTGGATTGAAATGGGTCATTGCCACATTGAATAGTATATGTTCCTTCTGATTCTTCCTTCCCAGAACAAGAACAGTTTAT
>JARFYF010000104.1:76313366-76323566 GCA_030265395.1 Rhina ancylostomus
GAGTAACGCATAAACATGCTGGTGGAACTCAGCGGGTCAGGTAGCAACTATGGAGGGGAATGAACAGTTGACGTTTCAGGCTGAGACCCTTCATCAGGACTGGAAAGAAAGAGAGCAAAGCTAGAATAAAGAGTGGGGGAGGGGGAGGAGCATGAGCTGGCAGGTGATAAGTGAATCCAGGTGAGAGAGGGAAGGTAGGTGGGTGGAGGGTGGGGGAGGATATGAGAACGATGTGAGAAGCTGGGAGGTGATAGGTGGAAGAGACAAAGTGCTGAAGAAGATGGAATCTGATAGGAGAGGACAGTGGACCACGGAATAAAGGGATGGCAAACCGGAGGGAGGAAGGTGGGTGAGGGGCAGGTCAGGAGAGTGAGGGAGGGGAAAGAGAAGGGGTAATGGGACCAAAGGGATAAGGGAAAACAAAGGGGGAGTTGGAACAGAGGGGAGTAGTTACCAGAAGTTAGAGATATCGATGTTGGAGACTACCAAGATGGAGTAGAAGGTGTTTGCTTTACATAGGGAAATCGGTTATGGTCAACCTATTCTTAAGATCCAAAGGAATGGTTGACTTATAACCACCCTTCTGAAAATGGATGAGTATATTTCTCAGTTAAAGGGATAAGGAGAGGGTGGGAGTAAATGCCAGCCTTACTGGTGACAGTCACAGTGAATAGGGGACACAAGGAATGGATTTTAGGGTCAGAGGATTGTAGTTCACTATTTTCAGCCCACTTCGGCCAATGATTAGCAATGACTATAACTGTGGGGCTGCAATTTCTGCAATGTACATAGAACAGTAAATTGGCAAGTTGGTACATTGGTAAATTAGTTTATTATTGTCACATGTACTGAAGTACAGTGAAAAGCTTTGTTTTGCATGCTATCCAGACAGATCAATTCATTACAACAATGCATTGAGGTACTACAAGGCAAAACAATAAAAGAATGCAGAATAAAGTGTTACAGTTACAGAGAAAGTGCAGTGCAGGCAGACAATAAGGTGCAAAGTCATAACAAGGTAGACTGTGACATCAAGAGTCCGTCTTATTGTATTAGGGGACCATTCAATAGTCTTATAACAGAGGGATAGAAGCTGTCCTTAAGCCTGGTGGTACGTGCTTTCAGGCTTTTGTATCTTCTGCCTGATGAGAGGGGAAACAAGATAGAATGATCCAGGGGATGGGGTCCTTGATTATGTTGGCTGCTTTACCAAGGCAGCGAGAAGTGTAGACAGTACAGCAAAGGCCCACAATGTCAGTGCTAACCATGTTGCCAATCCAAACTAATCCCATCTGCCCGCACATGGTCAATATCCCTCCATTCCTTGCATGTTCATGTGCCTGTCTAAATGTTGCTAGCATATCCATTTTCACCACCTCCCTTGGCAATGCATTCCAGGAACCTACCACTTTCTGTGTAAAAACTTGCCTTGCAAATCTCCTTTAACCTTTCCCCCATTAAAGCTATGTCATTTAGTATTTGACATTTCCACCCTGGGAGAAGGACTCTGACCATCTACCTTACACATGGGTTTCACAATTTTATACCCTTCTATCAGGTCGCCCCTCAGCCTCTGATGTATATGTTACTTATACAAAAAAGATCTAAGCATCACCACCATTCTAACTCACTGCAGTAATCAAACCTCGATTTTCTGGAGATTTGCCATCTATTTTTCAGGCATTACTGGAAAAGTGAGAGTGATAAATGTGGATAAACATGATGTTTTTATTGAAGCCCTGGCATCCATCTTTCCAAAGGCAATGTGTTGGGGTTAAAATTTGAAAGGATACAATGCCTTGTGCAA
The DNA here is from genome assembly GCA_030265395.1 of Rhina ancylostomus. NCBI lineage: Eukaryota > Metazoa > Chordata > Chondrichthyes > Rhinopristiformes > Rhinidae > Rhina > Rhina ancylostomus. The sequence continues at coordinate 76,315,174 of JARFYF010000104.1, forward strand.
TGAAAAGCAGAGTGCACAGGGCAACGTGAACATTTAAAATACGGGAATGGAAACATGATTTATTTTTGCATTCCAGCATGCAGCTTTGCCCATGCCTCAAGGAAGCCAATGTCTTGGCCACTTTCCTTCCTCCCACCACCCACTGTTGGTAACCTCCAGGCAATGGAGCCACTGCTGGGTGCTAGTCATACATTTACAAATGTACCTGACTCCTGATGATCAGTAAAGAGATGGATGACAGCAAACCCATCTGGAAGGGTTCCCTCCTTTAATGAACCTGGATGTTAGACTTCTGGCTTGCTACAAAAGACTGTGCTGTGAAATCTGTCTTTGTTTATTTTTGAAGCAAATGATCAACCTCTTCAATTTGGATCTATTCAACAGTGAAGTGTCCCAACACACTTGATAGGAGCATAAACCAGACAAAAAAAATGAACTGCTAATCACATAATAATAATAGGTTACGTTAGAACTTAAATAGTGTAAGAGATGAGCTGAGGAAACATATCAGTTTATGAGAGGTCAGAATTAAGTGAATACAGAGTTTTTGGAGAGTTATAAATTGAAGGAGGCAGAGATTAGGGCTTGGAGAGATTTAAATATCAGGATTAAAATTTTAAATTCCAGACATCAATGGACCCAGAACCAATGTTGTACAGCACAAACAGATTTGTGCATTACTGTATGCAAAGTTAATTTAGCAATATATCCTTAATTGTTGCTGGTCATGTTCTTTGGTAGAGCCTGTATCCTCATCCATCTTATAACATTGTAAATATTTCCTGCAAGTTTACTTGCTTATATTCACAATCTAATAATATTGTGGAAGCTAGCTACAAACCCTACAGCACTGAATGTTCTATTTTGCTGGGATTTGTGTAATAAGGTCCATTCACTCTCAACGAGTTCCCATGAAAATCTAATGGGAAATTAAAGATTAATTTGCTGAGCATTAAATTAGATCTAGGAAACAGACATTGCTGGCTCTGGCTGGTTTGGTTAAACCACAGTAGAGTTCAAATTTCCATTTTTGGGAGCTTTGAGAAATGTCCTAGTTTCTCGAAAAAAAAACCTAGGGATATTTAACTTTTTAACCAGTAACATTAGAAAGTGGATTTTGTACACTTTTATTACATGGGCTATTGAGTATTGAATTTAAAGATTCATGTCTTTTGTTTACTGAATAGTGTAGTGTATGAGGCATGGGTATGGAGTGGGGGCTGGAGGTAGAAGTGAAAGGGTGTAGCACACAAGAGGCAACAGACCACTACTATCCATTAAGGTCACCTCTGAGGTTGCATATTTGTAATGTACTGTGCTACTGTTGCAAGAAGCTAATTTTCATGGCATTTATACCTTTGTATGTGTGCCTATGACAATAAACTTGAACTTTTACATTCTGAACTGCTGATGTCCCAGAAAACCCACAAGAAGGAAAATGGCTGCTCCTGGCTGAATACTGTACATTGTCTGTGATGTTTTATCCATTTTTACGGTGTTGAAAGGCTGGACACAGCAAATATTTGCTTGTGCCCTGGTATTCAATGTTCAGATGTTAGTGTGGATGGCCTCTTGGGATTAAGATAAGAGGAATATGTGCTAATGTTTTCAGAGGTCAGCCATGAAAAGGCCCCATTAGGTACTTCATGCAGTTTCCAGTCACAGTCACAGACACCAACTGAGCCCCATCTGTAACTGTGATATCAGGCCTGCATGTGTGGCTGTGGGGTTGAGCCTTTTTCTTTAAAGTTAAAAGAATGCTAGAAGTAAATTCTTATCCATTAATTCAATTTACGCCTCCTCAGCCAAAGTCATTTCACTTGAATTATCTGATAATTCAAGTTTTTGTACTTATTTCCCACTTTGTTATTACATTTATGCTGAATTCATAATACTGCTTTTGCAGAAAATAATATGTTGAGAACTTACAAAGGAATAGTGATGGGGAGAAGTCATCCAGGGAAAGGAGTCAATGCACGTTTTATTGTTGGGCTCATAAGAACACTGCTGCTCCTCCAGGTTCACAAAGATCCAAGGGAAATTTGGAGAACCTGCCTCACTGGGACTCATCTGGCTTTAGCTGCTGTTCCTGGCAGGCACAGCCTGGCAAGAAAGCCATGACAGCTCTCATTAAGGGGCCTCTGGTTATAAGAGCAGAAAGGGAGCCCTGGTGTAACCAGAGCCCAGTCTGCTATTTCTGCTCAACCAGATTGGCAAAGGAATAGACTGGGGAGGAACCTTGTTCTGTTCAGACTCCACTGAATTTTCATGGTTAATATCAATGTCTTGTGAAACACTGTTAAAGAAGTAGCATCTGAAGTTATCTTTGAAAATTTTCACTGTTGGGGGAAAAACATTGAACATGCACTTTATAGCCTCACGACAACTCAAGAGCACTGCACTGCCAATTAAATACTTCAGAGTGAAAAGTCACCGTCATAATGTTGGAAATATAGCCACCACTTTCTGCAGAGCATACTAAGTGGAAGGACTCTACAAGCCCTAACTTAGAGATGAGAGTGCCATTAATTGTGTCACACATGCAGTGTATCTCAAAACTAAAGCTTTGGAACAGTGTACGACAGAAAGCTATGGTCCAGGATTTTTCAAGGCATTCTTGTTCAATATTATATAGTTACTGTGTGTTTTTTTAAAAAGAGTTATTACTGTGCCATCCTCCCAGGTGATTGCTAATAAAGAAAGCAAAGTAAACATTGGATATAAATCAGACTAACCCCTAATATTAGAACCAGGATGCAAATCACTATCTTTTTATTTTACATAGCATTGAAAGACCCAGCTTTTGGAGCCCATTTTTTGGTTCTTTAGCCAAAAAGATTTCAATCTGCTCTTAAACATATGAACTGTTAGACCACACAAAGTGATTTAAGTGATTTTGCCAAAAAACAAATCAGAGCTTTTAAAGCATTTTAGTGCTTGTGATTTTAAATATCAAGGCTGTGTGTGTTGTTGGGATGACCAATCTTGAATGGATTTCTAATCCTTTTAGTAAAGACTTTCTATAATATGTGAGTTAATGTGCTTCAGATGTCCTCAATTTCCGTTCCTCAAGCCACCACCTTAAATGGCTTAGGGGGCCATTGTAATTTCTGTATAAAGAAACACTCCCTACAGTGTATGTTATATATAAACATACACACCATGGAAATGTACATAGCAATTTTGGCCATTGCAAGAAGGATGTGATAAATCAAAAATGTAAGGTTTATGAAGTAAGTATCAACATGTTTTAACCCTGCCAGTTCAATGGGAATAGGCCAAGCAGCTGGTGGTTTAAATGGTAGATGGGAGCATCTCACTCTCATCCCTGGTTAAGGCTGTCATCTTAACGTGAAGACTTTTGGCAGCATTGAGAGTAGCCACTGCAGGCAGAAGAACTTACATATATAAAAATCAGGTCTATACAAGGCATTAAGATATGGATGCAATTTTAATTGCTAGCGATAGAAAAGTGGTCACTGCTGGGCCTTCCAATAAAACCTAGCAGAAGGTTGGATGTTGCCCAGCTAACGTTTTAATAAAAAAAGTGTGCTCCTCCATGTCTGCTTGGGAAACTTTGGACAACGCTTATTCTGGGGTTCCTTTCTCCTTCCCAGAGGGGTTTGTCCTCAAACATCCATTCCTTCAGCACAGCATCATGCATGTTTCCTTTGGGTTTCAGGCACTTCACAACTCAATATCTCCCTGGCACACAGCAATCTGTCAACTTCCGCAAGATTCAGGCTTTAGTTTGAATGGGAAAATCTCCTATTTCACATTCCATGGGCAAGCAAGCGATCTTTGTGTAGTGTCCATATGGCTCAAGATTTTGGCATTGTGCCATGAAGGGACAATTTTGCAGTTGCAATTGCCAAACTCAGTTGCATTATATAAATCTTCCAGGCCTCTTGTTGTGAGAAGAATGTGGGTGCTGGTGACAGGAGACCTTGGGGCATGAAGAAGGCTTGATGGTGTGGGATAAGTAAACTGGTGGCACTAGATGTACTGCTGCCCACCTCATGACATTCAGGCACTTTTGGAGTTAATGCCAAGGCTTATTGTTCAAGTAAACTGGAGCCTCTAAATCACGCAATATCTTTATACTTCCATAACGCTTAACATGACACGTAGAAAGCTCAACTAGTTTTATATAAAGAAGTTTGGCAACCAGAACTACAAAATTGCTTCTTCATTGCACAACGTCAAAATCTTGGGCCATGGTGGATACTGTACAAAGGTCCCCTGCATGCCCATGGAATGTGAAACAGGAGATTTTCCCAGTCATGTGCTATGCAAGCTAAAGCCTGCCAAAAGAATGACTGGAACTGACACAGGCCAGAGTCTGCAATTCTGACTGGGCCATAGCTGGAATCATAGAGTTATAGAGCTATACAGCATGAAAACAGATCCTTTGGCCCAAATCACCCATGCTGACTAGTTCGTCCCATTTACCTACACTTAGCCTGTCCCTCTGAACTTTTTCTATCTGTGTCCCTGTCTCATTGCCCAGCAAGGAAGTACAAGGAAGACTAAGAGGGACCACAGAAAAGATCCACCAGAATGGTTCCAGGGATGAGGGATTTTGCGAGACTGGAGAAGTGGGGGTTCTTCTCATGGAAAGGGAATTGAGTGATCACGAGTGGTTTGGCTAGATAGAGCAAAACTATTTTGCTTAGCAGTAGTTCAAAGACAAGAATATGCAAATGTATATTTTTGGGCAAGTGATACTGAGCAGATGTGAGGAAAAGTTCTTTGCTTAGATGAGTCATCAGCTGGAATTCACAGCCTGTATCAGTGGTAGAAACAGTCAATGCTTTCAAAAACAAACTGGATTGGCACAGGGAACAACTTGCAGAGCTATGGCTAAAGAGCAGGGAAACAGGACTGCTGGTGGGACTGCTTTACGTAATCTGCAGAGCTTTGATGCTTGACATTGACTTCTTCCCAGCCTCAACGCACCACACCTTCAGATAAACTGAGTCAGTAATGAAAGGGAATAAAAACATAGCAAACTTTTTTAATTTTACAGCTTGTTTTAGAACAATAATGCTTATTTTGAAAAGCCCAACCATGCATCAGAACACAGAACAGTACAGCACAGGAACAGGCCCTTCGGCCCACCATGTTGTGCCAAACTAATCAAGTTTAATTACGCCAATCCCCTCTGCCTGCATATATTTCATATCCCTCCATTCTTTGCACATTCATGTGCCTATCTAAGAACCTCCTAAATACCTCTCTCATATCTACCTCACCAGCACCTCTGACAGCACATTCCAGGCACCCACCACTGTCCTACACATCTCCTTTGAACTTTCCCCCTCTTACCTTAAATGCATGCCATCTAGTATTTGAGATTTTGACCCTGGGAAAAAGATACTGGCTGTCTACCCTATCTATCTTTCAATCTTATAAACTTCCATCAGGTCTCCCCTCAGCCTCTGACGCTCCAGAAAAAGAAACAACCCAAGTTTGTCCAACCTCTCCTTGAAGCACACATCCTCTAATCCAAGCAGCAGTCTGGTAAACCTCTTTTGCACCTTTTCCAAAGCCTCCACATCCTTCCCATAGTGGGGTAAATAATATTTTTGGTGTAAGCTATGTAATATTTCAAATTTTCAGAAAAGGAAATTGATTTGCTTTACTGACCTTATTACCTTTACCAAAATTGATTTGACCAACTGCAAATGTAAATTTTCCTGATGCAAATTTCAACCATCTCTTTGTTGGGGTGGATTGAATGCAGAGTGACAAATTAATTGTGCAACTGTTGTCCCCAGTAAGCCATTATCCTAAAAATCTATAACCAGAAAGCCAGAGAGATCAAGTCGTCAGGTTCAATTTGACTTACGCTAAAAATACCCAACACAAACAGGGCATGCTGCCTACAAAGTCTGCAGTGGTGATTGCCCTTGACAAATTCACCCTCTTGTCCCATCCTCCTCCCATCAGCTACTTGGCCAAGGCAGACTTGTGCATTGACAGTTTTCTCCTCAACCACTTATTGTAGAGTTTCACAACCCTACACGTCTCCAATTCTGCCCCCCTCTCTCCCAGCTTTCCAGATGGCTTGAAGTTTCCAGCTAATCTAGGCTTAGAGAGCACAGTGTGAAAATTCCAAGAAAAACATTTCTTCCTCCTTATTTACAGTATCTAATGTCTTAACACCATGGAACAATAGTGAAACTGGTGCCTCAATTTCCTTCCTGTGGCACAAAGCCCAATATGCCACACACAAATCTAACAGAGGCAACATCTAACCAAGGCTAAAGACAAAGATCTCTTGCAGCAGAGCATTTTTTTGCTTTTTCAAATCAAACTACTGTATCAACCCAAGGTGCAGCTTTTAACATCTATTAAACTGAATACACCTCAATCTATATGGCTGTGTTGCTGCTGCAGGCAAGCTTTTCCATTGTATGTGCACCTCACCACATTTGTGCATCTGATAATAAACTCAATTCAAATTCAGCTCTTACATAGCATGAAGCCAACTTCAATTCAGAATTTTATTACTGCTGCCACTTCATCAACCAACAATTATAACCTCATCAGATATAACATTCCATCTACAATTGTTTTGCCTATTTGCCCACCAAACACAACATCAGCAATAATCTATCGCTGCTTAGTTGGTCTTTTACATTATTCCCATTTTGACATTCTCTCTCCACCAATGGTTGGGAGATCTGATCTGGGCTTAGAGACAGCTGGTGTCAAAAACTGGGAGACTGTGACCAGTAGGATGTCACAGGGATCGATGCAATTTATCTATGCTAATGATTTTGATAACGGGATCAACTATCATATATCCAAGTTTGCTGATGACACAAAATTGGACGTACATTGCAAGGAGGTTGCATAAAAGATTTGTATATGGTCAAAGTGAGTATGCAATGTAATAGCAGATGGAATATAATACAAAAAAGGGAGCTAATCCACTTTGATAGAAAAGCAGAGTATTTTGTAAAATATGAGGAACTGACAGTGTTGGTCATAGAGTCATATAGCACCTTAACAGGCCATTCAGTCCAACTCATCCATGCTGACCAAGAGATAGTCCTATTTGCCTGTGTTTGGCCCATATCCCTCTGAACCTTTCCTCTCCATGTACCTGGTGGTGGTCAGAGGAACCTAGGTTTCATTGGTAATAAATTACTGAAAGTTAATATACAGGTCTAGCAAGTAATTTGGAAGACAAATGGTATGATGGAAAACAAAAACAGAAATTCTGGAAGAACGCAGCCAATCAGGCAGCATCCGTGGAAGAAGAAACCAGTCAATGTTTTATGCCAGAGGTCATTCTTCAGAAATGGTACAATGACCCTTAGATTAGTAGAGCCATCTTGTTCCAATTATATAGAGCTGTGGCAAGGGTGCCTTTGGAATGTTGTGCTAGGTTTGTGAACTCTATCTAAGGGAATACATGTGAGAGAGGGAGTACAGCAACAATTTACCAGATTGATTCCCAAGACGAGTGGTGGGATTGATGTATGAGAAGCAAACCAGGCCTGTGCTCTCTATTCAGAATGAGATGCAATCTCGTTGAAACATGCAACATTTTTACAGGGTTAAATGTGGTAGATGCTGTGGATGTTTCTAGTAGTGTTTAGAACCAGGGGGTCAGAATCTCAAAATACAGACTCAGCCAGTCAGGAGAGAGTCAAGAAGTAATTTCTCCACCCAGGGGATGGCTAACCTTTGGAATTCTCTACCCAAGGCAGCTCTGATGGTTCACTCACTGAGAATATTCAATTGAGATTGATCGACTTTCAGATATTAAGGAGCTGCAAAGATGGGGGTGGAGCAAAAAGGTGGTAATGAGGTAAACTGAATGGCTGAGAAGACAAATGATCTACTCCAGCTTCTAGTCCTTATGGTCTTAGTCCTTGCAAAGGAAAACTCAGTTGAATAAATTAGTTGCTCCTAAAGTTACATTTATTCATTTGGACAATGTGAGCATTCCCAACTGCCCTGGACTGGCATTTACCTGCCTATTTCAGAAGCGGACAGTGCATTGACCTGTGGTCACACAAATCAAACCACATGGGAGATTTCTTCCCTGGAGCATATTAGTGAACTGGTTGAGTTTTTAATGACAATAAAAAGTGGTTTATGGGGCACTAATGCAGATATTATCTTTTTAATTCCAGATTATTTAACTGAATTTAAATCTCCAACTACTGTGGAGGGATTTGCACACATCTCTGGATCATTAGCCCAGACCACTGGATTACAACTGTAGTAATTTACCCGTGGTGGTAACAAATCCCTACAATGAACAATTGAAAAGCATCTGTTCAAAAGTGTTAAGGTTATCCACCTTGACCCATGACCTTAATCTGCAATAATACACCTATGGGACACTACATTAAAGAGGATTAGCTCATATG
>JARFYF010000104.1:76557440-76571119 GCA_030265395.1 Rhina ancylostomus
CCCCCCCCCCCCCCCCCAATAGCAACAGACATGCTGAGGAACGGATTGGGAGGCAGATTTTGGAAAGGTGCAAAAAATAACAAGGTTGTTGTCATGGGTGATTTCAACTTCCCTAATATTGATTAGCACCTCCTTGCAAAAGATTTTGATGAGAAGGAATTTAAGTGTGTCCAGGAAGGATTCCTGACACAATATGTAGACAGGCCATGAGAGGCCATTCTGGATCTGGTACTAGGCAATGAACCTGGTCAGGTGTCATATCTCTGTGGGTGAGCATTTCAGAGACGGTGACCATAATTCCCTGATCTTTACCCTTGCCTTGAGGGATAGACACAGATGGTATGGAGAAGTATTTAATTGTGGGAGGGGGAATCATCCTGCTCATTGGCAGGAACTTTGGAGTGTAAATTTGGAGCAGATACTCAGGAGAAATCCACAATGGAAATGTGGAGGTTGTTTAGCCATCACTTGCAGGGGGTTCTGGATAGGTTTGACCCATTGAGGTAGTAAAAGGATGGTAGGGTGAAGGATTCATGGTTGACAAGAAATGTGGAATATCCAGTGAGGAGGAAGAAAGAACCTTACTAAGGTTTAGGAAGCAAGGATCAGGCACGGCTTGAGTTACAAGGTAGCTAGGAAGGAACTTAAAAATGGACTTAGAGTTAGAAGGGGGCATGAGAAAGCCTTGGCAATTAGGATTACGGAAATCTCCAAGGTGTCCTCCTCATGTGAAGAACAGGAGAATGACTAGAGTGAAGGTAGGACTGGTTAGGGATAGAGGAAAGGTGCCGGGAGTTGGAGGAGGTAGGATAGGTCCTTATTGAATACTTTGCTTCAGTATTCACCAGTGAGGGAGACCTTGATGTTTGTGAAGCCATCATAAAACAGGCTGCTAAGCTGAACATCTCAATGTTAAGAAGGCAGATGTACTGGAACTTCCAGAAAAACATTAGGATAGATAAATCCTTGGGGCTAGGTGGTACTCATCCCGGGATACTAAGGGAAGAGATTTGAGCCTTTGGTGATCATCTTTGTCTTCACTGGCCACGGGAGTAGGAACAGATGATTGGAGGGTGGCAAATGTTATTCCTTTGTTCAAGAAAGGGATTAGGATAACACCTGGGAATTATAGACCAGTGAGTCTTTCTTCAGTGGAATTATTGGAAAAAAATCTTAGGGACAGGATTTATGAGCACTTGGAGAAGCAGTTTGATTAGGGATAGCATGGCTTTGTAAGGGGTAAGTCATGCCTTATGAGACTGATTGAATTCTTAGAGGATGTGACTATACACATTGAGGCTAGAGCGGTGGGGTGTATATGGACTTTAGAAAGGTGTATGATATTCCCCATGATAGGCTCATTCAGAATGTCAGGATGCATGAGATCCATGAAACTTGGGTGTGTGGATTTGGAATTGGCTTGCCCATAGAAGGCAGAAGGTGGTTGCAGATGGACCTCATTCTGCCTGGAGGTCAGTGACTGGTAATATTCTGCAGGGATCTGTCCTGGAATCCCTGCTCTGTGATTTTTATAAATGACTTAGATGAGGATATGGAAGGGTGGGTTAGTAAGTTTGCAGATGACACAAAGGTTGGTGGTGTTGTGGATAGTGTAGAAGGTTGTCAAGGGTTACAAAGTGACATTGATAGGATGAAAAGCTGGGCTGAGAAGTGGCAGATTGAGTTCAACCTGGAAAAGTGTGAAGTAATTCACTTTTTGGAAAGTTGAATTCGAAGGCAGAATACAGGGTTAAAGGCAGAATTCTTAGTGTGGAGGAACAGGGGGATCTTGAGGTCCAAGTTCACAGATCCTTCAAAGGTGCCGTGTATTGATAGGGTTGTTAAGGTGTATGGCATATTGGCCTTCATTAGTTAGGGGACTGAGAACAAGAGCCACGAAGTAATGTTGCAGCTCTATAAAACCCTGGTTAGACTACACTTGAATATTGTGTTCAGTTCACCTATAGAAAGGATGTGGAATCTTTAGAGAGGTGCAGAGGAGATTTACCAGGATGCTGCCTGGCTTTGAGAGCATGTCTTATGAGGATAAGTTGAGTGAGCTAGGGCTTTTGTCTTTGGAGCAAAGGAGGAGGAGAAGTTACCTGATAGAGGTGTACAAGATAATGCACAGATTGAGTGGACAGTCAAACATTTTACCAGGGTGGAAATGGTTAACACAAGGGGGTGTAATTTTAATTTGATTGGAGGAAAGTACGGGGGGGATATCAGAGGTAATTTTTTTTAGTGGTGGGTGTGGAGACACTGCCAGGGGTGCAGATAGAGGCAGATACATTAGGGACATTTAAGAGACTCTTAGACACATGGATGACAAAAATGGACGGCTATGTGGGATGAATGGTTAGATTGATCTTAGAGTAGGTTAAAATGTTGGTACAACATTGTGGGCTGAAGGTCCTGTGCTGTAATGTTCTGAGTACCAATGCCAAATGCAACACTTGTATAATGCATCAGGTAACAGTGACATCAAATTTCTAGGCCATAGCTTTGTGCTAAGGGCCTTTCCCTCACTCACTCTCCTGGAAGCTTCTCTACTCTGTTCCGTGTATCATCTGTTCATTCTCCCCATCATGCTGCATTTCAACTGGGATGTACCTATGTCTGGGAAATCATTTGTGTGGAAGCCTTGAAGTCAAGGCAATATCCTTCAGTATTTGACAAATCAATCTCAGCAGATCTGGTTACTTTAAAGAACTTGAGAAACAACCAGATATTTCTCCTGCCATAGCATCAGCCAATCATAATCACAAATTACTGCACATAGTTGATCTTCCTTTTAAGAGCTTTAATGGTGAGTTCTTCCTATTGTTGACCATGTGTTCTGCTTCACTAGGTTAAGAAATGTTTGATCAGACATTGAGCTCAACAATGGTAATACTGGCTTCAAAACAAAACATGTTTATTAGCATCATGGCCTTACTTTAAATGGGCAATAACTGCATACATGCCTCAAAATATCAACTGTTATGGCTGCCACCATAAATGTAAGTGTTTAGTAGCTCATCTGGCACAGTTGTACCAAAGCTATGGATCTAATTAGTCAATGGGATCCAAGTTTGTAGCCACCATATTAAAACCATAAATACAATCTCAGTAAGACTGTGTGCAATAGTGAGCTCCATCCTCAGGAAAGGATATTGAGACAATATGCAATGTACAATGGAGATTATGACAAGAAATGTAAAAAAAACAAAATGGAAAGTTAACTCTCTTTAGGACAACTTCAAAGCATGGGAGTGACATAACAGAAGCTTTTAATAATGATTAATAAAGAACAGATCATGGTTCAGAGAAGCAGATGGTTTTCAGTAGATGAAGGTTATGGTCTAAGGGCTACAAATGCAGAGTTGAAAGCAAGAGATAAAGATATCAGAAGAAACCTCACTCAGATGTAAGGTTGTGAATTTAGTTATCAGTAGAGACAACTTTTTGGATAAAGAAAAGAGAGGCCTTTAAAGAGGTGGGCAAAATGTGATTATAAATTTTGGCCATGTGGAGGGTAAACACTAGCATGGGCTGGTTGAGCCAAGTTTCCTGTTTTATATTGTAACTATGTATTGCCACATAATTTTACACTCTTTGTAGTCTATTACCAAGAGCAACAGAACTAAATGCTATCACTTCCCTGGATCAGATGCAAAGCTGCCCATGAGCCTGTTATCAGATCAAATCACTGCACACATGGAGTGGGATAAGTTCTGACCCAGCAGAATGGTACAGGCATATTATAGGGCCAAACATTAGCTCCAACATCTGTAGTTCTTTATCTGACCCTTTACCAAGATGGAAACAATTTAATTTGTCTCTCCCGCTTCAAAAAGTTGTAGCCTTGAATACATAGGCTGGGCTGATAGAAACTGGTTCAACAGTAACATTCAAAGGATTAGATGAGCACTCTTTAAAGGAAATAAGAAAGAGGGACAATAGAGAGCAGTGGAGTAGGACTAATTTGATAACTTTCAAAGATACTTGTAAAGGACCAGTTATTTTCAGTGCCATTTAATTCTGTGCACTGTCCTCATTTAGACACATTAGAAAGCATTTTGTTTACTCTTCCCTTTGAGTCACTAAATTCTTTCTCTAATTCTCATTAGTGCCACCCCTATCCAAGGTAGGTTTTCAAATTAGTTTTACCTTCATTGGCCAACTCTAAAATGGATGTTTATCAGCCCCAGCTGCCTGCATGGCTTGCTGTCCACAATATTAGCCTCAAGGATTTTCTATACATCTTCCAGCTCTGAGGTATCAATCAACTACAATAGGAGAACAATGCCTCCATCACTGCATTGCAATTGAATTTCTATTCAATAAAAAATATAAACTTTTTATTCTTGATTTTTCTCCTTAACACTTGCCCTTTACTATTTGAACATATCATGCCTGAATCTCTCCCAAGCTCCAGTTCTAGCTAAGTATCTCCATTCCTTTCTGTCTGCTTGTCAGGTCTAATTCCATTCCATAGCAGGTTAAAATTACTGGTCCTAAGAGGCACCTTGTATTTCTATGTGTAAAATCAGTCAGACTGAACTGCCTAACAGTTAAGGCCTTGGCTAATGCATTGCTCAGGCACCAAGTTACAGCCAGAAGAGCAATCTATGTAGAAGGAAAGAACCTCATATTGGCATTTCTAACATTAAATCAAATTTTATGGCTGGATTTTGAAATTTGCAAAGTTGATGTTATTTCCCATGCACTTATTCTATGAATATTTTATCTGTAGACTATCTGTATACATGGATTTGAACAAAGGAAAGTTATACCTGAAAATTCTGAAATAGTTATGAGTGATTTGAGAAGTTGGTTTTGTGTCATTTGTTGGTTTCATGACCACTTTTGTCCATTTGATATTTTGCCATTAGTAATTAGTTCACAGCCTAACAAATGGGAATCTCCTTTGACCCAATTATGACATATTTGCTCCAACAATGTGTAATGGTCTGATGTGTAACAACTGAGGTAACATTTTCACATTTGAAACCTTTGAAAATTGAATTTAATTATACACATTAAAGAGAAGGTTTTAATTATAAATGCCTAGTAATCAAATTTTACTATTTTGGTGAATGTTGATGCACAGATACACCTTCCTTCATCTCATTATCCCTATTTCCCCCACATTCCCATACAAATTGCAAAAATCAAACCTATAAAGTACAGTAAAAGATTATTTGCTGAATAACCTCCCAAAATTGCCTGGAATAGGAAGAAAGGTTGCCTTCTCAGGCAGACCATCTCACCAGGCTGAAGGAGAGGGTCATTTTCCTCTATTAAATGAGTTATTCAGTATTAACATTCTGTGTTTGAGCAGGCCAAGGACATTGGGAGGCATGTGAGCAGTCTCTAGTGAGCTCTGCAGCTGCTGAGTGAAGTGTTGTTGGGAGCCCATTAGATTTTCAAGTACAGGGCAAGGGCTGTGCCTGCTAATTTTTATGGTGGCCACATGACACTCATTTCCTGGGCCTGGGACCTCCATTTTAGGAAGGCTTCAATTGTGATGTCATTAGGTGCAAATCTAATGCTGAGAAAATGTTGGACGCGATGGTGTGGATCTTGGCCAGAAATGCCCTACAATTGCACACTTCATCTGGATATGATTTCTAATACAACTTACTCCAGGTTACATTTGTATGTGACAGCATAGCATTGAAAGAGACAGCATGATGCAATCAAATTTCTAGGCAAAGATGTTGTTTGATAATTCCACTGAGTTTCCCATGCCCCCAAGAGCTGGGGTGAGGACGTGTGAAACCTCTGGACAAGCCAGGCACAGAACTTTGGGTCAGCAGCTTGGGCAATCTGGCTCATAGATGGCTGGGTCAGGAGTCTGCCTGATGGGAAGGTCAACTTGGCAATACCATCACAGTGGCGTAACAATTCAGTTGTAGGTTGCAGAGACATGTTCCTTTCTCTTCTCCAAATGAAGCTCGTGGTCACTTGAAGGATAAAAAAAACTGATAAGTCTTAGGCTGTGAAATGCATTTTCTGTTTTCCCAGCTAGCACCTATATTTTTCACATCTTATACAGCTGAGCTCTAAAACTTTACTATCAGAAGTTATTTTAGTGGCACTTTATCACTTAACGTGTGAACATTCCATTATTATTGATGAGTGCTCATTAGTTGGCTCACTTGCACTGCTGGTGGATCTGAAAGGCCACTGCTGAGATTGCACACTTGCATTTCTTCATTGCTTGACCAAGAGGTATATGCTATTAACCCATACCTGTAAAAAGGATCATGTGAAAGACACAGATGGCTTTTTAACCTTGGGATTGGTTGCATAAATTTTGGCTACAGTTCTTTAGCATCTGATCAATGAATGTTAATGAATTATAATGCCATGCTTATAGCAAAGTGGACCTCATGCACATCATTCAGTTAAGAAACATTCTAGCACTACTCAGAATAAGAGCCTGAAAAGAAGAAAGCAAGACATCCTGTAGCTTTACATCTTGCAGAGAAACCAACTAAAAGCTCTGATAGGAGAAATGCACCTATTTTACTTCATATGGAATCTCCTATATTTTACAGTTGAAAAGCAAACTAAACAAATATTAAACCTAGGAACATTTTTGCATTTATTAGTACAATAATTTTTCAACTAATAATTGATTTGCAGAGAAGGTCCAGTTTATAATCTAACTCTAATTTAGGTACAGGATGGTACGACAAGCATCACATTTGCATAGAACTAAGTCCTGCATGCCAGTGCCAACATTTGTCTTTACAGATTCATCAGAATTTCTCAGAGCACAATCTTTGTCAATTCCTCCTTCACCTCTAGCCAAACTACATAATTATTGCATTTGTTCCAGTCACTACTAGATGACATGAGCTGCCAAATATCTCAAGATTTTAATTAACAAGGGCCAGTACAGGCAGATTAAATGTCAGATCATTCTTTGTAACTAAACATTGTTTTACTACTCACTCTAGTTCAAAAGATTCATTTATTGAATTGCATAAAATGCTATGCCCCTATATTGACCCTGATTTTCTAATGATCAAAACTGTTGTTACATTTTAATTAAAACAATATTGCCCTCTGGGCATCATCATATTCACTGCAGTGTAGATAAAATGCCTTTGAGAAAATTAATTTAAGGAAATCAACTGTATATGTTACCTACCCATTTCTTTTTATTCTTAACCTCAAGTGAGGGAATGTGTATGGAAATGTTTGAAGCTCAAATGAATGGATATAAAATGAAACAGACTTATGTTTAAAGGAATTAGTATCAGGATTCAAGTGGTTGATTTATCTGAAGGGTATTACCAGCTCTCTTGCAAATTATTCTGAATCAAACAGATTATTTAAAAAGAAATATTCAATTTATTAGTGGCTGTTTTCTTCAGAATTCATTGCATTTTATTTTCTAGTAGAGCATGTCCTAGGATTTCTTAGTTGTAGACAGATGCTGCCATGGAAATTAATTTACAAAACACAAGTGCAACTTGTGCTCCTAAAATGGACTGTCCTCTCGCAACAGGATTCTGCAGTAAAGCCTTGTGCTGCAGAGCATTAGTGGAGGAGCAAATTGGAAGTAGGACTAGCACAATAGTTTTGATTTTCTGAACCATGCTCACAGCCAGAGGAACATTTCAAAATTACCTTTTAATGACCTGATCAAAACTTAATAAACCTATCTGTTAGAAGGAAGTGGCAGGATGAAGTGAGAGGCAGTTTGGAGGTTTGAACCTTTTTCATTTGCTCACTTTGGCACAGATACTAATTGTTCTTCAGTGGTTGCTGGTGAAGCTGGACAATCACTTATAATATTTGCTCATGGATCAATTTGCCTCAGCACTAGGAACAAATCACAGGCCAAGGGAAAGGAGCAGGGGAGTGAGACCAATTAGATAGCATTTTGAAAGAGCAGAGACAAGCATGAACTGCTAACTGGCCAAGAGATCTTATTTTCCAGGGTGAAGCTTGTGCACTAAGCAATTGGATTTTTTAAACTTTAAATAAAAACTGGACACTTTCCCAGTATTATAAAGTCCATGATTTTCCTTTAACTTTCCACTTGCATTTGACATGTTAACACTGAGGTATGCAAGTACATGGCAGTACTTCACCTGATGATTTTCACTAATGCATGGATCACAGATGGCATGGACCAATCATGTAGGGGAAAGTTTCCTGGCACATGTGAGGCCTGTTTCAGCATTAAAGGGATATGCTGATCCCAGATTGTCTTAGTTAAAGCTTTTTGTTAAGTTACATTCTTAACCCTTGTGGCTTCTTGTTGGACTTCCCAGCCACACTCATCCTAAGCTTGACTCCTGTGCACCTAATCTTTAGTCCAATTACCACATCACCAATCATCACAGTCCCTCTGCATATTCCCAGCTGCTCATCATGAATGCTCTTGTTCCCAGTTAACCTGACCAATCCCTAAGGTTCTGAAGATCCTGTGGCATCCCAACCCACCCTCATTCCTCCAGGGCCTTCTAGCTACACAGAGCTCCCTCACCTCTGGCCCCAAAATATCTCATAGTTGCAATCAACCTGTTTGCCTTCATGTAGGGAGAACCCTTGCATGCAAAAAGTGTGCAAGTTTTGGCCTATGCTGCACAATATGTTGCACCTCATGCAAAATAGAACTTGCAGTGAGTGTCTCTAAAAGAAATTTTGTTGGCAACTGCACTCCACTGAATAAGCATGTTCTCCGGGTTCTAAATCATTGCTAGGTCCAGGCAGAAGAAGTTGAAATAATTTAAATCATGCTAAATATTCTCCTTCAGAATTTAATGCCAGATAATATAGCATCAAAGTTGACATTTTTTCTGCAGATTTTAATAGCTACATGGCTTGTCTGTCTAACCCGTGCTTCCAACATCTTGATTCATCATAATATCACATCTCAATGAGTAAGTTGCAGGATCTTTGAGAGTCAACCATAAAATAACCACAATATCAGTGTTTTGCCAGTAGAGTTAACAATTTAATTTCTGAGCATCTCCTTGCATACAAAAGTACAGTGCAAAATGTCACATGGTCAACAACTGAAGTGAAAATAAAGGAGAATCTTGATAAGAGAAAGATGGGCAGTGATTAAATCAGTCAAAGGAGGATTCTCGAAGCATTGGAGACAGAATTGTGATGGACAAAGGGTAAGGCACAGGTGTTTAGGCAACCAGTACCAAGGAGATGGGTTTACTCTATGCAAAAAATCATGTAATTAATAGGAAGCATGATTATTATCTGGAACCCAGATCTTTAATTAAAATAATAAACTAATATCATTGTAAGAACAGCAGACAAAGGAAACCAGTGTATTGAAGACCTGTCCATTAACCTTCACACAGCCTATTTTCATGGCATTAGAGAATGACAATAGTTAATTCCTCAGCAAGCTGGTGCAGGTTGGGAAAGACTCAGCACTGCACCGATTAGTGCACTGAAAGAGACGAGATCTGTTGTCGTACAAAATAATAACACTCTGGTCTAGGACATAGCATGGGGCATTGTACTAATCTGGAAGCTTCCTGATGACATAATTAGAGGGAAATTAATTAGTGACTTCATGCATGATTGACCAATCTTTATAATGTTGAGAGAGGGACTATTCAGAAATTTGTTATCTCCTTTATCCTTTTAACATCTTTTTCCCATAAAATGCTAAATTTATTTGAGAAGAATGGAAATTGCATGTATGACTAAGACTTCTATACTCCACTAATCTTCTGCTAATACTTTGTCTATTAATAAGCTTAGCCTATAACAGCACTGCCAACTGTCCAGTTTTCCATGGTTTATTTTCTGATGTCAGGATGGAATGGCTTTAAGTGAAGTGACAGTATGAGGGAAATTTCTGACAATTATTTTCTCTTGCACAGATGCAATAAGGGGAATGTTATGCCAAAACTGGATGGAAAGCAAAATCTGAATGGAAAGCAAGAATACTTAAAATCTCAAATCTGCACCTAACTCACCTCAAGTTCCTATGTCTATTTTTAAATGGAGGCAAATCAGGGGTGGCATCTTCCAAGAAATGGTCAGTGCTGCTAGTTCAAGTCCCACTCGAGTACATTCATCTGGCACATAATGCTGTGGAAAGTGTGTACAGCACTGTTAGAAATGCTGTCTTCTGGATGAGATGTGTACCCTAACTCCTGTCTGTCCTCTCAGTTGGGCTTAAATGACCCTATGGCAATACTTTGAAATGGAGCATGGGAATTATATCTGGTGTTCTGACCATTTTGTCCCCCTCAGTCAACATCTCTGATTATCTGCATACAATTCCTTTTGCTGCTTTCTGAGCACTTGTGCAGAAATTAGCTGCTGCACTTGCCACATTAGACCAATGACAACAGTATAAGAAACATCAATGATTTGCAATATCTTGAAGTTGCAGAGTAAATTCATTTTTCTGTGCCCTCATTTTTCTTCCCCTTCCCCCAACATTTGAGAATTAGATATTGTTAGCCAAAATTCACAGGCCTTGGAGAAACTAGCAACTGGAGAAAGGAAAAGACTGGTGTATGGGAACAGTACATCCTTTCCAGCATTGTTTGTGGGGCAAGTGGATCAGGAATGTTTCCCTGGAACACCAATCTAATCTCCTGCTTCCCTCACATTGAACTCCATTTTCCTACAATCCCCCTTGCCACAATCATGATGTTCCACCTAGTCATGTCCTCCCACTGAAGCAACTTTCATCTCTCTGCACACCAATTCTGACTACCCTCATAATTCTGGTCCTCTGCTTTAGCCTCTGTTCTCTTCCCCCAACTCTCCTCATCCTTGCAATTACAATCATGACAAGTCTGATCTTGCTGATCTCCCTCCAAACCCTTCTGATTTTGCTCCTCAGTCTTTCCAATACTTTTCAGATTATACACTTATTTGTGTTATCTCATTCCTGACACATCCAATCTCCCCATCTCTAACTATTCAGATCTTCTCACACCTGGCCTTCATATCCCTTTACCCACTGACTCTTTCTATCTCCTCCTACCCATCAATATCTCCCTTTGACTATTCTAATCTCCTCCCAGACTTTCTAATCTTTCCTTCTGGTGACATTCAATTTTCTGCTCTTCCAGTCTGCTTCTCCAATCTGTCTGATCCCTCTGACCTCATCCCTTCAACCTTTCAAACTTCTCAAAGCTCAAGGTCTCCTCAGTAGACCTGTATAGAATCACCTACAAGCACTTCTGTGTGTTTTGTGCAGTTACATGGCATGAGGGCTTGAAGTCCCTCCTGGCTTGGGGTTTGTTTTGAGAAGAGTTTTTGAAAGAGTGGTGTATATACTCTCAGGAGTTTAGAATAAATAAGTGGGCTTAGTGAAACAGTTTCTCAAATGGAATGACAGAGTTAAAACAAGGAATGCCAAAGATCCATATGGCCTACTCTTGTATCTATTATGTTATTAAACATTTATCCCTCAAGTTTCTGGACTTCTACAGTTGGTGCCTTCTAATCATTGTATACCATCGTAGTTAATACCACATGTCTTCAACAATCAAGGTCCTGATCCCTAAAATTCTCTCCTTAAACCTTACAGCCTCTCAACTTCATTGTTAATTATTCCCTAAAAGCTATCTCTTTAAATAATACCTGATGCCTGCATCAATACTTTGATATGAAGGTGGTTATGCTCCTCCAATGTCCATTGGGATGTTTTGTTACTTAATGTCCTATATAATGCTAAGTTATTGAATACATTTAAATAATTGAGGGATGATCCAATTGAGATATTTAAAATGCTTTGTTTCAACAGGATATATAGGGAAAAATAATTTCATCTTTTTGAATATCAGCAAAAAGAACAATGTTAAAACTAATGTAAGATCATTTGAGTGAAATCAGATTTATTTTACACAAAGGGTTATAGAAATCTGGAGTTCTTTGCCCCAAGGACTGCAGATGCTCATACAACTAAAGCTTTCAAACTGATATAGATAGATTTATGTTAGGATAGGCCATCAAGGGATATATAGCTAAAGCAGGTAAATGGGCTTGGACAGTAGATCACAATGATCTAATTGAATAGTGCAGTGGAGTATGCTCTAGTACCTCTTACTGGGCTGATATGTCCAGTAAAGTTCATTTGTTTTGTTATTTGTTGAGATTTATTTGTTCGCAATGATTAAACATGAAACATTGTAAATTAGTCTCCACAGAGAGCTCACCCAATTTTTTTGGTTGATAGGGTGTGATGAAATAAAGTGGGAGGAGGCTACCTAAGGTGGCCCATGTAAAATCAGTGCCAAAATTTCTAAAGAAGTTAGATTATTTGACCCAGGACTACTTAAGCAGACAATAAATATTGAAGCCAACTTCATTCTTTGTAATGAGAAGTCTTCCATCCAAATCTGTACTCACTGATTTATTTTTTCAGATGAAAAAGCACAACATCCAGCAAAATACACCAAGTGCCAAAATTCAATCATTAGCAGTAGCTTAATGCTACCTATGATATGTTTGCATTTTCTTGGATAGCAGTCATACAATGATGAGCACATTCACTGATGCCTGGAATTGATATAATTTGCAGCTTTCAGATTACAAACTAAAACATGCATATACCAAAGGCCAGCTGTAGAATAGTTCTAAAAGCATAGCAACTCTATTTTCAATAATTTCCTGGAGGCAGCACCACAAGCAATGTTACAATCCATTCAGTCCAGTGAAGAATGGCTAATGCGAAAGAGGGTTAGAGTTTCTGGTGGAATGACAGAATACATCAGAAAACCAAGACTGGTGCAGCTACTTAAAAAAAAAAGCAACAATCATATTACCAAGAATAATCTAACACACAACTGATAGTTGCCTTCAGAGAAACAGGTGAAATTACATAAAATATCTGATAACTATACATTTATTTTAACTCTCTCACTCTGGGAATAACATATCATTGGTCCCTGAGAATGTGCTCTAAGGTTTTAATGGCAATTCCTGCAGGCAGTTCTGGACTATTGGACCATGAGTAACATTACACATGGAATGACATATTTGAAGTGACATGAATGGGTGGACCTTGAGTAAGTGCCCTGTGCTTCCACAATACATTATTTTTGCATGGCAGTCATAATGTGTCATGGCAAACAAATTCTGAAAACATCATGGCACTTCTCCATTAAGAGATTGCTATCTCAACATCACATTCAAATAAGTTGGCTAAACAGATTACCACAAATAGCTTTGCCATGTTTATATTTTCCTAAACACTTCCATCCTAGCTTTTTGTTTGTTTTTACTAGTCTTGTCTGGTAACTTTACACTAGTGAATAAATCAGATTCAAAACAGTGCTGGAAAATATCATGAATATTTTGGTATGTAAGTACCAGAATTAATGTTATATATTCTAAGAAAAAATCAAATAGATTAAGTAGGTTAAATTTAACTAACCGTTTCAAAAGATCAACTTATAAAGATACAATGACTTTACAATAAGCAGTACTTTTGCTGTCAAAAAAATAAACAAAGGATATTAGTAAAGGTGCTGCAAATGTGATTGTGCACCTATATTCTGGACCATCATTGATTCTGAGTAGTAAATGTTGCTGAAATTATTGAATTGCTTCTATTTTCTTTCTTTAACATGTTCCAAGGAACAGATAATAGGAACTAGTGAATGTTGTTAAGGAGACATCACATTGAATGGTAGCACTGGAAAATCAACAAAATGAAAGTTTCAGGAGTTTTCTGT
>JARFYF010000104.1:76694142-76705321 GCA_030265395.1 Rhina ancylostomus
TGCTGGACAACAAGGTATTAATGGAGCCAAATTGAGGACCAGAACTCAGAACCATGACAGAAGAAGGGAGTAGGTGTTGGTTGATTGGTAACTGTAAGTACAGGGGTTGGGGAATAGTGAAGGTTGAGCAAGGGAATAGTGAAGGTTGAGCAAAGCAATAGGTTGAAGAAATGTTGGAGATCAGACCTCGGGCAGTGAATTTAAGGCCTCTGTGGGGAGCAGCGTATAGCTGGAGTCTGCATGAAAATACCATTCTGCTGAGAAAGTGATACCAATAAGTTCTGTTTGAAAGGCTTCTGACAAGTGAGTGGAGGAAAGAAAATGAGAACAAACAAAAAATCTTTGGAATTGCAATGAACAGAAATATTCCACGAAGTTCATCCAGTTTGCCTCACACAGATATCATTCCTTTATGACATGAGGGGAAATTTAAGCTGAAAGAGTGGGAATAGCGCAGGATTTAGAAGTGTAGAGATAAACCAGGAGCAAATACTAGTGTATTAGGAAGCTAGCTGCAACCTGTTGACTTCCATAGTTTACTCTAGTGTAATAGTTTGCTTTCATGCAAGCTTTTTAGAAAATTCTAGTTTTCAATTGACAGGTTAATCACTCAGTCAGAGTTTGTGTCCACAGGGTCTCTGTGTTTCTCAAAATTCACCAGTGAAAGTAAGGCAAGAAAATGAACTGAGAGCTTTGTATTTAAATTGCTGCTTTTGCAAACTCAGAACATTCAAATATGCTTTATTGCCAATCTGGTATTTTGGGCTAGGGTCACTTGTGGGAAATGTGGCAGTTGAATTATGTACAGCAAGCAAGACCAGATAATCTGTTTATTCATTAATGTTGATAAATATTGAGTATAATTCAAAGGAAAAATAATCTGGTTTTCTTCAAAACAAGGATCTTTTGCATTCTCCTGAGGGAGGAGATCACAACATGGTTTAGCGCATCTGAGAGTACAACAGTCCCTCACTGCACCACCAGCCCAGGACTTTGGGCTTATATCTGAGACCAGAATTCAAACTCACAACCTTGTACTCTGAGGGGAGAGTGTTACCCACTGAGCTACAACTAACATGTGACATTTGGAAATATGATGGCAATTGAGAGTATGGAGCCATGAGGAAAAGTCACAATTGGTACTCAATATTCATAGTTGTTTTTTTCTTGCTTGGTGGAAGAAATTGCTCAGAGTGCTTGTATTATGCAGTTTTGTCATGGTGGTGGTGGAAGGAGAGGGGTATTACCTTACACTTGTTAGAGCTTTATTCTACAACTTATAGATGTCATTGATTCTTTTGCCTAGATTACTGCTGACTTCTATTTTAATTTGGCTTCCTAATATTCTGTTCAGTCAAATGTTGTCTTGGTGTCAGCTGGAGATTGTCTCACTTTATTTCTGAAATTCAGCTCTTTTGTCCATGTTTGAACCAAGCACAATTTGATGTTTGGAACTGGCTAGTTCTGATAGAATCTGAACTAGGTATTAGTAGGCAACATGTTATTGCCGAGTAAGCAAGTGTTCATGTCCATTGCGGTAGGTGACAGAGTTCTGTGTTAGCCTCGCTGAAGCTTCCTCACATACTGTTTCTCACCGATGTTGATAAAATGTGTTGGACCTGATCTGTCATTTGTTCTGTCTTCTCTCTATGCTAACTGGTCTGTAGCTTATTCTTGCTCCTCCTTCAGGACTCAAGGCGGGAACATACTCCTGCACCCACAAAAAATCTGGATTTAAAATCTGGGATCAACAATGGTGACTATAAAGCTCTGGGATAGTGGTAACAACACAACTGGTCAATTTAGGACAGCAAAACAGCAGTACTTATCTATCTGACTCCAACCATAACAGGAGGGTGAACATCTAATTGCCTACTCAATTATGCAAATCTGCTAATCACAATAAGCATGAAACTGACAAACCACCTGCAACCAAAGGGATGCTCAACCCAGTCAGCATTTTAAATTCTTTGGAAAGCCCTTACATTTAAAAGTCCCATCATTGTGTTCAAATCCTGGTATATCTTTGCACACACTGACCCTACCAAACCCCATTGTCCATTAATCCCAGTCTCTATACTTCCAACAGCTATACATTTTGAGATCGCTGCTAACCTCCAATCATAAATTATTATTTGTACTCAGCTGAATGCTGAGCCTTCATCCCCATATAGTAACCTCAGCAATAATTTTCCTGTGTCCCTCTGCTTCCCGCTTTATCCTATAAAGCACTCCTTGAATCTAGCTTCTTGACTAAGCTTTTGACCACCTGTGTTGAGTGCCTCTGTGTATTATTTTATTTGCTTACACCGTGTGAAGCTTTTTTAGATAGTTTACTATGTTAAAAGTAGTATAATAATTTGCATTGTTATTGTGCAAGGTCATATACTAACCTTCAAGGCCAAACTATTTTTTGGAGGTGACATAGCTTTCCCAAAAAGTTGTCCCCATGCACTTTTCTATTGTAAACAATTAGACAATTTTCCATGTTCATTTTGCCAGTTTCTTCAGCCATAAATATCTAACACCTGCTTTTTTGACTTGTAAACTGTTCACTGAAAAGCACTACTCACATGGATGGATCTGGCACACAGAGTGGAGCAAACATCTAACTGCAGCACATGGGATCCAGCCTTCCAAGTATATTTAATAAATCTGTCTAAGCACAAACCTAAGAAGCTATCTTTAAAACCAAACACTTCGCCCACAGCACACCATCACTCCCACCTCCACCACCGAGTCAATTCCCTGCATAATTGTGAGAGGAAAGATGATTGACTTCTAAACATGATGCACATCCCTGGCAATTATAATATCATCACTCTTTGGTTACCTCCAATCGGAAGATCAAAGTGCAAATGTGAATGAAGACTGGTATTTAAACTCAAGCTTGCTAGGTGGAAGGGTAATGCAAATAAATTTTAATTCCCAAATCTCTCTTGCTGTATTTTTAAAGGGAAATATACATTTCTTTTGCCCTGAAGACATGCCATTTTTAATGATTGTTTGATCAGCTTTGATTTTTTTGGAGGATTTGAAATGATACTCAACTTGTTGAAAGACTAAGTAAAAAAATGGAAAAGGAAAGACTAAAACTAGGTCATCACACAGCTTTATTTAACTAAAATAAATTATCAAATAATTTCTCATTTAATTATTTTTTAATATTTTGTACTCCTATAGGACTAATTTAAGACTAGTGATGAATTTGGATTGTCACAACTTTTTTAAGACTGTTCTAACTTCAGTTTTTTAACATTGAAAAATTGATTCCACAGTAATTCCTTGCACACTGTAGAGTATAATTTTAGTTGTCAAGAACTAAAGATTCACATGAGGGAATTATAAAGAGCATTAGGGACCTAACTTGAAGGTTGCACATAGACATAATATATGCATATAAGGTTAAAAAAAACAAAAACCCCCAAAAAAATACAAGTTGTACTCTTTAGTGTCTCATAAATTACATAATTGCATGTATAGTTGATGTATCTTAACACACATTTTCCTTGTCCATATCTTTTGAAGCTGAGATCTTTGTTTTCTTGTATTATTTTGCTTCATATACTATTAATTAATAATTTTTTGCAGTGCACTTTTTTTATGAAAGTCATGAATTATTTGGGTGTAGCTGGCAGAATGAAGGGTCTAAAACTTAAACATAAAATACTGGAAATACTCAGCAGGTCAGGCTGCATCTGTGGGAAGAGAAACAGAGTCAATGTTTCAAGTTGGAGAAATGGAGGATCTATATGGTTTGCAAGGGCTGTTTGCTTATGAAGCTCTGAAATGATGCAATGGTCTAATCTCCGATTCCAGGACAATTTTAGAATTGTGGAAAAGATTCAGAACTAAATTTGTACAAGCATTGAAGTTAAAAACCAGTTATGCTTAAAGGAATCACCGGAGGCTGCTGAAGAGAACAGCTGGTGTTCTCTGTCTGGCTAACCCCACGCCCTGACGAGCTCATGGCCCACTGAATTTATCCTAACAAAGCCTGAGGGTGAATTTGAGATGGAGCACAAAGTTATTACAAATTCAGCCAACTGACTATTTCAAATACATTATATAGGGTGCAGTGACATAGTAGTTATCTTAAAGTTGACCTGCCTTTCATGGACAGAACATACCTGGTAAGAGCTCGATAATGGTAGCATCATTACTAAATTGCCCAATTAGTATCCAGTGGTTTTGGACACTGCTCTGGAGAGGGTTCAAATCATACCACAGCAGCAGGGAATTTAAATTCAAGCAGTAAAGCACATCTTGAAAAAATAGCTAATATCATTAGTGATGGCCATGTAAGTACTGGACTGTTGTAAAAACTTATCATGGCCTTTACAAATGAAATTCTCCATGCCTACCCAGTTGGTCTGTGAGTGATCCCAGACCCATATAAAGTAACTGACTTCTAACTGCCCTTTGAAATAGCCCAGCAAACCACTCAATGCAAAGGTAATTAAGGATGAGTAATAAATGCTGGACTTTACAACAATATTCATAGCCCATGAATTAATGAAAAGCATCATGCCAGTGAATTTAAGTCCCAGAGATCCCAATTATGATATATCATAAAATATTTTGTGAAATGTTGATGATTTATAATAACTAAACATATATGAACAAAAATGTGTTATTTTTCCCTCAGGAGTTCCTTATTATAACTTATTATACATTACCGGCTCACTGTTAATCATACTCATAAACCTTTGCATTTATCTACTCTGGGTAGGCACACAGGCTGCAAGTAAACCACCATCAGCGTCTTTAAATGCTCAGGAGGAAAACTTCAGTGAGTTCCTAGCTGTGCAGGGAAGATGCAAAATTCCTTGAAGTGTTATCTATTCTGCTTCCGCATGGAGTTGGTTGCTCCTTCAGGCAAAGGTACCCCAAATATGGGTCTTGTATTGGAATATGGAAGTATGCTTTGGAAGTGCATTAATTCACATTGATATCTGCCTTAATATACTTCGGACACTGTGGCGCCAAATATTTAACTTAACAGCATTGATTGCAAATCTGGCCACTCTGTGCAATATTTTACAAGCAGGACCCAACGGGTTTTCGCAAACATGGAAAGGCTTAATCTTACAGCTGATTTCACCCCTTTCCACTTAATTTGCTGATCTCTGCATTCCCTTGTGGCAAATTCAGCTTTGCATTGGAACTGAAGGGATGAAATCCATCACCACCGCTATACACATACAGGCTTGACCCACCTTGGAATATTTGGTTCCATTGACTTCATTGGAATCTAATGTACAGAGGTGAGTATAACTATTAACAGATAATCTGATTAATGTTTAACTGTTGTCAATCAAAGATGTATTACCCCTACAATGTGTTTTTTAACCCCCTACATCCCATCCATCAAGTAAACTAGCCAGGGCCTGAGATGAGTCTAATACCCACATGTTATGGGCTTGATTAAACCAAATTCTTAATCCAACTTTAGCAAAAAAAAAGCATGAATAATTGAAAAGTCACTTAAATGTAACATTTTCTATGCTCACCAAATACTTAGGAGTAGCAAGCTCCTGCTTCCCTTGTAGTCAGAGTAATAGTCTTCCTCTCTTCACATATGTTACTCAACCTGGTGAGTATTTTCAGAATTTTCCATTACTTCAAATTTCCAGCACTGAGTATTTTCAGAATTTTCCATTACTTCAAATTTCCAGCACTTTCTGTGTTCTGTGTCACACAGTTCCAGCAACATTTTCTGTTTTTCTCCTTTGTATCCATTTATCTCCTTTTATTTATACCTTCTCCAGACAGATCAGCTATGATTAACAAACCTTCAGCTCACTTTCTCAGACAGCACCAACTATCTGTGGCATCTGGGATCCCTGAAGAAGTTCATTGAACTGAAACATTAACTCTGTTTCTCTTTCCAGAGATGCTGCTTGATATGCTGAGCATTTCCAGCCTTCCTTGTTGTAATTTCAGATTTCTGACATCAGGGTTATTCTGCTTTTGTATTTCTGCCAGATTATTACATGACTGCTTCATTGGACAGCTCTTCTAATTTGGATACTTGGATAATAGTTCCAAGACGTTTCCATGGAGGATATTCTTAGAATCTCAGGCACTGATGAGATTAGAGAAAGGTATGTATAACCCAAGTGTTTGAAATGTTCTGTCATATGTTCAACATGTTACACTAAATCATCAATACAGAACAGTTAGGGAGCAGAGATCTTCGGATGGTAAGATTTAGAATGATGCTGGAAGGATATGGAGATAGCCAAAGTAGAACTTGTAAATTTGGAAGAGGGCTCATTTCAATGGAATTTGAAGGGGCCTGACTAGGATAATGGAAACCACAGAGCAGATGCTTCAGGTACAAGCTAAATACATTAAGAAAATTTCCATAAAAATAAATGGTAATGGAACCAAAGCCAGAGTTCCTTGAACGACAAAGATAGAATGGATGATAGAAAAAGGAAAGTGCATGATAAATTTATGATATAAATATGAATAACCCAAGTGCAAACCAGACTAGTTACAGGAAGCTAACACAGGAAGTTAAAAAGAAAATAAGATGAGCAAAGTTATAGTATGAGAAGAAAAGGGAATCCAAAAGTTTTCTATTGCTGTATTAATAGTAACTGGGTGTTTGGAGGAAAAGAGCACAGGTAGTTTTGGATAAGAAAGATGTTCTGAGGATAGATAAAGTAATGTGATGAATGAGTTCATGTAATGCATTTAAGACAGTTTCCTGGAACAATATGTGATAGAACAAATCAGGCAACAAGTTATTTTAGACCTTGCCTGCTGAATCAGTCAGCATTAATTATCAATCTCATAGTAAGGATGATTAAAATATCTCAGGATATTCACATTGAATATGAGAGAAGCACTTCTTTTAGGAAACAAACTAAGTAAAGCCAATTGCATTGGGATGTGAATTGAATTAGATAAAGACAAATTGGGAAATTCATTTGAAAGATTTGCTGGTAGATAGACAAAAGACAAACTGAAGCAAAAAGACTGTTGAAGGAACTCAGCAGGTCAGGCAGCATCTGTGAATGGCAGAGGGATAGTCAAACTGAGGGATAGGAAGACTGAGACTCTGCATCACTCCAAGAGCTTCTCTTGGTGTTTTTTTTGCTAGAACATACAGTGTATGGGTAAGTAGACTTCGGCTACTTCTGACAGTGATTAGCTCTTGTGGTGAACCCTCTGTGACAAGTAAAACTTTGCACCTTAAACTTTTTCATTGTTTGCTTATTTTGGAAGAAGTTCTCAGATGCGTTGAAAGAATCTCATTTTTGCCTGGTAGTTGAGAGAACAAATTCTAGAACCACAGTAAAAAGGAATAATATGCATGTTAGGAGGAGAAGGTCTAGATAAAATAAAATTCTGTATGTAGATTGGAAAATCTTGGGTAGCTCTAGTACTGCGGCATACATGCATTATATGGAAAGATCCAAATATTTTATGGGTCTGAAAATTACTCTGAAAAATTTTTTCTAATCCATGGAAGGCTTACCATTCCATCATACCACTAACTCTTATTTGAATGTGAAGCCCAGATATATTTCACCAACCTGAGCACAAAATAGAAACCTATTTACATTTACTTTTAAGAACCCCTTTAAGGTCAGTAAAATGCCAAACTAACCATTTTTCACTTCTTCTTATGTGTCTATTTCAGTCTGTGTGCAAAATTAAGGCTAATGGTAATAATAGAAGAGACATTTGTTTCTGCTTTATCTCATCAATTTAGTCACATGTACTTTATAATTTCTATTAACACCGAGGAAAATATAGCCCGATATCAAGAAGACTAGTTAGTTAGCATGAAAAGAAAAACGGAAATGATGTTAGAGTTTGATAGGGTACTGGCCATTAATTAACATGTAATTTAAAGTACCTTTGATGTGTCATAAAAAGTTTCTTCTGAAATGTTAGCACATGAAGCTCTGATTTAAGATTCAGCCTTTTTCATCTTTTCTTCCCTCAACATTCCTCCCTAGGCACTTACTACAGAGGTTAGATGGCTTTCACTACTGATTTAATCATGATACCAAAATAGCTGCATGATAAAAGTTTTATGGAAATTTTTGTTGCAAAGCAATCAATCATTTTTCTTGCAGATGCACAGCTAGAGCCCCTGTGCCTCAAAGACTTTTGTCGAGCTTACTTGTTAAATTAGCAGTGATCAAAGTCTAAAACATTTATCATGCTTATTAGTGAATAAACCTAGCAGCAGGTATCCCAAGTGAGGAAACTAGTCCTCGTTTCCTTCAAGAATGAATTGGAAATTATCCAATACTTTTACAGACATCAGTCATTGAATAAGTTAAGGCAATTGTCATGAAACAGCTGTTGTAATGTGAGGATTCTTTTGACCAAAATGGACTTTGTAATTATTCTTGCCTTTTCTCAACAATGCTTTTTTTTCACACGAAGATACTGATTGTCTGAACTGTTGAAAGGAAAACTGTCCTTGTCACAAAAAAACGTAGCGGCAAAGACACTCAGTAGTCAGATGGCTGGGCTATTTTATTTCCAGGGATAGAAAATTTTCAAGGGACAAGTAAAAATGCTGCAGTAGGAACATGAATAATTACAGTGACTTAACTGTACAGCAACGTGAAAAAAAAATTAGGATATTACATACAACTAGATGTTGAACTGGCAATTTGTAAGACAAGTTTTGTGCAGCTAGAAACCAGGGGCAAAAATTAACAAGCTTTGAGTCTTCGTGCTTATATTTGAATATCACAATCTAGATTGAATAGGCATAGTTAATTTTGTCTTCAGAGTTGTTGGACAACAAAACCAGTATACAGGTATCCTTAGACCAATTAGATAGGGTGGAACTTCCTTTTTATTCGCTTTGTACATTCCCACAAATCTATCTATATGCACAGCACAAGTACAGTGAATACTTCCCAATGCTATAATCCATCAATAGTTGCTTTAATGACAGAAGAATCAAACTTTGCTGCACAGTTGAGCAATGATTTTGTCCATAGTCTGTATTCAAGCATACTAATGACTATTGGGAAAAAAGACTTGGTTCACAGTTCATCTGCTAAGCATCACAGGCTTTACAGTTTGCCAAGCCAGTCTGCCTTTGGCAGATTTCTAACCTTCAAATTATGCTGACTGGCAGGGTTTAAAGTAACTTCACAAATTCTTTTTATATGCAAATCTCTCCTTCTGCCTTTTCTAATGATGCATCAGCAGCAGTTAAAGGAAATAGGAAATTGATTTTAAACATAAAAAAACATGGTTAATTAGAATGAAATGTCTTGAACCACTATAACTTAAAACATGGAATAAATTTCATCAGTGATAAACTATACTGCTGGGAAAATGAAAATGAAAGTGATTTTAAAAGAATACAATTAAGGTGACTTTAGACCAAAATATCTGGGATAGGAAACCTTCATTCTACAGATTGATATCACAGTCTTTGTGCAATTCACTTCCATTTGATATCAGCAGGCTTTCAGGCTCACGAAAGTAGGTCTGTATTTCAACATCCAACAGCGAAATAGTGCAGGTGCTGGTAGTCTGAAATAAAACAGAAAATGCTTGAAATGGTGACATTATGTCTTTGACATGAAACTTAAACTCTGTTCCTCTCTCCATAGCTGCTGCTTGACTTGCAAAATATTTCCAGCATTTTCTATTTTAATTATGTTTTGTCAGAATTTTAACTTTGGTTTATATGACCTGATTTGAATATCCAATAATGAAACTATAAGACTTCAAACTAAGGACTCCAAATTCCATTAAATTGTATGGTTGTTGCACTCCTAAAATAGGTGCATGTATTAGATATATTGATATGAAATGCACTTTTTATCTAAACAACAATAATTTCATTCTTTTCTTGAAGTAAGACATAACTTCTCATGGATGGACCCAGGAGTGGCAACAATTTTGGGGGAGTTCCCACATAAAAAAATCTATTAATTGAGATATATAAAAAAAACTGCATTCTAAGAAATCATTGCTACTCATCTTATTGTTGAAATAATATAATCAGGATTTGAGGATGTTGAATGAGAGTTTGAGAAATCCACATAATTGTTCTGAGCAAATTAAAGATCATCAGCTTGAAACATTACACTGTAGCAACTAGCTACACTGAATAAAGACACGAGACACTTGTTTGAAGTCCAAGAGTCGAATGAAGGACTGGGGTGCACTGCCCTTTTAATAAACACCATTCCCGCGCTGACGCTATGCACAGGTCACGTGACCTTCCCGCGCATGGGCTCCACTTGCCCAACAAAGAAGGAGTGCCCCGTGCCATCTTGCGTCGGGGCCTCCGATGCTCGTGATCGCGGGAGCTGGTTCGTGAAAGGTAAGTCACCACAACACCTCTTATTTCTTTCTCAATATTTTCTGACTGACTTGGTGATCACTTCTATCATTTTCATTTTTATGATAGGATTTTAAAAATCTACAAGAATCTTTAGGATCCTATGGGAGATGTGAGTGTATTATCTTGTAGATATTTTGAAAACAATGTTTTAAAGATGTTGCACCTTCAGGGAGTTTTGGAATAATTATAAAGATGGCGATGTTTAACCATCTGTTTTGTCTTTTCCAACTCCGAAGTCTATTGATATGATTCTTAAAAGAATCCTTCATCTGTACAGTCTATTGTATTGATGGATAAGAAGCATCATTTTCTACAACTGTTCTCTATGTATGATAGGATCTGATGGTGCAGTAAGAAACATAGGTTTCAGTCGCACAGTACTACTCCATGTACACTGTTTACTCTGTGAGCTCCACTCAAGCAAGGAATTTCATTGCATCCTGGTGTATATGACAATAAACTAATCTCATGAAATTCAGTGTGTGTTTGAGATTTTAGTGCAGTGAGGGGAATAACTGCTTGTCTGTTTTCTGTTGGCGAACTAATCTAATAAATGAAGACATTGCATGATGTCTCAGAATACACATCCTGTGCCATGTGGGAACTTCGGAACGGTTCCCATATCAGATGTGTTGTCAATTGATGGAGGCCAGACAAGAAAAAAGAGTGGTCAGGTGCTCTGAAGAGTTCTGAAGGCATCATGCTCTGTAAACAGTATTTGGTTTTAAACACTGTAGAGAAAGAGTTTTGACCTGGAGGATTGGAAACATAAGAAAGCAGTTTGATTGGCTCAGCTGCACATGGAACGAAGAGAAAGGGCACGAGAGTGAT
>JARFYF010000104.1:76779000-76789958 GCA_030265395.1 Rhina ancylostomus
TACAGAGGACCAGGTTTTGAAGCTTGTTGATCAGTACTGAGGGGATGATGGTATTGAATGCCGAGCTTTAATCGATAAACAGCAACCTGGTGTATGTTCTGCTGTGGTCTAAGTGCTCCAGAGCTGAGTGGAGAGCCAGTGAGATTGCATCCTCTGTAGACCTGTAGTCATGTTAGGCAAATTGCTGTGAGTTCAGGTCTTTGCTCAGGCAGGAGTTAATTCTAGCCATGACCAACCTCTCAAAGCACTTCGTCACAGGAGATGTGAGTGCTACCGGGCAATAGTCATTGAGGCAGCTCACCCTGCTCTGGCACTGCCCTTTTGAAGCAGGTGGGAACCTTTGACTGCGGAGGTTGAAGATGACCTTGAACATTCCAGCCAGTTGGTTGGCACAGATTTTCAGTACCCGGTCAGGTAAACCATCAGGGAGGGTTGCGAGGGTTCACCCTCTTGAAGGATATTGTGACGTCAGCCTCCAAGACAGAGGTCACAGGGTCGCCAGATGCTGTGGGGATTCACACAGGTGTAGTGTTATTCTCCCTTTCAAAGTGTGCATAAAAGGTGTTGAGCTCATCAGGGAGTGAAGCATCACTGTCATTTTTGCTGTTGGGTTTTGCCTTATAGGAAATAATGGCATGCAAACCCTGCCACAACTGTTGTGAGTCTGATTGTATCTCTAACAGCACAGAGAATTGCCTTTTCACTCTCATGATGGCCTTCCATAGGTTGCACCTGGACTTCTTGTAGGGTTCTGGATCACTGGTCTTGAATGTCACAGATCTCGCCCTCAACAGACAGTGAATCTCCTGGTTCATCCAGGGCTTCTGGTTTGGGAAAACTCGGTATGTTCTCAATGGCACACACTCATCCACGCAGGTCTTGATGAAGTCGGTGACGGCCGTGGCATATTCATTCAGATCCAAAGACGAATCCTTGAATATGGTCCAATCTATCGATTCAAAGCAGTCCTGTAAATGCTCTTCCGCCTCCCTTGACCATACCTTCACGGTCCTCACCATTGGTGCTGTGGTCTTCAGTCTCTGCCTATATGTCAGGAGTAGAAGTACAGCCAGGTGATCAGAGTTGGCAAAGTGCAGGCGCAGGATGACACAGTAAGCATTCTTGATGGTGGTGTAGCAGTGATTGAGTGTGTTGGCTCCTCTGGTCCCACAGGTGACATGTTGGTGGTAGTTTTTCAGAGGCCTCTTCAAGCTGGCCTGGTTGAAGTCCTCCTTGATGATCGGGAAGGCATCAGGGGTGCACTGTCTCGTGACTGTTGATCACAGTGCTCAGCTCCTCCAGTGCCAGCTTGACATTTGTGTGTCATTCCTTAATACATTTCTTAGTACATGGGCAGGCACGGTAGCGTAGCAGTTAGTGTAATGCTATTACAGCACCAGCAACTGGGGTTCAATTCTGGCCACTGTCCGTAAGGAGTTTGTATGTTCTCCCCATGCCTGCATGGGTTTCCTCCTGGTGCTCCAGTTTCCTCCCACATTTCAAAGATGTACGGGTTAGGAAGTTGTGGGCATGCTATGTTGGTGCCGGAAGCATGATGACACTTGCGGGCTGCCCCCAGAACACTTTATGCAAAGATGCATTCTACTGTGTGTTTCAATGTACATGTGACTAATAAAGAAATCTTATCTTTTCTTATTTAGAATCATAGAGTTGTACAGCACAAAAAACAACCCTTCAGCCCACCATGTCCATGCTGACCTTTTCAGCCATCTACAACTAATCCCACTTGCCCACATTAGGACTGTATCCTTTTATGCCTTGCCTATTTAAGTATCTGTTTAATTGCCTCTTAAGCATAGTAATTGCATCTGATTTCAGCACCTTCCAGGTATCAACCAATCTGTAAAAATCTTACTCCTCAGATCCCCTTTAAAACTCCTTCCTCTCACCTTAAACCCATGCCCTCTTGCTTTTAATACAATGTATGTGGTAGAATGTATGCAATGTATAAAATGTACACAATCTATGCAAGCTAAGTGATTTAAATATGCAAGCATATGATGTATACATTGTAGTGCTGGATTGAATGTAAAATTTGAATTACATATTTCATTTAAAAATGAATGGTTCTTTTTCCATAACATTGATCAATTTACATTTCATCATGCAGATTTTAGTATATCCTCAGGATTAATGTGAGGATTAATTATTTGGATGCTGTTAGTGCAAAGTTGGTGTGTTTATATACAAATCCAGATTTTAATTTGGAGTAGAATTTGGAAGGTGAAGGATAAGGCAAGTAGCAAACCTTCGACCTGACCTCAGTATTGCCTGCCATCACCCCCACTTGAAATGCAAAGGGAAAAGGCAACTCTCTGGCAGGTTGGAGCTGAAGTTTTGGGTAGTGGGCCACAGTATTCTTACAGCAAGGAGCTTCAATGCAAATAAAGTAAGCTTTGCAGAGAAGATTTAGGGAGTATTTCATGGGAGAGAATGGGATCTCAAGAAAGTTCCAAAGCTCTCTTGGAACTTAGGGAAGTACATTTACTCCTCCAAGGCATTCAAGCAAATCAGTGAAATAAAACCACTCACCTATTTGTCTCTCCACTAAATCCTGGTTTGACTATCTTAACTTGACAAGAAGGACACTATGACAGTTGTGCTCGGCGGTCATTTTAGGCCAAATGATGCACTTTTAAAAAAAGGACCCCATATCCTTCCAGAATGAAATGCCCTTAATGAGGATCAGGCTAAATTTGTTATCGATGGGATATTGGCAGGGGTAAGTCATAGTTTTCATCTGTTTCCTACCTGGTTTCCACCAAAAATATTGAGTTAAAATTCATCCCTCTCTCTCCAATCTATAGTGTTGCTTTGACTTCTGAGCATTTTAAGGAATTATGAATAATTGTTATACATACTGTATGTTCTACTATTAAAGAAATTATGAATGTAATAAAGAAATATTAAAGATAAATGTCCTTACAGTTACTAATATTTTCCCTTAATGTCATATAAGTCTGCATCTGGATGCTATTTTATCCTTGCAAGCATCTTTAACCCCTGGATTTGAAGTAAATCATGCCAAACTAATAGGAACTTAGCATTCGACTGGCAAGAAGTGAAGACCAGTCAGTTTTATAGAGTACAATAGTAAAACAGCTGTGTGACCAGGGTGCAGATAACTAGACATTTGAGCCAGAGTTTGAATCACACCATGATGGCTGGAGTTCTAAATAAATCTGGAATAAAAATGTATGAATCAATAAATGGTTTCTGTGGAGCTACTGAGTTGTTGTAAAAGAAAACATGGTTCACAAATGTCTTTCAGGGAAGAGAATTCTTACCCAGTCTGGCTTCATGTTACTCCAGATATGCAGCAATACCGTTTACCCTTAATCAGTTCAGGAACAATTAGGGATTAACAAAAGGTCAGTTTTGCCAGGGACATCCACATTCCTTAAACAAATAAATATGAAAAAAACTATTTTAAAAAAGAGCACATTTGAGGCACTTCAGTGTTTAAAAAAAAGCATTCTTGAAATTTGAGGATTACCAGCATTCTTGAAATTTGAGGATTACCACCAAAATCATGATTACCCCTATAAAGGTGGTGATCTGTCTTCAATTCAGATTGTTAATACTTAAATTAAGCTATTTGGTTGCAACAGTTTGCAGTTAGAGTCAATCACATTGACATTAAACTGGATCACATATAGACTAGAGCAGGTGAAGGCAATAGAAAACATGAAAGAACCACTATAGATTTTTGTGAGAATCCAGTTGTTAAACTGAATTCAAATTCTCAAACCACCATAGTAGAACTTGAACTAGCATTCTCTGCCAATGCCAGTGTCTCTGAAGCTAATGGCAGCTGTTACCAGTTATGCCTTTCCCACTTTTTAAGACACAGTTCATTGATGCTCTCTAGTGAAATGCCAAAAAAATTCCTCTTCACACCCACCTCACACTCCAGAAAATTTAGTCAGACAGCTTGAGACAGACAATCAGGTGATGGCCCTTTCGGTATTTGCCAAATCACATTTGCTTAGAAATGCAATTGAATAACACAATTTTATTCATTATACCATTACAGATCATTGTATCTTAAGGGAAACAATTTATCAGAAAATTCCAAGCTATTTCGCATTAAACCAGAAATCCAACTAGGCAAATGTGTTATCCTTGTATCCGTTATGTGATTTACTGCCCTTGACCTACTCTCAGTTACTTGCACCCAATCATACAAACCTTCAAAACCCAGGCCCCAGTTCCTCTCCACCCCTTGACCATTCATTACAACAGACCCCTGATTTCTTTTGAAGTCATGGTCAAAGTCGAGTTTATTGGCATATGCACAAATATATGTATGCACAGGTGCAAAGAGGAACTTACTTGCAGCACCATCACAGGTACATATCATTAGAGACACAACATTCACAAGAAAAACATAAATTGAAGATAAATTATACAAAATTGATAACCCCAACCCACACCTGTTAACATTCCCCTCAAGCCACCACACAGTCAAAACCTGGCCTGCAACTGCTGGTGAACTGAGCCACTTACCCAGAAGTAACAGGTACGACATTTTCACCTAAGAGAACACAACCCTGGTAATTCAATGTTCCAAAACAGTCATAGATGCCCTATTACAATGCCAGCCTAGCACAGCCATTTACCCAGTTTTACATGCAATAGAATTTCTTGGCCAGCAATGTTTACTGAATCTGTTTCCCTTTTGTTCAATGGTTCTTTCCCTCCTCCTTTTCAGCCCTAATTTCAAAGGCTAGAATAAATAGTTCCAGGAAATTATTACTCCCACCAGCATGCCACTATCTAAAGGTCAGGATCATCAAATGCTCAGTTCCTTCAATATTGAACTGGCTCAGTGAACTACCTAGTCAGTCACTGACTAACAATTTCAAATGTTCAGAAGTAACCACTTACCAAAGATGAGCCATGTCTTTTTGAACAAAGAAGTTCATAAAACTCTTCAGTAAGATACAGACAGATTAGCAAAATAGACAGAGGGGTGGTGGATACAAATTAATTTGGAAAAGTGAGAGTAATAGAAATAAAAATTACCTTTGAGAGGAAGCAATGGGAACATGCACTCAATGGAAAAGTACTGAAGTTGCTGCAAGACCTAGAGAGGTAAATATATGCTTTTCAGTAGTTTAAAATATGGAAGGTTAATATCATCTGGGGGGATCATTAATAAGGAAATATGCAAGTGTCAAGATTTAATGGCAAACTCAAGGAATGTAATGATGAGGTCTCAGGTATATTTTGTGTATATTTGATTGGGCCATTATAGAAATAAAATGAAAGCCAGGGTATGCAGTATAGATGAACCAGAAGGATTCCCAAGTCGGAACATTTTGTGTGGAGACATTTAGAATACTGTAACAATTTGCACTAGAGTCAACACTTTTGAGCAGATTTTGCAGTGTGTTTGGCTAAATTAAGAAGAATTTTGATACTTGTCAAACTAATTAGGCTATAGATATATATCCTTGCAAAGAAATTGCATTCAATGAGCCATGTGCCACTATGCTTTCTGTGGATAAAATACCTTTAAAAACAAAACCTCAGAGGTAGAAGTATAGTAGCATTATTATGCTCTGGCTCCCTATTTTGGTGATGCACATCTGCCCATCATCTGTCACTGTCATTTGCAACTGTGCAGCTGTATTCTCATATATCACAAAAGATTTGATAAGCCTTCTACAGGCTATGAAATGAAAGACTTTTCTGTGGTATCCAAACAATAGAAAATAATTTTAATAAGCTATGTGTTTTTTTCAACAACCTTGGAAGTAGTTTGGTGTATCTTATTATATTGCTTTTGTCCTCAGATTTTGGCATTTGGCACATGAGTTATGAAACAGTATTTCAGACAATAGCTGCTGTCACCTATTCAGAAGAATGAAACATTGCTAAAAGATACCCAAATGGCACAAAGCAATAACAATTTCACAAAGGCTGTGTTTATCCAGCAGAGAAACATCCCACAGTTCACCAATCTCAAAAGTGTAAAGATATAGGTAAACTAACAGCTTCTATATTACATAGAACACTACAGCACAGTACAGGCCCTTCGGCCCACAATGTTGTGCCAACATTTTATCCTGCTCTAAGATCTATCTAACCCTTCCCTCCCACATAGCCCCCTTTTTTTCTATCATTCATGTGTCTATCTAAGAGTCTCTTAAATGTCTCTAATATACCTGCCACCACAACCTCTACCGGCAGTGCGTTCCACACACCTACCACTCTGTGTAAAAAACTTACCCTTGACATGCCCCTTATACCTTCCTCCAATCACGTTAAAATTATGTTCCCTCGTGTCAGCCATTGTCACACTGGGAAAAAGTGTCTGACTGTCCACTCAATCTATTCCTCTTACCATCTTGTACACAGGATGAAAACTGGACCAAAAATCCTGAAATATGAATTCACATCCCAATCATGATAGCCAAGACATTTAAATCCAGTCCATTAATTAATCTGGAACTCAAAAATATGTATCAGAAGGGGAGTTCATGAAACTATTTGATTGTCATAGAAGTCCACCAGATTCACCAATCTCTTTTCAGGATGGAAATATGATATCCTCATCCAGGTTGGCCAATACATGATACATCAGATCCCAGCAATGTGGTTTAATCATAACAAATCATAACCTACCAAGCCATTCAGTTGAACTAAGAGTGCAGCAACACAAATAACATCTTGCAGTGAGCTGACTGCCTCAAACTTGATTTAAAAAATTGCACCCTTACCCTCAGTAATCTCTAAGTGAGAACCTACACAAAACTGTGCGAGATTTTCCACACTGTAGAAGGGACACCATGGGGCAGTCAAAACTACTATTGTTTTTAGAACAGAAAAAAATAATGAGGAGGATAAGGTATGTTGTCAGACCTGGATGCAACTGCTCAGAGGCAAACTTAAACCTGAGGGAGCCCATGGGAGTCTTTGGAAACATTATTTTCAATTGTAAATGAATAAGTCATTGAAGAGACTCTTCACAAAAGTTTAGGCAAAATTTTACCAAGTTTTTTTTAAATTCACAAGCCACTGGAAATATTTTATAAAGGAGTCATTTTAATTAACAAGCTGTTCAAAATCTGCTGCCTGGGGCTTCCATGGTTGTTTAGAACTTCTCCTACCAGACAAAAAGACTTCTTGTTTCTCCTGAGGTCTGATTCAAAACCTTCAGGTGAGTTACCTTTTACCTTTGAAAATGCTGAGGTAGTCACTGGGTTCTGTAGAACCATACTGACTCTCAGATTAACTTCAGTACCAGAAATGATATTAGTACAACCAGCAGAGCAAAGCTTGATACCTTATAAAGTATTTATATTTTATGTTTATTTTTTATACTTCATACTTTATACACTGATACCAAATGTGGGATTATTTATGTGTAAAGCACACATACGGAAATCCTAGAGTTGTGTCAGTTTCATGTAGCAAAGCTGGTGAACAACAATAGTTTCACCACTGAAACCATTAGAAAATCCAGGCCAATAGGACACAACCAGAGAGACCACAAGGCAGTGTCCTTGTGCTATGGACCCTGCATAGTGTTTCACCTTGCAAGCATCTTGGCATGTGCCTAAATTGAAAATATTGTATCACAGATTGATGATGCAAAAGCCTGACACAGTCTTACACGTAGAAGCTGGCTTTTCAACTAATGTCCAAGATGCTCCTTTATGATCCCTGGGTATATCCAATCGCAGCAATTGATCTGGGAGAACAGTTGGCAATGATCAGGAGTTAGTGTATAGGGAATTGTCACCAGTGACTCCAGATTCCAAGCTGTTTCAGACGTCGTCAAACACGAGAAAAAGTAGATCTCCTCCTGATTATCAGCAACTACTCTCCCTCAGCAAGATGAATTTAATTCTCCATCTAGATCACCACTTGGAGGGAACACTGAAAACAACAAGGGTACAGAATGTACTCAGTGTGAGAGACTTCAAAGTCCATAACTGACACAGGAACTGAAGCAGATTACTTATAAAAGAGCTAAGCTTCAGAGACAAGGTGATAAATCTTGACATCTAGAGTGAATGTAGTTTCAAGTATCCCATGTACTATTAATTTATTGAGAAACATTGAATGGAGTCAAAGGATTATACT
The DNA here is from genome assembly GCA_030265395.1 of Rhina ancylostomus. Classification (NCBI taxonomy): domain Eukaryota; kingdom Metazoa; phylum Chordata; class Chondrichthyes; order Rhinopristiformes; family Rhinidae; genus Rhina; species Rhina ancylostomus. The sequence continues at coordinate 76,787,119 of JARFYF010000104.1, forward strand.
TCTTGAAGACTCATTGTCTCCGCCCTACAACATTGCCTCAGGGTTTTCTCAGGACAGTCACCCTAAGCTAATCATCTGCAATTTAGTGATCTTCCCTCCATCATTTGCTCAGAATCTGGCTGCTGATGATTGCACAGTGTTTGCTTCCATTGCAGCTGCTCAGATAATAAAGCAACCCACTTCCATATGCAGCAAGGCATGAAAAGCATTTGACTTGGGGCGGCATGATCGCATGGGGGGGGGGGGCGGCTCAGTAGCGTAGCAGTTAGCGCGACGCTATTACAGCGCCAGTGACCCGGGTTCGATTCCCGCCGCTGTCTATAGGGAGTTTGTACATTCTCCCATGGCTGCATGGGTTTCCTCCGGGTGCTCCGGTTTCCTCCCACATTCTAAAGACTTATGGGTAGGTTAATTTGGGGTTTAAAATGGGCGGCGCGGACTTGTTGGGCCGGAAGGGCCTGTTGTCATGCTGTAAATTAAAAAAAAATTAAATAGCATAATATTACATGGGTTTAAAGTTTTTTCCAGAATTTGCTGTACACACAATTCTATATGCAATTTGTTGTGGATGAAATAATTAAAGATCTTCACAGGACATTGTTTAGATATGGATGGTAAGACATTCTCACCCATTGCATAGAGCTACACTGTGTGTTAGACTGAGCCAGAGTGATAGAGCACAGAAGTAGGCCCTTTGGCTCTATACGGCCATATAGAGATTTAATAGGAACCTGAGGGTGGTCAGTCTATGGAATGAGCTGCCAGAGGAAGTGGTTGAGGCAGGTACGTTAACAACATTTAAAAGGCACTTGGACAGGTACATGGTTAGGAAAGGTTCAGAGGGATATGGGCCAAAGAGGAGCAAATGGGACCAGCTTAGATTGGAATCTTGGCCAGCATAGAACAGTTGGGCTGAAGGGCTGGTTTCCATGCTGTATGACTCTCTACGGGCGTCAAGTAGCCATCAATACTAATCCCATTTTCCAGCACTTGGTAGCCTTCTATGCCTTGGGGATTTAAGTGCTCATCCAGGTCCGTTTTAAATGTTGTAAGAGTACCAGCCCAGTCAGGGAATTCCAGATTGCAACCTTCCTCTGGGTGAAAGAGTTTTTCCTTGGATCCCCTCCAACCCTCTTAATCCTCATGTTAAACCTACACCCTCTGGTTCTAGATGTGACCATTATGGGGAAAAGTCTCTCATTTTTGCACCCTGTCCATGCCCTTTGGCACAGCTCCATCAGGTACCCCCTCAGCCTCCTTCACTCGAAGGAAAACAGACCCAGCCTATTCAGTCTCTCCTCAACCGAAATGTTGCATCCCAGACAACATCCTGGTAAATCTCCTCTGCACTCTCTCTCAGTGCATTCAAAGTCCTTCCTAATAGCTTGGTACCAGAACTGCAGCTGTGGCCTAGCTGTCATTTTATAAAGTTGTCCATGACCTCCACGAACTTGTACCTAAGCGCAGCTAATGAAGGCCAGCGTCCTGCATGCCTTCCTCATCACCTTACCCAGCTGTGCTTTCAACACCAAGAAATTAGAGAGGCAAGACGACTATATATGGCTGCCCTTGGTTCTGAATGAAGAGCTGTCAGTCAATCAAGTCCAATGAAGTATCTTGTGCAGGAAGTCACTTGATGAATAGACATTTGCACTTTGCTGGTGCCTTCCATATTCTTTAATCTTTAGACCAATATCATTTGATTATGGCCTGCCTCAAAATTGCATATTTGCTAATTTATAGATCAAAAGGCCTAACATTGCCAATTTTCTCTGAATCTGGGAGTGGTGTACAGAACATCAGCTTCTATGTTAATTCTGCTTCGGTTCAGTGTGTGAGCCATAATAGAGAGGAATGCAGTAATTTTAAAATTATATTTAACTTATCTTAAAATATTCTTGTTTATTTCTTTTTTGCATGGTCCACGCAGACACATTCCTTCCTCAAATAATCATAACAACTAAATGCTTTGTTTAATTACTTCACCTTCGACCTCTTCGGACCTGGTTAAAGCTTATCTCACATTAATCCGACCTCCTGAATTCTTTACACTTCTCACTGCAGTCTGCTCTTGCTCCTTTGGTTATTTAAGCCTTTGTTCTGTAGCTTGTTGTTTCCTTCAGACCACAAATTCAGACTGAAATCCCAACATCCCTACCCCTGAGAAAGATTATTCTAAAAGGCTGCACGATAGATTATTTATGAGCTCAGTATGTCCCAAAGTACTCTACAGCCAATTAAAACAAAATATTACAGATGCATAGAAATCTGAAAGAAAAAAAAATTGCTGGAAATAATAGATTGCAGATTGTCAATGGAGAATGAAACAGTGTTGATGTCTCATGCCAGTAACCTATTATCAAAATGATAGTCTTTGTAGAAATCTTGGCAGTCAATTAAAGTGCCCAGTGCCAGTCTTGGCCTCCAGTGCTGTCTGTGTGGAGTTTGCATGCTCTCGCCATTTCCCTATCTCTGGTTTCTTCCCACGTCACAAAATCATGCTGGGTGGTAGGTTAATTGGCCCCTATAAATCGCCCCTGCTGTGTGCAGATTCTCGGGACTATTCATGGGAATGTGGGGAGAATCAAATGATTTGAGATAGGACTGGTGTAAGTGGATGCCCGATGGGCTGAGGGGTCTGTTTCCAAGCTTTTTGACTTACTGACTCAATTCCCAAACTCTCAAAATCCTCTGTTTTTAAGGTGTTGGTCAAGGGATGAATGTTAGCCAGGAATTCAAAACAAAAAGCTTTGTTTTCACGTTGGAATGGTGACATGGGATCTGTTAGACCCACGTGAAAGGCAGATGGGGTTGCGGTTTAACATTTCATCAGTGAAATA
>JARFYF010000104.1:76820229-76831416 GCA_030265395.1 Rhina ancylostomus
GTATTCCCTCTGTCCTATCCACCCCTCCTATCACTTTCTGTGCAATTCAAAACCACTTTTTTATCTCTATGCTCATTCTGATGGTTATCCAATCTAAAATGTTAACTCTGTTTCTCTTTCCATAGACACAGCATAACATACTGAATGTTTCCAGCATCTTATGTCTTTATTTTAAACTCAGCAACACTGACCATAAAGCTATCAATGTTTTTGTGAAATTTTAATAGGGTTTAATCTGATAGTGTATGCATAATCTGGATTAGAAAAAGTGATTGATGAGAAGAAATGTAAATCAGATTTAAACTGTACCACATCTAATGTAAATTAGTTTGGTCTGTTGCTCAGTACATAGAACATGTTTAATTTTCTGAATTTATAGTCACAAATTAGGGATAAAAAGGAAAACATGACTGCAGGGAATCTAGATCATAAAACACAAAATATGAAAACAAATACAAGTTTGCTAGCAATTAAAAGATAAGTTAACATTTAGGTAGGGCACATCATTGGCATAATATAATGTTTTAAATATTAACTGATCTCCAATCACTAAATACTGCAAGTACACTAAAGTGCATGATTAAAAATTATAGGCTGATATCCTAATTACTACATTTTGATACAAAAGCCTGCTCATGATACAATTGGTCTTGAACGACTTGGATCTCTTTTTACCTGGTTTGCAGCGGTTCTACAGCATTCAACATATTTTCCAAATTCTAAATGACACTTCTAAGCAGGTATCCATTTAATCATTATTGTCACAGTTTGTTGGGTAATCATCCCAGAGCTGCTTTCTCATTATATTCTTTCCCAAAGTTCTGACAAACTTTCTCCTCAGACATGTTGCTTGTGCCCTAAGTGAAGGTGATAAGAGATTAGAACGCCCACAGCAAGTTCTGAAATAGAAGTGGGTCTATTACATTTTGAAAATGTTCCTTTGAGCCTGGTTATGAAACTAATTTGAGGCTAGTACAGATGTCATCTACAATGAATGCATTAGTTCATTCAAGCTCAGAAACTGATGAAGACTTGTCATACATGCTGATTTGCACTCCCCAGTGACCAGGGCCACTGCCTTTCATTGATACCAAAATGCATGCAACTGAATGTTCAACTAAAGCTAAACTATCCCTGTCAGGGGGCCAACCTCGATTGTTTTTCAAATGCCTCATTACAGGAAAGTTTTGCAAGAAAGAAACTAATGTCTCTGTTTTTTTATAATGTAACAAAGGAAGTTGTTAATTTCACAAGAGTGGGTATTTTTATTATCATTGGTTACTTAAGCTCATTATTAAATGTGCACATACATGGGAACCATACAAAAGATCCTAGCAGTGAAACAAAAGAAGTGGCAGAAATATGAGAAGGGGAAATAATGTATTATGAGTGATATAAGAACTTGTAAAGAGAGTATTGTAGAGATGTTGTAAAACCTGTGAAAAGGGATTAAAGGATTAAAGTTATTCATATGCTACTGTATTACTAGATTATCAAACCTAATGAATGTATTATTCACACCTAAACCAGTGTGAAAAGGTTTTAGGCTTCTTTGCATGTTAAATTGAGGCCAACTGAGTCTGGAAGAAAAAAGTTAACCCTTTGAAGCCCTAATTGTCTGAAAATATAGCTTCTATTTCAAACAGCAATCTGTATTTATATGGTTCCTTTGATGTAGTAAAATACCCATCAGGAGTGCAATCAAACCCAATATGATGTCAATATGGAGATATTGAAAGAGGGGAATTAAAACATGTTAAAGGGAGAACTACTTAGAAGTTGGGAGAACATGTTTCCTCATGGAGGAATACATAACTAGCAAGAGTAGTTTCAAAGTATGGAATTGCTAATGTCAGACAGCGATGAGGAGAAATTTTTTCTCTCAAAGTAACCTATATCTTTGGAAGTCTCTCACCCATGGAGCTGACTGCTGAAATAGACTTTTGCTTTACAGAGGAATAAAGGATTATAGGGAATAAACTGCAAGGGAAAATGAAGTTGAGCCCAAAATTAGATCAGCCATTATGTTATTGACTGGTGGATCAGGCTCAAGTGGCTGAAAGGTCTGCACCTTATCCTTTTTCTTCTATTCTGTAGAGGAATTGAGGTTCATTGAGGGAATTCCAGTGCTGACAGTTCAGGCATAGTTACCGATGACCATCCCACTGAAATGATTAAAATCAGGAAGGTACAAGTGATTGGAATCAGAGGATAGAATAGATGGATACTTAATAGTCAGCATGACAGGGCAGGCAGAGGTGCCTGTTTCTGTATGGTAGGACTCTATGAATTGATGATTTCACAGAAGTTGCTGGTTGTGAGACCAGCCAGGGTCCATTCGTTAGGATTGAATCAGTACCAAAGAATGACAAGCAAATCAAACTGAGATTAAAGGAAAACTTCTGCTTTTTATTTATGCATAGTATGCATATTTATTCATATTATCAAGCTGTAATAACTAAATACTGGAGTGATCTACAGTGAGAAAACACCTTGGGAATAGCGATCATAATGGTGAAGTTTTATGCTACGCCTACACTGGAGAAGAAAGAGAATACTACAGAAACATTCTGTTCGATATTAATGGAAAAACCAAGGGAGATAGACTGCACCAGACTTTTAAACAGGTGGGTACAGAGCAAGAGTGGAATACATACAGGACTCACTTCAATGCAGAGTATTGTTGGTAAAATGTGCTGGAAAGGAAAAGAAAGGTAATTCTGAAATATAAAACCATGTGTAGAACAAAGGCATGAATAAGTACAGGACAAGGAAATCTAAGAAATTATTCAGAAGAACCAAGATAGGGTTAAAGGCTAATAAATTAATTAGGAGTGCTAATGTGTACAATGTGATAAAGATAGCTGAAAATAAAAGACACAATGTGAAATACATATACAGATAATAAAAAACTCGACAGGGACTCCTAAACACCTCCAAGGGTCATAGTCATCAACTATCATAGAAACAATTGTGTCTTTGTTCACTGTGAAGATTTCAGACAAGTTAGTTTTAAGTTGTAGAGAATGTTGGGTGGGGGGGAGGGTGTCTGTACAGTGCAAAGAAAATGACTCTGAGGCCAGAATTGTGGTGGAAATAAGTTGCAGAGGTTGTTTATCTCTTTTTTCCAGTTCTGACAAAAAGTCTTTCACCAGATATATCAACTCTGCTTCTCCATCCACAGATGCTGCCTGACTTGCTGAGCATTTTCTGTTGTTATGGTCTCCAAAAATATTTTGTTGCTGATTATTCAGCTGCAGCATGTTTAAAATGCAGCTGATTGTTCTGCACTCATGCAACATCCATCAGCTGCTTAGGCTATTAAACATTATCTAAGCTTTGTCCTCCAACATTAACACATCCACTGAGATCCTCTCCAATTCATCAATGCCAGGAAATATGAAACATTGTACAAGATTAGAACCCAATTCCTCTTAGGTTCAGTGCAATCTTGTGAATCTAACATTCAAAATAATAAACATTTTTGTGCTCATTTCTAATAACTATCAGCACATACTGAAATGCTTTACTTCAGATCATTTTAATATACCAAAAGCCAAATTTAAATACATAAAATGCAAGAAATAGTGTGTGAGATAGTTACCTAAAGGCAGGGGAAATAAATGAAACTGTACTGGTTTAGAACCAAGCTCAAATGGATAGCTTTAGGAGTGTTGGGCAAATCTAATTTCCAGAAAGATTCAATGTTATTACTTCAGTTCCTTAAATATAAATAAATAAATAAATTCCCATTGCAAATGAAGTACCAGGGTAAAACCAAGATTTGAAAGTGGTAGGATCTGCAATCCACAGCACATCCAAACTCTGATAGTGAATTACACTTGTGTAAATTGAATTAAAGTATTACAGCTAATACAGTGAGGGAATCTTTATAAGGTCGTATCAGCCCACAACATTGTTCTATATAATTCCCATTTTTCCTAGCATCTAATTCATATTCATAAAGCTTTGTAAAGAAGTTCATATGGTAGATCAGGTGGATAAGCTTGCTTTCTTTAATCCCTGAATTGTAATTTTGTGATAATCGCTGGGGTATTTCACCATTTTTTCAGCTGTTAAAATGCCCACTTTTTACATACGGAAAACATTTCTTGTGTATTAACATAGGATCACTAAATATTATTTGAGAAATCTACAAGCGCATTCAATGATTCTGAAAATATATTAGATGTTGAATTGTGAAGCATCTTGTTCATCTAAGAAAAATGCCTTAATCACAAGGCATATTAATAAGCCTTCGAGTTGCTCACATGCTAGATAAGTGCAAAAAAAGAAAGTTTACAGCTATATGAGATGTGGTTATAAAATGAATGAATATATTGTAATTAGAATTGTAATTTTGTGCTTAAATAGATTGAATCCAACTATAACAGTAGGTTAATTTCCTTTGTGCACAAGATAAAACAACATTTAAATGCAATTTATCAACACATTTATAATTTTTGCTGCACCCAGGAGACAAAGGAATCTTACACCAAAATGTTGTGAGCATTGGGACTTGGTACATTTTATCTGGTGTTCACTACAATGATACTTTTGAAAGTATCTTGCCAATCAAGTATCAAGTTTTTGTTTTGCTATATGGGTATAGAATGGAATCCATAGTGAACAGCTACTAGTGTATTCTTGTTTTCAATTTTAACGTCCTGCTAGTCAGCAAGGAATTAACTATTCAAATGCCCACCACAGCTTTCAAAACGTGCTCTATTTTATAGCCTATTCTATTTCTATTCTTTACAAAAGAATGCTAAAACTACAAAAGGGCCTTGCATTTACATACACCTTTCACGATCTCAGAACATCCTAAAACCTTTCACAGATTTTAGACTGTCTGTAGTAGGAAATGTAATGGTCAATCTACACAAAGCAAAAGTGACCAGATAATCTGATATTTTTTATATGAAGAGTTAGTATTAGCTAGAATTCCAGAAGTACTTTCTGTTCTTTGAATAGTTCTGTGAGATTTCTTACATCAGTTGAGTGGTGAGACAGGACCTCTGTTAAATATCTTATGCAAACGATCACAGTTGATTTCTGCACTGTCCTGTGTATTTGAATACTTGATTTTCCAATTAATAGTACAAGTAAAATGGCACTAGTTATTGGGGGCTACGTTTATATCACTTAATGTGCAGCAGTCCCTCAATGTGAACTGGAATTTCAGCCTAAGAACATAAAAATAGGAATGAGATATTCGAACCTTTGAATTACATTATAACTGATCTGTTCCCTAACTTCTTTTACCACCTTGGCTCAACATCCCTGGAGCAAGGGTTATTTATTCATATCTCAGGAATGGAGATTGAATCCACAAACTTCAGAGGCAAGATTGCTGTTATTTGAGCTAAATATAAAAACCTTAAAACTGAAAGGAAAATAAGATGAAAGAACTTTTATTGATGTTATTTTAGCTCTGAAACATTGTTAATCTTATATATCAATTTAATTGCAATAATCACTTTCAGAAAGAAAAGATCATGTTTTATTTGAAAAAAAAGTACTTCATCTTAAATAAATGATTTAGATACACATAGCTGGATGTGTTCAAGATAACCAGAATGAATTGATCAGTGTATATATGTGCATGCTTCTATCCTCTACATCCTTCCAGGGAAAATAAAACACATTTTGTCCCAGTTGATTTCTGCACTGTCCTATGTATTTGAATACTTGATTTTCCGATTAATAGTACAAACAAAATGGCACTGATTATTGGGAGCTACTTTTATACCACTTAATGTGCAATTGCATACGTTTGTTGACTGGATATTTCATCTCTTTTCGGAGCTAAACAGGATGATCTGCTAAAGATGAAACTTCTCCATGCAAAAACAGCTTGTCATTTTTTTCCAAACATTTGTAGTAGGAAATTTTAGTATTTGATTTGATACTCAATATATCCTTGAAAAGAAAACATGTAATTGCAAAATTGCTCAGTTGGCTTTGGAGGGGAGCTAGAGTTAAGGAACATGGAGTATGCTGGTAAATGTCCTCAGTGTGAAGCATGAGAAATGCTGAACAGTAGCATAATTGCTTTGAGGGACTGAGGGCAACTTGTTGGACTACAAAATGGACTAAAGAACAAAAGAATGATTGTAGCATTCTGCCTCTCAGGAGCATGGAAGAGAGTAGAAAAAAGTGCCTGGGTTGTCAAGCAACACTTAGTGAATGCATGTAGGCTATGACATTTACAGTATAGTACTTCAAAAGATCATAGATTTTTTGTGGCTGTAAGACACTTCTACTGAAACAAATAGGGTTTTCACAAAAAAATAGGCACTTGGGTGTTTTAATTGTTCAATTGAAATGCACAAGGCTCTGACCTGCAGGTTCAATTTTATCTCCCAGGCTCAATGGAGGAATGTACATGCAAAAATCCATTAATGGAGTTGGGTAGGGTAGTGGTCTGGCTCTGGAGACATGATATGGAAGATCTTTATTAGTCACCAAGTTAATGAGAGCACAGAAAAACAAAAGAAAAGTCAATGCATTTATGTTTAGTTTTCGAAGGGAGCAATAAGTATTTTATTAAAATAAAAGAAAAATAAGTTGCTCAAAAAGCTATGAGGAAAATGTTAATTCCTGAAATTAAAACCAAAGCTTAGCTCTAGATAAAACAAAGATTTGAAGCTGCAAAGGAAAATAAGAAGCTTGAAATTGCTTTGCTACCTTTGTGTTAAGCAGTATTGTCACTCACCCTCATGGTCCTTGTGAAAGTCCCATTAAGATTGAAATCTTTAATTTTAAGCTTCACAGTAAGGTGTAGTCAGCTTTATCTGCATAACACTATGCAGTATCAATTTCAGTGCCGTGTATGCTCTTCATCTATTGAAATCTTGCATTTTCTAGCATGTAGCATTGCAAGTGCAATTTCTGAAACTGGCACTTAAAAGGGAATACCACAATACAAGCAGCACTCTTCCATCTTCTGGGAAGTGCTGTTCAGTGAGTGATGACTGGGGGTGAGTGAGTGCTTCCAATGGTCAATAAGACCTGGAAAGATTAGTGAAGAACTAAATCAGCAGGAGGCATTTTTTTTCCATCAGGGATGTATGGGGAGCTTCCATGGATACAACCAGGGGTAAAGGAGGACCCTGGGCAGATATGTGCAAAAATACATTAATGGGGTTGGGAAGTGGTCTGCCAGGGAGGTCTCTGTAAGGACATGTGTTCAGACTCTGAAATCCCACATTTTGGGGTGGATTGCAGATGGATACCTGCATTTGGTCTACCTGCTCCTGTGGGATGAATGAAAAGCAAATAAAGTTGAATCTCTTTTGGTGTGGATAACTTCCCCAGTGCAGCAACTGTAATATGTGACAGAGCTCAGCAGCTTGGAACGATCTTGTGGTGAGGAAGCTGTGACCTTGATCTCCATGGATTAAACAATCCAAGCATATGTAAGGCTACATTTTGGGTTACATGAGGTTACTGATTTCATTGAGGACAAAGAATATAGTGTTAGCCTTTTAAATGGCGTTGTTTCAGGAGAAATAGGGTATGTACAACTTAGTTCTTCTTTGGGTAAATGAGAACTGTTGCTTATCAAAGGAGTAAGTTTGAAGTTAGAAAACGTCATGTTTACACAAACAATATGTCATGTTTACACAAACAAAACTCATAATGAACACTAATAAGAAAAATTTAGTTAGCAAACACTTGCCAGGACACCACGATTATTTCGTGCTCTTCTTGAAACTATGTCATGAGTTTTTTTATATCCAGCGTGGAGGTCAGAAAAATAGCACCTCAAACACTGTAGCATCTATTTCATAATGCACTGTAATTTCAGTCCTATGAAGTTATTTGATTATTTGAACCCCAAATCCACTTCTACATCTTGGCTCCATAATCCTTTGGTCTGGGGTATTGCTATCTCTGGTGTGGAGATGGAACCTTTAACAATTTGAGTGCTGGGGAAAAATAAAATCTGAGAAAAACTTATTCACAACAACTCTTTCAAAAGCAAGTTTGAACCTTCCCTCATGCTCCCTGCTCTACTGTTTGAAATAACATCTCTTTAAGCCTGAACAGTGAAATATGGAAAACAGTGTTAAATGGTTTGGATTGATACAAACCTTTTAATTAGAATGATCTTAACAAAATGAAAGCTTTCTGTTTATGTTAGGTGTAAATGAAATAAATTGAACAATGTAGATCTAATTTATTGTGGGAAACATTTGTTCATAATTCAACGCAGAATACCAGGATTCTAGTGCTTGAAATCATCATTACTGTCAACTGTTGTAGCAAATAGAACCGCCATAGTGAGGAGATGATGGGTACACACTTGAGTTAGAGAGTTTTGCTGGGTCAGCATAAAAGGAACCTTACATTGCAGGTAATGGTCTATCTGAACCTGAAATGTAGACCACCACTGACTCCCCAATGAAGATTGGCGTGTTCTCTCCTGACTCTCCCTTCCTGAAGTCCACAATCAATTCCTTTGTCTTGCTGACATTGAGTGCAAGGTTGTTGTTGTGACACCACTCAACCAATCAATCTATATCTGATTCCTGTATGCCTCCTCATCACCATCTGAGATTCTGCCAACAACAGTGATGTCATCAGTGAATTTATGGATGCCATTTGAGCTGTGCCTAGCCACGCAGCCACAAGTGTAAAGAGAGTAGAGCAGTGGGCTTAGTACGCATCCTTGAGGTGTGCCTGTGTTGATGTATTGGTGAAATGGGCTAAGAAATGGCAGATGGAGTTTAATCCTGCAAAATATGAGGTGATGCAGTTTGGGAGTATCAGTGAGTCTGGGACATACACCATGAATGGTCAGGTCCTTAGGAGTGTTAAGGAATATAGGGATCTCGGCATGCAATTCCAATGAGCTAAGTTGGCAGTGCAAGTAGATAACATGGTTGAGGAGACATATGGAATACTGACCTTCATTAGTCAGGGCACTGATTACAAGATCAGGGAGGTTATGCTCCAACTTTATAAAACATTGGTCAGACCTCAGCTGGAATACTACATGCAGTTCTTGTCACTACTCTATAGGAAAGATGTGAGAGCACTGTAGAGGGTATAGATTCACCAGGATGTTGCATGGGATGGAACGTTTGCGTTATGAGGAGACACTGCAGAGACTTGGTCTGTTTTCCTTGGAGCAGAGGAGATTAAGTGGGGAAATGATTTAAATAAAGTTAAGAGGGATATAAATAGAGAAAACTGCTAGAAATCCTTATCAGAAGTGGAAAAAAAACTAGAGGGCGTAGATTTTAGGGTAAAGAGTAAGAGATTTAGAGGGGACCTGAGAGGGATTTTTTTCACCCAGAGAGTAGTGAGTACACCACTGAGAGAATGGGGGAAGCAGAGTCACTGACCGCATTTAAGAAATGTCTAAACTAGCACTTCAGTGACCTAGACACAGAAGGTCATGGGACAAGTGTTGGAAGATAGGATTAATATAGGTGGGTGCTCACTGGTTGGCATTGATGTGGTAGGACAAATGGCCGGTTTACATGCTGTATGACTCTTATGATTTTATCATTGCATATTACATAAGGTCAGTAATTCGCTAAAGAAGTTGTAAATGTAGGGTGGGTGTGTGTGTGTGTGTGTGTGTGTGTGTGAGTGCGCGCGCACGCACGGGGGTGGGGGGGACAGGCGGTGTCAAATATAGATGAGAAAAGAAGGTAAATTAAATAAATTAAAAATTGATCAAGATAGAGAGGGAGAGAATTTTTAAAAAGCGATTAAAATTAATTGCGTTTTTGTATTTGTTGTGCATTGGAGTGAAGAATGAGATGGGATAGAAAATAAAGCAAGTGAACCAGAAATAAAATTACATTCATGAATTGGGGAAGAGAACACAGCCTGGAGAGGAATAGAAAGAGAATGGGAGGGGACAGTTTCAGTACAAATCCTTCCATATTCGTGTAATAAGATGGTCTTGTACTTGCTATAAAAGCTATTAATCTTAAACATATTCCTTCTTGCTCACCTCTCTTCACAGGTGCTGCAGGGTCTTAAAGCAGCTCAAAGTTTTCGCTTCAGCTTCTTACAGCTCAATCCAAATGTTTCAGGAACAAAGGCTGGTGCCTCTTTTACCCACTCCCCCATTTTACATCTGACTTAAGATTTAATCAATGCATCTTTAAATAATAGGAACATCATGGAATACTGTCAAGATTTCTATTTTGACTTAAGCATCTAAAACAGCAAATCAGGTAGTTTTTCTACATCTTACACAAGATGGAATATAGCCGACATGGTCAAATGGTTAATTCCATGATGGCTACTTGGATCCCATTCATGCTCAAACATTCCACATCCAGTTACAGCTGTCCCCTCAAAATCTCAGCTCTTTGGAGGTGAAAAAAAGGTGGATTAATAGAATATAACCGAAAAATACAACAAAAGGTATGCATCAAAAAAAGTTCTTCAGTTCAGATGCAGACTAACAGGAATGTGATTGGTGACTCTAAAGCTTGGTGGTTATGTTTGTCCATGTGCAGCTCTGGGCAGTATGAAGAACTGCTGGGGCCTACAATTCAGAACACCATTTAGTCTCAGAATCTTTTGCATATGTTGTTAAATATAGATCCCGATCAGCAGTAAAGATGGTGATTCTCGCAATAACTCCAACTCCAGTGGCTGACCATACCAGTAAGCACCAGTACTGTGAAGGAAGTTTTATCTACAGTTAATCCCTGGGGTGTATTTCTTGGTAGTTTAAGATTGCAGTCAGAGTGAAGTTGATAATGTTACTTTATGCCCGAGACTGTCCTTCTCCATCAGATAGCTGGTTTGCAAGTTTGTTTGTTACAAGCAATAGTGTTTTCCCCAACACCCAAAGTCTCTGTCCAGGAATTGTGGCTATTAATTTAAGAAATCTAGAAATTCTGAGTCACTGGACACCTAATATGTTGTGAAGAGTTGTTTAATAACCTTGTCAATATTCTTGACTTTGCCTTTAGTCTATGGTAAGTGATGTAATGATGTCTTCTGTTTAAATCTCTTGGCAATCATTGCAAAATCTGAGCATGCAAATAATGGATCAAATTCTGGGATTGGATGCCAAATGTTGCAAAGACCTATTGGAGATCTCTAGTTGGCTACATCAGTGAAGTTATAGTCTTAGTCACACACACAGTATGGATATTAAGCTTAAAGGTCAGGCCTAAAATACAGCTAATTCCTTGTAATAAGCTC
>JARFYF010000104.1:76870830-76881934 GCA_030265395.1 Rhina ancylostomus
CGTGATGCGCTGGGCTGTGTCCACAGCTCTCTGCAGTTTCTTGCAGTCCTGGGCAGAGCAGTTGCTGTACCAAGCTGTGATGCATCCAGATAGGTACTACCTCAATGCATTGTTGTAACAAAATAATCTGTATGGATGACATGCAGAACAGCCGGGCAGCAGCCAATCCCAACACCTGAGACCAGGTGGGTAATACTTTGACAGACTTGGGCTGCACCCGTGGCACTTGGAGAGACCGCTTGCCATGCAAACACAGGAGCGGTGGAGTCGGTGACAACACTGGGCCAATCCTCCTCTCCCGGATATATCAGAGGTGCACCAGCCCGGCACAAGTCCCAGCCCATGGCAAAGCCCTTGGGGGCTCCAGGTCACAACTGAGGGAAGAGCAAGGGCAAGGAACCATCCTTGGCATTTGGACGGAGGATGGTATGTAACAGAGAGAGGTTTCCATCCATGGTTCAACGTACCCTTCACCCAGGGAGAGGTAGACCACTCATCCGGTGAAACACAAAGTGGTGATCACCATGAGGACCAGGACCAGGTACCAGGCCTGGGTCTTGGAACGCTTGCACACTTCCAGTGACCTGAACAAAAGGAGAGAGACAAACTGAGTGTGAGTGTTCACTCTCTCGGTCATCGGTCTTGGTGTTAGAGTCATACAGCTCTGACACAGGCTCTTCAACCCATCGGGTCCGTGCTGATGATCAGCCACCCATTCACGCCAATCAATGTCCCAGCCCCATGTTCCCATCAACGTCCCTCCTCCCCCACCCACCAGATTCTACCCCTCACCTGCATGCTAAGGGGCAATTAACCCACCAATCCTGCACATCGTTGGGTTGCACGTTCTCCCACGGGGTCACAGGGAGAATCTTCAAATTACACACACACACGCACACACACACACGCACGCACGCAGCGCCGGAGGTCGGGATCGAACCGGGGTCCCAGGGTCGCTGAAGCTGTCAGGCAGCAGCACTAACTGCTGCACTATTTTCCACCATCAGGCCAACAATCTGTACAATAGCACCCAATAGAAAATGGGCCAGAGATGCCATCTATAAATTCGCAGACATCACCACTGTTGTTGGCAGTACCTCAGCTGGTGACGGGGAGGCGTACAGGAGTGGGACAGATCGGCTGGTCGAGTGGCATCGCAACAACAACCTCGCACTCAACGTCAGCAAGACCGAGGAACTGATTGTGGACTACAGGAAGGGGAAGTCGGGGGAACACACACCAGTCCCCATTGAGGGGTCAGTGGTGGAAAGGGTGAGCAGCTTCAAGTTCCTGGGTGTCAACATCTCAGAGGATCTATCTTGGGCCAACACATTGATGCAATCACGAAGAAGGCACACCAGTGGCTCTACTTCATTAGGAGTTTGAGGAGATTTGGTATTTCTCCAAAGACTCTTGCAAGGTTTCTACAGATGTACAGTGGAAAGCATTCTAGCTGATTGCATCACCGCCTGGTAAAGAAACTTCAATGTGCAGAATCAAAAGAGGCTGCAGAGGGTTGTAGACTCAGCCAACTCCATCATGGGCACGACTCTCTCCACCATCAAGGATGTCTTCAAGAGATGATGCCTCAAGAAGGCGGCATCCATCATTAAGGACCCTCACCACCTGGGACGTTCCCTCTTCACGTTACCACCATTGGGGAGAAGGTACAGGAGCCTGAAGACCCACACTCTACCCCTCTGCCATCAGATTTCTGAATGGTCCATGAACCTATGAACACTACCTCATTGTTCCTCTTTTGTACTATTTATTTATTTTTGTAACTTACAGTAATTTTTATGTCTTTACGTCTTGCACTGTACTGCTGCTGCAAAACAACAGATTTTATGGCATATGTCAGTGATAATAAACCTGATTCTGATTCTGAAAAATATTCATTTAAGACCTTGTCCATCTCCCGTGACTCCACGCATAGAAAAGCACATTGATCCTTAAGTGGTCCTATTCTCTCCCCAGACAGCCTTTTGTTCTTAATATACTTGTATTAGGATTCTCCTTTTCCTTATCTGCCTCATGTCTTCTGTTTTCCCTACTGATTTCCTCCTTAAGTGTACTCCTACATCTCTTATATTCCTCACGGGATTCGCTGGATCGCACCTGCCTATACCTGTCATACGTTTCCTTCTTTTCCCTCACCAGAGCCTCAATATCCCTTGTCAACCGGTAATTGAGGCATTCATGGAATTCTCGAAATTACTGTCATTTTTGTGAGGAATTGATGGCAACTGCTATCAGTTTAGCTGTCACTGCCCTGTAAAGTCTAGATCAATGAATTACTTTGTCAGCATTTTCCTTCAATGCAATGTGTACCATAGAGTGGAACATGAACAGTGGGAACAATTTTAGGAGTTCTCTTCCAAGTCAGAGACTATTATAATTTGGATATACATTGCTACTGTATTTATTATCGCTGAATTCAAATCCTGTAATACTCTATTTAATCTCATTTTGGGAATAAAAACTGCAACAGTTCAATCATATAGACCAGTCCAAAATGGAATGTGCAATAACTTCAGCCCAGACTACATTATTCACATCTGAAAAAAAAACTGCTGGTGAATTGCTTAATTCAATGTCAAAAATAAACCATATTTCCATGAAGCCATCTTAGAAAAGTCAGGTTTTTTTGTTGTTGAAGCACATTATAAGGTTGATTGCTTTTTTTTCTTGATATGCTCTCTATCCCTTTTGTGTTGTCAAGAGATTTCTGGGATTCACTAGAGAAAAGGTGGAATGAAAAATTTATGGTGGTAGCACATGCAAGTAAGGAGCTGACAGAATCAAGGGATTATATAGCATTAAGTCGGCCATTTAGCCCACCGTGTCCACACAGACCAATGGGAACCCATCTGTATTAATCCCCTTCCAGCTCTTGGCACATGGCTTTCTATCCCCAGGCAAGTTAAGCGCTTGTCTAGACACTTAAATGCTGTAAGTGATTCTTCTTTCACCACTCTCTCAGTCAGTGTATTCTAGAGACTCCTCTGCCCTGGGAATAAAGATTATGACTATTTAATCCTTAATAAGCTCCCCCCTCACCTCCTAAACTCCTCCTGTTGTATATCTGTGTCAAACTGTGTCAAAAAGCTCTCTTGGACACACCTCAAATATTCCACCCCTTCTAAGCTTTTTATATTAAACTAATCCCAGTTAATATTCAGGAATTGGAATCCCCGGTACTATAACCCTACTTTTATTGCATATCACTGATGGATCTAGGTAAGATATTCCTGTCTCAAGGGAAAGTATTCCTGCCATTCCTATCCCACTTCATTTCTCCAATTGCAGGAGACCCATTTTCAGCACATCACGGCAATAGTCTACATGCCCTGTAATTAATTTCTCTTCCATCTGCAGATTTTATTCATTCAGAATATTCTGGCAGGAGCACAATAGTCTGAATAATTTACCTCTCTGCTATAAATGTTTACAATCCACATGTCTAGATATTGATTGGACGTACAAATATGGATTGATCTCCCTTTTGCATTCCAAATGCTGCAATAGATCAAATAATTCATGACAGAAAATGGATCAAACTGTAATCATCTACCTATGGGAAATGGCTATTATCAAGAGAAGAACTGCAACAATTTTTTTTCAAAATTGGCATGGATCATGAATATTTTTCATTTACTTTGTTGGACAATATCATAGTTCTGTGTGAGCAACTTCTATGTGAGATAAGCAGTTAATCTTGTGAATTGCCTGGCCTTGATTTACATGTTTCCATTCTTTTTACTCAATTGATTGCATTCAGGTTACAGGGACCAATATTTCTGTCTCAACTGAAACAGCGTTGTAGAGTTTGTTGTGCCAGGTTGGGCTTTTAGCAATAATGGGTCATTTAATTTTAACTCCTGACAGACATAATCTGCTTCAATCCAAACATTCACTCTCCAATCATCATCTTCATGTTAACTCAAAATGATTGTATAATAAATATACATAAATGATGCAACCCTCATATGAATTTATTTTAATAGGCAACATGCCCAATTTTTTTCCCAAAGGAAATTGTGGTAAACATTTTTGTTACAACAGGAATACAGGAATACTGGTTAAAGGTAATAGGAAATTTAATATATATATGTGTGTGTGTGTGTGTGTGTATTTATTTATTGTGTGTAAACACTGTATTTGATGAATTCTAGTACAAAAGAAAATAATTCATTGTAGCATACAGTTACATAATTTTTGAAATCAATTCAATTGGTGTAAGGAGAATGAAGAAGCCTGAAGCATCAAGAGGGACCATTCAGAAGAGTGCAGTTGGTGCTATTTCATCAAGCAAGCCACCTCCTACTGAGATTCAGCATCATTGCCTTTGCCAGTTTTCCTGCTATCAACATCCTGAAGTCACCATTAACCAAAGTAAAACCAGAAACATAAATATTGGTGTAGATTAGAGTTTGGATATACTGTAGAGAATGACTCTCTTCTTCAAATTCCTTTTGCTATCAACAAGGCACAAGCAACAAGAGTGTTGGGCTATCACCGGTTTCCTGAATAACTGCATCTCGGCTCCATCTACACTCAAGAAACTCAACCTGATCCAGGACAAAGTGGTTACTTGCCTGACATGTCATCCAGCACCATAAATATTCTCCACCAGTAGCTCACTGAGTAACATCTGCAAGATGCATTGCAGAATCTAGCTTAATAATTTATGAAGCCGAATGCCCAAACTCTTCACTCATTTACAGTTCCTGGTTTCTCACTAGTTATGAAATATTCTGATTTATCCTACTTAGTGGATAAATACAACATCATACTTTGAATCCTACTTCTTCGCCTAGTCACTCATTCTGTTTCTCCTATTACCACACTCCCATTGGGACTGCTACCTACCACCTTTCTTAATTTGGTGCCATCTGCAAGTTTGGATATAAGAGTCTTTGGACTAGAAATTCTATCACATAATGCATTTCCAGATATTCATTCTGCATGACTTAATTATGCATGGGGCTGTATGATTGACATCACTCTTGTGAGCTTTACTTTGATCAGGCTCATCCAGCATGTCCATAGCTGGAACACCATTGGGAGTCTGGTAGCAAAGATTCCACGTTAACTAGTCATTTTTCCGAATCACAGTTTTCTCGCTTTCCATGTCTATCCTGTGGGACCGGATCACTGCCACCCCTGTCCAGATGCTCACCAGTCAATGGAGTCCTATGATGATCTTGCTCATACCCACCACTCCCACGAACTGGGGGGAAATTTGTCCAAAGAAAGCCTGGTTGTTTACGTCTTAAAATCTCTCACCATAGTAAAGGTCATGGAGACAAAATTGCAATTCTGTGAAAATTAGGATCCACCATAATGTTTGTGAATTTCTGATTATGACAAGCACATACTTTGTATGTTGTGCATGAGGGCTCATACCACATAAGTATTGTCCCTTGCATAAAGCAGGTTCTTCTGAGGAATTCCTACCTCTCTTCCTTTTTTCAGGTTATTAATGAATGAAGTTGTGACCCTAAAACAGGTTCCTGGGGAATACCATATTGCACATCAAACTAATCAGAGTAAACACCCTTTAAGTCGCTCTCTGTCTCCTAATGCTCTAAACCTGTCAGATATTAATCTCCTATTCTATGGGGACCTTTGTAACTTTAAATTCTTATGGTTGATAATTAACGGATGCAAGATCATACAGGAAAAATCTGTAATTTTCTGATAGGAGAAGGTCTCCCAGCATTATATTTCTTGTACTGGTGAAGGTTTAATCAGTTTAGACAGGACAGGAAAATGCAATGTGCAGCTGCACATTTTTGTGTGCTACGGGATCCAATATCTTTGAAAAATAAAACATGATTGAATATTAGACAATATGCCTGTAATGAGCATATTTGCACAATCTGCAATGTATCAGCAGACATTGTTTCGGTGAGAGGAAAGAGTAATATAAGAAGGGGGGAGTAGGTTTGTGGGTATCCAACGGTCTTAACACTATCACAGACCACAGACCTGATAATGACTTCTTCAGTAATGGCTAGCACTCTCTCCTCTAGGTGGCAAAATGTTGAAATTATGTGTGACCCTTTCTGGTTTGATATTTTCTGGAATCAGTTCTGTTCCATGTTGGTCATCTTGAGAGAACAAAGTGTAATTGAATATTTTGCAATGTGTTTGGGTGATGTGCATGTCGTGTTTGAATAACAAGCAGTGTGTACAGTTTGTGAGTCATGCGTGTGAGAATTGGAAATGTGCTAAGTGTCTGAGAATGTTTTCAGGCATATTAATGTCAGGTTCGAGACCTGCACATTAGTAGCAAGGGGTCAGAATGCATAGTATATTGGGTAGTAGTTAATGTATTTGATGGACCATGCATTCAGAGATATACTCACCGACCTTGGCCATACATTTAATGTAATTGAATTTTGCAGCACCAAATTTAGATCTCTGGGCAGGCACGATAGTGTAGCAGTTAGCATGACAATATTACTGCACTAGCAACCCGGGTTGAATTCCAGCCGCTGTCTGTAAGGAGTTTGTAAGTTCTCCCCCTTTCTGCGTGGGTTTCCATCAGGTGCTCCGGTTTCCTCCCACATTCCAAAGATGTACGGGTTAGGAAGTTGTGGGCATGTTATGCTGGCACCAGAAGCATGGCGACACTTGCAGGCTTCCCCCAGAACATTCTACACAAAGATGCATTTCACTGTGTATTTCGATGTACATGTGACTAATAATGATATCTTATCTTATTACATTCATTGATCTTCCCACTGCCATTCTGGTGTTTGCTAGATGGCTTCTCAATCCTGCAGATGGAGGACACCCTTCCCTCTTTATATCTCAAACATGAAGAACTCATTGCCACATACTCACTTTCTGCTGTATCCAGCCCTGACTTCCAGCAAACTGCACTGACCTCCGGAATGACTTCTATCACTGGTTCCGGGATCAGAACATCTCCCTTTCAGGTACTGTAGGCTGATTCAAGTCATTGCCAGCCAGCTTGAATCAGTGCTGGCCCCTCATGAAATCATAACCTGCCCCTCTCCATCTCCTCCTCAGCATGGTTACCATTGGCTGATTACTAAAATCATGATCATGAGCAGGCAGCAAAAATTGCATGCGAGATCAGAGCTGGGTGGAATGGACCTATTATGATCCCACTGCAGGTTTTCCAACCCAACTGTTGAAGTGTAGAAACTTCCCAAGTGGGTCATCCAAGATTTGTTCCATTTGGTACAATTTTTATCTTAGATAAAGCTCAAAATATGAGGTTCTATATGCAGCGCAGTGATTTGCTACACAGTGGCCATATGCAAATTGGAAGAACAACATTCCTTATTCCACTTGGGTAGCTTACAACCCAATGGTATGAATATGGCATTTTCCAATTTTAGGTAACCCTCACTCCAAGTGCTGTCCTCCCACACACACTCAGCTGTCAACATGGATTTCTTTTCCTTCTGTTCAACATTCCCAACCTATTCTCCCTCACCCATTTGTTTCATCTGCCCATCATCTCCTCTGCATCTGGTCCCACCTATCACCCATGTTTTATTTTGTAAGTGATTGAGTTACCAGAGTAATATCCAGAGGCGTGAACTTTTATCTGCAAAAAGTGTTCAAATCCCATTAAAGCAGCTGGAGAATTTCAATATGGGTATTCAAATAAATATAGAACATATGAAAAATATTGTAGAAGTAATGATAACCACAAAATAACAGGATTGAAATAAAAACCAATCTTTCAGTGAAGGATTTTTGTTGTCCCCACCTGGTCAGTCCATTCTGACACACCAGACCTGCAGCCATGTGGCTGCCTCTGAAGTGGGCAAACAAGCTAAGGCTGGATAATACATTTTATCATGTAAACTTTTATTTTTAAAAATTGCAAAAAAAGACTTACTAGTTCTGTTGTTGACTGAGCTGATGTGTATTTCCAATGTTTTTTATTTGCAATTGGTAATTTTTCATGTTGTCTCACCTGTTTCTTTACTTTTGCTCTGTTCTCAGTCGGATTATTTTAAGCTCCAGCACTTTGAGTTCACAAACTGTTGTCAGATATATTTAATTAAACACATGTCGGAAGAACACATGAAACCAACAAAAAGCTGAAAGGTTACTGCTGCCTGTTATGAATTTGTGATTGACTGCATTGTGAAATAAATCAGAAGCTTGACTCTCTGCCAGATGATCTCCCATGGATGCTCAGAAGATCCATGATGTTTCGAGAGAGGGACATGGCAGCCAACCTCTACTTGGCAGATGGAAAGAAGCCAAGACCCACAGGGCTACAATAAATGAATAGGCTGGAATTTTTTGGAAGAAAACCAGTAGTATCTCCAACTTCATTTGACTGCTATAATGAAAACAATAAAGTGTACAGGCATCTCAGGGATTTATATGATCAATTATTCAAATAAAGAATCTGAAGATGAATTGTTCTTTGGCTGTAACGTCACATGGCGGTAGTATTCTCCTGTGTACCTTACATCTCATTCTTGATTTTCTTGGTCATGTATCTATAAAAAGAAAAATAATGACTTTGTCAATATCCATATGTGATTATTAATCTTGGAACACTCCTGATTTGGCGTATCCAGTAATTTATAAGTCTGGATATATCCTTGAGAAATTTATGATCCAAATGCATATTCACATATTATTCCTCTCTCCAGTTTTATAATATAATAAATTTAAGTTAATAATGGATTAAAATCAGTGGATTTATACAAACATATTAAATAGTTATCCAATGATATTTCTTATAATAATTCCCCCGCCACACCACCTACAGCAACTTTACCTTCCCGGTCATCTGATTCTGCTGTCTCTCTTTTCTTTCAGACAACTTCATGCCATTCCATAGAATGAATTTTGCAGATAGAGTACAGAACTTTCACTCAATTCCACAGTGAAAGTAATATTACAAACCAAACAAGGGTGGCACAATGATGCAGCTGGTAGAACTGTTGCCACAACTCCAGTAACCCAGAATCAATCTTGACATTGGGTGTTGTCTGTGTCTTCCTGTGACCACATGGGTTTGCTCCCACATCCCAAAGTTATGCAGGTTGGTAGGTTAATTGGCCACTGTAAATTGTCCCTGATGTGTAGGTGAGTGGTAGAATCTGATGGGAATATGGGGAGAATAGGTTACAAGAAAAATTAGTGGGGGGAATGAGATAATTCTCACGAGTAGGCATGGACTCCATGAGCTGAAATAGCCTTCTTCTAAAGGAAATATGGAAATATCTAAATACATGTAGAACAAACACCAGGTAATAAGTTACAGGCTGGAAACGAATTGAAGATTCAGGTTAGAAGGTAATGTATACCGAGACTATCAGATATTTGGGAGTGAGCTACTGGCTGGAGTGCAGTCCAGTCCCTGAAGCAAACACAACATGCTCTGGTTACCGATGAATCACAGCCGACAATTCAACGAGCTGCTAACCAAAACTATATTGAAGCATTCAACGGTTCCATTCTCCTTATTCCGTGCCTCTGAATCTACAATGAACTGAGCTTCTGATTACCACCCAGAGAGTTGGACCATGTCCTTCTGGGGAGACTGTGATGTCTCCTACCGCTAGACAGCGCTACGTCCGGGGAAGTCGGTGACCAGCAGAGACCGAACGTAAATGGCAATGAATTATACATAAACACCCCTTGCGTCATTAATTATGCAGAGCGGTGCAGAAAGTCCGCTCTCTTTCCATTGCATTTTGCAGCTAACTAATTCTCGTAAATCCAGAGATCCAGGTTTGACTCTAAATTCTGCTGAAAATAGAAAAGGTTTGCACGTGGGCGTGTTAGAACCAAGCACCGTAATAAATAATATACATTTAATTAATTATTCATAAGGTCCAATTTACTCTAAATAAATTCCATGTTCAGCCCAGTGTGGTCTAATTAAGTCTGCATTTATGAAAACTCGATTTAACTTTTGAATATAAATAAAAAAACAAAAATCTGTACTGATCAGGTAAGGTTGGTAGGACCAAATTATTGTGAATAATTCATGCTTTTGAATAAACTAAGATTTGCCCAATTGATCCAACGAAGTCAAAAATTTGATTTTATTTAGTTATTTGAATGTTGCTCCATGTAAATAAAAATAAAAAATGGGTAATAAAACACATCTTAGGCAAGTGATTGTAGATGTTCTAGCTTTCTATTGGTTGCTCCTGATGTCAATCACCGTCCAGGGCGCCCTGCCCTTCCCTCTCAGCTCCATCCTGGGTGTGACGTCAGTTGGAACTGTCAATCAGCCGCGGTGCTGCTGCAGGTCTTGCAGTGTTTGTGGAGACCGGCACTGAGGCAAACGCTTTAAAGGTAAGGGTTAAGTCGGGCTGGAGCTGAAAGCTGCTGAGCATTAGATTGCACCAGGCGTGTTGTTAGATTTAATCTAATTATTCATTCTTATTATTGCAACAATTTTTGCAAAAAAATTATAACCTTCATTTGACATAGGATGTCATGGAGTTGGGGCAGATGAAGGGGGCGGGGTGGGGCGGAACGAGCATATTGAAATATTAAAGCTTATATCAATTCAATGATTCCCCTACAATGTCCAAGATCTTCTTGCTAATGGCGGGTAACAGCTGCTCCTGGAACTGATGATGATCTTTGGTCCATTCATTCTTGAGCTGCTGTCATTCCTGCAGTTCTATCATCGCGGCCGCTGTCAACGAAGGCTTGACCAAACTGACAGCAAATATCTGCCGGTGTCCATATTCATCAGAAAGCTGCACCCATTGGTGCTGAGGCTATAATTAGTCGTGACCATCGCCCTGTGTCTCCTCGCTGCAGTAAGGCTGAATGGGTTGATGGAGGGAACTGAGTCATTTCTCGTTAACACATCAATCGATACATTGCTGCAGATATTAACAAAAAAAGTAACATACGGGGTGTTCAATGGGATGCATGTCGAATGTATCCCGGGCAGTAAATACAGCATATCTTCACTGGAATCAAACCACAAGAAAATGGTTACGAGTTTGCATATTTCCTTTCCGATAGAGGGCAAGCGACCTCCAGCTAGAGTGCAGCGCTGTCTGCTGGAGGAACTGGTTCCACAGTTTATTTATAAACTGTCCAATAGAGGGCACAAGGCTGG
>JARFYF010000104.1:76942966-76954116 GCA_030265395.1 Rhina ancylostomus
GGTGGAACATCATTGTTTGTAATACATATAAATGACTTCAATAAGAACTTAAGAGGACATGATTATTAAATTTGCAGACGAAACAAAAATTGGTGGAGTTGGAGATTATGCATCATGGTCAGTATGGATGAGGTGGGCAGAAATGTATGTGCTGTATGACTCAATGATTCTACTTAATAAAGTGTTGGACCCCATCATTTGGGATTGTGCAATGTATCTTCAATAATATGCACTAAACATACATATTTAGTATTCATACCTTGCCTCAGAAGTTTGGTTCTGATATGAAACTTGAGCACTCATCAAATCTATTAATTGTATGGTTGACACTACACAATAAAAAAGGAAGATTCGGTGTATATTGAAACATAACTGTATGTGAGCTAGACCCTTGTTATAATTAATTCTAATGTTTGTTCTTTCATGTAAACTATTAAATAATAGTTAATGATAAATGGTATTTAATATCATTCTGCCACATTCATCCTAAAAACTGCATGTGTTTTAGGATGTGGAAAGTAAATTGATGTTGTGACTTTCTTGGGAGTTCTCCCAATTAAGCAGCATGGTTTTTTAAACACAAGAACAGTATATCTACTGATTATCTATTGCCATTACAGAAGCTAAACAAGAAATCGCAAGGAAGTCCACAATTTTTATTTTCAAAAGTGTAAGTGCTGTCTATGAGAACAATACATAAACTTTAAGCTTTTTTAACTTTAAGCTATTTTAACTTTAAGCTATTAATAAAAAATATTTAATAAATGGAATATACAAAAGAAACACATTTTGCAGTTTTAAATAATTTCATATGTTTAATTATTTAATTCTGTTTCAACTGTTTTTAAATGCCTTTAATCATCAGAGACATTTAAAAGTAGTCATGGAAGCCACTGTAAACAGCAAGTTATCAAAGGTCCAATCGGGCGGTCTGGGGACAGGGCCTCAGGATCCATGCCTGAGGCTTCATTGCCTCTCATGGACAAATCAATTACATGACAGCCAGGCCTGAGGAATACTTGGACCTGTGGGGGTCAAGGAAGTAAGTTCAGCCAAGGAAATACCATAGGGTTGTAAGCAGAGGAAGCAAGCCAGATCAACCATGATCAGGCCCAATATTTTATTGTCCATAAAAGATACTGGTATTAATTCCTGCAAATGGAGCTTAACATTCAAATACTTATTTAGCCTGCTTTCTTAAATGTGAGGTTCTTCTCAAAAGACTAAGTTCATCAGTCACAATTCTTAAAAAAATAATAATATTTGTGCAAGAATCATTAGAAATTTCATACCCTCAGAATTCTGATGTCCCTGCTCCAGTATGGATGATTTCTGTACTGGAAAGGGATTCCCAGTGGTCATTAAGTGCATGTATTAACACCATCTTAAATCATATGGAAAGGGTCTATTTCCATGGTCAAGCTGTGTGGCTTGAATCAAAAGAAATCCAGACAGGAGAAAAGCTTTAAAAAGCAGCTGATAACCCCTTAAAGGCTTCTATGGGAGCATGTGAGAGAATTTCAGAGTATTATTAATCCCTCTGAGAATAACCCACTTTCCCTTGGGAAGTTCTGGTTCTGTCTCAAGATCCAGTCTCTACTAGATGGGAAAGGAATAAGGCCAACGTAAATGCAATAGGAATATCATGGAAAATAGATGATTGCCACAAATTCTCACCTACTCTTGATAGAATCCACCCAATTCAGTTTTTTCTTAATTTTTATTTGCTCATCTTTTTAATCATGGTTAAATTATGAGGGTTAGCACCACCATCAGGAAATTGGCAGAGAGAAATTATTGAGCTTAACAGTGTGATGGAGCTGAATTAATTACAGATAATATGCTCATTAATGTTGGATCTCTTGGTAGTCAGGTGATATTTATTATAGTAGAAAGAGTCTCAAGCAAGTAGAAAGAGAATCAACACTCAAAATATAAACTAAAGTTTTCACACAACTTAACAGGATGGTGAGATGAGGCTCTGTTGTTTCAAGTAGTTGGCTTCGAATTCAATACAGCCTGATTGAATAAATGTCTTTTTTTAATGGTTCATCAGTTCTGATTAAAAATAATTTTAGTTAGATAATCTAACATTTCTTAGTATTGATAGGTCCAAAACGCAAAACACCAGTGTGGTACAAATTGTGCTAAACTGTCAATTTTAGGCAAATTATGAAGACTGCAAGGATGAAAGTTGAGTTGGTCCTAAAACGGGCAATTGATTCACTATCAATACTAAAGTCAATGCAACTCAAAAATTGCAGATGCTGGAAACCTGGAATAAAAACAGAAAATATTAGAAACACATGATGGGCAGCATCTGTGGAAAGAGAGCAACTGATGAGGGGTCTTCAAGCTGAAGCATTGACTCTGTTCCTCTCTTCACAGCTGCATGTGCTGCTGTGTTTCCAGCATTTTTTTAGAACAAAAGTCAATCTTCTCTAATCTCCCCCTCCCTCTAATATCCACCTTAAAACATATAAGAACACAAGAAGCAGAAGCAGAAGCAATAGCAAACTATTCAGCCCCTCATGTCTACCTTGCCTTCTAATAAGATCGTAGATGACTTCTTCTCCTGCAGGGCCATTTTCCTGATTCCTTAATATTTAGTAACCTGTCAATTTCCTTTTGGAATATATTCGGTAACTGTGACTCCACAGTCCTCAGGGAGAGAATTCCAAAGATTCACTACTTTCTATGTGAAGAAATTTCTCCTCATCTTTGTCCTGAATGGTTAATCCCTTTTTTTGAGACTGTGACCAATTGTTTTGGACACCCCACCCAGAGGAAACATCATCCCTACATTTATCCTCTTAAGAAATATACATTTCAGTTAATTCACACTCATGTTCCTGAACCCTGGAGAGTAGAGGCCCATTCTTTCTCATCAAACTCTTGATCATCCACCCTAATTTATCAAACTTTGTTTAATAAAGCTACTGTGAAGCACAGTTTACTATATCAAAAGGGATGAGTAGTTTTCTGTTTTCAGAGAAACTTCTGACAGCTAGACTCATTAACACTACTTAAATGTATGGCTTTTAATCAATATTGCAATCTAGTTTACAAATGTTAAAAAAAATTGCTGCATATAAATAAATAAATTTCAATCCAGCCTAAGTAGGAAACAGAAGACAGAACTTCAAAACTGACTGCAATGGATTTCTCATTGCTCTTACTGCAGATCATTATGATTTGCTTCAAGAATCTCCACTGAAGACAACAAGGGCTTCAGATACTGGAATCTGAAATGTAAAACAGAATGCTGGAAGAACTCAGCAGGTCAAGCAGCATCAGTAGAAGTAAAAGGTGTCATACAAGAGAGACTGCAGATGCTGGAAATCCAGAGCAACACACACAAAATGCTGGAGAAACTCAGCAGGTCAGGCAGAATCCATGGAGGGAAATGAACAGTCGACGTTTTGGACCGGGACCTTTTATCAGGACAGGGATGACCGCTCATGTGTTGCTCGAGGTAAAGGGTGTGTCGAAGTTTTGGGTCGAGGTACTACGTCAGGACTGAGAGGGAAGAGGAAGTATTGCCAGTATAGAGCAGTACAGGGGCTGGTTTAGAGGCTGAAAGGTGATAGGCAGAACTAGATGGGAAGGGCATGATGGGAAGTTGGAGTCAGGTGGGTGGAGGGGGAATGGGAGAAGAAAACTAGATGGACAAGTAAGTGTATGTGGGAATAGGGCACAGGTTTGGAACCCTGAAATTAGAAAATTCATACCATTGGTAAGCTACCCATGCAGAATATTGAATGTTGTTCTCCAGTTTGCAGTTGGCCTCTCCATTGCAAGGGAGAAATCCAAGACAGACAGGTCAGTGTGGGAGTGGGAAGGAGAGTTAAAAATGACATGTAGCTGGAAGCTCAAGGTGGCCAAGGCAAACAGAGTGCAGGTGCTCCACAAAATGCTCACGTAGTCTTCACTTGGTTTCACCGATGAGTTGGAGGTCACATCGTGAGCACCGAATGCAATAGAGCAAGCTGGAAGTGGCGAAGGTGAACCTCTGCCCCACCTGAAAGGGCTGTTTAAGTACCTGGAAGGAGGTGAAGGGACGGGTGTTACACATGGTTGCAGGGAGAATTGTCAGGGGACAGGGAGGGGTGGACGGGGAGGGACGAGCTGACCAAGAAATCACAAAGAGGGCAGTCCCTATGGAAAGCAGAAAGGACGGGAGAGGGGAGAGAGATGGGAGAGGACTGGTGGAATAATGTTGGAACTGATAGAAATGGCAAGAATGATGTGTTGGATATGCGGGCTAGTGAGATGAGAGGTGAGCACCAAGGGAACTCTCTGTTCTGTCTGTGGGGGTGGGGTGGTGGTGAGACGAGATTGTGGGAAATGGAGATGTGTGTGAGGGCTGCATCAGCTATGGCAGGGGGAGAGCCACATTTCCAGAAGAAAGAGGTCATTCAAAAACCCTCAAGTAGAAGATCTTATCTTGAGAAAAGATGTGGCAGAGACAGAGAAAATGACAAAAAAGGATGGCATCCTTACAGGAAGCAGGGTGGGAGGAGGTGTAATTAAGGTAGCTGTGGGATTCAGTGGGTTTGTAGATCAGTGACAAGTCTGTCTTCTGAGCTGGAGACAGAGAGATCCAGAAGAGGAAGAGAGGTGTCAGAAGTCGTCCAGGTGAATCTGAGGGGGGCAAAGTTAGTGGCAGAGGCAATGAAGTTGGCAAGTCCTGAATCAGTGCAGGAAGTAGGACCAATGCAATCGTTGATGTAATGGAGGAAGAGTTGGGAGGGAGAAGGGGTGAGCAGGGGAGGGAGTGGGCCAGAATAGGCTTCGAACAAGGTCCGTCTCGTATAGCCCACAAAAAAAATCTCCAATAACTTTGACTCCTAAAAAGAAAAACCACTGGACATATACGCATTTTTATTGAATTATTTAAACTACTTTCCAAAAAAGCAGTCAGGGGAAAAGGCAATGGATTCAGATGCAAATTAAAAAGCTCCTAAAGCTCCCTGTAGTGTAAAAAAAGTGATTATAGTAAAACTGTTAGCATCTGGATCTAAAGACAACTGAAGGTTCAGGGACAAGAATCTTTTTTTTCCCAGACTATCAACCCACTGCCTCACTTAACAATTGTTTTGGATTTGTTAGGTTGAGTTTTCCATCATGAATGGCTTATTGTTTTATCAAAATTCAGTTCTATTAACTTCAATGAAAATTAATGCTATTATATATACGTAATAGCTATTCTATATGATAAACACACAAGGAAGCATTAACTAAATTTGAGTTTCTTACCACTGGAAAGGAAGTAAATTTAAATTGTTATTCCATTTAGGAATTCCTTTAGAAATTCAGCTGTATTATCAATAGGGAAAAGTTTTACCATTTACTTTAATCCAGCTGTTCCATTTGAACAGTATTTTTTTTAATTGCAGATTCTAGAAATCTGAAACAAGATCAGAAAATCCTGGAAACAGGTCAGGAAGCATCTGTGGAAAGAGAAAACAAGTTAATATTTCAGGTTGAAGATCCTTCAAGAGAACCATTGCAAAGTAATTTCTGATGAAGGATCTTTGACCTGAAGCATTAATTGTGTTTCTCTTTCCACGGATGCTACCTGACCTGATAGGAGTTTCCAACATTTTCTGTTTTATTTCAACTCTGCCAGATTTACCTGCCCAAATGTTTAACTTTAACTTTGTGAGAAACAAATAGGCATAATATCAGCTTCCAACATTAGCAACAGTAACATTGTTATTGATTATTTTTAATTCAATTCCATTTTAATAATTTAACTGATGCTGGCAACCTTCAGTGAAAAAATAGTTTTTATATGACAAGCTCGAAGACTTTGAGGGAAGTAAGTACAGATTAGAAATTTTTCATTTTTCTTTGCTGCTATATCAACATTTTTATTCATAGTTAAAACATGCTAAAATATCATTTGCATTTGTAGTAACAGTTTTCCTCTAGCAATTTGATTAATTTGAATTTTGAGGATATTTTATTGCATTTTCTATCTCATTTACTATAAGAAATGGTTAACTTTGACCTTCTACATTGCACTGATATTTCAAGAGATATGAAGTAAACCTGTGCAGATCAGAGGAAGCAAGGTAATACAGAGCCAATCTAAAAATCCCCATTTGTTCATTAATATAAAAAGTAAGAGACAGGCCTATAAATCAACATGGGATGCTGGGGGAGTTTCACTGAAGGCAGTAATTAAATAATGACTCATGTTTCCTTCTTTCAGGGGGAATTAAATCCTTTTCACCTTTTCACTGCTGTGGCAGAGACATCCATTACCACAAGTGGCTGAAGTGCTTGTCAAATCCAATCAGCTCCAGTCAGCCTTAAATCACCTGACATCAATTCACTTCTGCCTCTTTTACTCCCTCCCATGTCCCACCATCCTTTCGTATACGTGTAACAGTCAGAACTAATCAAATCACTTGCCAACAATACAAAATAACATATGGTGTGATGAGTCATTGCAGGTTATGGTTGAATAGCTAAGCTGTGCAGCTGAACAGTTGACCACATATATTTTTTGCACATGTTTTATTCTTCTGATTTAGCTAATGCTATTGCACTGCTTCAGTAATACAAAGCAAAAACATGACAAACTAATAAGAACTATATATTTCCTGGATGTAAATCATTAAGATCCAACCAATGTCGAACTCAGATGTACAGGAACAATATAAACAAACACCTTAATTGTAGCTGAAGCACATTTGCCAGCCTTCAATCACTGCCTGGCTTACACCGTAACCACAAAATAAAATCTATCCAACAGCCAATAGTTTCATGCATTATACTGTAAATAGTAATTTACTGATTTTTTTAATCCTGGTGTTGAATACTGATATTCATAGAAAAAAAGGCAGAAACTCTCATTTAAATTTGGAGGCTTCATTGAAAATTAAGACAAGAATTTCTAACGTAGGGGGTAGAGGTTTGTCTCTGCTAATGATGAGTAGGTACTAGTATAATGGCCATCCTTTGTATGCCCCTTCAGCTGGATTTAATAGAGCCCAATATTGAGGGTTGGTGCTGGATAAGGGAATGGTCCTTTAAAACTTGGACACTCATTTAGTGCCAGCAACATAAGACATATTTCTATCCCAAGACTTAGATAGAAACTTGTTAGAACCTATGTTGTGTAGCTAGTTTTGCTCTTAACAGCTATCTGAAAATGTGGCAACTATCCAAAAATATCTCGTTAAGTATTTTTGCCAGGTTGCGATTTTGTTATTAAATGGTGCTTCTTACATGTTTTACTTGAACAGGCCTAATATTAACATGGAGATTTGGAATATCAGTGTGCCAAGACCGGACCAATATTAATGGTCAGGGATAATTTGAAAATCAGCACTAAGTTTTGAATCTTTACTGTGTGGCAGCAGGCATTCTGCTTAAATGCATGTCTTATTTTCACAGCACCTACTTAAGGTCTAATGCAGGGTCATAATTGAGTCAGTGGTGCAGGGATTTGAAGGTATCTTGAAGAGAGGAAAAGTGAAACAACTTAAAATGGCTACAAAGAGATTGAAGAGTGCCTTAACCGAACACGCATCCATCTAAACCTCTCCACACCACCAGACTGAATTACTGGTCATTTCCTGAAGTTTTGCTGAGTGCTGTAAGATCCTGAAGAAATGTTTCATTTCTATCAATAGAAAAAAATAATTGATACCACAAAAAAAAGGTGTGAGTGGATTGTCATTAAGAATTCAGCAGCAGGAATATGGTGATGAGTTTGTGGGTAGTGTGTCATAAAACCTATTAGGTCAGGAAAGGCCAGCAGACATCATTATCCTTCCAATCCTGTTCTAGTCCTAACTCTCTTCACTTCTATTTGCTTTATTTCAGTATCGTACTCCTTCTTTCAGGCACATACCATTGCAATGACCATTCTAATAGCCATCTTGTTAATGCACATAAGCATCTAGCTGCTGCTATATTTATCCTTCTGTTGCTTGAGGTTTGTGAGGTATCACAAATGTGGTTGACAAAAGACAAACGAGACTGCAGTTGCTGGAATCTAGAACAAAAAACAGAACACTGGAAGAACTCAGCAGGTCAAGCAGCACCTGTGGAAGCAAAAGATGAAAGTCAACATTTCAGAGCACGCCTCTGCATCAGGACTCCCTGATGCAGGATCTTGACCTGAAATACACAGATGTGTTTCTCTGGTCCACAAGCAATTGTCCTGCAACTGGTCCCTGGGTGAAGATATTCTGCTTGATTCATATGAATGTATTATAACAACTCCCTGTGAATCATGTGCACATCTAAATAAACCTGAGAACATAGAACAGTACAGCACAGGAACAGGCCCTTCAGCCCATGATGTTGTGCCAAACTAATAAAACTAGTAATTAAATGCCTAACTAAACTAATCCCTTCAGCCTACATGATGTCCATATCCCTCCAATCTCTACACATTCATGTGCCTAAGAGCCTTTTAAACATCTCTATAGTATTTGCCTCCATTACACCCCTGGCAGCACATTCCAGGCACCCATCACTCCCTGTGTTAAAAACTGGCCCCGCACATCTCATCTGAACTTACTCTCTCTCTCACCTTAAATGCATGCCTCCAGCATCAGACATTTTGACCTTGGGAAAAAGATAGTGGCTGCCCACTCCATCTATACCTCTCATCATCTTATAAACTTCTATTAGGTCTCCCCTCAGCCTCTGCTACCCCAGAGAAAACAACGCAAGTTGTCCAATCTCTCCTTATAGCACATGCCCTCTAATCCAGGCAGCATCCTTGTAAAATTCTTCTGCACTCTCTCCAAAGCCTCCACATCCTTCCTATAATGGGTCAAGCAGAGTTGAATGCAATACTCTATTTGTGGCCCAACCAGTGTTTTATAAAGCTGAAGCATAACTTCCTGACTCGCGAACTCAATGATTTGACTAATAAAGGCAAGCATGTCATACATCCTCTTTACAACTCTATAACCTGTGTAACCATAACCTTCTTTATGGCTTATTGAATGGAAACTCAAGCAACTCATACATTTTCATAGGTGGCTTATGGCAACATTGTGCAGTCCATGGCAACAGTGCTTGTAGGAAACTTGTCAGAGGAAGGAGCTCCAGAGCTGGCTCCAGCTGATGGTTCTCATTGCATGCAAAATCTGTTTGCCTTGACAAATATTCCAATAGTCACTTGTCTGATGTTTTTTTAGATAACTGCAATGCTCTTGCTATGTCCCCTGTTGCTGTGTGAAAGTATCCAGATGTGAATAAATTGAAGGTGACATTAACTTTCAGTACCACTTGCACAGCACCACCAAGTAGAAGTTCTCCCACAGTGAACCTGCATTGGGTGCCGACCATTTGTCACGCCATATGAAGCCCCTGAAATCAGGTCTCCTCAGAGGTGTGGAGTGAGCTGAAACTCCTCCTGTTCCTGGGTAGGAATATTCTTGTATGGCTGACCATTGGCATCTCTGCAAACCCCACCTGCAGCTTCCCCTCTGTGTGCCTTTCAGTGGCATGCAAAAGTTTGGGCACCCTGCATGGTCAATACTTAGTAACACTCCCAAAGTTTCCTGCATCCTCAGCACAAAATGCAAAGGAACATCTAAACAAGCATGATGCATTTGGGAAACAAGTCCAGTGGACTGATGAATTTAAAATAGAACTTTTTGGCCACAATGAGCAAGGGTATGTTTGGGAAAAAAAAGCTACAGAATTTCATGAAAAGAACACCTCTCCAACTGTTAAGCATGGGGATGGATTGATCATGCTTTGGGCTTGTGTTGCAGCCAGTGGCATTGGGAACATTTCACTGGAAGCAAACATCACACCATCTGTAAAAAAGCTGAAGATGAAAAGAGGATGGCTTCGACAACAGGATAAGGATCATAAACACACCTCAAATTCCATAATGGACTACGTCAAGAGGCACAAGTGGAAGGTTTTGCCATGGCCGTCACAGTCCCCCAACCTAAAAATCATCGAAAATCTGTGGATAGACCTCAAAAGAGCAGTACATGCAAGACGGCTCAAGAATCTCACAGAACTAGAAGCCTTTTGCTAGAAAGAAAGCAAACAAGAATTGAAAGACTCTTAGCTGCCTACAGACAGCACTTACAAGCTGCGGTACTTGCCAAAGGGGGTGTTACTAAGTACTGACCATGCAGGGTGCCCAAACTTTTGCTTCGGGCCCTTTTCCTTTTTTGTTATTTTGAAGCTGTAAAAGATGGAAATAAAAACAGTAATCTTGTTTAAAATATTAAAGAAATGTGTCATCTTTGACTTTATGCCTTTTGGGAATCAGGTCATCTTTTACTCACTTAGCTATTCACAGTAACAGAAATGTTGACCGGGCTGCCCAAACTTTTGCATGCCACTGTTTGCTGCTGACATTCCCAGTCCACTTGTAATCCAAATCAGTGTAGATAATGTAGCACCTACTGACCATCTGTCCCTCTCTAAGTGAAGACAATAAAAGTTACATTTCACAAAACTTTCATTCAAAGCTCTACCCCTTAGAGGTCTGAGAAAGCACCAGTGGCTGAAGAGGTCTTGTTAAAATGAAATCTCCCTAAGTGTAAGCACCTGACCAGTCTTGCAATCTCAGCAATGCTTTTAAAATGATTAAAGCTTATGATAAAATGGACAGAGAAACCAGTTCCTCCACTGGGGAGCCTGAAATTCCTAAATTTCATTCAGGGATATCAGAATGCTCTTCTTCACACAAAGGAGAGTAGAAATATGGGATCTCCCTCTGCCAAATAGCCATAAAGATTGGGGTCAGTTGAAAATTTCTAAATTGAGTATCAGTGGAGTTTCTCTATGCAAGAGTGCCAAGGACTGTGGAACCAATAGATGTAAATGGAGTTAAGGTGCAAAAAATTCAAGGTCCAATTATGTGGCAGATAGAAAATAATGCAAAAAATAAAAGCTCATGATATATTAGCATGGATTGTGTGATAAGAATCTGAGAGTTGGCATAAGTGGGTCCTTTGGGGTTGGCAAGATGTAATCAGTGATGTGCCACTGTGCTGGGGCCTTAACTTTTTTAAATTTATAGAAATGACTTGGATGAACCACTGAAGGTGTGGTTGCTAAATTTGCTGATGCCACAAAGATATGTAGAAAAGTAAGCTGCAAAGAGGATGAAAAGATGCTACAAAGGGACTAAGGTAGATTAAGTA
>JARFYF010000104.1:76988897-76999827 GCA_030265395.1 Rhina ancylostomus
GTTCTCTCAATACTAACAGACAAAAAATGCATTTATAACTCTGAATTGCTGACGGAGAGATCATATCATGCAATATTTTTAACAAACTGTTCTGCTTTAGGAAGAACAGTAGTTATTTGATATCAAAATTGGTGGCAAACAAATGTGTGTTTAAGATTCAATCGGGAATTAATGTGGAGTTTGATTATGCAGTAATTAGTGATTTTGCAATGTGGCAACTAGAAGTGCTTTTTGTTGATGGAAATGCTTAAGTGGGATTTATTCTAATCAGAATTAATCTTAAATGCTCTCCAAAACAGGGGCTGAGGTCACTGTGAGATTGTTGTTGTAAATTTGAAAGGTTCATCAGTTCCTAATCCATGTACCAAACAGGAAATATGCATCTGATTGCTTTTCAGCTTCAACTTGTTCATCTATTCAGCTGTTTTCAGCAGTACCACAGCCAGACTCTGCTGAGACATTATTTGTCATGTTCATCTGTTTAAGGAAAAAAATACAAATGTCTCATTGAAATTGAAACATTTGAACTTGCTTTGCAAAGCAGCGTTCACTTAAGTACTTGCTGAATTAAAACTCTATTGTTGCAGATGAGGAAAGGGAGCCCTGATATGATATTAGTGTATATTATGTAATATAATAATTTTCATTGCTTTTTTATGATATTTCTATTTTGCAGTTTACAACTATTTTTCAATTGCATTGTCATGATCATATTGAATTTTGCTCCAAATGTTATAGTTATTGAAGAAAATGTGATGCAGTATTGAGCCAACATGTCTATTATCAATTATATATTTTTGCTTGCGTATGTGTGAATTTGTAATTTATTTAAAGTGCAGAGTTGGAAAGACTATGCAAAGTATTATCTGTCAAAAGGAAAGCTTTAATAGTGAAATACTATTCAAAAATTGTTACAGGATGATTCTACCTGACAGCTCCACTCACTATG
Source organism: Rhina ancylostomus (assembly GCA_030265395.1). Classification (NCBI taxonomy): domain Eukaryota; kingdom Metazoa; phylum Chordata; class Chondrichthyes; order Rhinopristiformes; family Rhinidae; genus Rhina; species Rhina ancylostomus. The sequence goes on from JARFYF010000104.1 coordinate 76,989,847, forward strand.
TTTTACACTTGATTAGAAACGATGGTCATTAACGTGAATGTTGAAGCCAGTGTTTCCATGGAAATTCCAGACCACTATAGTGCACACTGGAACAATTTGCGCCATTTGTCCTTTTGATTAATTATGCTTTTGTATTCAACATGGCTTGGCCTGATTGTCCCATTGAGTATAAGAGAAGCCAGCGGTGTGACAAATGCAGCCATTGTTTAGAGTCTATTCATCTCCGTGCATCCCTGAGAACTGACAGACGCTAAATGAAATTTCTGTCCATTAACAAAATGCTTGCTGTCAGTCATGTTTATGCTTTCCTGCTGAGCAAATATCCATGTGATGCTTCAGCTATTAGTGCAATATTTATTGAAATCTATTTTACATTTAATATTACTGTTGTACTATTTTAATAATAATTTAATGTCATAAACATAAGTAGCAAGAACATAATTTTGAATGAATAGTAAAGAATATAAACTTATCAAATATGGAAAATGATTTTGTGATACAAGAAATATAAAAAATATTATTTCCCTAACATTTCATGTTGTGTACTGATTTTAGTGTTATGAATAAAGACACAAGCTTTTTCCTTGATTCACCGTTTGCTGTGCTTGTATAATTGTACCCTGACTATAACCTTGAGTGGTTTGATGAACCCAACTATACAGCTGAAGGGTCTAGTCCACTATTCTTTGGATAATAATGATTTCCAAACAGTATATATTTAATACTTTCACACTCGAGCATAAAAATACTTGCCACAATTACTCCCAGCAATATATTTTAAAGTTATTTTTTAAGTTACATGTTTGCCCCTCAGCCTTTTTCTTTTGTGTGTCAAATAATAGTGAATAGACTGTATTGTATAATGTTTTTGGACCTGGGTTACTGCACTTTCAGCACAGCTCATATCTAGTTATGTAAGAAAAAAAGAAAGCAAATAAAGGTGCAAATCCCCAAAGGTTTCTCTTTTGTACTTATGATACACCCTTTGGGAGTGTGCTGTACTGTGTTAACCTTTATCCTGTGAAGTAAAACCAATTTCCATTTGGATGATACACTGCTCTGAAAAATCCCTTGAGCTCTGATTTTTATTTGTCATGTTAAAACATGTTAAAAATGGTTACATTTTAACCATGGTAGTAGGAAAGGTGGCAGTTGAGAGAGAGGGTTAAAAATATAAAGATTTTCCGTCCAAATCTCATTGCATCTGGTTTCAGTTTTAACAGCAGACATTTTGTGGTCAAGTGACAAACCTGCTTTCCAGAGGTGGGTCTATATTTTAAATATTTTAATGAAGCACTCTGTCATGCATACCTTCTCTGTTTCAGGTTTAATGCTGGCTGACCAAGCCTCAGGAAACTTGGCCAATGAAAGGAGAATAGAACAACTCAATGGAACAAGTAAATGCATTTCCTTCATTGCTCCCTATCGCTACTGGTTCAACAAACAAATTGGTTTCCCTTCCGTTATCCCAGCAATTAGAGCTTTCTCCCATGACTAAATCACCTATCATCACCCCACAATGTGAATATCCTTCCAAAAAGTGGATTCCCTGATGTCCAAACCATCTCCTTCTGAGAAATGTCTTCTTAACATCCATTCGGTTATATTCATGCAAATAAATGTGCAATCTTACAGTAATGCAGATGTTGAATAATGCCAACTGCAAATAATTCTTACGCTTGCAGAACAAACTAAGTAACAGGTTTGTTGTATGTGAACATATTTTTTCATCGTGCTATAGCTCCATTATTCCCTTTAAATTTTCAGTCTGCTGCTTTATTCTTCTGGGCACATCAGCACATTCAGGAGTGGAGGGTTATTCTGATGAGTTAATGCTTGTGAAGTTGAATGCTTTTAACAAAACGGTGCTTGAGGGTGTGCAACCGTACAGAACATGATTTTCCTTGTACACAACAGCAGGCTATGTTTGTGTAGGTCTGGTATGTGCAGATCCAACCAGCCATGATGTCATTATAGTTTGACAAGACTACTTGTACCATGTATTTTGTTGTTGGCTTTTCTATTTGTAAGTAATGCAAATAAGACTTATTTGATTTTGATTAATATATTTCTTGAACTTTTATTGCCTACTTTACACAACAATAAATGCATCTGTTCAGAATCGATTATAAACAGAGATATAAACTAAAAATGGTAAATGTGGTAATCCCCTTCCACCACCAATCCCAAACCCAGCTACAGCCCAATTTCTCATTTGATAGATTCAATGTACCTGCATAGAATCAAGATATACAAACCAGTAATGACTCAGGTTTGATTTGCAGTGAAGCAGGTGATGTCAGTGTTAAAACTGGCTCAGTTGTTTAACCCTAATTAACCTTGTGCAGGTTCCCATTTAGTTGAGTTTTGACTGTCTGGAACCAATTAACTAGATTGGAAAGGTGTACAAACATTCCTGTAAGAGTTCCTGTTTCTGTTAAGATATTTCTCCTGGGAAAATTCTTTACATAGACATCTGGTGAGGACATTGACTCTTCTGATTTAGGATACAAAATGTTTACTTGTTCCACTCACTTGACCCCACCCACCAGTTACATGTGAAAAAGATATTAAGACCATAATATTTTCTTCACATAGCCTTTCAGTTAGAAGTCAGTGAGGGTGCAGGGAAAGAGAAGGTGGGGTCTTTCGTAATGGTTGGCAGAAAAAAAGGTAAGTGAGTAGGGGGAAGGAAGAGTGGGGGAAGGGAGGTAGACTTGTGGGTAGAAATGTAGGGGAAGGGCAAAGAGAAGGGAGGAGGTAGTGGTGAAGGGAAAACTAGGTGGTGATGAAGGGAGAAGTGAGTAGTGGCTGGAGGGGAATTTTAATAGAATAGCCTGGCAGGGTTGGGTTGAGGTGTTTCACGTGATGTCAAAAGGAGCTACTTATGCTGCTTGTTATGCCAGTAAGTCATTGTTACAACCTTGTGTTAGATTCTGATGCACACTCACTCAGAAGTGAGTTTGCAACATAAGGAATTTTGCATGTGAATGTTTGCAGAATGGGGCAAAAGTATAAAAAAAAGTATTAAAATAAGGCAATTTATAGAACTAAGTGTTTAAATTGCTGTGAAGGATATCAGACAATAATTGCTGTCTCATGATTTTCATTGTAAAATGCTAATTGCCACTTTGAATCTTGGATGAAAAATTTGATTGAAAGAACTAAAAACTAATATCACTTTAACATTTTGAACACGGTTTGACAAAGGGTCAGTATCCATAACATTTGCATACGATAGCCAACTCTTCATAATTTATTTCATGCAAGTATATTTATATCTTTTTTCAAAATTGCAAGCATATTTTTTACCAATGAAAATGTCTACAATATCAATTGATGCTAATGATTAAACAATGACCAAGCCATTGATAATGAAGACTGATGGAACTCTAAATCTAGCCATCTTGTTACAGGATCATTTAATCTACAACTGCAGAGGATTATAATTTACATTAATCTTGTTGATTTAGGTTTTGACTGGATTGTTTTCATGTTAATTTGCATGATGTCTAGACATGACATCACATTTGTTCATTGTTGATTAAAACAATGTAATTAAAATCAAGTGGTTTTCACTATAGCTACTTTCACTGTATGCAAATAATACTATTGCTTCACTTCACTGGCCCTGCTGTGTTTAATTACAGCACTATGAATTTTGTGGGATTTTGATTTTTGTTCTGTTTGTATTGTTAAAATGTATATTAATTTGCACTACTATGCATCCTATTTACCCTTCAAATTCAATTTATGTCAATCCTTTTATGGTTGTTCTCATTCACAAGCATGTGTTTTATATTCTTACCTTGTACCCTGTAATTCTATGCACATGAAGAATGAATTTATCCACTCTACTAGCACCAGCCAGAACAAAAGCATCCATCGAGTAATATTTCCCATATTTCCAAAGTGTCTTTGTGCTTCCTTGAATTAGGCAGCGGTAAACAAACCCAGAGAATGGAAATAGTTGAATTGATGTTGATGTATATAGACATGTGCTGTGAGGGTCTATGAAATCAGTATCTGATGTTCTAAATGGTGGAACTATTGAATGGTGATACCATTTTTTATTATGAAATGACAAGATGAGAAAAAATTTAACATTAGTTGCAGAAATTAACTTGTAAAATGATTTATAAATATATCAATACCCCAAGTGTAATTAAAACCCTTATGCAGTTTGATCATCCTGAAGAATATCCAGAAATTGCTAATTGGGAACTTGCTGTCAGACACAAAGCTGAAAATAGTTGAATTCTGCTTGAAGCTCTCATTCTGCTTATGGTCATTGCATGGATACGTGATGTGAAAAGAGGATGGAGGTGCCTGAATTAATTCATGACCAGTTTAAATTGATTTAAAATTGAAAATTTTAACAAAAATTTCTTTCATTGGTAAAGACTTATTTTTATCAGGAAAATATTTCCAGAAACATTCACCACTCTGTTATTGATTAACAACACCAGCTTGCATCACAGATAATAGGTCAGACTGCAGATGGTTGTGCAACACTGAAGAACAGTACATTATAGAAAGGTGATACATCCACTGCTGTTACTGGCCAATAAACTAATAATCCACCTAACAAGAAACACATCATTCTCAAGTAGCATTTGTGAGTGATGTTAGTGATCATGAGCCAGCCAGAATGATTCAGTATTGGGGGAAATGAAGCTACGTTTGAAAGGTTTACAAAAGAATCTGGATTACTTTCTTTTGATCATTTACAGACAAAATTACTTGTTGGCAGGCACAAAGCTAATTTAAATTCAGCATCATGATAAAGCAGTGGTGTATTTCATTTAGAAATGATATTGAATGTAACCTCATAAAATGTGGGTGAATAAGGATGGAATGTTCCTACTGGTTAGTTTGCAATATCATATGTAATCATAGGCAGAGAATGGGCAAAACAGTACATCCCTGGCTGTAATGGTTATTATTATCCTGTTAATCACAAGAATGCCATTGGTATCAACAACACAGTATTCTGATGAAGGGTCTTAGACCTGAAATGTTAAATCTGTCTTTCTTTGCACAGATGCTATCTGACCTGCTGGGAGCTTCCAAAATTTCTGGGTTTTTTTCTTATTTCTGATTTCAAGCATCCACATTTTTTTATTATATTTCCACCAAATTTTGTACCTTGTTTCAATTTCTTACACAAATAACATGATTTGCAGTTATGTATTATGTCCTTAGCTCAAAAGGCAAGGTCAACCGAATGGAATATCTGATTAATGATCAAATAATGCTTTTGGTGTTTCTGTGAAGGATAACTGCTGACTGAAAGAATTCTCCAATGCTTCTTCAAAGAAATCCAAAGAGGCAGATACTCATTAGTTCATGTCTCATTTGAAGCATGATGTATCTAAAAATACACTGGTGTGTTAGCTTCAATTATAGAAACTTCAACCCAATGTTAAAGTGTGGAGTGGTACTGAACCTACAGTATCTTTCACCCTCTGAGTTAGACAGCCCTAACCAGGCTGACAACCCTTAATGATATTCACTTGGTTGATCCATAAATTGATGTTATTGAAGATGCACTGTTTTGTTTATTGCCTCTCTGCAATATCTGGCATGAGATTAAAGTGGAGAGGATGATTTTTGTGCAAGGTTTACAATGAGTGGATAACTGCAGGGTGATGGCACCAACTGCCAATGACACAAGCAAAATCTGAATGAGTTCCATCATTGGCCCTCATTGGAATTGGACCAGGAAGCAGCCAGTGTACAATTGGCTTGGAAATGCAGTGATTAGACAAGGGTAGAACTTGAAGAGCTGCTTCTCCTTTTGATGTAATTTCTGACTCCTTATATATTTGAGAAAAAATAATGAGGCATGCTTTCCATGAAGATAAAGAGAAAAAGCAGGAATGATTTTTGGCTTTTAATTTTGCTGTGTAGTCCTTGGTATGAACATGATTCATATTTGTTTCAATAACTCCTAACCTGAAATGATCCATCCCCCTTGTCCAACACAACTCCCTTAAATGACATGCTCACTAATAAAAATTATGACCTGATTGCTGATTTGGCTGTATATGTGGGGTTTGTGACTTATTGTTACTCGTGCTCATTAGGCCACCCAGTCATATAACTTCCATCTGTTAAATCAGTCTCTTAAACACAAAGTTGATGATGTTTCAACTGACCTTTCCATAATATGTTGCAAGGCTCTTTCAATTAACTCTCAGTCCACTGGCTCATGATCCTGCCAAGGTAGATTAACCTTCTATTTTGAACTGACCAGAAGCTCAAATGAATTGTCAAAAATGTGAACCCCCCCCCCCTTCACTCCAGGCCCATTTTACGCCAATGAGAAAAGATGATACCATCTGTTGTACTAAGATTATTTCTGATGATACAATAACTGGAAGACCTCCAGTTAGTTGACATTGGTTTAGATTTGGGTAAGCACATTCTTCTTTTAAACAGCCAATTTAAAAAAAAGTTCTTTTTAGGGTTTCCATTCTCCTTCCCAGCAGAAATTTTTTTTATGTTCTCTGTAGAATGGCTTGAGTCCATTTTGGAATATGCTTTGCGATTTGAATGGAATGATGCCATGAGTACATACTGCAATGCAATATATTTAATACTGTTTTTGTGTCACTTTATTAGTAAAATATCCTTTACTCTTCAGAAATTTTAATCAACCCTTTTCAAACTAAAAGTATGATACAAACATCTGGCATATTAAACATACAATTTAAATTAATCTTGCACATACTTGAACTTCCTATATACATAAACCTTCCTGTTTCACAAATTATTCAGTCACTTGCTGATATGGCTCTAATGCTGGTGATAAATCAGAACTGTAGAGATAGAAACATACAAATCAGAGCAAGGTAAATGGCTTATTAAAACCTGCTAGGTGCTACCTACCTACCAAATACACAGGACAGCTGAAAATAACAAATGAATCACCAGACATAAGAATGTGCCACCTAAATATGTTGTCTACCATTTCCACAAATAACTGCTATTCAAATGCCCAATGTAAAATTTAATACATTTTTAGTCAATATATTTTACTTCACAGCAGCATATATAAATTTATGTCATTTTTCTCAATTGATACTTACCTTAAAGATTTTTTTGGTGTTCAAGAACGATACAATGGAGAATTTCAGCCCATTGAACCACCATATCAGAATAATCCTGCTTCCTTGATCTTTCTGCATAGCCTGCTCATCAAATATTTATCTAATTCCCTTTTAGAAAGTCAACTATTAACTCTATTCTACTTCACCACCCTTTTACAAGCTGCATCCTAACAACTTGTGGTGTTTTTTTTTAAGTCCTTGATTCTTTTACCAGTCATCTTTAAAATTGCTTATTGGAGCATCCTTGTTTGGCTAAAATTTAAATATCCAAAGTTCTTTTGATAGTTGTTCTATCTCTGCAAAAACGTTGATGAGGATTCTTATTGTTTTCTAGGCAACCTGAACCTATCTTGAGAACAATTTTTAATTATTGGATTTGATTTGATTGACTATGGTGCATATGAAGTACAAAGACCACATTCCTTCTTTATTTTGGCTCAATTCTATTAACATCAGGCCAGCTGAGGATCAGTTCTATTTTGATTAGCTCTGACTTCAAGAACTGCGTGAGCCTTAAGGGAAAAAAACATTAAATGTTCTGTTTTCTGTTGATTTGCATAAGTAATGACTCCAGAAGCAAACACAGACAGAATTTTGGATAAATGAAAGTAGAAACTCCTGAACACAAGTTGAACCGGCTTGGCAGAGAGAGGTAGAGAATTGATTTTGGATAAATTCTCATTCATAACATTTCTAAACTGACCTTGAAGAAAACCACCCACAAAGATCTAGCTGTCTCTGTGGTGTAAATGAGTCTTAGTGGCATCAGTTCTAAAGGATCCCTGGCATTTAGTAACCATGATGTCATCAAGTGAATGAACAGCTAATCACTTTGAAGAATTCTCAACCAAACAATAAAAAGCATAATTTTCAATTAAAATTTTGAATGTTTTAAAATGCTAAATTAAGATTAGAATATGGAGTGAAAATAAAGCTGAAATTTATTAAACTTCTATTTTGAAATCTATCTTTTGAAATATTTCTGATAGAATACAGTCTATGAGCATTTCTTTTAGGGCCGAAGCAGTAATTGTGGGTGAGTTTTGCATTTTAAGAAGTCACTTGGACTTTTGAAGCATGCTTCACAGTGAGAACATCTTGTAAATACCAAAGGTTTTTAAAAACATGTTAATCTGAGAAGACTGCAATACAGCACACTATGTGGAGGAGCAGGAAATTACTAATAGTAATTTTTGGTTATCTGCATTTAGCTGTGCATAATTGTATATACTTCATACTGACTGCCTTGTTATCAGCTTCATCATTCAATGATGGCAAATGTCATTGAAAATTCAGGCTTGTGCATTTCATAGTTGAGGTCCCATGCTGGAGTCCAGTATTGACCTTTTGAGCCTCCGGTACTAAGGGAAAATAACTAATGTTGGAGTGTTCCCATTAGAAAATAGATTTCAAAATTACCTCAGAAAACAAATCTGGAAAAGATTCCTGTAGCTGAAAGATTAATTGGATGGCACTGCTGCCCTGCCACTATCTATCCAGTTCACAAGCAAGTGCTGTTGTTGGATGAGAACTGCATACAGCTGTGGTAGAATCTTGCTTCACAGCTGGCTCCAGCATAATTGCTAATAAGTGAGTTGTTAATTTTTGGTATCTGCAGAATATTCTCTTGAAAAGTAACTTACAAAGTTGCTCTTTTTTGCAAGAGGTTTTAAACTTTGCAATAATACCAACACTGGTGTTGCGGTGGTTTGAGTTATGGAAATGCACAAATCACTATCCAAAACTTTGAGAGATGGAATAAAATTCACTCATTTATGTAAAACAAAAAATAAATAAATCAACATGTTTTTCAACTTGCATTTCTTGATGCATGCACAGTTGACGTTATGGAAAATTGTGATGGAGACAGCTTCTAAGGAATGCAACCCTTTGTGTAATGTAAGGGTCACCTGAATAGAGAAGATTACTACTAAGGGTTCTTGCCATTAATTTTATTTGTATATGGTAATTTGTATACAATATACAAATAAAATATTTTTTAAAATATCCAGTTTCTCAAATGGGTTGGTAATCCCTGAATGTTTTGCTACAACTATATTGGACGTGAGTGTGATCAAATCATAGAGCGATACAGGCCCTTCAGCCCAACAAGTCCATGCCAACCACGGTGCCCATCCAGCAAGTCCCAACTTCCTGTGTTTGGCCTTTATCCCTCTAAGCCCCACTCCTCCATGTCCCTATCCAAGTGCTTCTTAAATGCTACTATTTAAGTACCTGTCTTAGCCACTTCCTCTGGCAGCTCATTCCGTATACTCACCACCGTTTGCATGGAAAAATTGCCCTTTGGGTCCATTTTAAATCTTTCCCCTCTCACCCTGAATCTATGCCCTGTAGTTCTAGACTCCCCTCTTTGTGTTGGTAATCTGGAACTCTTCCCTACTGCATCAGTTGGAATTTTTAAGACTGATTTTTATCAGGTGAAACAGGTGCCGTGATTATAGTTAAGTGAAGAATTTTGAGATATAGATTAGCCATGGTTTATCTAAATAGGCTCAAGGGACTTTTTAGTCAATTCCTGGCTCCATCTCAGACTTTTATCTCTACAAATATTTGTTTTGCACATTTCATTCACTATCCTGTGATGTCTCTAAGGAAGATAATCAATTTAATGTCAATTAGTGGTAATTAGGGATAATTTGGTGCTTTAGGGGCACTTCCATTAGGAACTGGACTGAGACTGCCCAAAATTTATTTCTCCTGGAGCCTTTCTAGCCTGCAGAAAGAGGAGACTTTCATTATCAGTCTGGCCTGATTTTATGAACTACCTTTTCAGATGTGAACATTTCTAATGTTCTATCTGGATATTAGAAGGCTAAAGATCAGAAAACATTGTATTATTTTAATA
>JARFYF010000104.1:77263513-77284643 GCA_030265395.1 Rhina ancylostomus
CACCAGCATCTTGTACAACTGCAGCATAACATCCCAATGTCTATACCCCGTGCCCTAACCGATGAAGGCCAGCGTGCCAGAAGCCTATCTCACCACCCTGTCTACCTGTGACGGGGACAGGTCACAGAACCTCAAGCTGAGAACCAAGATGGTGAATCAAATGCACTTCCATAGTGAGATTCCTTTAGGAAAGGGAAGTTTGCCCAGCAAGAAACCACCGAGAGGAAGACTGCACCATACTGAGGCCAGCAATTAAGTGGAAAGTGGTGGAAAGTGGAATGACTTTGATTAAGTGGTTAGTGCATTGAATTGACCATCAACACTTGAGTGGGTTGCTCAGACTGAGTCAGTCGGGCCAGCTGCCACTGACCAAAAATATAGTGAATTGAAAATGTAATCAACTGAAGTCCTCAAGGCAAGGAGAAGTGATTGGTGAGTCACAACAATCAACAAATAGAACTACCAGTGGTTGGAGCTGATTACATAAATCAGCAAAGATTGGCACAGAGAATTGAAGCTCAACAGGAGACAGTTGTTCAGCACCGATTCTTCAAAGTAAGTCTTGGACACACTGTGTACGTGGGCGGCAAAGTTCCAGGCTACCTATATGGGTATGACAGCTTATAATGCTCATATTTATATCAAGCAAGGTAGTAGAAAGAGTTCCATCGGTTAAGGCTGCAGAGCCAGGCCAGGAGTACACCACCACAGAGTTGAGGACAGGCACTGTAGATGCTGGAATCTGGAGCAAAACACAAACTGCTAGAGGATGGCCCCTCAGCTTCCACAGATGCTGCCTGATCCGCTGAGTTCCTCCAGCAGTTTGTTTTTTACTCCAGAGTTGGACCTCTCCACATAGTGTGCATTGGTATAGTGAGAAGGGGACTCGGTGTTCATAGATAGTCACTTAAAATGGATGAAAAACAGCTGGAAGCAAGGAATGGCAGGTCTTCAATGAACGCTTGTGCATACACAGTGCAACCAATGGCTGGAGGTCAAATGCTTCTTGCAACCTTTTCATATCCTTATTACATATGGTGTGTTTGTTCACACTCGTTGAAACCATTCACTCTGAGAGACAGCCTGAGGGCTGTGAACAAGCTAACACACAGAAACGAACGGATGCAAAGGCCCATGGAAATTCAACTCATTTCTTATCGCCACTGCACATACTAACTCAGTATTTATTAGGAACATGTCATAATTCCCGACAACTTTCACACCACATGAGAAACTGGAGACTTTTAAAGTGGTGATACAGAAGAATGTCAGGAAGAAGAAAGTTTGAGCAGAGTTTTGCGGGGTTTTATGGTGGACAAGTCCTGCAATGTTTGGGATCTTCATGTGGGAAATTCCTCCCTGTTGGCGATACCAGGGATACCTCACTGTAACGTCATCTAAGAAAGAGATGGGCGTTCTTTGAAGAACTGACTGGCCTCAACAAGAGGGAGGGATTCTCCACACAAGAATCTCTAACAGTTCAAACCTCTTATATGCTCAGTAACCCTGAGGCTGTGATCAGAGGATGTGACCTTGTTTGTAGCTGTAGATGAATGGGAGTGGTGTTATCCACTATGCAGAAGGTGACTGGCATCACTTCTTCAGAAGAGAGAGGAAGGACATCCTCAAGCTCTCCTTGTTAGTCTTTGGTCTCTGTTGGAGGGGAATCCAATAGCTTCTTTCCATTGGCTGAGAAGGAAATATTGTCATCCCTTTAATCAATTAAACCTTGTTAAATGGACAAGACCAAGTGTAAATTTTATTGAAACCCCTCAGCCAAGATGATTCAAGTGTAAACCAAGTGAGCTTCGGTTGGATAGTTTGGGGAGCTGTGGCTGGATGCCCCTGTCTAATTCCCACTCCCTGTTGAGAGTGATGCTTCCACGTTCTTGAACTTCTTTTGCTTGTAGTAGTTGCGCTTTGGAATAAGGTGAAGGAGGACCAAGTCACACACAATAGTTGCCTTGAAAGAAAGAAATAGGTCATTAAAAAGCGTCACCTTCCGGTGGCAAAAGCTTATCCATCTCCACCAGTGCGATTGATGCCCCGTAGAGTCACCTCAGTGTGAGGTCAATGGAATGACCACTGAGGCAGAGTGAAAAGCTCTGATGTGGGGGATCCAGTAGTGGGGGAAAGGTGAGACAATCGCGCCTTAAAACCCAGTCCATTGGTCTAACCTAAGGCTTACAGATTCTTGAGCCACTTTCTAAGGAAAGGAATACCTGAGGTGGTTTCCTTTTTCCTTCTTCATGGGACGTACCTTCCCCTGTATTCTACTCCAAGTACTGATTGCCCATCCTTCATTGCCCTTGGGAAGGTGGTGATGAGCTGCCTATTTCAAGCCACTGCAGTCCCTCTGGTGAAGGTGCTCCTGCGGTGCTGTTGGGGAGGGAGTTAGACCCAGTGGTGATGACGGAGTGGTGATCTATTTCCCAGTCAGGACGGCGTGTGAGCTGGAGGGGAACCAGCGGGTGGCAGTACCCCCGCACGCCTGCTGCCCTTGTCTGTCTTGGTGGTGGAGGATGGGTTTGGGAGGTGGTACACACTGCAGGTACGGTGTACTCAGACTGGATGAGGATGCATAAATCGCACATCAGCCCAGGAACTGTGTACTAACAAAATCTTTCACCACACTGAAAATGATTTATAGACACTTTTGAAGACATGTTAATGTTTGTGGGAAAACAGTAATAACATAACATTGTAAGTGTACATTAGTCATAAGCTCAAATCTTTTACAGTCTGTCCTCGCTGAGCTCTTCACATCCAAAAGTGGACTTAGAGGTTTAATGGAGATGAGGATATGATTGATGATGCCACCCGGGAAGAAGGTCCACATCTGCCAACCTTAGCAGGGTATCCACAATGGTCAAGGTATGGTATGTTCTGACCAACATTGTGCTGCAGCAGCATTTGAACCAGTGAGAGGAACATGAAACAGAGCTCAGAATCTCTTCAGATAACTCAGAGGAGGAGGAAAAAGTAGTGTTTGTTGGATGACAAATGCACCAGCAGTGAGCATAACTACCTGGGATGCCTTGGATGTCCCTATACTGCAAGGTTGATTTCAGTTTTATTTATCCCTGCAACATAACCACATTTCCCTGGCCCTTTGACAAAACAAAGCAAGCCTGCAAATAACTAAGCCTCCCTCCACAGCCTTTATTGCTCAACATTATCATGTGCAAAGGTCACTTGCCAGTCACTCACCAAAAGAAGGTAAGACAAGAAAGTAGCAGAAATAACAACCTAGTGTGAGGAGTAGTGCCCTGCAGCAAACTTGAGAGGGTAGAGTCAGGGAGTAAGGGTGATGCATGCACAAAACCGTTGATGGATGTGCCATTGTACTCACCTTTCCTGCTTTTATTACATCATCAAAACTCTCTGGCTTTGGATCCATGAACAAGGCAATAGGCTCCTGAACTGACTTTATTAGAAACTTCAAGCCACATCCTGTTGGCTTCACCAACACTCTTCCTCTTCCCATCAATAGGTTACAATATCTCCCTGTAAAACAGCACAAACTCTCATACAATTTAGACTATAATTGTGAAAGACAAACAATTCAATTAATTCAAATGAAATGACAATGATTTGTGTTTCTTTAGGAAAACAAAGCTTGCTTTTTATAAATAGAAATTCAAACTGGACATTGACCAGATTACTAATCAAATAAACTATACATTCAAAGAAAGGTAATAGCTCATCATTATAACAATATTATCCAACTGGAAAGGGTATTACAGCAAATAACCACATTTCAAGCATAAAAGGGTTATTTTGTTACTGTAATTGTGTTTGCTTTGTTAAGGCAAGTTAATTTTCAGAAAGAAATACAGAGTATTCATGTTCACAGTAGCACCATTCAGGTAATAATCATGCAGTTTCCATGTTCAAGATGAGAACATCATATTAATTTCCAATTTTAAAAAATGCTTTTGTTTTATTTGAGCTTTGGGGTAATATAACCCAACTAAAACAAAAAATACATACATTGAGGTTTCAGTAGTTTTATTGGGATGAAGGAAATTAAATTATAGACAGTTAAAACTGAAGGGGCTTTCAAGATTACCTTTAAGCAGAAATATCTTGGTTAGACAGTAATTTAAAAATGATGCAAGAGCTGTTCCTCTTGTACTGAAAGCTTTCTGTTTGCTTATAACAAGGATGTTCTTGATTCTCCAATAGATATCATAACAAATATACTGTCATTTTTAAGGAAGTGTGTGATGACACCATTTGATTGTTCATTTTCATTTTGAACAACCTCTGCGAACATCTGTGAGTTACCGTCATGCACCCATTTTTTTTGTGCGGGGACATACAGCTTTGCGCACTGTTCTTTCAACCCTGATGTGTTTGAGATCAAGCTGACTATGATACAATTGCTAAATCGTGATAGAATGTGAGCACTGGCATATTTTAAAATGATATAGAGCATTTCAAAAGAAGTTTTATTTGTTTAATTTTCCATTCGTGTTTTATTAGAGCCCTTCAAACTGGATCATGGTTCAAACATTTTTCACACAATATATAAAGGATTGGCATATATGTGTATGCCATCTCAATTAACCACAATAATCTTTGCAAAAAGGTAGTTATGTAACACATGAATAAGGGAGGAGCTAAGCTGAATAACGATTTTTTTCAATGACTGTCGAAAGAAAAACATTTAACAATTAAAAAGAGCAAGGCCTAGACACAGCTAAATGGTATTGATTTAGGGGAGACAGAGAGCCAGTGGGGCCTCCTTATCAAAGACTACATCTTTACAATTACAATTTTCACCATCTTCACAGTGGAGTCAGACGCTGATTTTACCGCAAACTTCTAGTCTCTGCAATTACCGCAGGGTAAAAATGAGTGAATTGAAGTGATGTGGAGGTGCTATCAGAAATGAAATGGTAGGCATGTCAAAATGACAATGCATATTACATGGTCAGAAGAATAAATGGTACGTGCGATAGCTGCGGGTGATTTCAATAGCTATCTACAAGTATTTTCTAAAGTGAATCACGAGAATTGGTTCCAATTCAATGCAGATTAATTGTTTGCTCCAAGCATCCCCTTGCATGAGCAATGCCGTTTGTGCATTTGATTTAAGGAAAGAAACGTGTATATATAGGATCTGTGTACGTGTACTGGCTCAAAACTTCACGCAGAAAGAGCTTCAAATGTCAGCCGCAGAAGTTGAGACCAGCAGATCTAGAAATGCAATGCTTGTTTGCAGTGGTAAGGATTTTTTTTTGTTTGTTTTAATCTTGTTGTGGATTATTTTAACTACTTAATTCTGCGGGGCAATGCTCTTAAAATGGAAATGACATTGGGATTTTTTATAAATTTGATACGTAGAAGCGTTTGTTGTACTGTATATGCTGATTGAAGTTACCGCAGTAGGAAATAACCTTAAACAAACCGTGGTATTTATTCGCTGAATCGCAGATTTATTTTGTGTTTCAAGCTTCCAAAATACAAAGCGGAATTATTAGGTCAAATTAATATTTTAACACCTGCATGGGATTAAACACCGAACGGTTTGGTGTTCTCGTGACTGTCATGTCCTTGATTTGCATTTACAAACTCTCCCACAAGGGCAAACAGTAAACATTTCTTAAGGAATTTATTTAGGTTTTTATTTATAATCAATTAATTTTCATTGATTTTGCACAACCAAACCTGTGTGTAGGGGCGCCTTAGGCAATGGAGTTGGTATCCAATCCAAATATTTAGGCTGCGTGATTTAGCGAAGCGGGAACCGAAATTTAGCTTCTAAAAGTGAGTGCGGCGGAAGGGTCCGTTTGTTCTTAATCGGCGAGGCAAGGGAATGCAACAGGTTATGTAAGTGTTTTATCATATTCTTCACCGAACCCTATGTGTCTTAGAAATAAAAATGATTGGCAAGCTAATATCTAGCTTTTAAAGGTAGTAATATTTTCAATTATATTTCCAGTTACCCTTTTAAGCTAAGCGAATAGATTATGTATTATGTTACTTAGATATGTGCATTAATATTATTTGATATTTGTACCTATCTAAGATAGTAAAGTACAGTATCCTAATTTAGACACGTCAATATAACACGTAAGTAAAACATGGTATTTGCCGGCGCAGCCCTCGTAGAAGGAATGTAACACTTCAAAACAAAGCAGTTTTACACGAGTTGGAGATCCACACGTATGCTCCTCCATCCTACCGTGTGCCACCCCGATCAATCGCTTGAGACAAGGATCAACCCTGTTATTGTGTTATGCAGAAATGTGCAACCTTGAATCATCAACAGAACCGTTGCAAATCAAATAAATTTCTGATCATTGTTACTCTACGTACCAGATAGCTTAAGATGCACGCCGTATATATTTCTATTCCATGGTTTGTGACTTCATTATTTTTTTTCAAAATCTTCATTTTCATATATGGGGGCAGGACTTAATGGTATGCATCTAACGCGATGTGCTCATTCTCCCAGTCCCCGGGACCACTAAAAGAAAACGGTGTTAATTTAGGATCGTTGCTGCAAAGGTTATCTGTCTTAACCTTTAACGCTGACAGTAGGATATATTGGACGAGCGTTTGGGTTTCTGATAGTGACAGTAACCTGGAACACGTGTACTTACGCAAATACGGAAGAGTTGGCGAATTTACAAAAATAAACTAGCGCCATAACAAATGATTAATGGAAAATCAATGCTGGAAGTAATTAGCAGGTCAGGCAGCATCTGTGGGAAAAGTAACAGAGCAGGTCGAAGAACTGAAGATTAGAAGATTACCATAATATGTTTGTCTGATGAAGGGATAGGCAGTCGTCTAAAAATATTTTTCTTCTCTCACATCAAGTCTGAATCTAACGCTCCAGTTTAAAGTAGCCCTCAGTAAAATGCACCAAAACGATGGGGTGAAGTCCCAGTATTGATGTATGTTCCTTTATGCCATGCTTTAGGCACTCATTGATAAACCAGTGAGTATGGATATTAAGGCACTAATTTCTGCCGAATTATTCGATCCCAGTGACTTGATGAAATCGATCACTATGACATTGGCTATCATGTGAAACATTATTATTATTTAAACTGATGATATTCCTTGTTAGGATCTGTAAGAAGTTAAACCCGTATCCAATATATCCTGGGCGTATACGCAAAAAAAAACTTTGCCTTCTAACTGAAATATTCAAAGGGAAAATATCTCTCAAGTATGAAGGCGGCTACTTTAAGTCATGGATGAACGCAAAAATAGAGTTGTCAAATGCCTTTTTATAAACACTGCTGTAATTTCGGCACAGTGTAGCACTGTGGACATTCAGTATACCGATTTTGAAGTACTGAACTAATAAATCCAGTTTTCTTATAGAATCACGGTTGATATTTATTTAGAAACAAAAACTGCAAAGACTTTTCTAATCTTAAATGTGTCTTCATTACTCTTATTCTCCTATTCCAACAAGGAGCCCCACAATAGTGAGGCACAATGAACTAAAGACAGAGAATAATGACTTCTTGTAACCTATCCTTTGCTTGATTTTACTGGACGTACGCATTATTTAAAAAAATGACCAATTGTCATTAACCTGTAGAATTACGCAACAAGTGCTCACTCTGATCTCGAAATCAAAGGCTGCGCACAGAAAGAATAATTAAAGATAATTATTTTCTGGTTTACACCCTAAGCCACCGTCATTACTGTGGTTGGAACAGACCGAGGTACTTGAAAAAAAGGTCTTGGACGTTTTATTTAAAATTCTGCGTAATCAGTTTTGCAGACATAATAACGTTTAAACTTGGAAACGTGGTGTATTATAATTAAACTGCTCGAACCAAGTTTTTCAATAGTTACACCAATTTCATGACCAGCGTGTGTTCTCAGGCGCGCGAACTTTGTAATTAGAACAAAACTTTGCGCGTTCCGTTCACTTCTTTAATGATCAATTTTCATAAAGATTACCTATAACAATTCTGAGTGCGTTTATAAAACATATCATTTTCTAATACAGGTGGAACATTCTTCTGTTTTGTCATTAGAACTGAGGTATCTCCAGGTGGAACATTCGCTGTAGGTTGAAACAAATGTGTCAGTGACATCGATCAGAGCAAAATGCACATGGCCAGCTTGTTACGCAGAGCAATGGTGTTCATCAAATAAATGTCTGCATACGATAGGCAAAGTCGCTACAGAATATCTTTTTTTTGTTGTCACAGGAATTCCTCAAATTTTAGCGAGATTCAAAGGGTTTGTATTGTGTTGCAGAATTTAATTGAATTATCATTTAGTCATAAATTTCCCATTAACGTCCATTAAATAAAATTCATTTTCTGTAAGCTGGTTAATGCACTTCTGTTGTAATGACAAAAGTGTGGTCTGTGGTTAAGTTTCCCTATCTCAAAAGGGAACAAAAAACGATATGGTGTTATCTAACAGATCAGGGGCCATGTTCATCTAACCGGGTTTGCAAGAAACCAACAGGACTGAATGGAATGCTGATACTACCTCACACCTTTCAACAATGTTACTCTCTATTAACTTCAACGAAGAGAAATGTCAGCTAGTGTATGAGATTATAATTACAACCAGCTCACCACAGAAGAAACAAAAGCAGAAATAGACCATGTGGCCCCTTGTTGCTGCACTGCCATTCAACAAGATCATGGCTGCAAATTTACCCCAGAGCCATTTCCCTGCAGGAACATCACATCACCTGATTCCCTTAATATCTGAATTTCTTACCTAATTATTCTCTGGAACTGAGTCTCCCCGCCCCTCTCGGATAGAGATTTCAAAAGGTTTACTAATTGCTGGCGGAAGACATTTCTACTCATTTTTGTCCTGCATGGACCCCTTATTTTGAAATTGTGACCCCTGCTTCTGGGCACCTCAATCAAAGGAAATATCAACCCTGTTTTATTCTGTCAAGCCCCTTAAGAAATCATACATTTTAATGAGATCTCCTAAATTTAAGAGGGGATAGGCCCAGTCTGTCTAACCTCACCTCATACTGAAAACCAGCCATCCTAGGAATCAATCTAGTGAAACTTCACTGCTCTCTCTTTATCACAAGTGTAGCCTTCCCATGACAGGGAAACCAGACTTGTATGTAATATTCAATATGCACCATTGCCTTAAATAAATGTAGAAAGTTGTCTTTACTCTTTGTCAATGTTTTACTGTTTGTACAAATTGTCTTGCAAGAAAGATCAACATGCCATTTGCCTTCTTATTCGTTTCAGTGCTTTACGTACAAAGGTACCCAGCATCCACTGAACACCAATGTTTTTCAATTGCTGATCAATTAAAAATCTGTGTCAAAACTATATGTTCCAATTTTGTTTAACAATCCCTCACCAGCATCTTATCAAAGGTCTTCCAAAGATCCAAATACAATACACTTATTGGTTCCCTCTCATGTCTCCTGCTGGGTACAACATCAAAAAGAACCTCTAACCATTTTGTCAAACATGATTTCCCTTTGAGAAATCTATTTTGGACACTGCTCAATCCAATTATTATTTTCTAAGGGTTCTTTTACCACTTCCTTAATAATGGATAACCATACCGTCTCTATATGCTGATGTCAAGCTAGCTGATCTATAGTTTCCCTTTTTTTTCTGTCTTTCGTAAAAGGTCATGCTACATTTGTTGTCATCCAATCGGTGGGAATCATTTGTAAGCCTATGCACTGTTGGATGATAGCAACCAGTGCATCCCCATCTCTAGCTACTTCTTTCAGAATCCTAGGATGCAGGTCTTCAGCTTATGGAAACTGTTTTTCAATCCCAGTAATTTCTCCAATACTAATGTTTTGCTGATTTCCTTTCTCATTCGCAGTTGACCTGTAGTTCTCCAATACTTCCTGGAGGTTCTCTGTGTTTGTAAACAAAGACACAAAATACCTATTTTATTTCTTTTGTCATTTCCTTATTCTCTAATATAACTTCTCTTGTTTCAGTCTCGAAGCAACCCAGCTAATCTTTTCCTTGTTTACATTTCTTTGGAAGCTTACGCAGTTTTTTATGTTTCTTGCTGGCCTATATTCCCATGCTATTTTCTCTTTCTTTATTAATGCCTTTGTCCTTCTTTGCTGACTTCTGAACTTTTCCCATCCTCAGGATTACTGTTTTATTTAGCAACATTACAAGCATTTCCTTTTATGGCCTAAATATTACCTTTAGCTTCTCATGATAGACATGGATGGATTTCTTTACCTGTTGGGTTTTTGCATATTAAAATGATATATATGACTTGTAAACAATGTATTAGTTCTTTAAATGTTAGCCATTGCTTGTTTCCTGTCATATCTTTCAATAATTTAACAATTTACCAGAGCCAACTTGCATTCATGCCTTTGCGGCGTGTTTCATGTAAATTTAAGAACTAAATTGCTTTCTTTTTTTTAGCTAAAACTCTCTCACGTTATGATCACTGTTCCCATAAGGTTGATCAATTAACTTTTTCTCATTACATAATAATAGATTTTAAATAGTCTATTTCCTTATTCCTCAATATACTGATCTAAGAAAACCATACACTGTGTGAATTTCTCTTTCAGACTGCTACTGCTGATTTGGTTCATATGTAAATTAAAGATCCCAGTAATTATTACATTATACTTGTAACAAGCACCTCTAATTTTGTTGTTGGAAATGTTTGATGCAGTCATATTCAGCCTTCAGTTCTGTCTTCTTCTTACTATTTTCCCTGCTCTTGCTGTAACTGGACATATAGTCTTGTGCCTGTATTCACTGCTTCTTCATGTCAGAGTCTAGTAATCATTACCTATTTTTCTATCCTGCACTATCACTTTGCCCTTTCTCTTGAGTTTTCTGAATTGCTCTTCACTAAATTTTATCAAGTTAAAATCTGGTTATTCTATTCGCTGGGATACAAGTAACACCAGTTGCAATGGAATAGTCCTCACTTTCCCCAGTACTGGTGCCAGTGTCCCATGAATTGAAACCCATTTCTCCCACACCAATCTTTGTGTCATGTATTAAGTTCACTGACCCTATGCCAATTTACACATGGTTCAGGAAATAATCCAGAGATTATTACCTTTGTGGTTCTACTTCTTAATTGTACCCTAGCTGCTTATATTCCTTCAGCAGAACCTCCTTCTTTGCCCTAGCTGTGTCATTAGTTTCCATATAGATCACAAAACAGTATCATTACCCATCAGCTCTAAATTCTTCTCCTGCCCTGGGGAGATATCCAAAACCCTGACACCAGGCAGACAACATAGCCTTTTGAACTCATGCTTGCTGCAGCAGAGGTTAGCATCTATTGTTTTTACATCCCTGGATCACTACCCTAAATTAAATGACTCCTGGTACAAACAATGCAATAGTCTGCTTACCAGCTCAGGCTGCAAGGACCTTATCTGTTGAACAAGTGCAAGGACTGAGACTCCTGCAATGCTATCTTCTGGATTCCTATATCTGCATCACCCATAGTCACACCTTCCTATATCTCTTCTTCTGCAGTATTTAATCTAATTGCCTCTGCCTTATGGAGCAAAGTATCTAGGTAATTATTCCACTGCATTCCTACGTCTGAATCTCAGACTCCAGCTCATCAACTCTGAGCTCAAGTTACTCAAACTGGAGGCATTAAGTACAGATGTGGTTGCACTGGATGCCAAGTGTTTCCATCAAAACTCATGTCCTATCAGCTGCAGCACATCATCAACATATCAAGTCTGCCTTAAAATGCTCACTTAAGTTCATCAATTTATTTAAATCTGTCACCAGTACTCTGTCTGCACCAAGGAACCTTATTGCCAAAGTCTACAGCCCACGGGCACTACACTCAGAGAATACTGTGCTAAAGATATGCTTCTGGTTTCCAATCAATGGGTTTAGTTAAGATTGTGTATAGGACTTTTGTGTCCCTACCAGACAGAAAATTGTTAGAATTAGTGTTTTATTATTTTGAGCACTTTGATAAATTTGTAATCAGAATTTTTTGACTCTTTTCTCAAGTATACATTGTAATAAAGGTTGTTATGATTGGATTTGGACAGTCAACATTAAGTATTTGATGTGCAGTTTATTGAATACAAATAATAGAATTTTACTTATATTGGTAAGCATAAATTAAAAATAGTATATATTAATTTCTAAGCTTCTTAAAATGTCTTCAATTTCAAGAGACTGTAGATGCAAGAATCTGGTGCAAAAATTGAGCTGCTGGAGGAACTCAGTGGGTCAGGCAGCATCTGAAGAGGGAAATGAACAGTTAACATATCGGGTTGAGACCCCCCATCTGACCTGAAACATCGAATGTCCATTTCCTTCTGCAGATGCTGCCTGACCCATTGAGTTCCTCCAGCAGCTTAGTTTTTTTTTCCAGTTTCTCTGATATTGGTGACCTGAAGCAGAGCCTACAGTTCAATCTACAGTCATGCAGTTTTCATGTTACTTATCTTAGCTACCTCCCCATACTTATCAATGTAAACATTTCTCTAACAAGCATTTGCTCTCTAAGGATTTCATTTGAAGCCTACCAGGTTAATAAAATCTTTCACCTTTTTGCTAATATTTTCTCTCCTCAAGTCACTAACTAATATCTCCAGAACTATATCAGTATCTCTTTTTAAATATTTTCTTAAACTAATCATTATGTGAAGCTTAAAAATACCAAGGAATAACTCAAAAACTCTTTATGCTATTGTAGTACTACAGTCAGAAAATCTGATGATCAATAACTGCCAAACACTACCAATTTTCAAAAGTATGTTGTAGATAATAACTAGGAAAATGTAATCATATCAGCATAGAAGTAAGGGCCAATATATTTAATAATTTAATAATGTTTTAATGATAATGTGGATTAAGAGAATTCAGAAATCTTTTTCTGCATGTGTTAAATTTTAAAACAAATGTCATCATATAAATTCATATTGCGTTCTGGAGCAGGCTATGTGTACCTATTTGTTTATCCCTCCGCTCTGGACAAATAATCAAAACTGCTTGTTGTTGACACAGGGAAATTACACTAGACGTGTATCTTGGACTCTATGAGTTGACCATTGATGAATGATTCGCAGCATTGAGACATGACCAGATGAACACAATTCATTATTCAGCTCCTGTTTTACATAAGGGCCTAAGAAACAGAAACAGTAGGTCATATCTCCCCTTGAATCCAACTGCTATTTAATAGGATGGTGGGTGATCTTCTGTCTCAAATCTATGTCCCCAGCTGATCTTCATAGCTCTTGCTTCCCATGGTATCTAAACATCTACTGATCTTGGCCCTAAATATAATCAGCTACTGAGCACTCACTATTTTCTGAGAGAGAAATTTCTGAAGTTTTGTGATGACTGAGTACAGAATTTACTCACCATCCAAATGGTTGACTTCATAATCTGTAATCTCTAGCCTTAGGAAGTAGTCTCACAGTAACTATCTCATCAATCCCTCTCAAGAATCTTGTAAATTTCAGTCAGTTCCCATTCATTCCTCTAATGTTCCCTCATTTGGCATCCCAGGAGTTAGTCCAGTAAATTCACACCATTTCACTTCCAAGACAAAATCCTTAGACACAGAGTCCCACAGTGCATGCAATGCTCCAGGTACAGTCTCACCAAAGTTTTATTAGCTGCAGCAAAGTACTCTTGTACTCCATCCCTTTTCAATAAAGGTTAATACATCTCATGGTGCTGATGCAGGATTTTGACATGAAATACCGACAATTCCTTTCCTCTTACAGATGCTGCTCGACCTGCTGAGTTCCTCCAGCAGATGGTTTGTTGCCTCAGATTCCAGCATCTGCAGTCTCCTGTGTCTCCAATACACCTCGTTTTCATTTCTAAGTATTTGCTGTGCACATTAATTTCCTGTCGTTCATGAATTATCAAGGCCTCTGTATAACAAAGTTTTCATCATTTAAGCATTATTCTGTTTTGTTATTTTTCTACCAAATTGAATAACGTTGCATTTTCTCACACTATACTCCATTTATCACCTTCTTGCTTAGTCCAGGAACCTATCTATAATCTCTGTTATCATAATACTTCACCTTCCCACCATCATCAGCAAACTTGAATACATTATGTTCTACCTGAATATTCAAGTCCTTATTACAAAGTGTAAAAAGCTGAGGACAAAGCATTGGTTTCTATTGCAACCACCAGTGACAGTCTATCAAGCTCAAAAGACCTGTGTACTACTCTTTGTGTCGTACTATCTAATATATAATCCCAACCCAACAAAAACATTTTATGCAACAGTCTTTTGTATGGCATCTTATCAAATTCAGATTATTTTTTACTACCTGTGAAAGGAAGCACATGGATGAAGCATGTGAAGATGCTGTACTATGTTTACTGCTTTTGCTTGCAGGCCTTTTGGTTATATTCTCTAAGGCACTTTACCCATTCATAAAACTACATTGTCTCTGCCTAGTCATATTATGATCTAATTGCTTTGTTATCAGTTCCTATTGTATTGTATTGTCAGGTAAATGGCCCATTCTTCTTTATGTTTGCTATCCCTTCTTTCTAGAAAAGTAATGGAATTTTAGTTGCATTTTCTGTATTTAAATTAATACTCAGATTTATAGATAAATAATAAATTTGTGACATTTTGAGAATCAGTTGCTAAGAACATAGGATTTCTCTGTATTGTAAATGTGGTCATAGAAATTTATTGTAGACATTTGTCAACAATGAATGGCCAGCAACAAAGTGGTATGTATTTGTCCTGTAATGTCTAATGAGAGGACAATGGAAAGTAGGTTGACAATTCTACTGTATTGGTAATATTGTTATGACAACACTTGCATTGCTCAATGACCGCCAATGTTTTTATTTGTTTTTTCACTATCAAACTACAGCCACAACCACAGTCAATTGACTTGCACAGAGCAGTTTGTACAAAAACGTAAGCACCTTGTTTACTCAGAAAAAGCACCTGGTGGTAACAAACATTAAAAACAGTGAAACAGATGGGAAGGTGCTGGAAAATGGGAACAGGGCTCACAATGCACAATCCACCTGCACCCAATTGATTGTCTGGGAGATTTGTACTACAATCTTATTCCAGCTCTCAAAGTGACCAATGAGCACTTATCATAATTTGCTGGCCTTATTGCTGACAATGCTTGGTGTCTGAAGTTGCTGGAAACTTCTGCAGTGAATCATTGATAATCAGATTGAGGCCAGCGCCTCATGGCTGAGAGAATACTTCAGCAGAAGAGAGCAGACTTGCAGGAGAGAGCAATCCAAATACTTTCTTGATTGTTCTGCTGAAGACAGTGAGGGAGAGAGAGGTCCTCCACCAACAGGGGAGGGAGAGATGCCAGAAGCATTAATGTACATCTCAATGCAAACTCTGTTTTTCCCCCCAAATACACCCATTTTACATTTTTTTCCTCACCTTATTGGAGATTTGGTTTCAGACTTCAGATGTTTTTATGATTAGGCTCCAATAATATGAATCAACTGTTGCTATTATTCTTTCTGAATGAGCTGCTCAAATTGCAAGGCTACAAACAGGAAAGTCCAAGTATTTTTTTTATCAAAAAACCTTTGACAATTGATATTGCATTCATCTTTAAATCCAGGAAATAATGAATAAAGCATTGAATTGATTAGCATGTGAACAAAACTGACTGAACAGCCCAAAACTAGGGTCTGTGATCTCAGGACAAGGGTATTTTTTTGGAAATTATTCACTAAGGGCAGAGATGAGAATGAACTGAGATATTTATTCATCTTTAGAACTCTGCATTCCAGATGAATGGATGCTTTGTCATTTAATCAAACATGAGATCTGTGTATTTTTAAACACTAGGGAAAATAAAAAAATAAGGATATAGTTGGAATTTGGAGATGAAATAAAGGATTGGTAATAAAACTAAGAGGGTTCAAGAGGCCACAAGGCCTTCATGTGCCACTTGTTCTTATATTCTTGCTATTGTGATAGTAAAGGTAAGATTAGGAATTAGTTAATGCAGAGTGTAATTACCAGGAATGGAATTTTGGGCAGATTGGAACCAAAATGCCTAAAATCAATTAAGAGAGAGCAAAGTGGAAGTAGTTTGTTTGGAGTAAATGAATTTAAGGTGGTGGTGGTGGTGGTGCTGGGGGCAGTGGGGAACAGCTGCCTTCATCCAGAGGTAATCCTGTTATTGTCAGAGTTTGTAGTCCTATTGTTTAGTCTTGAATCCCTTGGAAATTTCTCATTATTTCTTAATATCAGATTCTCAGATAAGGAGTAAAATTGCAATTTCACAAGCATTGCTATTAATTCACATAGTTTCATTAAGACTAAATATAAAGGCACACATCCTATAACTTTAAGTATCAGAAGATGTTGGAATCTGTGAGATAACTCCACTAATTAAATTATTTAAAATAATATTAATGTACATGATTTTTATATTAGTGCCATGCCCCTTTAAAACTTAAAATGCTTAAAGTCATGGTCCATGAATCCTTGATAAATTGTGAAGAAACTAAGAATTAATACTCTTACTCTAATAGCAGGCGGCATGATAGCCTCTTGCTCAGCCTTTTACCCCCTCTCTTCCCAGTGTCACGGGCCCCAACACTCATATATTTATAAAGTGATTTTCATAACCACAAGATGTCCAAACTACTTTAAAGTCAATGGGGATCTTTTGAAATATAATCATTGTTACATTATTGGAAATATAGCAGCTAATTTGTGCCCAACAAGCTGCCACAAGCAGCAATGAGGCAATGACTAGAATATTACCTAGGATTTCTAATGCACTCACTAAGATGCGCTATACTGAAGCAGGTGCAGTTTGCCACAAAGCACCTTGAGCTTCATTGCCCAGGTCAATGCTCAACCAGCCTTTGAAATGTTCAAGAATCAAAATGTGCTGCTGGGACCTCCTCCCCAAGACCTGCTATGGGAGCTGCACAGGCCCCACAGCTTTGCATTTGGTGGTGGGGAAGATGTGGGAGGGAAGTTGTGGGAGGGCGGCATGGTAGTGTAGCAGTTAGCATTATACTATTACGGCACCAGCTATACATCAGTGAAATACATGAAAATCCTAAGAATTCAAACAAAATGGAATCTGATGTACATTAGCCACATTGCATATAGTCGTGATTTACAGGGTGGATGTAAAATTTACAAAGGTATAAGGTAGTGAGTGAGGTTTATTAATACAGTGACAACATGTCAAAATTATAAACAACTTTCAGTATAGGAAAACAACATTATAATTTTAAAAAGGTATAAATCTCAAATGCAGTTAGTTTTGATTTGAACTAATACAGAAAGCATATTGGCTATGAGAACTAGTTGGATTTTTTTAAAAGATCTGTCGCAAGCATACATTTTCTCCTTCTATACAATTTGATTTTATGACCCAAGCTACAATGGAATATACAACATCCCATTATTTGAAAAGATCTGTGGCCTCATGACAAAGTTGCAAGTAGATTGGTAGTGAAGGTCACACAGAAAAGTGGATTGAGCTCAGCATTGAAATGTTTTTATTTTCTGTTTAACCTGTAGAAAATGATAAAGTAATTAAATTTACCAAAATGTTTAGTTATGTGCAATTGCTGAATGAAAGAAATTTCTAAACAATGAAGACATTTGAATTAGAACCACATGATTTCAAAAGAGGTCTAGAAGGTTCAAAGGCCATACATTTTAACGCATTCTGTACGGACACCGAAAGAAGTACATTTCATGAAATCAAATTAATGTTAATCTACCTTCTTTGGGAGTCTCCCACAATTTCTTTCAACAGCTGTGAGTACTGAATCCACATCTATACTGAAAAGTAAGATTCGCTTTCATATAACACAAATGGCATCCTATAGCACTTTAGAAACTATGAGATGTTTTCACAGTGCTGTCATAGTTGTAATATAGGAAATGCAACAGACATTTTACAAACAGCTAAGGTCCTCAAAGACCATTGTGAAAACAAGCAATAACTCTGAATAAGTGAAGTTGGTTGAAGGCTATAAGTCATCCAAGTCACCATGAATAACTACCCTGCTCTTCTTTGAAATAGTTCCATTGGATATTTCACACCCATCTGTAAGGGCAGGTTAACACCTCATCAGTAAGACAATATATCCAATGGAGCATCAACTTCTTGCTATTGCCTTAAACAGTCTAGATTTTTATGTTCAAGTCTCTGGAACAGGATTTGAAGCTGCCATCTTCAGATCCAGGAAGAGAGTACCCCCTGAGATTCAACCCTACATTTGTCCTGGCAGGAAAAATTGCAAATATATTCATTAATTGATTGTATATGCCCTGCCTTTGTCATCTATGGCTTAGATTTCCTTCTTCATAGAGAGTTCCTCAGGATCAAGCATAACTTGGGTTTCATTCTAGTTCAGTAGATGCTGAGGTGACTGATGCAGGCAATGTGGGGCCTGCAGGCTACCAAATATGAGGCAGGAGGTTCCTGATGGAATAGATAGGTGAGGTGGTTCACTCTTTCCATCATGTACGCGGGGCTTCTGTGTGCTCCTGGTGCAAACCCCCAAGGTTCTCAGTGCCATCTGAATGTGCCTTCTCCACTATCATGGGCCAGAGATTCCCAGGAGTCAGTGGGGATATTGCACTGTTTCCAAGGAAATATTGAGCATGTCCTTGAATCTTTGCCTCTGACTACCTGGTGATCTCTTCCCAAGGACAGAGCTCAGAATGGAAAGTTAACTGAATGTAATTAGAGTTGCAGAGCTGGATATGTTGGCCTGGGAGAGGACATTGGTTCACTTATCCCTCCAGTGGCTTGGAGCAATTTGTGAAGACAGTGTTTCTGGCATTTCTCCAGTTTTGAGATGCCAACTGTATACAGTCTAAACCTCAGAAAAGTGTAGGAGGTCTGACCCCTAGATCATATGTATTATACCATAAACAGGGTTATGATCTTCAAACACCTTTTTCTTAATAATGTCAAAGGCTGTGGTGATGTTCTGGGATAAAGGTCAATTTCAACATCAGTGTCTGCCTTGTTGATAAGTTGGTCTTGTGATATGGGAAGTAGTCAATGTTTTCCATAATTTCATTGTAGAGTATTATTGTCAGAGAGTGGTGTTGTATAGTGGGAGCAGGTTAATTGAAGATCTTTGTTTTCTGGATATTGAATGTACTTCAGTGTTCAAAAGGATGAAAATCCTTTGAATGTGTGTATACGCAAGCATTATCTGTGTACTGTAGCTTAACTACTGAGGTTCTGGTGTGGAACCAAGGTAAGTCGAATAATTTTCTATTAGTCCTGTGGTCTAGATCCACTCCAGCAAGGAGGTTGTTGGAGATGAACTGTGGCATTGTGGTGATAAAGATTGAGAAAAGTGTTGGGGCAATGACACAGCCTTGCTTGACACTGGTCTGCACTGAAATTGACTCAAAGTGAACCATTGGTTGAAATAACAGGTTACATGCCATTGTAAAGCAAACATAAAATAGAGACAAATTCCTGCTGGTAGCTGGATTTGAGGAGGGTGTTCCACAGTTCCTCCCAATTGATTGAATCAAAGGCTTTCCTGAGGTCGATAAAGGGTAACTATAGTGACTGGTGCTGCTCCTTCCACCTTCCTTGGTTTTGTCGCACAGTGAAGATCATGCCCCTGTTTCCAGATGGATGACATCTGCACTGCAATTTGCAGAGCACCTCCTTGTCCACTGGGAAGAGGTGATTGAGGAGAATCCCAACAAGGACTTCCATGTGACAAACTGCAAGGAGATCCCTGTGTCTACTGCTGTCAGATTTGTCTCCTTTCTTGAAGATAGTCAGGATTACAATATCTCTGAAGTCTGCTGGCATATTCTCTTCTTCCCATATATGAACAATGAAGTTGTGGATTTGTGCCTGAATTTTCTCATCACCAAAAGTAATAGCATTCATTTCTGAGGCTATTTTTAGTTGGGATATGGCCTTTTGGACCTTATTGATCAAGACTGCTGCCAAGGATCTCCTGAGTGGGTTGTTGTGGGATGAAGTCATGACTGAGGAGATCTTCAAAATATGTTCAGTTCTGGTCACCTCAGCATAGGAAGGATGTGGAAGCTTTAGAGAGGGTGCAGAGGAGATTTACCAGGACACTGTCTGGATTGGAGAGCATGTCTTATGAGGATAGATTGAGTGAGCTTGGGCTTTTCTCTTTGGAGAGAAGGAGGATGAGAGGTGACTTGATAGATGTGTACAAGATGATGAAGCACAGATTGACTGAACAGTCAAAGACATTTTCCCAAGGCGAAAATGACTAACATGAGGGGGCATAATTTTAAGGTGATTGGTGGAAGGTATAAGGGGGATGTCAGAGGTAAGTTTTTACACAGAGTGTGGTGGGTGCATGGAATGCACTGCCAGCAGAGGTTGTGGGGGCAGATACAACAGGGTCATTTAAGAGACTCTTAGATAGGCACATGAATGATAGACAAATGGAGGGCTATGTAGGAGGGAAGGGTTAGATAGATCTTGGAGCAGGATGAAATGTCAGCACAACATCATGGGCCGAAGGGCCTATACTGGGCTGTAATATTTTATGTTCTATGTTGTATATTGGATGATATATTCCTTTTACCCAGTGTTTTTTTTATTCCTTGTTCCCTCTTATAGTCAAGCTCAAGTGCCTACTTGTTGCCCATGAATTTACAGAAAAGAAGGCCAAGGCAAGGCACATTTCCACTTGTATGGCTTATGACAAAGCTCTATAAATATGCTATGGAAAGGAACTGAATCAACAGGGATGAGAATGGCTGAGTTAAATATCAGGAAGTGAAACAAGTGAAAACTGACTCAGCTTCCTGTTCTTACAACGCTCATCATTGCTTTTGGCAGCTATAAGTGGACTTGTGGCGCACGAGGTTTGCAGGTACAAATAATCATTTTAGAGTTAACTTTTTTTGACAAACAAGAATTCCAGTTGTTGACTTACGCTGGTGGCTGGTTGGCCTGCAGATTGGGTACAGATATCGTTAAGATGGAGCTGGTGGGTAACCGCTGCCGCCACCTAGGAAACCAGATGTGAAGAGATCAGTCTGGAATCGGCATGGTGTAATCCTTATAAATGTTTATTTGAAAAATTTACCATTTGGTACCAAAAAGATTGTCTCAGAGTCATGGAGAATAACAGCACAGAAACAGGCTTTCAGCCATTGAGTGCATGCAGATCATCAAGCTACGTTAAAA
>JARFYF010000104.1:77382261-77393447 GCA_030265395.1 Rhina ancylostomus
CCTGACTCCAGTCGTGTATTGGTGTGCTGCATTTGGGTTCTCTGTGAGTTTGATCTGGATCAACACTGTGACATGTATGGGTTAGGAAGTTGTGGGCACGCTACGTTGGCGCTGGATGCATGGCAACACTTGCAGGCTACCCCCAGAACACTCTACACAAAAGATGTATTTCACTGTGTATTTCAATGTACATGTAACTAATAAAGAAATCTTATCTTAAAGGAGTATCCTGGCAATGACTTTCCCTGTGGTGGACAGTAGGGAGACCTCTCCTCAATTACCACAATCAGATTTGTCTGGTCTCTTGAAGATGGTCACATACATACTGTCTCCAAATCCCCTGTCATGTCCTTTTCCTCCCACTTGCAACTGAAGTTCCTCTCTTCTTTATCAGGAAGGCTAGCAACTCCTGAGTCTAGACTAAATACTTTGCTGTGAAATTGAGCCAAGAGTTCTCATGTTAGATGATCAGCAATTATGATTGATGACTTCTTCAGAATGCTTCTTCTGGCAGACTGTTAATCAACTGGTCCACAATGGACCCAACCACTGGGCATACTGATGCCAAGCAAGGCTGCATCATTGCCCCAAAAAGACTTTTTCAAACTTTTCCAGCTGCAATGCATCACCTCAATTTCCAACCTGCTTTTCATCGCAGCAAAGCTAATCTGTCAGGAAACTCTTCAAATTATGTCATCTCCATTCCAGAACCAAGGTCACCCAAATTTCATTTAATGAGTTGCAGGACACTAATGATGATTGCGTATGCATAGATCAGTAGTCATAATCAGTAGTTCAATTCATCATCAATTTATTTCTCTGAAGTACAAGAGAAAATTGGCCATACATTTAGCTTCCACAAAATAAAGATCCTCTACCATATGCCCTTCAGTGCAATTCGGCCCTCAGACAATAAAGGTCCATGATGACACCCTGGAAGGTGTGGCCACAGCCCATTTCTCAGGATATCTCAACATCTTTTCCCAAGCCAACATCCCCAGCAATGAGGCCCTGATTACAGTCAGGCATCTCTAATGGGTAGGCCACATCAGTGATGTGCCCGATACCAGACCACCAAACTCCGTCAAGGTAAGAAATTACTGGGCAAACAGAGAAAATAATTCAAGGATGTTCTCAAAGCCTCTTTGAAGAAGTGTAACATCCGCACTGGCTCATGGAATATCTTGTCCATGACTGCTCAAAATGGACAAGGAGCATTTGGGATAGCAGTGAGAACTTCAAACCTCAAATCCAATCATGGTGCACACACAGAGCTGAGTATAAATGGAGAAAGGAGTGTAGCACCTCCCAAGCTACCCACCTGTCAAACACCTCCTGCCCCACCTACTGCAGAGTCCTCAAGTCACACACTGGTCTCATGAACTATCTCAGAATTCACAGAACTGTTGAGGAAGCATCATCCTTCATCCTGAGGGACTTCCTAAGAAGAAGAAGAATCTTGTAAATAAAACGGTCCAACATACCAAATGAAGACATTTACATATTTATCCAAAGCTTTCACTATAGTGCCAAAACTGCCATTTTTTAGCATCATAGCAAGGCCCTTCTACACAAGCAGACAAACGGGTAGGTCGTACAGTTGATTGCCAGTCATTTCCTGATCCTGCTTCAACACTACATGGATGTTGGAGCATGAACGTCTATAAATATCTCAGCATTAGACTTCATTTGCATGGAGAACAATGGCTGTGAGGAAGAAGGGTAAGTACAAAGTGTTTTAATTTTTTCATTTAAATTTAATTAATTTAAATGCACTCCATTGTTTTTTTAGATTTTCAACTGTCTAAATATTATTTAAAATTTTTAATAGTTTCTAAAATTTTTCAAATCACATTTAATTTTAAATAGTTCTCCAGTGTTTCAGAACGTATGAATATTAGAGGTTTCACAAAGGTTCAAGCTTGTTGACAGTTTTGATGACTGATTCAGATTTGAGACCTGGTTTCTCTAGTTCTCAAAGCATTTTGTTGGGATGGCTGGTTGGTGAGCAGCATGGGGCCTTACCATGCTGGAGCAACTCCTTTGTGAAAATTAGTGCCCAAGTCCCTACACCAGGTAAGAGTGTGTAGATT
This sequence comes from Rhina ancylostomus, assembly GCA_030265395.1. Taxonomy (NCBI): domain Eukaryota; kingdom Metazoa; phylum Chordata; class Chondrichthyes; order Rhinopristiformes; family Rhinidae; genus Rhina; species Rhina ancylostomus. The sequence goes on from JARFYF010000104.1 coordinate 77,384,355, forward strand.
ACATTCACACACTAGTAAAGTATGCCCTGCATTACCATGATGTTGAACATGGTGTGTGAATAGTGACTACAGAAATTTAGGTTGCATCGAATATGAGATGCAGAGCTTAAACCTTCAAACTGCAGATCACAGATAACAGCATAAATCAAAGTTTGCAGTGCTTTAGGTTCCAGAAGGTAAAAGGAGTCAAAGTATGTAGGCTGTTGCATCATGATCTGCAATATTTTTATAATTTCATCACACGATAAAGTCAACATTTCACCATTCTCGTTTAACCAGAAGATAAAAGTAGACCTTGACTCATTTAGACAACGTTTATGTAAAACAAGATTTTTAGGCTGATTAATTGCAATGTTGACATCATGACTTAGATCTAAGTTTTTACTTTTCATGAATACACTGAGTATTATGATGTAACCATCAAATAATCTCAGACTGCCTCACTGTGACCTTGGCCCATGTGCTGAAGGTGATAATACTGGCAGAGTTTTCAAACCTAAGGCAAGTTTACATGCAATTCTACCTCATTTTGCCTACTTCATTTTGACTGTGTTAAAGTCATTAGGGTATTTTAGGTGATAAACAAATCCTATGAGAACTTTATTAAACCACTTCAAGCTCAATATAAGTTCCTCTTCTGCTATCTTCACTTTCATAGAATTCACACTTCAGAGGTTTAAATAATATTCTATTTCTGCAGTGTGCAACTTAATACCACAGGTATAATGAGGTAATCACTTTAAATTTTAATTAGGCTATAAATTCCCTTTCATCACCTTGTAAGGTGTAAGGTTATATTTCTCAAACATAATTGCATGAGCATATTTAAAGCATCAGCTCAAATTGCACCTAAAATACATAACAATAGATGGGTTCATGTAAATATTTTAAAAGTATAAGAATTTTAAACAATATAAAATCTGAAAAGAATTAACCGAACTGATATAGGTGGCAAAATTAAAAAAGCTAAAATATATTTTATCTTAATTATTGCGGCAGGAACAATGATCACTGGTGAGGATTATGAATATTAGGAAGAACACAACACATAATTGTCACTATTGGTGTTATATTTATCACATTTATTTGGTATGAAAATGGATAGCATTAAATGAATAATACAATAAATAAAGAGAAACCATGCAATCATTGCTAATGTCATTTGTAGAAAAGGTAATCTAATTCAGTGATAGCCACGTTATTAAAAAATACTGAATCATATGTAAAACTAGGAATGTCGTAATGCAAAATCAAAATTAATAGATCTATCATACAATAGTTTACTGTGCAAGTAACTTTCAGATAATAGTTTTCAAGTGGATATCAGCTGTTTATATGATAGTGCTTTAAAGGTAACTCCCGATGGATTATAGGTGATGTAATAATTTTCAAACAAGTTCTTCTCCACCATACAACAATTTAAAGCCAACATTGGGAACCCCACATGGTGAGTGTAATTAACACTGGCACTTGTTGACACTGAGGAGAGAATCGGCTTTTTCAGAACAGAGATACGCCCAGCTCTCCACAAACCTGACCAACACTTTTGAAGTTTAAGTCTGCAATGGTCTGTTTGAGGAATCTGAAGAGGCCAGGTGCAGACCATCATTTCCTGAATGGAAATGGAACTGGATTGCCTGTGTTAAAGACACCCAATTTTACATGGAAGGCTCAAGAGGTGGGAGAACCACAAGTTACGTATACAAAGGACTTAATGTTAAGTACTATATATAATCATTTATCATGTGCAAAACAGCTGCCTAAACTTCCAAAATGGTGGGTCCTGGAGGTGTACTGACTGCAAGCCCTCTATATGTATGGCACATCTCCAGAACCCACCAACTTGGAGGTTTAGGCAGTTGTTTAACACATGACAGCTGTCAGCCATTGGTGGGATCAATGGAAACAAAATGAGTACAGGCAACCCCCAAGTTACGGGGAGGTGGGCTTGTGTTCCTAGAAGACAATCTGAATTGTGATATTCTGTTACGCAAAGCCTCATCATCTGCACATGCGTCAAGAAAAGTGGGTCAGGATAAAATAAATTTTGTATTTATTCATGTACATTTTTTCATGTAAATTATGTGAGAGACAATTGTATTCCATATCACTGGGTGTTGATTTGTGACTTCCGTAAGGGTGGGTTTCTATTACCCAAACAGCTGTAAAGTGGGGATCATCTGTCGTGACGTGTAGATCTAGGAAAAGAAATCCATGGATAAAGTGGGAAGCTTAGCTGGGTAATTTTAAGTCACTGCATCTAAAAGGCACTTAACATCACCCAAGTTTTTGACCTGTCATGGAGCTATTGGCAGCTGACAGTTTCCATTTAACCAGATTGACACAGCAGACAAGGCGCACATCCAAAACTGACGGAGTCCTATTGAGAAAAGTAATTTTAATTCAGTTGCCTTTATTAGGATACTTTTCACTTAAATTTCTTTTCAAAATTATTGTTTTAATATTTTACACCACCTATTCAGGAAACTCATTATAGATCAAAATAATTGGCTCCAAAAAAGTAATTTATCTTAAATTTCTTTTCTCAATCACCTGAAAGACATGCCCTCTGTTGACTGAGCTTCCTCCCTGTAGTGTATCCTCATTCAATCTGTCAAAATCCACCTAAACTTAAGCATTTTTATTGTCTCCTTTAACCTTCTCTGCTCTAAATACAAATCTACTTTTCTAATTCCTCCACTCAATTGATATTTCCATAGACGGTGCCTGTCTATAAATCTGCTCCCAACCACCTCCAGCACCTTGGCATCCTTCCGAATGTATGATGCCAGGAATTAGACACAATACTCCCGCTGAGACCCAACCTGTGATTTATAAAGGTTTACATAACTTCATGCTTTTGTACTTTATTTCTCGACTTATAAAGCAAAGGACCACACATGTCGTTTAACAGTGTTGTTGACATCTTAGCTCCTTCAAATATTTTTTTCATGACCCCAGGCCTCCCTGTTTCCATATCCCTTTTAAAATTCTATATTTATTTTACTTCCCACTCTTTATAATTCTTTCCAAAATGTATCATTTCACAGTTTTCTTTAAGAATTGCCTGTCACACCCCTGCCCATCTCTGTCTTTTTGAAGTCTCTCATTGTTCTCCTCACTGTCTATAGTATTTCTGTTTATTGTCATATGTACTTGATCCCTTACGTACCCTAGTCTAGACCATTAGTAAATTAAGAATCTCTTATGACTAATTGCCCCTGGTGTGTAGGTGAGTGCTAGAATCTGGGGCAGTTACAGGGAATGGGATAACGCTGAGCCAGCATAGACTCAGTGGACTGAAGAGATCTTCTTTTATGTTGTAAGGAAATATGGTCAGGAAAGAAAATGAAAGGGCAACTTTCCTCTTGGAGCTTCTGTGGGCATCCATCAAGCATTATATACTTGATATATGCTGTATCTATAGAGCAATGGTTCTCACAGCTTCCTTGGCCCTCGTGTCTACAGCTCAGGACCAACCCTTGTACTGAATGTAATGGGATCAAGCAGTAAATATTTGTGTAAGATAGAGATGCATTGTGGAGACCCAAGGAAACTGCAGACACGCGTCCAAAGAGGAGAGGAATTTACTGCTTCTCAACATATTTGGGCTATTGTGAGAAACCCCTCAGACTCTTAGATCCATAGAATTTAACAATTCATGCTCCACCACCAGACTTCCTCATGTGATTTCCTACCTGAGCGTCCATATGGAGAACCATGATTCCATTCTGGAATGACTTTCCAGGGAAAGTAAGATACCCTTCGCAGAGAGAAAAAATAGAAAGTAAATATTATTATTCTGATGCTCCAGATTTTAAAAAAAACATGTTATTAGCTTGCATTTTATGTTAGGTTGTGATTTTTTTTGTAGGGGAAAAGCAGATCTTTCAAAACTAGCCAAACCAGCACAAAAGGTCACAGAATCGGAAATCATGTCCATTAAGTATTAACCCTGCAATCCCCTGCATCAGTTTACAACCACTGGGCTGGAAGCTGTTGAACCCCCTTCCAAACTGCCAGCTTCCCAAACTCAATGAAGCACTAAGAGGAGCTTCCTTAAGAGCCCATTTACAGATTTTCAATGAGGTACTAAACTAAATAGTTCTGTTGAGTGCCAGGTTAATGACAGCAACTTCATATGGTTAGCAGTGGTGACTATCTCTACATTCTACACACAGATGTGGTTAATGCTTTGCATTATTCAATATCTCCTCTTCATTCTGAGGTAATCCTGCCTTTGCATTTCTTGACAATCAGTTGAAGAAATTCTCAATTATAATCTTGATATCATTGATACACACACATATTTTAGCATGCCATTCTGCTCTCTGCAATTATGATCTTCTCCTACACAATATACCCCATATCGCCCCTCTGATCACAGATGGAAGACACAAAAGACTGCAGATGCTGGAACCTGGAGCATCAAACAATCTGCTGGAAATGTCGACAATTTCTTTCTTCCCACAAATGCTGCTCAACCAGCTAAGTTCCTCCAGCAGATTGTTTGTTAGAAGAAAGGAGAGGTGTCTCCATTGGGACTCTCTCATCTGGCTGCTGCCTGACCCATAATGTAGGCAGCCCATGCCATGGTCAATGATATTCTGTATCATCTGGATGGCCAGTCAAGAAAAAATCATCTTTATTTTGCCAATATCGTTTGCATCTAATTTTCACAAGGTTATCTTGTTATTAGTTTTCCAAGATGCTACGTTGTAACTACATTGGCAGTGTCCTAATTTGATATCATAACTTAAGGTTTCAGTAACTTGTTCCAACAATTTATATAAAGTATTTAATCATTGTCATTTTGTAGCTCTAACCTGACACAATAGCAATTGTATGTATAGAATTTTAATCTCCATAGATTGGATTCAAATTCCAAAGCTCTTTCAAACTTTGTACAATGTTGCCCCGTATGAGGATTATATAATGTGAAATACTCCCAGGAGCTTTAAGTTCAATGTAAGTTCTCATGTTTAAATATCACTCCAGTTCATAACCCAAGTAATCTTTCTCTTGCACATTAAAACTTCACAACCTGTAGGAATAAAATTCCTCTTTTTAATTGCCCACTTTCTAAGCAAAAGGTTCACTGCCAGTCCTTAGCTAATGTTAGGATTGATGTGTACTTATTCCACAAACTACTATGCACAACCAGACAATTTGTGCATAGATAACAGCACACTTTGTTTTCACACAGCTACATTTTCAGCAAATTCTAGCCAACTATTTGACTATTTTCATAATTGTTTAATGAAGTCTCCGATTTAAAAAAAAACCTTTGATTTACTATAATCTGACAATTATCAGTGAATCATAAGAAGACAAAATAGATAGCATTCAGGGGAGAACTGGTTCCCAATGAATGAGGTGACATGTGAAAGGACAATAAGACCAGAATAATCTATCTAGGAATTCTGGCATTATAGACTATCTCTTTACTTTAATCTTAGGACTAGTAATGTGATCATTATTTTCTTTTCCAGATCATTTGCTAAATAATTCATTAGATTCTGAGAATAGACAACCAAAAGAAAACTAATTCCTACCAAATTTGTCAAATTATTTTCACCTTATTATTATGTTTATAATTTGGAATCTCATGTACTTAGTGAATGATTTAGATGTTGGCTGCACTGTATAAATATTTGCCTATTGTTTCCCAATATTTGCACAACAACTTGGAAAACTAGAAATTGGGCAATGACTGAATGAGCTGGGGGTTTATGATTGGGGGCTTAAGATTGGGGGCAGCGTGCAGCATTGAGCCGGTGCTATTATGATCTTGATTAAACTGTAAATATTGGCCTGGCACTGAGAATAACTCTCCTGCTCTTCTTTGGAACACTTCTATGGGATCTAAAGCATTCTGCAGACCTCATTTTGGAAAGTTGGCAATTTTAACAGTGGCATCAGTACTGGGATGTATTGTCAATTCAGATCTTGTGCTGAAGACTTGAATTAAACTCACTGTCCACTGATTCAGAGCCAGGAGTCATGCCAACTCAGGCTCAGCTATAAGTATTTCCTTGCTTTGTAAAGGTCATTTGCAACATTTGAGCCATCTGATAAGATTGTGTCTAAGGAAGTAATCCACACCCTGCTCTGCTGCACAAAATACTAATTAAATTGGAGGGAATATCCAAGGCAGCAAATAAAATCATAAAATGATGAGCAAGGAATGATAAACTCTTAAAAACACCTGCTATATGAGTGAATATCTCGGCCTGCAATGTTGTTCAAAACCTGTTGAAGTTCATGTTGGCATGACAACTGTGGTGAAAACTTTGTACGGCGAAATTATGCAAAACTTCAAATCCCGAAAGGAAAGGAGGAAAATGATGAATAAATTAAATTTGAATTTTTGAAACCTGAGCCAATAAATCAGAGCCATCCATCCAGTGATGGTCCAGCTTGTGCTCTCCTTGGCTTTTTGGTAGATTTATACAATTTTCTATTGGACATCTATTTACATCAGAAAATTTTGCTTTAACTCAGCACGAACTAGCAATGAACCATTTAGTTGGTCCAGGAAGTGGAAAGCTTCCTAAAAAGGTCAGACTGGATTCAAGTCGAATTATTCAGGGTAGAAATTGCTCTGTTCAATATCTGGGTCTGATATTACAGAGTTAAATGTATCTATTGTTTACGTGAAGCAAAGACATTGAATTTTCTTGGAGCTGAGGGAGATAATGTTGAAAAATCAATTTCATTTGCTCCCAACCCAGATATAGCAGATGTTTCCCTATTTGCATTCAGCAAGGACAGCCAGGAAACCAGGTGGGAGAAAATGCCAGCAACAGTCAAAGTCTACATTGAGAACGTGCATACAGCAGGCTGATGGTTCTGTTCCAAATGTTTCATTCCCAGCTGCCAACTGTAAAGAGACTCATTATATTCCAAATTAACATTGTTAACATTAGGAGCATCAAAATGTGAAAAAATTCATTTGAGAAATTACAATTCAGAAAATGATGTACAACTGTTATATTTTCTTCCTCTTATGCTTTCAAGCTCATGAAATAACAAAGCATAACAATGATATCTTATCCAGTTTCATTTGCACTAGAATAAAATGATGTGAAACATTAGCTATATAATTTTGGCTGTCACGGTTTTGCACTGACACCCAAGTACCAATTTATTAATGTGTGTATCCCAGTAACAGTGTAATAAATGTTGCATGTAGAGACCTATCAGTGTTGTAGTACTCATGAAAAATTTACATAAAGCATTCAGTGAAGCAAACCATATCTTTCCTATACAATCATATTGTCATTATTTTCTGCAATTAAAACATACTGCACATTAATATTTTTCCAATATCATTCTTCAAAATTCACAAGACTTGTAGGTGTGCAAAATATTATTTAGAGTACTCTCTATTAATTCTCAATTAACCCTACTTGCAGGGTTTTCAGCATTCACACAAATTATTATTTTGCTCTGTATTTAAAAACTGAATACATATTGCTGCAACAAAAAGAGAAAATACTGGAAGCACTCAGCAAGCCAAGCAGCATCAGTGGGGAGAGAAACAGAGTTGATGTTTCAGGTCAAGGACTCTTCATCAGAACTGGAAGAGTGAGTGAAGATATAAAGAGAAATGGAAATCATCAAAATGGACATGGAAAAAGAGAGACAGAAATCCATTTATCCATTCAAGATGGGTATTTCTGGAAGAGAATTGGCATTGTATTGAGTAGTTGAATGGACCACCAAACTGCAGTTGCTGGAAATGGAGACACAAGAAATTCTGCAGATGCTGGAATCTGGAGCAATACACAAAAAGTGCTGGAGGAACTCAGCAGGACAGGCAGCAACAATGGAGGGAAATAAACAGTCGACGTTTTGGATCAAGACCCTTCATCAGGACTGGAAAGGAAGAGGACAGAAGGCAGAATAAGAAGGTGGGGGGAGGGGGAGGAGCACACACAGGCAGGGGATAGGTGAGTTCAGATGCTGGAAGTGCTTGTTTTCTCACTTTTCCAGTTCTGATGAAGAGTCCTTGACCTAAACCTCAACTCCGATTCTAGTCTCAGTGACGCTGCCTGATTTGCTGGGCACTTCTAGCATTCTCAGGTCTTGTTTTGGATTTCCAGCACCTGCACTTTTTCACTCCAAATGCATATTTGTTGCCCTGTGGTTCTCTGCTCTTTCAATATACATAATCATTTAAACTATATTCTTGGAAATTTCAGACTAAGATACAGAGGTAAAGAAAAATGTTTTTGAAAATTCAATGGATTATGCTTGATTCAAAGCCAGTGTTAATATTGATAAACATATTTTTCAGAAAATTCACTTGCCAAATGAACAATCTATTGGCTTAAAGCATCATTAAAATTGAAGGATGCTCGTCTGTGTTATAGAAGCATCAAACAATGCATGGAATGATTCACTTCACTTCAGGATTCACCTCACCTTACCAGACATAAAATTATAATAGTTGCCTTCACAATGAGAATTATTATGCATTATTATTGTGCTCATCCCTTTCCCTTAGTACACAGATGATGACTCTAAAACCCACTAGTGTGTAGTTCTGATATGTACCCTGAGATCATGCCAAATGTGAACTTTGACTCTGATGTTTGCACTTTGATAGAATAGGGGCTCAGGGAGTGGAACTTCAGGACAGCTTAAGCAACCCCTCTTCTGAAAACTTTGGAAATAGTGTAAGAGTCTGCTTGGTGAACCAGGTGGGTTTTTACAAAGTCACTATTTTTTGTTTAATGCCAATATAATTAACCCTACAAAGATTTCCAGAGATCTGTGGTCAAATTCAGGAGAGCTACCCTGCAGATTAGTTCAGCTGCAGTCTGACATCTTTATACTGATAGAATCATACCTTTCAACCAAACCCTAACTCCTTCAACAGGGCCCCGGGTATGTTCTGTCTCACTGGCAGGATAGAGTTAACAAAGTTGGGATGGAAACAAATCATCCATGATCGCAAGTGACCACCTAAGAAGAAAAATAAGAAAGATAAAGTTAGGATTCCTCAGCATTGATTCTGCACCACATGAAGTTGCAAGACATCAGCACAAACATGAGCAAGGAACCCTTCTTCTGATTAACATTCTA
>JARFYF010000104.1:77515525-77529134 GCA_030265395.1 Rhina ancylostomus
AAAATATTAAATGCAATTTCCAGATTCTATCTTAAAACATACTTGACCATTTTTGTGCTACTGCTGACTCATGGTATTAATTGAAAACTACAATAATGAGAGAATACCACCAGCACATTTGCCTGCAGCAATGAAAATTCCCTAGCATCTCAAGACAAATGGATTGGGGAAATGCTTTCTTGGCCAAAAACATGCATTTTCATGCATGAACTAAATGGGAAAATTTGAAGCCTGACAGTTGCACAAATGAGTCCAAAACCACCTATGATATTATGCTTGTCCACATTTCATTTAATCTAACAAAATCCCAGCATCCAAGTGATATCTGAGCAAAATTGCATATAATTTGACGTAATCCCCAAAGAGATGCTTAAATAATATTTGCACTGAGCCATTGTTCTAGAGAATACATTGACTGGCAATGAATTTTATTCTAAATGATTTATTACAAGCTACAGTATTTTGTCAACACCTAGTAAACCTGAACTAACATGAATATTTCAAAGGATAAGTTGAAATCAAATTTTATTGTTGTATGCACATATGCAATGAAAAACTTGCTATGTGCCTGCAAGTTTTCCATTGCACCTGTGCATATGACAACCTCTGACTTTAACCTATCTTTTGATTGCTTCAGGTAACAATTATTGTGAACTGCAGTAATCAAGGGTAGAACACATTTACCACAGCAGTTGTTAAAATTGGGGATTTCCTGATTATCCTCCTTGCATAGGAAAGTATTCTTAAGATATTACTGGTTTGGAGTTCATTTTATTTAATGTTTTCCCTCATTATCAATTCCATTAATACCTTCTTAGAAATTTGAGGATGGGCAGGAAATTAGATCCTGGACAGATCCAATAGTTGCTGAACAAAAGTTTTGTAGAAGAGCAGTTTAGGCCTTAAATCAAGGACTGCATTATTTTTAGTTGATTCATCTCCCTCCATATGTTGTCCTGAGACTGAATTCCCTTGAGAGAACTGGGTATGAACTTGTGGTCTATAAATTGCTCTTACCTAGTATTATTTGTACCAAGTATAAATTGGTTATCATAGACTTCATTGAAGTACTCTATCCTGAATCTGAAAAATGTTAACTTGGTTATCAAAGCAACAATTTTTTTAAAAAAAACAAGTTCAATTACATACTACATGTGCACCTTTCAGTAACTCTCAAAACTGATGACTGATAGCTGCCTAGTAGGAATGTTCCAGGTTTAGAAATTTGTCAATTAAATGTTAAATTTTCTCATGCTGTGTAGAATTGACATGAAAATACAATATCCAACAGCATTACAGCAAAACTTTTTTCAATTAAACATCAAATATTGTTGCATGTATCATCCAGAGTTGCAAGGGTGAGTTCCTTATCTCCAATCCTGGATAAACTTGATAAATCTGCCTCCTAGTCCATTTATTCCCCAACTTATTAAATGGTGTGGAAACCAAGCTACCTAGTTCTACTCCTATATGGACCATTGCTCACTTGTTTTCCCTGGATCAGGATCATGGAATTCTTAGTTGTAAATTGTGACAATTGTAGGTAGTGACACTGCTCAACAGTCATGTCTTCTGCCATAATTAGAACTTTCAATAATATGAAAAAGGGGGGTGGGAAGTACATTAAATTTCATGGGTTTTTAAGGCTCTGTTTCTTTAGTGCCTTCCCACTCAATTTACCACATGTAGCAGCTGCCACATGAGTCCATTGGTTTGGAAATGTCTTCATAAAGCCATTTGCCTCTCCATCTCCCTCTCAACCCTCCAAGTTAACCTTTGACTTTTAACATTCCTAATAATTCTCTCCCCACCCCTCACTGCGGGCTTGACTTTCTTCAAGCTCCCTTGCAATGTTTTTTTGCTCTCCATTAAAGATGTGACATTCCACAGTACCAGTTTTTTGATTGATGTCTCACTAGCCCCCTACCTATGAGATTATTCATTTTAACTAGTCTCTAAATTACCTGAGGAAAATAACCATTTGACAGAATTGTAGACTAACTGGAGAGCATAAGTTTAACTTGGATATCCTCTTTTATATATTATGCATTTCAATCTCAACAGTCATTCAAATGAGGTGTTTATTCTTAGATGAAATATGCTCAGGGCTGAAATGTTTAATAACAGGTAATTATCCTTAAAGTAATTCTGCCCAATCTCTGAGTTGTAAAAATTGCTAATTCATGAACATAAGTTGTTTAATGTACCTGAATTGCATTATAATTGGGAATCCCAAAACTGGAAACCTGAGATAAAAACAATGCTGGAAACTTTCAGTAGGTCAGGTAGCATCTATAGAAAGAGAATTGTAGTTATTTCAATTTAGAGCCATTTCATCAGATGGAATTTAATCCAGACAAGTGGACTGTGGATTTTGGGAAGTCATTCGGGGATGGGGTATGTACTGGAAATGGTAGGGCATTAAAGAATGTTGATGAAGAGAGACTTGAGGCTCCAAGTCCAATGAGTCAATTGAGCAGTGAAGATGCTCTACAGCATGCTTGCCTTCATATGTCAAGCCCAACAATATCAGAGTTGGGGAGTTATGTTGCAACTTTACAAAACACTGGTTACACTTGGAGTATTGTGCACAGTTCTGGTTACTACGCTAGGAGCAATGTGATTGTGCTGGAGACCATGTGGAGGAGATTCATCAGGATGATGTCTGGATTGGAGGACTTTAGTTGTGGGGAGGGATTGCTTTCCCTGGATGAAGGAGGGAGAGTGGTGACATAATACAAGTATATAAGAATGTGAAAAGCATAGGGTAGGATGGTCAAAATCTTTTTTCCCCAATGGTAGAGGTATCAAAAATTCGAGCATAGTTTTAAGGTGAAAGAAAAGTATCTTAAAGGGGATCTGATGGATAAATTCTTTACAGAGAGAGTGGCTGATATCTGGAGTTCATTGCCAGAGGAGGTGGTGGAATCAGACATAATTACTGCATTTAAGAGACAGACACTTAGAGGCAAGTCAAAGGGAAAAATACAGTCCTAATGAAGGCAAATGGGATTAATGTAGATGGCTAAAACTGTCAGCATAGACACGGTGGGCCAAGTGATCCACTTGTGCTGTGCAACTCAATGAACTAGGGAAGGGTCTTCAATCTGAAATGTTAACTCATTTTCTCTTTCCACAGGTCCTGCCTAAGATTACGGGCATATTTTGTTTGTCCTAAAACCTATGTCATTCCAATGGGTTCTTTAATTGGAATATTAATGATATTCTCTAAATTTTATTAAAAGATATAATGTTCTGAGGGGACTTGACAGGGTAGACGCTGAGGAGATGTTTCCCATCATTGGGGAATCTAAACTTAAGATCGTAGTTTTAGAATAAGAAGTCATCTATTTAAAATGAAGTTTCTTCTCGCAGGAGTTCATGAATCTTTGGAATTCTCTGTACTGTGGAAGCAGAGTTGAAATTTATGGGAAAGAGTCAGGAAATTGGAAACTACTCCAAGATCAGCGATGATTATATTCAATGATAGCGTACTCGAGCGGTGATATAATCTATTCCTGCTAGTATTCCATATGCTACTATTTCGTAGGCTTTACTACATTAATGCTTACTCTGGCAATAAAGGAAAGAACTTGAGAAGTGAACTCATCTGGGCAAACTTTGGAGAAAGCAAAGATAGTAAAGAAGAATCAGAAAGAAAATACTAGAGGATAGATCTCTGAAAATAAGAGCCTTAAATACACTTATGGGAAAACTGAAGTCAGTCAAGGCATCTGTGAAGGGAAATGGACAGTCGACGTTTCGGGTCGAGACCCTTCATCTGGATGAAATGAAGAGAGATTTTCCAGCGGATCCAGTAAATTTAAAGGGTACACAGGAATAAGGGTCCCGGTGGAGTCAGGGTGGAGTCTGGCAAACATCCCCTTGTGAACCGGATGCCAAAGCATCAGTGCCAAACCACTGGAATTTCCGAGTTTACTGCATGTCCTCTTTCCACCACTCATCCAATCCTCTTGCTTTCCCCTGCTTCCTGCATCATTAAAATAGAAGAGCAGGATTTTCATCATTTTATTTTTAATGTATTTTGGACAGGAGAGAAATACGAAGTAAAGATCAATCAGCCACTCACAATGTAGAATGCAAAATCAGAGGGTTCTTTGACATACTTTCACTATTAAACAAGGCAGTATGGCATTATTAACATTAAAAATATTTATTACAGATAACCCTGGTCCCACTTCACCACGTAAGAGATACTTTAAGTTCGATAAAATGCAAGTCCGTGGTTTGATAAACAAAGCTGGCGAGATGCTATCATTCTCATTTATTTATTCTGAACGAAAGCCACAAAGCAGGAAATTGCCTTTGAATGAAATATACATATGATACGGCGTCCACTTTCCTTCTGTAGTGCTTGGTAGTTGGAAGACCGCCAGCATTTGATGCATTTGGCAAGGGATTTTCGGCAAGATATATTCTATCTACGCAGAGACAAGCTGGTTCATGTGACACGACTATTAAGGTGCCCCTAGGCTGGTAATAATTGTCCATAAAGCAATCATTATTACCTCCGCTCGGTTCTTTGGAACCCCGACACTGGGAGGCGCGGTCTGCTTTGTGTCTGAGGTGTTTCAGTGCGAGGTTGTCCTGATTGGATCGCGTCCTCGGGCGCCGCTCCAGCCCACCAACCCGCTGATGCGAGTGGCTGGGATGGCGGTCAATCACGTCGAGGGGCGGGGCGCGGCGGGGCGGACGTCTCAGCTGGAATTTGAGGCAACCGGAGAGTTGTTTCTGGGAGCGGCGCTGGGCACGTTGGTTTTGCGGGCGGAACCGTTGCTTCATTCCTTTCTCAACTCCGGCCAGTACTAATTATTGATCATAAACGTGTTTATTGCGAACGCTTCCTCTCCCAACCTTACAGCTGGAAGCGACGGATAGATAACTTTGCTGATGCAACCGAAGTAAAAGTGCGAGTGCGTCGGTGAGTTCTCATTTTCTTGTGATATTTGCCGTTTTGAGAGATTTAACCGGGGTCCAGCTGCAGTGTTTATTGAGGGTTGTGTAACAAGAACACCGATAGTAGGGGTTAGGAGATCCTGGAGGCTGGAAAGTTGGTTGTCATGGTTCAAAAATAGAATTCTGTGCGTGTCACCATGAAGGGGTAACGATGGTAGTGATCTTGAACTTCTTCCTGTGTCTGCCTTGGGCTGCAATCTGGCCGTGAACTTTACGAGCTGCGCTTTTACAAAGCGGGATTCTCCCAGTCCTTCGGAAGGACACAATGAAGAAACGATATCTTGTGGTGTTTTCTCTTTTCTCACACATTGGAGTGCAGTTTACATCTAACTGTGTTCCAGTCAGCTGCATTAATCGTGAGTGATTCGGGTGGAATTGCTGCAGATGGCAACAGATTGGTGGATTTTTTTTTATATGTCACTTTACAAACACTTCATGACAAACGTTTTAATTTATAATCTCAAGGGTTTAAAAACACGCACACTGCATATTCACAATTGCTGTTTTTTTATGTCTGTTTACATTGTTGACAAACGTTTTAATTTGCCTAAATGGTTTAAATACACGCACACCACATTCTCAGCGGCTGTTTTTACGTTATTTACAAACAATTTGTGACAAACGTTTTAATTTATAATCTCAAAGTTTGAAATGCACGCATACTGCATATTCACAGTTGCTGATAAGGACGAAAATGCCTTATTTAATCCTGAATTGTACTGGCCAATAGCCCAAGAGTTCAGAAACGTTTCCAGGAAGAAACTGTGTCGTGGATTCCAGTAGAAAATTTGAATACAACCAAAAAGCTGCAAGTACTTAGCATGTCAGGCAGCATCGGTGGAAAAGGGTAGAGTTAACGTTTCGATTCAATGACCTTTCAACACAGCATTAATTTTCTCCCTCTTTCTCTCTTCCTCCCTCCCTCCTTGCTGCCTGAACTGTTGATTATTTTCGTTCTGTAGCATCAACAGAATTTTGCTTTTCAGTAGGAAAATCGTTTGGAGTGTTGAAAAATAAATTTAGGAAGATTAACATTTGACATCTGTAGAATAACATTAGAGGGAGAATGACTGTGGCAGGAAAACCACAAACATTTTTAATTCAAGTCTTTTAGTACTAATTTAGCACGTTAAAACTGACATTCTGCAGAATTTATCAATGCCTGGATATTTTTCCATTTAGCAGTTTCATAGGTGGGGAATAGTTCTATCGTGCCGACAGCCTTCTAGTATCTTGTTAGTTCATGCTGACCTGTGTGCTGTCGGTCATTTTGACTGTTGATGTTAATGCAGCCTTCCTGATACTATTCTTACCTGAAATCCATACTTCAATCCCCTCCCCACCCACCCTTTACAGCTTAAAAGCATTGAAAACCTGGCTGAAACAAGCTAACTCTTATTGACAACAGTTTGTTTCTCTTTTATGCATGTATGTTTCATTTATTAAATTATAATTATAATTTTTAAGAGTGAAATTCAACCCTACAGTGATTAAGGAATATATTGTTTCCGGTTTGGATGATGTTGGGACTTGGAGAGAAATTTGCAGATAAGGATTCTCCCAACAAGCTGCTATGCTTAAATTTAAGGTGATAGAGGTTATACATTTTGTATCATATGTCTGAAAGATGAAATGCATGTGGTACACTTTGTATATGGGACCCACTTCAACCATGATACGTAGGTGGTGGAGGGAGTGATTGTTCAGAATAGTGGATCAGGTGCCTATCAAGTTGCCCGCTTTGACCTGAATAATGTAAAGCTTCAATATTGTGGCTCTGCACTTTGCAGATAAATGGACAGTATTTCATTGTGTGACTGCTGTACAAGGTGAAAAGGTTTTAACAAGTCAGGAAATGAATATGATTCTGATGTGATCCTTTCAGCGTGGTCAAGTTCCTGGTTGATGCTGGAGTCTCAGTGATGTTAATGCTATTGACTGTCAATGGGAAAAGGTTAATCTCTGTTTTGTTGAAGATGGTCATTTTCTTAACTTGGTGGGTGAATTTTGCTGTTCACACAAACCTGTGTTTAAGTGTTGTGAATGTCTTGCACCATGTAGACATGAAATCTTTGCCTATCTGACATGCTGCAAATAGAACTGAAAACTCTGACCATCAGTAACTAATCCCATTTCAGATCTTATGATGGAGGGAAAGCCTTTTATGAAGTGGCTAGAAATGTTTGGTTCTAGGACACTGCCTGGTGAATCTTTCTGTTTAAATTTTGCTGTTGAAAATACTTTCTTTTTCAGCTTCCAGAAGTTTAAGTAATGTAAAAATATTACTTCAGGTATGATCTAAAAATAACTTATCTATTATACTGAAATGGCTGCTGTGCAGATTGGTCTCAATTGCTGAAAATCCAATCTTCAGAGCCATGTTTAAAAATCTAGGAATGTTGTCCTAATCCTTTTCAAATGACCTATCTTTGTACTTTGACCAAAGAATGAAATAGTATTAACATAGTAGACAAGAAGTAGTCAAATCTGTGATTGCATTTTGTTACCAGTTCCAGGAATGTTACATCTGTAATCTGCATCTGATTCCAAGTACTTGGATTAATTGGGAGATCTTGACAGGGAAAACACATTGTACTATAAGGTTTTGGCACTGAGAGCCCAGGATTCAAGCTGATACATGATTGTATATTGTACTCCTTTATTCCCATGATTCACTGCCTATTGGAGATCTATAAGTGATTTGGTAGAGGCTAGAAAATTCTTAGTGATGCACAGTGAGAACACTGGAGAGAGTTTGTAAAGTTACAATGATCAAGAAATATTTTCTCTGTGATCTACAATATCTTTCATGTAAAAATAAGTATCGAAATTCGTTTAATATTGCAGAAGACATAAATGACTTAACAAGTGTGTATCTTGTACATCACTCAGGATGTATAAGTGTAAAATACAAATACATTTCCCATGATTACTCCATCCACTTAGCAGGTGAGAACAGAAGCTAACCTAATGGCAGACGTCAGGCCCCAAGAAAATCTGGATCTGGCATTATTTGTTGGAATTCAGAGCTTCACAGCACAGTGATAAAGAGGGAACCATTACAATTCCTCAGTCCTCTGAGTCACATTGTGTAAATGCTGTGTAAATTATTTACCTGGCCCTTCAAATGGCAAGTCATTGATTTTTTTTGCTCATTTCTTCCTGAAGAATGCACTGTGAGAAGGGAAAACTACATGAAGTAATGCACCTGGATTGCTGTGGAACTGGTCAAGCTGGCCAACTTAAATGGTGTAGATACAGGCAGAGGAATGGGAGCAGATGTCTGTTCATTTTACTTGGCCAGAGAACTACATTTTGTAGATTGAAAGAGCATTAATTTAAATAAATGGGTTGATGGAAGGAAGTGGTTTTACTCATTATACGTTCACTTTTTCTTTCGGAATGATCTGCAGTTTCTTAAATAACATAAGGTGTGGATCATACGAAGTAATAAAACTTAAAGAAAGAAGTAATATTTGCAGATGTTGAGTGGAAGGTCTGTTTGCCATTTCCTATGTCTCAAGCCAGAAGCTATAGCATTGCTTCCAGCCGGCAATGCTTCATTTATATCGCTTGGCTCCAATTAGAAATGTCCCACTCAGGAGGGAGGTCTGCACGTACATATGAGTTTGCAAAGTGCTTGCCTCTCTCATAAAATTTTAAATGCTTTTACAGCTTGTTTTGAAACAGTGCTGGAAAATTTATTCCAGGGGTTTGGCATACCAATGAAGTTGTATTCCATAGATAGTCATCCCTCAACTATATGAGATTATCTCCCTAGATTTGGGGTCTGAATCTAGTAATTCACAGTTGTAGTGTTGCTGCAAAGCAAAAACAATTTCATTTATTGTGAAATGCATATCACAATGTGTGGGTATGTTGGAATTTCTTTTATATTTTACGGGATGTGATTTTATACTTGTATAACTGGTGATTTTAGGCAATGACAGGTTGAGATGATAGCATAGTTTGTCAGATTCCTCTCATTTGCATGATGAGCTCTTAAATTTGTAGTTTTAATATTTATAATTGAGTAATATGGGCATATTAATTATGTTGTAAAGACCATTTCAATGAGCAACCATTATGGTAACAACCAATAATTTCTTGTGATTTAAACAAAAAATGATTTTTTTAAATTTCCTGTGTCTTTTTGGCAAAAGAATTTCATAAATCCTGCTGTTTAGATTTTGGATGTGTCGGATTTCAATGAGTAGAATAGAAGCAAGCTTATGAAGTGAATTTAAAACTGGCTAAATGTCCTGCATTAGACTGGTGACCATACTTTTACGTGTACTTAATTGGCTGCAAAGCACTTTGGGTTCATCCTGAAGTTGTGAAGACTAACTTTATTTAAAATCAAAAAGAATAATTCTAAATATAGTTGTATCAATGTAGTATGATCTTGTGACTTGGGAAATGGTGCTTTTCATGTCATTTAATAGATAAATGGTGATAGAGCTAGTCATCTAAATTTGCACTTAAACTTGTGTAAGGAGGGGTGTGACTATTTTAATGAAAAAGCCTAAAATGAGATGCAAAGATGAGTTGATCAAAATTGGATGAAATTTAAGATGGATCAAAATAGAGAAATAAAGGTAGGAAATAAAAATACAAATATAAATTAGATGGTTGTTGGCAATAAGACATAATAATGACTATTCACAGTTTACCAATACCAAAGGCACAATACATAACAGTAAAGTGAGCAAACTAGATCATGGATATGTTGCTGGATGGAGAGAGCACAGCTGGTAATGAAGACCTGGTAATGCAATAGTAATTATTTCTGTACAAGTATATGCCGATCTGGATGTTATAAATAGCTGAGATGGGCATTTTAATGAAGGACCACCGATTTGCCTAGTAAAAAATTCTAAACCAAAACAATGGAGTTATTTATGCTGATAAAGTTTAAGGGAGAAAATGTAACTATTTTCTTTAGTTTTGAGTCTTGGTAATTTATATGAAAATGCCATAAGTTCTAGACTTGAAGATACTGGGATTTTCTTTTTTCAAAATCTAAATTCATTCACTGGCCTCGCTATACTGACACAGAATAGGATAAAATTAAGCAGGGGCACATCCAGTTTGTCCCTGTGTTAACTGAGTTGACCGCCATTTAAAATTGCCCATGGCAAAAACATTCACCACAAGCTAATGGGGCCCTGTTTAATAGTTTGGATTTGCCTACAGTGACGTCATCAGGACACCAAATGCAATTTTAACTTGAAACTTAAACATCAGAGCAGTGACAGCCTCTGTACCAGGCCAAACATGCTGGAAATGGGGCAAAATTGTAGAGCTTCTCTGAACTTCCTTCCCATCCATGAACAGAATTTCTCTTACAGTGTGCTTACTTGGGATCATTCTCCAGCGGCAATTTGTTTTGGAGGCCATCAAGAATTATTTCGATGAGGCCTACCCATTGGTCTTGGGCAGCAAAGGGAAAGTGCACAGACAGTTCAGATTAAAGTGCTTTCCACAGAAGTTGAAGAATACAGGAAATGGACTGTCCAAAGAGCTAATAGACAGAGAGTCTGGAAAAGAGAATATATAATAAGCAGTTGAGGGAGCTTGTGATTAAGGGCTATTAACTTTTGGGACTGAACAGACAGACTGCAAAGGGAAAGTGCACAGACAGTTCAAATTAAGGTGTCTTCTACAGAAGTTGATGAATATGGGGAATTGAAGGAACTGGGATCATTTTTTATCGAAATTTACTCTGCACTCATATTTTGAGGGTTTATCAATTAACATAATACATTATCTGATCTGAAGAAATGATAGTGTACATAATTTGTAAAATTGACTATGTGGAAATTGTGATCTCTTTGGATTACATTTATAGTGATTACAGTGCACATTGAAGTCTGAACTGAATACAACCTGACACCAATTCCAACTCAATTATTAATTTAAAATTTGATTTTTGATGTTAGTGCAGAACAAACTCAGATTTGCATTCATGTTGATCATAGGTGCAGGGATTTTCTGCTTTTACACTTGTTTGTCCATGTTTCCTCCATTTAAATTGAACTGGTAGAGGATGTGTTTCTGGTATTTTCTGTTATTTTTACCTCCTATTTCTAGCATCCGCATGTTTTTTGATGTTCACTTGCAGAATCTTAAACACAGACTCTGTGAATTATTCTAAATAGATGAAAGATCCAGGTACTTGGGGGACTATATATTTAGTGCTGGGAATGTCCAGATTAATGTTTAAAACTATTCTTTGATTATTCATAGCTTGATTCTGTTACAAAGATATTGGCCTTGAAATTGTATTGTGAAACACAAGATTTTGGTGCTATGCCATGCTGTGGGGTTAAAAATTGATTGCCCAAAACTACTGGGCTCTTCTATGACTACATGGTGCACTATGATAAATTGTATTAAGGTCCTTCGTGTGCAGGATGCCAGTAAGCACAATTCTCTTCAACTCTGCTTGATGACGATCTAAGTGTTCATATTGCCTGCTCTAATTAATGTTAAAGGGTCTGTCCCTACCTCAGTCACTTTTGGATAGTCCACCAGTGAAGCAAGATCTGGAGCACCCTTGAATGGTCCATGTGCTTCATCTCATAGCTGAGTCCTCCTTTGGGGAAAGGGTCCATCCAAACCTATCATTACCTCATATGTTCAACTTGTGTCCCAGCTTGAATGAGAAATACCATGGATATTCCATTGTTTTGGCAATCACAATAGAATTTCTAGCCCATTTTTTTCTTCACATTTAAGTAAAACAAAAGGTATTTAAAGTTTGTGGTGTCACATACCACTTCTGGTATATTATCAGAAAAAAATTATTTAAAATGATGAGTTGGATTTACATAACAGTTGCAATTCTGCTGTGCATGAAAGTACGCGTTTGATGAGCAATAAATGCCATTTATTTTTCTTTAAAGATGTTGATGCAGCATTTTTTTTTTAAAAATAGATCAGTTTAATGTGCTGGCTCTGAAGTAAATCTTAAATCCATTTCCCATTCATGCTTCCTGTTGGTATTCTGCATGCTGAGCATTAATTGATCCCTTGTGAAATAAATAGAACATTTAGTGGGCCTCTGAGAAAGGAAGGAGTATTGTAGTGTTGTGAAACTAGAGTTTCCATTAGTTTATAACTTCATTCAGCAACTTAACCCCCTTGATAAATGTGAGGCCCTGGAAAATTCTGGAAAGGCAGGGAAAAGGCAGCTGGAGAAGCTCTTCACTGTTACGACCTCCTTCCATTCATCACAAGCATACATTTATTAAACTAAGCCACAAGCTGATAGAGATAAATTGTAAGGCGTGATTAGGCAATTGATTTAGGAATTAATGTGCAACAATTCAAACGTATTGGTCCTCCTTTGGTCTTGGAACCAGCTCGATTTGTGTTGCTTAACTCCTTTAATAAGCTTGCAGTGAAAAATGCTTGACTTTTCGTTTGTTATTATATATCACCAATATATGTGGTGTCATAGATAACCTTTCGGGTGAAAGGATCTGTTACTGAATTAGTGGAATCATTAGGACCCTGTCTATGTTGTGGGTAAGATGGACAAAACTGCAGAAAAGTAATATTTACTTTTAACAACTGCAGTAATTTGCAAAAGTCACTGGGCATATTTGTTTCTGGGGTGAGAAGACACATCTTAAGCTACATACAGTAAATGTTTGATTTATGCCATTAAATCATGCTTGTACAGTGTTTTACTTGGTAATATTTAGTGTTCTCCTACATTCTTCTGCATATTGCAGTTCATTCCTCTGATCAGGGAGAAAGGTGAATGGTTTGGTCCAAGGGGGCTGCTGAAGATGCACATGAGTTTAGGTTGGGATTAAGTGGACAAACAGCAGGTGGGAACAGTTGACAAAAAGCCTAGAGACCTAGGGAGTTGAAGCAGGTTGGATGATCTGGCCCATTGCAGCAGAGGCCAGAAATTGTGGAACCTGAAATTTCCAAAATATTGCATTTAACTTTGAATGATAAGAATCATTAAAATTAGAGCACGTAAGAAGGAAGTTTGGCCCAGCAGCTCTGTGCCATTGGTGATTCCACTGCAAGTATTTACTGACGCAATGGTTATGTCAATATAGCCAGAAACATTTATTGCAAGAAAGCCCATTCAACCAATCATATTGATACTGACTCGTTACTGAAGCAGTTCAAAGCTAATCTCTTTTTTTTAACTTGGGAGTTGTGCAATTCTCTTAACTTGGCTCAGTTCACTGCTGTACATAGTCAATAAAATGTGGGTTCAATCGATGCTTCAGCTTGTACCCATCGCGCAGTTTAAGTTTGACATTTCAGTGCTAAGAATACCACATTGTAAAAATGTTATGTTTTAGATGAACTATTAAATCTGGACATAAAATCTAATGGCACTATTCAACAAAGAGCTGACAACTCTTGTCAACATTTACACTCAACAAACACCAGCAAAATGATTGACTTGTCATGTCCTCAAATTAACTCCTATATTTAACCACTTTAATATTTTTTCATTATGATTTAATATCTTATGCATAAGAAATTCAAGTTATTTGAAGTGTTTTCCAGTAAATGCATAACAATTTGAGTAAACTAAATACCGTGCTTAATACTGGCTGGCAATTGTAGTTCCAAACCAATAAGGAAAATGTAATGG
>JARFYF010000104.1:77544894-77556554 GCA_030265395.1 Rhina ancylostomus
TCCTCCGGGTGCTCCGGTTTCCTCCCACATTCCAAAGACGTACGGGTAGGTTAATTTGGGGGTTTAAAATGGGTGGTATGGACTCATTGGGCCGGAAGGGCCTGTTACCACGGTGTAAATAAAATTTTTTAAAAAAAACTTCCAATCTCTTGGATAGCCTACCAATTAGGACTAGGAAATGGACATGTCCCTTTTTCACAAAAATCCATATGCATTCATTGAAAGGGTTTCTTCAGTATGTCCATACTTGCAATGGTGTTTCTATATGGGCTGACAGTTGGTTCTTGAACTGCCAGCTCCTTTAGGTTTTTTCTTCTATGCACTTGGACAATAGAACACTTTTTTGAATGCATGACAGTAAAGTGACTAGTCTCTAAGGGCTTTAATTTCCCTATATGAAGAAAATAATTTTGTTACTGAAACTTGTTTTATCGGGTTCAGATAAATATACATTTGCTTTTAACATTTTACAGAGGCACCTTTATGAGTTATTCTATAATTGAGAGTTTATGCGTGTACCATTGTAAAATAAAGAGAACACATTTGTATTGAAACTTTTCATGACCTCCATTGTCCTAATGCATTCTATCATTTAAGTCCATTTGAAATGTAATTTAGGAAACTTTGCAATGTGCAAACAGCCTGCCATGTCCTACAAGTATACTGAGCTACAAATGCTAATGCACCCAGGAGATGGGCATTGCAGAGGGTACAACCCCCAGTCCCAGGAAACTTCAGTTGGATGCCAGTTTGCAATTGAACAGGAGTCGCACATTTTTTTGGGACAACAATGTGTGACCTGGTGGTTATATTCTCGGGTAGGCTTGGGGTTTTGTTGGATAATGACCCTAAGCCCCATTGGGCCTGAGCTGTGGTTGGAATTGTGGGGGAGGAAGGGAGGGATCAGAGTCTCTGCTTTGTGTTGAGAGGCCAATAAAGAATGGGGTGTGTGCCTCAGTATGCTACATGTAAGGTGCGATTGTTGAGGAAGGTAGGAACCGGAGTATGTGTCCTGGGCCGGATGACTGGGTGAGGGAAGAAACATTGAGGAGGAGAGGAACGGGTGCTTCTGCATGCAGTGAGAGGGAGGACATGCCTTGAGTTTGTAGTTGGGAACAGGAGAGTGAAGAATTTGGCCCATTGCTCTTGGCTGGTGGGAGGAGTTGTCATGTGCAAACGATGATGTTTACAGTCCCCATCTTTTGTGTTGGGATAAGCTTGCAATTGTGTTCAATATTTTTATCCTGAAACGATAGGAATGTGTCTGCAAGTTGTTCAGGAGCCGGAACATGCTAAAGTCAGGATTGTACTGGATGTTTGTGGAGTTGGTGCTTCACTTGAATATAATAGCACTGGCCATGTGGTCTGAAATCAAATCAGTATAGAATTACATAGAATATGCAGCCATTCAGCACACTATTCTTGCAAAGCTTATCCTCCACTTGTACGTCCTACTGTCATTCTTTTCTAACTCTTACCAATGTAACCTCCTATTCTCTCCTTCTTGTTTAGTTTTCACTTAAAAGCAACAATACCATTCCTCTCTACCACTCCTTAGGAAGGAACCGGCCACCACCCCACCTGCCCCAATCCCACTTTTGCTATTGGTTAAAGCAGTTACTCATGAACATCTTGCCCTGATGACTCTAATTTTTCTGTTTGCTACAAGTGTAAATATTTTCTCTCTATCTACTTTATCAAACTCTCTAATAATCTCTCAAGTTCCTCTTGGTCGATAAGAGACCGGATGTGTACATCTTTCCTGGATAGGATAACCTTGCTTTTTTGGTAACATCTAAGCAAACCATTTTGTATCTTTTCCAGTGTCTCAATATGCTTTTACAATTTGGTGACTAGATTATACACGTTACTTAGAGATTTTGGCTTAGATAAGCATTTAACATAAATGGCTCTGCTTTTCAATTCTTTCCATCCAAAAATGGCCTTATTAGCCAGCTGTGCTGCTTATGATTTTGTTTCTGAGATCCCTTTGTTTCTCAAGTTACGAGTAATATGTGGTACTTTTCATAACTAAAATTACCCCACATTTGTCTGTGTTGAAATTAATTTGCCAATTATACAGTGATTGTGCAAGTTTGATTAATGTCTTGTAATTTGCTGCAATTCTCTTCAATATTGACTCTGCTACCCCTTCCCCTTTCCATAAATTTAGATTTTTTTTGTATTCTGATTACAAGTTCCACATCAAGTTAAAATTTGTGCATCTGTGTTTCAAAAAACACCCACTTTCTGGCTTCTCCAATTAATAACAACTCTTCACCTATACTCTTGATGCTCTGTCCATTGTGCCACTTGCCCCAATTTTGAATACTGATAATATTCCTAATTTATTATACAGTACCTTTTATCAAAGGCCTTCCTGGAACCTAGAAAAAAAAATCTTTTCTTCCAAATGATGCTGCTCAAGCAAGACTTTTTGATATCAGCAGTGACTAATCATTATTCAATATTTGGTTTCTTGATGTATTTTTATTTTTACCATTTTGTGAGGATTCCATGATTTTTTTTCCCTACTATCAATGTTAAACTGACTGGTCCACAGTTCTCTGGATATTCTCTATCTTAAGCAGTTTGACAGCTAGTGGAAAGTTTATGATCTAGCTCATGAATAAGAATTTTCATAATCTAATAATTGCTTCATGTGATGTTTTGCATCCAGATTGGGCTTCAATTACTGGTAGCACCAACTAATCCACTTTAAGGAGATGGCTGATAAACTTCCAGCATAATTAGGGAGTTGTGGATCATCATTGAGAGTTGTAGTGATGTTGCAATCCTTAAGGCTAAATGAAATTGGGAGAAAGAGTGATACTGCCTTCCAATACCAGCTTCAGCTAGTTACAGATTGGGCTAAAATCTCCCTGGTTTGAGCTGTCCTTTTAGATGTGTCCAAAATTTGGAATGCTGTCCAGATGAACTGGATATGCTGCAGAGCATGTCAGAGATTTGTCTTGCTGACAGCATCTGAAAGTTGAGGATTCACTCATCCAAGGGTGCTATGGAGTTGTGTTTATTTATGGTTTGGTTTCCACATCATTATTGAAGTTCGAGCATACATTAAAATTATTACATTAATGTTGTGTAGTTTCAATGTTTGTACTTTTAATCTTCCCCAGAGAATTTATTTGTTACCAATATATTACAATTCAGTGATATAGTTGAAACCATTTGCAACAATTTTTTGGAAGAAAATAAGATGGGAAACAACGAATCTGAAGCATCTCCAGACTGAAACTCTGCCCATTAGTTTGTGGCATATATTCCAGACCCATGTATCATGACTACAATTCTTTCAAACTGCACAAAGCAAAAGCCTTTTAAAGCTGTATCTGAGAAGTTATGAAACAATTATTGTCAGCTGGTCTGGTTTTGAATTAAAGAGAATGAAAGGAGGTCTGTTCCCTTTTCATCTGGAAGCTTAAAACCACAGCGTCAGCTGACCATGATTTTTTAAAAATTTCTCATTGTAATAGTATATTTTTAAATTGATAGCAGGAAAATCTGCTTACTATATTTTAACTGTTGTTTATTTCTGCTACTTTTATGTGATGCCTTCATTGAATTGTCCTGTGTACCAAGTTAAATATTGAGAATAATTGTATCACACCTACTACTCAAATTTGTGTTTTAAGTTATGTCTTAATCATAAGTACTCGAGGCTGTTGATATGGTCCCTCACTTTACATTTTTGGTTGAAAATGTTGTATGAATTCAGGTTTTTGTTTCTCCCATAGCTATTCATTTCTGAGAACTATATGCAAGGAAGTCAATTCGTATATGTAATCATAAGTTGTCATTTGGTTTTAATTGCAGAATATCCTTTGATCAGCCCTCGGCTAATATGTTAAATTTTAAAACATTCCTCATGCTTGCTCCTGAACTCTTGACTTCCAATCTGTGAAAAATTTCTGATTTGTAGCTGCTTTAAATTTTTAATAAGTGAATTATCCTGAAGTGAATCAATTCATTTTATTTTCCTCCAATATTGTAAGTCAGCATTTATCTAGAACATCAAAAATATCTCAGATAAAGGTTCTTAGTTGCTTTTGTAGGGACTGAGCTTGTGCATCTGAATTAAATAACGAATCAAGAAGCAGGGTGTCTCTTTGAGATTTCTGCAAATAACAGCAATGCTGTTGAATTTCAAACTAGTTCTGTATGTTTTGTCTTGTCTAATTGTATCCATGAACACATCCTCAGACAGGAGTGTTATTTTTCTTCTATTTTTAACTAGCATCACCTACCCTTTTAAACCATGTATGCACTACAGATTATGTATTCGAATGAAATTAGTAAAAGTTTTAATATATGTGTACTGGCCTTAAAACAATACCAGCTATATTATTTTAATCAAGATTTGCTTTCCTTTATTTACAAATAATAATGGGTGTGGTTACAGCTGTGAAATCTACTATGTATATTGTGCGTCAATTAATTTGTGTTTCCTGTATATTCTGAGAAGGCCCTAGTTTTGATGCAAGCTTCTCACAGAAAACTCTGACAATATAACATTTACTACACTAAATTTCACAGCAATATTCTTTGACACTATACATTGGTATTGGTTGCATTAGATATCATTTAATGTAGCTTTACTTGCACTGCTTTGTTTTAGCAATCATACAGTTTTTAATATGAAGTTAAAAATAGCACAAAGCAGCTGTATTTCCTTTTTCAAAAGTAGCTATGCCAGATCCGGGAGCTGAAGCTGTGCATTTCCCTCTCCACCCTCCCCTCAATTTGACCTCATTTCCCTGATGATAAATGTTAGTCAGTTAGCCTTCCTGGTTTCAAAATGTGTAAGAATTTTATTTAAATTGAACAACAAAATCCTTTTTCACCTTAAACCAATAGGATGATAATTTTTTTATAACATAAAAATTAAACCAGCCACAAAATTCCAATACCACTGATCTGCTTCATCCAATTTTGTTCTTTGGTCTTCATTTTCAGGAAAGCACTAATTTCACACACTCGGACACAAATTTAGTAGAATGAAAAAATATTAATAGCTTGTCCTTGAATACAAACTTTTTTTTCAAATACATTGAATAAATAGGATTATCATGTAGCAAATTTATCATTGTTTTGGTTATTAATTCTCAACCAGTTGTCATTAGCTTGTATTTAGAAGATTTAAGGCCAACATATTCAAAATGTGAACTTGCAAATGTGTTAGACAAATTAAAATGATGATCAACTTGATTATTAATTAAACTGAGGTTATTTAACAGAAGTAGCAACTATTCCCATTCCAACCTGCAGAATTTGAGTATAATTTCCAAGTTCAGCATTACCGCACAATAGCTTCCATTTTGCTGCAAAGCAGATCTTGCAATATAAGCCTAGAATCTGTACTACTGTGAATGTATGACTGCGGTTCAGATGCAATACAGGGTAGAAACAGATTTTAAAGTACTCTGTCTGCTGATACAATGGGCTCTTTGTACATCTTGTGTTGCTACAAGTGGTTTGAGAGTGGGGAACCTCCATGTTGTATTCACAACATCAAAGTTTTAGTAAATATGAAAGACCACAGAACTTATGTGGTTACATGTATGTGCAGGACTGCTTCATACTCAAGATAACTAGAGTTCCAGTTAGAAACCAGGTAGGTATTATTAACTGGATATTCCCTGTCTGGAACTCAGTGTAGCAATACCATTTGTTGGAATATTGATAAATTTTAATAGCTGTGAAATTAGCAACTGAATAGCACGAGCACCCCCAACTAGGTCAGTGATAAGATCTTTTTATTAGTCACATGTACATTGAAACACACAGTGAAATGCATCCTTTGTGTAGAGTGTTCTGGGGGCAGCCCGCCGGTGGAATAAGCCACGTTATTCCACACTCCCTTCCTCATGCCCAACCCATTTCCTCCATGTATATGCATATATAATCCCTTAACTATGACTAAAAGTTTTCATTTTTAATACCTATTGAATGGCTCCAAACACAGACAGCAATGAATTGGGTAGAGAGGAAATACTTTGGCAATTTTTGAGGTAATTCAATGGAGAATTCAGCATTTTAAGTTTGCTTACACTTCAGCGCTTTAATTTTGAATTTTTACCACAGACCACAATGCTTTACGATGTTGAACTCTGAATAAATTTAACAATAAAGGATAATGTTCTCAATGCTGAACTAAGGGAGTCCTCCATAAGTGGAACTTCTGTTCTCGGGAGGAGGTGCTAATTCAAATCTTATGTCTTCGAACAGTGCCATGCAATCATCACTGGTCACAAGGGTAGAAGGAAGTTGTGTTGGAATGGGTTTCTTTCATGAGCTCTGGATATCTCAAAACACTGTACAACTGCTGAAACACATTTTTTGTTTGATGTGTAGTCACAGTGGTAAACAAGGTAAATGCGGCAGTCAGTTTTTACACAACTAGTTTCCATAGGAGCAAGAGATAAAGCTACTGAATTTTTTTTTAGTCATGTTTGTTGAAGTTATCCCAACATGAAGAACTGCTATTCTCTTTATAGCTTGATTATTGTATACATCCGTAGAGATAAAGAAGTGCCTCAGTTTAAAGTTGCAGCCAAAAGTCAGCAGTCCTAACAAACTAGCACCTACTTATGGATAAATAGCAGGGTTGGCCGAGTTTATCTGCTTAAGTTCTTAGAATAGAACTTGAGTTATTTGAAACTATACAGATGTTACAGAAGGACAGTGAGTTCCTGCAATGCCTTAACCAACATTCATCCCATGAATAAAAAGTTGGTCGCACATTTCCATGCAAATTGTAGGGTCTTTCCACACGATGGCTGCTACATTTTCCAAATGTGTCAAAATAATTCAGCGTATGGGAAGAGATTGGTGACATTGAAGACTGAATGAAATCTTATAAACATTAGAGTTCTGTCATCCGTTTCAGTGCTGTGCAGCTTTTTCTGGGGAAGGCCAGACTGACCATCCGAATTACTTCAGAGGGCCACTCATGAAACATTTTTCATTTTAATCATGTATAACTTCATTTGTATTTTGCAATATTTGCATTTTCTATCATATATGTGAAGAAACAAATGTTAGAGCTTATTAATATTCTTGTTTCTGTTCAGATTGCAACCAAGCCAACAATGACCCAATAATAATTGCACTTTTATTTAAAAAAAAATACAGGAATTATGACTGGTGTTTTTAAGTTTAACAACATACTTTAAAAGTCATTTTTAAACCCCAGAACAGCCAACATTTTATCATTCATTTTAAAATATTAATACTTCTCCAAATTAAGCATTTCTTTGCAAAGCATGTTTATGATCACATTTGTGGTTTATAAATTGGGAAAATGGATATTCTGATGCCTGTGGATCTTTAAAATCTTGTGGATAATTTGCTTTCATTATTTTACTTTATTCTCTGTGATCCTATATGTAAATCATGTTGTTCAAGAATTTTCAGTTGAGAAAATTTTGTTTTTATAACCGACAGTTAGATATAAAACTTTGCATTCAAACCACACAAAATAATACAGTACGGTTTCTCACAGGAAGAGTTTATTTTCCCTTCTGTGCTTGGTATGCCCCAGCATCCCACCATGCCCCACCCCTCATACCACAGCTTTCAGTATTTGTAATGCATGTGATTCAATAAACAATAATAAACTAAGACATAGAAAAAGTTTTCACGGCTGCAGCAGGGCCTGCATGTTCTATGTCACTATTTTCTGTTGATTATACTCACATATATATACTCACTATATATAACATTGAGGAAACCTCGAATTATCATTAATTATTTGAACCTTGTCATTGGTCTGACAGAGTTGAGCATCACCTTTAATGAGGAGTTGGTGGGCTGGGAATATTTGACAAAGGGAGGGGGGATAAACAATTCTATCAGACATCTGTTTCCAAAGATTCAACTTGCTGTCCTGTTTCAAGTACTAGCTAGCATCTTCATTACAGCTCTGCAATATACTATGTCTAAGTCGAAGGGTTATGATAAAAATCTGCATGTGAGAATGGGGCCCAGAATAATATTGAAATTGGGGTGTAAGGAAATGAGTTCAATTCTGAGCTCTTTCTGTGAGTTGTACAGTTTAAAATTGTCCTCCTCTTTGGGAAGCATCTTTTTTGGTAGTTTTTTAAAAAAGTTGCCATGTGTGTTTTTGTCCTTGCTTTCCATTGCTGTAAATAATTTTGGTCACAAATTGAAAGCCCTGGGATAAATGGCTGTTGGCTGCTGGGAACTCGTGGCCACATTGAAGGGTTTGGAGCAGGCCAGACAAAAGCATTACTGTCCTAAGATGACAAGTTGTGCAGTAAAAATCCTTTTAATTCTACTTTCATTACACGGTGGTGTAAGAAATGTCAACTCCTGGCTTTATTAACCCATCAGTCAAATCAAATGACTGAGATTACTAACACACAACATTTGAGGATCAGTGTGCATACCCAGGAGTTTGAATTATTTGGAAAGATTTCTCCAAAATGGTTATGGTGTAAAAGAAGATAATTTGATGTTTTCTGCCATCAAAGTACAATACAATACCAGGCTTCACTATAACCTCTTAATTAATACAATTAGGAATACTTTGATCAATAAGGCAGACATTAATTTAAAATGTTTTTTTATTGGAACAGAAATTTGACAGTTACTTAGTGCTTCATTATTATATATAAATTGTATTTAATGGGAGTAAGAAAAATCTTATGGAATTAGGGTTGACAGCTCAAGCTCTGGTGCTGAAATCATTCAACTAGGAGTTAACTTCATTAGTCAAATTGATTTTCATTACTGGTCTATTGTATTTCTATTGTAGCCAAAGGTTAGAGATCAGCTTTGAACAAAATAGTTTTATGAGCACAATGTGCTCTGTAAAACCTAATTTCCCCACAATGTGCTACGTCACTGCTTAAGAGCACTTTGGTCGTCTGAATGTTTCTGTGGAGGAGAGTGACAAATGAATAAATTGCATCAGATATCTTTCTTGTATTTCCTAAGTTGAAGATATTATACTGAATGTTCATGATGTATAGAATTTTCTAAGATGGTACTTGTTGAAAACGTCTGAAATTCTTAACAAATTTACCACACCATTGCTTGTTTTAGTGATAAATTAAAGATTAGATAACAACCTTTTTAAAAATGCCATTTTTAAAAACTCATTCCTTAAATATTTCTTCAAGGTTTTAGACAAAATGGGGAATATTCTTTGGTTGCAGTTATTACAGATATGGCATTAAAATGCCAACACCATATTATTACATTGCACAAAGTACATTACTTTTTTTTCCAATGTAGATTTTGGCTATTTCCAATGTTGTTCCCATTTAATGTGATACAAGAAACTGATAAAGTAAATGAAGTATCAAAATGTTGTAAGTCTGTATTTTTGTACCATAAGATTAATTAACTTGAAATTGTGATATTCTTTCACTTATCTCCTTTCCTTCATTTTCCTACCATATCCTCAAATCTTAGTGAATCTAGTTCTGCCTTCTCCAGATTTAAATTATGTTCTCAATTTCATATTTTAAAGTATTTAAACAAGACGTAGCCTGTGACTTTTTGGGTGTTTGCAACATTCCTGTACCTGATGGGCAGGGATTTGGCTTTCCAAATTCCTGGTTTGGATGCAAGGCAAATGAAGACCAATCTTTAAAATCCACATCTTTGACACCACCCGGGTATGCCTTTCACTGAAGGGCTCATATTCCCCATTCTAATTGTTCGTTAAGAGCAAGTCCATCAACCTAAATGACACTGGAGGAGGCGCTTCAGACCATTATTGGTTTATTATTGTCACTTGTACCAAGGTACAGTGAAAAACTTGTCTTGCATACTGATTGTACAGGTCAATTCATTACACAGTGCAGATATATTGAGGCAGTACAGGTAAAAACAATAACAGAGTGAAGTGTCACAGCTACAGGGAAGTGCATTGCAGGTAGACAATAAGGTGCAAGGTCACAACAAGGTAGATTGTGTCATTATGTTAAGAGTGCTCTTTAAAAGAGCTGGTGTCTTACCCTCAGTCCCCTATATCCATGTATTTTTCCAAATATTTATTCCCTTCCCTTTTTTTGCATTCTGACATCATTTTCTCTCTGTCTTTAAGTACCTTCACACTACACTTTTTAGATTCACTGACTACTGTAAATTGCTTTTCTCTCTTTTTACCTTAATTGTGAACACCTCAGTTAGAATTCCTCAAAGTTTCTCTGCTCTGACTAAAATGATGTTTAACTGGTCTTTCCATGTACCTCTGCCTGGCATCATTTTCTTGAAAGTTTTCTGTATCCACCTTGTGCCTTAATATCCATTCTGAAGTTAAACCTCCAGTATTTAATGCAGCTTAATCATTGATTGCTATCAGTTTGCCATTACCTTTTGGCAAGCTTCAATCCCAACCATAAAACGTAAGAATGTCGTAAACTGGAGCAAGACTAGCCTAATCAGCCCTTTGACTTGCTCTGCCATTCATTGAGATCGTGCCTGGCCCATTTGGCTTCAACACCACTTTCTCACTCTCCATCCATATTCCTTTTGACTGCATTGTAGTTCCAGTGTCTGTCAATTTTCACTTCAAGTATATTTATCTAAACATCTCTCTGGAGTAGAGAACCCTGAGAGGGAAAAAAATGTCCTCCTCGCGTCCATCTTAAATGAGCAAACCCTTATTCTGAAACCATGCCCACCCTATTTCTAGATATCCCCACTAGGGGTGCTTCCTCTCAGCATATATCCTTCAGCCCTCTCAGAATATTGTATGTTGCAACATAAGAATATAATGTCATGCCATACCCCTCAATCTTTCCCTTGAAATATTTCAATAACTCCACTTTAACATCCTTTTGTGGTGGGGCAGTGCCACAGCTATTCCAGTTGTTTCCTCCCAGCTCCAGAGACCTGGCATCAATCCTGTTCTGCTATGCTCTCTTTGTGGAGTTTGCACGTTCTCCCTGTGACTGCTTGCGTTTCCTGCCACACCCCAAAAACATTCAGTTTACAAGGTTAATTGGCCATTGTAGATAAATGGTTAAAATATGGAGGGTGGGTGGAAGCAAATGGGTGTATGGAGAGAATTAAATGGGTTCAGGTAGGGTGGGTGCTTGATAGCTGATGCAGGCTTGGTACACTGAAGGGTCTGGTTCTGTGTTGTACCTCTCTATTACTCAATGACTGAGAATTCCAGAGACTCACACCCCTTAGAAGTCTTTCCTCGTGTCAGTCTTAAATGGACAATCCCTTGTTCTGAAATCATGGCTCCTAGATGCTTCCACTTGGGGAAGCGTCTCCTCAATCTTGTGTTTCAGTAAGATTATCTTTTATTTTTTCTAAACTCCACTGAGTATAGGCCCAACCCCTTCACCCATTTTCATTTATCAACCCCTTCTTTCCAGAAATCAAAGGGACCATTCTTTTCACTGCCTCCCGTGCAGGTATATCCTACCTTAAATACTAAAACTGCACAGAGTATTTCCAGGTGTGGCCTCCCAAAACACTTTGTAAAGTTGCATCATAACTTCTCAACTTTAATATGTATGGAGTATTAAATAGTTGCAAAA
The DNA here is from genome assembly GCA_030265395.1 of Rhina ancylostomus. NCBI lineage: Eukaryota > Metazoa > Chordata > Chondrichthyes > Rhinopristiformes > Rhinidae > Rhina > Rhina ancylostomus. The sequence continues at coordinate 77,556,441 of JARFYF010000104.1, forward strand.
TTCCATTTCTTGATGGCAGCTATAATTTGAAATGAGATGAGGTGTTTCTTGGTCTTGTTGAAGGTTTGCTCTGTATCTTGTACAATAAAATACATCACTAACATTAAAACACAA
>JARFYF010000104.1:77592833-77607230 GCA_030265395.1 Rhina ancylostomus
CGGGAAAAGGGGATTTAGAATACAGTAGAATATGAAACAAGTTGCTCTAATAGCCTCGAGCAACAGTGTGGAAGCCTAGGCTTGCTTTGATGAAATTTACATTACATATTACAACAGTGAAGTCCAGGGAATTTGATTTAATTTCAGAAAAATGTAAAAGATCCACAAAGAAAAGCTTTCGAAAACTGTCCATGCTTGGTTTTGCAGCTTTATCTATCCCAGTCACTTGAACTCGAATTTGAGTAGATTACTACGCTTTGCTTCATTGAGTAGACTTTCCTACCTCAGCCACCATGTCGTCAATTCTCCCACCCGTCACCACTGAGCATTGCTTCACCTTGTTTCCCTCATGACAGAAATATAATCCATTGATTAAAAATCATAAGCAAGCTCCCATTGTTCTAATTTTGGCCCTCCACCACCCACCCCACTTCACCCAACACCATCTTTCATCGCAAGAATGAGAGATTGATGGGGTGAATTTCCACCAATATCCTGAAGAGTCCCCACTAACTAGAAACTTAACAGGTGAGGGGGAAAAGAGTATTCTGTGCATGAAGACTCATCTCTTGCATCCTAAAGCCATCAAGGGATAATCTGCAACAACTCACCAGCACTTATCTGGGCAATGGTGAATATTCCATCAGGCTCATGATTTGCACCTTTTGGTTAATGGAAAGGCCTTGGGGCATCAGTAGGCAAGTCACTCACTACAGAATACCCAGTCCCTGATATGCTCTTGTAGCGATGATATTTATGTAGCTGGTCCAGATCAGTTCCTGAGCAATAGTAACACCAAGATGTAGAATATTAGGGACTTGGAGATGGCAAGGGTATGTGGTTAGATTCTTTTGTGGCATAAATAGTACATGCTACTTACCAGCCTGTACCTCAAGTGTTCACTAGGCCAAGTGGCCTGCAAGCACAGGCCGATTCATTTGCTGAAGTGTTGCGAATGAAACTAAGTATTTATCAATCACCAGCAAGCAAATCCACTTCTGATCTTGCAATGGGAGGAAGAACATTGCCCTGAGGAACTGCTGCAGTAATGTCCTGGGGCTGACGTAATTAATGTCCCAGCAACTACAACAATTTCTCTCTGTACAAGGTACGACTCCAAACACTGGAGAGTTTGCCTCTCAACGCCCATTGATTTCAGTTTTCCCTGGGTTCCTCTATGCCAAACTCAATGCTGGCCTGATGTTCAGGGCCGTCAATCTCACCTCGTTTCTGGAATTTAGCTCCAAGCCATATTTGGACCAAGGCTGCAATGAGTTTTGGAGCAAAGTAGTCCCAGAAAATACAAACAGGGCACTGAGGAGATTCTTAGTGACCAAGTGCTGCTTGATAGTACCATCAATGAAACCTTCTATCACTAACCGATTGGGTGGCAATTAACGGCACTGGATTTTTCCTCCTCCTTCTGAATGAGACAACTGGGCAGTTTTCCACATAGTTAGTTAGCTGCCAGTGTTGAAATTGTACTGGAAGAGCTTGGCTGGAGGCCCAGCCAGTTCTGGAATATAGATCTTCAGTGATGCACCTGGGATGTTGTCTGGCCGCAGAGCTAGTGCTGCATTTAGTGCTATTAGCTGTTTCTTATTATGTGTCACGAATAGAAGTGGGTGAAATCTGGCTTATGGAACAGAAATGGACCTGACTGATCATGGTTGTGAATGCTTCAGCCTCATCTTTAGCAGTCACAAGCTTGGCCCCACCATCAGTGAGCATGGGAATACTATTGAAACCTCCTCCTCTCATTAGTTGTTTAACTGTTCACCAATATTCACGCTTACATGTAGTAGGACTGCAGAGCTGTCATCTGATCTGATGATTGGATGTTGATTTGACCATTGGTTATTAAAATGCTGAGCTCTGTCTATTGCAGACTGTTTAGCATGCAAAGTTCTGAGTTGCAGCTTCTCTGGAATGGCATCTCAATTTTTCTTAGGTACGCCTGGTGCTGCTCAGACCATACCCTCTGCACTCTTTAACAAACCAAGGTTGATCCCTTCGTTTGATTGTAATGGTGGAGTGTGGTTTTGTGGGCCATGAGGTTAGACTAATCCTGCTGCTAAAGTTGGCCCATAGCTCCTCATAGATGACTACCTTTTGAATTGCCATTCTGAATCTATGCCATTTAGCACATATCTAGTGCAACACAACACAATGGAGAGCATCCTCAGTGTGAAGATGGGACTTTGTCTTCACAATGAGTGTGTGGTGCTTATTTCTACCAGTAGCATCTGTTCCAGATAGCACTTGTATTGGTTCCTATTACAAATCAAGTCTGTCAGATCCGGCTTTTGGCTTCCAATTTAGTAATAATGACAGTTACAGATGTGGTTAGATCCCACCATCCAAAAAAGTCCCATTTTTCCATCTCTCTCAAAACAATTTATTTGAATTTTAAGAAGTGGGAAAGCCAATAAATACATGTTTTGCATGTAATGGACAACATTCTTACCTCCTCATATACATTTTTTCTGAACTCAAGTTCTTCTGTGAGGCTCTGACAACGGTTCTCAAGGTCTACTCGCAGGAGGGTTTCATCTTCAAGTTGTTTCTTCACAGCAGCTAAAGAAACTTCCAGCTGCAGGAAAGATTTTAGTTTAATCATTTTCAGAAGTCCTTTTTCAAAAAAAGTTGCAAAATTATCAGAGTTTATTTTAACATGTTTTCTCAAACTCCCTTCAAAATAGGAGACCACTCAGACAATCAATTCCATCCAGAGCAAGCCCATGCCTCCACATGTTTCCCTGAAACTTATTCTTTCTCAGATGCTCATTAATTTTCCCCGATTCATCTGCCGCACACATACAAGTAATTTACAGTTGTCTATTAGTCTACCAATCAGCATGTCTTTGGGATGTGGGAGCAAATCAGAGCACACAGAGGAAACCCATGTAGTCAGAGGGAGAACATGCAAACTCCACATAAAAAGTGCTGGAAATCAGGATTGACCCCAGGTCCGTAGAGGTCCAAGACAGCAACACTACCCACAGTAGTGCTGTTGCCATATTATATTCAAAGCAGGTTATGTTTTGGAATAGGGGTCATTACGAAAATAAGATAATGTTTTGTTAAAAGTATCATTGTAATCTAGAGAAAGACCAACAACTATTTGGTGCCTGATTGATTATGGATTATTTCAGCTCAGAACCTGCACAGGCAAATTACATGAACTTGTCCCCTTTGGGCAAGTAAACAGTTATGATGAGGCACTCACTATCCTTCTTGTATTACAATTTCAAAAGAACTCTGTTTGGCAAATCATTTAAGTGCTTCAGAACACAAATGTTCTATTCACTGATCATTTCTTATGGACCAAGTTATATAGCTTGTCTCAAAACTAGAATTTGAATTATAATTGTTCTATGTAATTATCCCAGTATCTAGTAAATATTGAGGTGGTCACAGACCAGTTTAGCACAGAGGGTGAATATGCATTAAAATAACCAAGTTTAACAACAAAAGGTAGTTTAAACCATCTTGACCAAAATCTGGTGGTTTAAAAATCACTTGGAAAAAAGATGTTTAACAGTCCAAGTGATCAGTGGTTGCATTCTCCCCCCCACAAAAAAAAAGGCAAAAGTCACATAGGAGTATCAGAGTGACATATGATTAATTTCAATATAGCAACTGTTAAAATTGATTTATTCAGTAAAGTTAACAGATACATACATACATATTAATGAAGACCTAGTTTAAAAACTTTTGTATCTGTGCTACATCATCTCACCTGAAGACAAAAATTTGGACAAAGGTCGCAAGGGGAGCACAATTTGGCTTACAAAAAAATAGAAAAACACTGACCTTCATGACCAGTATTTTATACCAAGAAGAGGGGAGTGAAATTGAGGATGCAGCTTTCAAAAATATGTCTTCAAGTAAAACACCATGGAACAGGAGAGAAAGGTATGTGGCCACAATCCAAACAAAATTTTAACAAAGTCGAGTGGAATCCAAAAAATTTCTCACACCAACATTTTTTGAGTTGCGATGTTACCTTTGAAAGTCGTGCCTGCAAATCCTCAACTTCTTCCTCAAGGGCCTCTTTTCCACCCAGTGCTGTAGCGAGGCTAGCTTCCTTGGCATGAAGTGCACTTTCAAGATCTTTAACATGAACCTGGGCTGCATGTAGATCAGATTCTTTCTTGGCAAAACTGTTGCAAAACCAGAGAAAAATTCATCCAGTCAAAGGATAGAACTAGTGCCTGGCTAAAGATGCTCATGTCTTAGCAACTGTACATTGAATGCTACATAGCCTTATTAGGAAATAATTTAATATTGAGCTAATAAAAAAATCACATCCGATTAAAATAAAATGTGGATTAAGCATCAATTGCAAGTTTCCAAAATAAAGTGTTGTTTTCTTCTATTTTTGGCACTGATAGGATCAAAAATCCCACATGGTTTATTCAACATGTACTTTTCCCTCTTGTTATAAAGTCAAAGTAAACTTCTATTTGAGGGAAATGAAACAATTCTAATTCACATTCTTTAATGTCTTTCATTTACTGTCCAATTCTGACATAGTAAACAATATTTTAGATTTTTTTCAAAAAAGTGAAAGCAACTTAAATTTTATAGAATACCTTTATTAGTCACATGTACATCCAAACCCACGGTGAAATACATCTTTTTGCACAGAGTGTTCTGGGGGCAGCCCACAAGTGTCACCACGCTTCCAGCGCCAACATAGCATGCCCATAACTTCATAACCTGCAAGTCTTTAGAATGTGGGAGGAAACCAGAGCACCTGGAGGAAACCCATGCAGACGGGGAGAACGTACAAACTCCTCACAGACAGTGGCCGGATTTGAACCTAGGTCGCTGGCACTGTAAAGCGTTACACTAACCACTACACTACCATGCCTGCCTTGCCAATATGGTCACGTTAACATTGCTAATTTAACTCATTCATTCTGGCCACTGACCAACATTGGTGACTGTTGGTGGGATCCCATTGCAGCTGGTGGAAGTGAAGGATACAGAGGCTAGTGGGATGAAAGGCAAACTATCTCTGTTTAGTCTTGGGACGGCAGAGGGCAGGAGTAGATTTTCAGGAAATAGGGTGTGTGTGGGATCCATCAACAATGGCAGAGGGGAAGCCAGGATTTCTTTAAAAAAAAGAGAAACAGAAAGCCCCATCTTGAGAATAGATGCAGCAGAGAGAGTGAAACTGAGCAAAAGAGATGGCACCCTTGTAGGAGAATGTGTAGTTAAGGTAGCTGTGCAAGTCAGTGGGTTTATGGTAGATGTTGGTGGCTAGTTTGTCTCCTGAAATGGAGACAGATGCAGAAAGGCAAGTGTCAAAGATAATCCAGGTGAAATATGGTGATGAAATTGATGTGTTCGGCACGAGGACAGGAAGCAACACCAATGCAGTTGATGTAGCGAAGAATTGGGGAGGGCTGCCAGAATAGTTTGAACAAGGACTCTTCCACACAGACAACAAAAAAAAATGGCATAGCTATGGCCCACGGCTGCACCTTTGATCTGTAGAAGACGGGGAGGAATTGAAAAAGTTGTTGAAAGCAAGTACAAGTTCTGGCAGGTGAATCAGCGTTAGTGGAATGTCACTGGTTGGGTCTTCATTCCAGAAAGATCTTCCTGATGGCGGATGAATGTGGGTAGAGATTGGATGTCCACAGTAAAGATGAGGTGGTTGGGACCAGGGAAATGGAACTTATTAAAATTGTGGAGGGCATAAGAGGTGTCCCACCCATCTCCAAGTCCAGGCCCTCGATGCTTTGCAAAGTCCTCCTTGCACTCCCCTCCATTTCTTTTATCCCCCGCAGGGACCATTCGCTCTGTGATTCCCTGGTCCACTCACCCCTTTCCCTGGCATTTTCCCTTGCAACCATAGGAGATGCAACATGTCCCTACATCTCCTCCCTCACAGTGACCCAAGCAGCCCTGCCACACAAGGAAGAGATTCAAGTTCACCTCATCTACTTCTATAGATAGTCTACAAAATGGCCTCCGTTACAAAGGTAAGACCGAGAGTAGAATATGATCGATGATGTTGAAGAGCACCTGCACTCTGCCCGCAACAGCCACCTTGAGTTTCTGGTTGTGTCAATTCAAATCCCCTTCCATACTAATCCTCAGCCTTCTCTACTACCACGGTGAGGCGAAAAGGCAAAATAGAAGAACAGTACGTCACATTCAATTTGGGTAGCTCACAACCCAATGGTATGAACACTGCATTTTCCAATTTCAGGTAACCCATACCCCATGTTCCTTTCCCACTCTGACTAGTCCTCAAACGGTTCTCTCCCCTTTTATTTACCTTTCCCATCCATCCTTGCCGCTCCATTTGCCCATCATTCCACCCGTCACCTGGTTCCACCTATCACTTCCTGTCCCACCCCTTCCCCACACTTCTACATCCTGTCAGCCCCAGTCCTGATGAACCCATCCCTTTTGCCGCCACAGATTTTACTTGACCAACTGAGGGAGAAAGATAGACTTCCACCATACTCATTTTTGTTTTAAAAGTCTACCCACATTTGTGGTATGGAATAGACTGCTCATTCTGCCAGTCATTCAGGATGAGCGAAAAATTCTCCAACCAGGAACCAAGTTTTAGTTACAACCACCTTGGTAATGTCACCCTCATCACAAGTTGAATGGCTTCAATGTAAACTCCTCAATGCGAATCCCACAAGCATGCGAAACCAAGTAACACTCCCAAAAACTTCTGTTGTCTTCTGGCTTTTCCAGTTCTGAAGCCTGCTCAGCAGGTCTGATCAACAGTAGCTCCAAATGAACGTACCATTATTATGATTATCTTTCATGATTAGGAAGGTTCAATGCCATAAACCTAAACAATCAGATGTTATTAATCACATATAGGAAATGCAGTATTTATCAGAGAAGGTAGCTTATCTTGAACAGTTCAGATTGCTGACTTTCCAAACAGTAAAGTGTTAGAGATGCAAATAGTTTTAAACAAATAGGAAGGGGGTGGGGGGCGGGGTATGAAGTAAGAGGAAAAGAAAGGTGTGTGAAGGGGTGGAGAGCAGAAGCAACTTAAATGACAATGAAATGGGATAGTAATAAAAAGTTTTCTTTAAAAAAGTTAGACCCATCATATCCTATCTGAAGAAAAAGAGCTATGTTTATTAGCCAAGACAGTCAGTAGTGGAGGTATAGACAACATCAAGAGATGGCATCAATGAGACATCGACAATGGTGGTTTGATGTTTGGTGAAGTAATAGTCCTGGGAAAGAGAGAGTTGCTAGAGAATCTCAATCTTTTTCAGGGTTTGCAACAGCTCCATTCCCAGCAAAAGCCTAGTGAGTTTTAATGACAATGTTTGATCCAAGAGGAAGTGTTAGAAATTGAGGAGTTCGTCATTATGAGTGAGAGGAACAAAAACAGATCCAAAGTAAACAGCTAGTGAGGATGTGCTCAAAATAAAAGAAATTGGGTCAAGGGAGAAAAACTCCTGCTCAAAGATGTGAGCATGGAAGCATTGGAAATGTTTTGCATTATTCTGAGCTCTGAAACCAGCATCACAATTTCATGATTGGCTTTAGACCACCAATCTATCAGCAAGAGCCACTATTTTCTTCTCAGTAATATCCAACTCTGCTCCACCTCATTTCATTTGATGCTAGAAGTCCAATCCATTCCTTTGTCATATCTGGGCTTGGCAATTCTATCACATTCCTAGTCAAGCTCCATCTTACTGCTTACCCAACAGCGTCATGGGAATACACTCACTCAATAGACTGCAATGGCTCAACAAGGCAGGAGTCCGTTCATTTCAAGGGCAATTAGGGAAAGGCAATACCCAGATGCACAAAATGAGTAACGAAAAGACATCAATCCTGTAAAGTTGAGTTGTCCAAAACATTATTTTGGTAATCATTTACCCATACTGGTTCCCAGTTAGCAAAGGGTTAGAGGAAGAGAAAATTGTCAGCAGGCAAGTACATATATGTCTGATATTTATCGACACAAATAACAACAAAAGGAATCAGTCAGTATGTCCATGGCTTCCCCATATAAAGCTTCTGTGTAAGAAACAGGGAGATATCAAAGCTTTCATTACTTCAGTTGCCTGGAAAAGGGAGGGTAGGGGTTACAGGGAAGAGTGGTGGTAGGAAATATTTCACTTAATAGGCAAAAATCAATTTTGATTTTCCACACAAGATGAAAAAAAGGCAAATATAAACTTGCTCCTATTCTTGGTCAACAATGCATACATCAACTAGATCAGCTCACATTTCATTTGACTTAGACAAAAGTTCTAAATCTATATACGAGTAAAAGCAATAGTTGATTTTTCTTCAGCATATCTCATACATACAGGACATAAAACATGAAGACGCTCGAAAGTAACTTCCTTGCGACCCTCACATAACTTGTTAGAAACTGACTCAAACAGGGAGAGTGTAAATCTATCTCCTCCCCAACTACAACATTGCTTGCATACCATTGCACATGCTGTAATGTTATTAAAGGAATGGGTACATTTTAAACTAAAAGCACATGTTAAATATCAGAAACAGCAGGATATTGAATAATTGCAGAATTATTATCCATGCTCAGAAAGAAAATAGAAAAAGAAATGGTGGAAGTGGTCACATTGGGCAGCATTTATGGAAGAAGAACCAGTGAACATTTCAGCTCAAAGACTCTTAATCAGAACTTGGAAATAAAGAAAATAAAGTTGAAGTTGCAGGCACAGTGGAAGAGGGATGGATGAGATAAAGGGTTTATAACCGATAAGGTGAAGCCAGGGTTGCCATAGGGAGAAACCGTAAATGAGTCATCCAAGTCAATAGTGCAATTAAGAGAATCTGAACAAAGGAACATAGAAGTTACGAGGTAAGAACAGTTAGAGATTGAAAATACAAACAAAGTAACTTAAGTAGTAAAATGAGGAGTTGGAGAACATGCCTGACATGTCAGGCTATTCTAATGGAGCAAGAAACTGAGTCAATATAATGGAATGAGTGGCCAGTTCTGATACAGCTGCAGAAAGTGAGTTACACAAAGTTGCAGAATTCTTTACAGTCTGAACAGAGGCAAAGTGCCCAAATGAGGTGATGTTCCTCAAGCTTATGGTGGGCCTCAATATGACAATGAAGTCCATAGGAAGATAGGTCAGAACAGAAGTAGGGTGGCAAATTAAAAAGGCAAGAGCTATCTCCTGTAGACTGAATACAAGTACTCAGCAAAACAGTCACCCAATGTCATCGGTTTCTCCAACATATGAGAGACCACATTATGAACACCAAATGCAGTACATTAGATTGAAAGAATTGAATAAATTGCTGCATCAGATGGAAGAACTGTTAGGGTCCCTGGATGGAGGGAAGAGGATTCTTTTTCGATAGAAGCTGCCTAACCTGCTGAGTATTTCCAGCATTTTAATTCAGATTTTCAGCATCTGCAGTTTTGAGATTCTCAGAAAATGTCAGTCATTTAGTTCTCATGCATTCCTTTAGGGGCAATTACAGAAGCTAAATATCATAAATGTTTGCAGAAGGAAGGGCACCTAATACAAGATGAAGTGGCTCACACCAGGCTTGCCTATAGTGGGTGATTCCACAATGAACACTGGTTTTCTGCAGTCTCTGACTTCTACACAAGTAATCACCTGTGGAAGTTTATGTTCAGCTGGAAGTCAGACTCCAGGAATCTTACCCCTGACCCACTACAGTCCAGTGCACTGCCATATTGTGCTGAAGGGCAGAATAAGTGCTGATTTTAAAATCAGCACTTATTCAGTCCTTTAACTTTATACCAGAGCTGGCTAGCAAAAGAACCACAACCTAATCATAGTCCTGAGAGACAATATAAATTATGGTAAATGATTTAATTATGCTACCATTAAAGTTGTTTTAGTTAAAACATATTATTTAAACTGACTAAATAGTTGCCTCTGAGCAGTTGCAACTGATGAGCTATCAAATGCTATTAAAGCATCCAGGGGACAAGGGAGAGAATCTTTGACAGAGCAAGCAGCCAGCTTGAAGTAAAAGCTTAATTTTGCCTTGTGAGATGCCTCTCAGCTACAGAAGGTCAGCTCAACCAAACCATATCCACACAAGCAACAAGTTCAGGCAGTGGGCCAGATCCAGGATGACCTGGACCATGAAATCGTTATCACAGTGCAAGCATAAACCTTTCCATTCACTGAGCTTCAAAAGCAGTGAAAATAGCTTTCCTGTGCACACCGTGCCTTTTTGCAACAGCAAGATCTCAAACAAGTGTTGTTAAGATAGCTATTGGGAAAGTTTGATTGAAAGATAAAGAATAAATACTTTATTCTTTATCCAGAATAAATTCCCTGCTATTCACATACCAGTGGATCCAACAGAACTCAAGAGTGGAGAATCTAACCAAAATTGCAGCTTGTGCAGCAATCCTTGAAAACTGATTCCTTTCTTGTAATGTTTGTGACAATCTCCACTTGCATCACGACATGCCTTTTCGTAATACCAGAGATCAGCTCCTATAGACACAAGATTTCTAACAGTAAATGTAGTCTCTCTGATTAAATCAGCACCTTACTACAAGGGGCTTTTATCAAGTGGAGTTCCATTCAGTTTGGAGAAGTTTTAGGGGTATGTATACTAGCAAAGTTTTAGTAGACAAGTCTAAAACATCTTTTCCTGTATTTTGTCCATGCAACTAAATAATTTGTGTTCTATTGCGTTGTAGGCTATTCAACCAAGCATGGAGTTTATTTTTGAGATATATTTCAATATAATGCTGACAAAAGTCAAATTAGGTCCATGATCAAAATGAAAGCTTTCACACTAAATTGGTTGTTGTATTTCAAAGTACAGGAATTTCATCTTATTCAACACATTTGAATGCTAGTTGGTGGGAGAGGTTGCTTTTGCACAGCTTCTGGAAGAGCAGATCATCTGCAATGATAGTCTCCACATTACCAATTAAGTACCCTTCTCCAGTTGCCAGAAGTTGCTGTTCCCACATGAAGTGCACAGGGATAGCCTCACTTAATGTAGTCTTAAAAATCTACAAAACCAGACCCATAAGCAATCAGAGATTAGAAAGCCCTAGGACCAATTTAGTTTTCTTCTTATTCCATGGATGATGCCCCAAGCTGTCCCTTTCCCATATACTTAGTCACCAAAACTCAACCATGGTTCCTCAAAAATTTAACTTGCTAAGCCAGTGAAGAAAAAGTAATATTTTGGACACCAAAATACACAAGTTTGTTTCAAATATTATGTCATCTAGTCAACGTGAAAATTCACTCATGTAAAATGAACCCCACAATTTACTTGGAACACTTTGGATATCAATTGATGTTTGGATAGGGCTTTGAACACAATTGCTTCAGCCTGTACACCTCCTTAGAAAAGGCAGACTTTATTCAAACATCTGTCAACGCAGTTGGTTCTGCAATTTTGCAGCTGCTTAGCTGATCAGCATCTGATGGATTCAAAACAAAGGAGCCCTAGTATCTTAAGCTTAGATTAAATGTTACATTTGTCCCACTAAGCAAATTCCAAATTTGAATTAAAACCTTGTCTAAGTTATCCATACTTTGGATAAAAAAGCAACAGCTGAGATTATAGCTCAACTCAAGTCATGCCTTCAGTTTGAAGTGTCCACCCATCCTCCACCACTCAAATTTTCTTTCCTTACTACAGCTTTGACACATTTTCCAAGCACATAGCTTTCTACCACCATAAAGGCCAACAGCTGCAAGGAAACATCACTCCTACCTGCAAGATCCCCTCCAAATTTCAAACTAACTTGGAAATGTTATTCCACTGTTGTTGCTGGGTCAAAGGCATGGAATTACTAGTTCTACAAAATTGCAACACTGTGGTAACCATATTGGCAGCAAGCAGCTCTCCAGCATTTCAAGTGAACATTTAATGAAGCTCGATTATTGCTGGCTTTGCCAATGATTGCCACATTCCAAGCAAATAATGTAAAGTCACTCATATTGATTGAGGGCAACTTCCCCCACATTTATTTTAGGAACTTCTTTGAAATCAAAACCTCAAATTACATTTAAGGTCTGGTTGACAAAACACAAACAAGAGTAGGTTATCCAGCCCTACGAGCTAGCTCTGCCATTCAATAAAATTTTGACTTATCCTGGAGACTGTGTTCATTTTTCTGCCTGATCCCTTCTTTAAATGACTTCCATCCAAAAGCTACTGATTCCAACCTCGAGCATACTCAAAGACTGAACAACTGCAACTCCAAATTAGAGAATTCCAAAGATTTACAATTTACAAATGTTAACAAAAATTCAGTGCTAAATGCGCCAGTAATTTATCCCAAGACTACAACCCTTCCGAGTTCTGAAGATTCCTGGCATCCATCCAGTCTTTTAGAATCTGTAGGATTTCTTCAGACCATACTGAAAGTTTTAGATTAATATCTAGCTTGTATACAAAGCATGAATGATAACTGTAATTAAATATGACTAGGGAATCACCTGCAATTCAGGAGAATGATGTGCATACAGGTTAATTATTTACACAATCTTCTCAATGCAAAAATTAAGATCAAACCAGATCTGAATATTCTTTGTATATATGGAAACAATCCATTATCAAAGTTAATGCTCATAAGCCTATCTTTTCTTAAATAACCAATTTGACTGTCTAATGAACATCCAAGGAAATAGGATATACATCACTGCGGCACACACAATCCACTATTAAGCTTGTGCTAACATGTTATGCACATCCCACCCCCTCCCCAAAAAAAAAGTCTGCCTTGAATTCAATAATGGAGGATAGGTGCATGGGTAGAGGGCAGTGGAGAAAGAAGGGAAATAGATGGCAAAGTGCAAGAGTGTAACATCTTAAAAAAAAAGAGCTATATCAGCACAACCAGCTTGCTCGAAATCTGAGCTCTCAGTAAACGGTGGTAGTGTGTCAATTAGAGTTAATGAGTAATTGGTACAAAATAGGCACAGTTAAAAATGTTAGGAATGTATAGATTTTGGGTTGACAGGATAGTGGTGATGGTGACATGGAAAGAACACTCAGAAGGGCCATGGATGGAGAACTGAATTGGAGGGATGCCCCATCACTATTTCAAGGAACTAGCAAGGGGAGAGAATCTTAATAATGGAACACAGGAAACCCATGAAGCTTGCAAAATTAGTGTAGTGATGCCTTTAATTATGGCAGTTGAAGGTACTAGGAGCATTCCAGGTGATTTGTACTTTTATGTTTAAATAGAGATTGGTAAAAAGAAAAAGGTTGAAGTGCCGCCACAGAAATTCAAAATGATCAAAGATTTTGTTATTGGTGGGATTTCAAACCAAGCTCCTATTAGCATTTTTTTGTTGAAAAGAGGCAGCCACTGAAGCTGACTTCTTAAAATTCCAAACCGAAGCACAAGGGTTTCCAGTTTTAAATGGAAGAATTTACAATACTATGTGTTACCCTAAAGTTAATGTCAAGGATAGGAAAGGGCCACATTTTTTTCTTAGCTTGCTACAAGTTGAAACTCTGTATCAAAATTAAATATTATTTGCACAGTTTAAAACATTGCATCTCTCCTTCATTTCAGAATATTACATAGTAGCTTTAATTTTGCATTCTTCAATACATCCTCACCTAAACTTATCTTCTGGCAGAATACATGCATTGCCTTGTTGAATATGATCACATGCAAACCAGCCAAATCTGCAGAGGACAGCAAACCAAAAGGGCAGGGTGGTAAGAGGATCAGCTGAGTTTATGCAAAGCATAGCAAGGCCACAGATGAGCCAACTTCAAAGATTTTAACTGTTGTGTTTTGCTTTTTGATAAAGTAAATCTAACAGCTTTTATAGAACCGAAGTGAAAAACCCAAGGATGTAAAATGCTATCTACAAGAACCTGTTCTTCGATTGGGCATTGGGTTAAGGATGACTTAGTTCCACTCCAGTTCTAAAGGTGGCCCATTGCAAACTGTTGAACTTGTACAGGGGCTTGTAGGAAAGGTGGAAAAGCATCCCGTTAACGGAAAGCAAAAAGCCCCAGCTGGTTTTCAAACCCCGTTTCTTTCCGCTGTTACAAAAAAAAACATTTATCGTAGGAATTGTTACGTGTGCAAAGGTGATCTCTTAAAGCAAGTCTCACTTGTAAAGGCGGGAAAAAAAACTACCACTGAAAACCACACAATCCACAAGCACTCAGAAAGCCGTTTTGTCCCCCTAACTTTCACTGCCGGTGAATGGTTTTTCATGCTGTACTCTGGCGGTGAGGGTAGCCAAAGAGGCAAGGCTTACGTGATTACCCTGCGTGCAAGACTATGGTTGTGCTGAATCTCTCGGAAACGTCCCTCATTTAACTTCGCTTTCATTGTGCCGGGCAGCGTCGATTAAGTTCTGCTTGGCTGGTGGTTTGTGGGGACCCGGTCCGGTGTGGAGCGGCTCTTTG
>JARFYF010000104.1:77702714-77716249 GCA_030265395.1 Rhina ancylostomus
ATTGGGAGGTTCGACGGGGAGGTGCCAAATTTCTTTAGCCTTCTGAGGAAGTAGAGGCGCTGGCGAGCTTTCTTGGCCGTGGTGTCTACGTGGTTGGACCAGCACAGGCTTTTGGTGATGTTTGCTCCTAGGAACTTGAAGCTCTCACCCCTCTTGACCTCAGCAAGGAAGGAAAATCCGTGCCATGGAGGTTTCGGAAAATGATGGTGAAGATTTTAAAACCTACCATTGCTTAATCCGGAGTCTTTGTTGCTCACTGAGCAGACTGGTCTTGTGTGAGGTTCGGGCATGGAAACAGTGTTTTGTATGATCTCAAGTACTACTGCTGGAAATAAATTAAAACAGACTATATGATCGTGATGAGGTGCTGGAGAAGGTAGTGGTGATCAAGGAGCCGGATGGATAGACTGTTATCAAGGGCACATAGGTTTGGCCTTGTGACTTCCAGAATTGATTTGGTACTGGGAATGGAAAGCTCAGATGATCTTGTAAGAGATTTTGGGTAAGATGGGCACTGCTCTGGGAAGTGACAGCCTGTTCCAGGGGCTTGGAGAGCAGAGGCAGGTTGGAGATGGAGAGAGAGTTTGCTCATTGGATTAGTTAAACTTGCCAGGTGCTAACTGGGTGAACTTTCATGAGTACATAATTGAGTATTATGGAAAGTGATTGACTTTCTAAATTTCTGTTTTTATTACTTTCAGTATTGCAATGAGTAAAGATGAGCGAATAAACCTCCTGTCTTTTACTGGAAGTACAAGTGTTGGAAAACAAGTATCCTTAGTAGTTCAAGAGCGATTTGGTAAGGGATTAGCTGCATCAGTGAGCCCTATGTTTTTTTCTATTGAAGCTGATAACTTTTAAAAAGGTTTGCATTAGTTGTTCATGATTAACAGTTATGTGAAAAATGATTATCCTTTTTTTCTTTACCTTTTAGGGCGACAGCTTCTGGAACTTGGTGGCAATAATGCTATTATTGGTAAAGTATTGAAGTATTTGGAGCATTGTAATATTTTAGCCCAAAGCCATAAAGTCAGGTTGGAAATATTTTATATTTCCAGTTCCTCCATTTGAGCTCCATACTCATCAATATTTGGTAGGCCATCGTCAGATCATCAAAAACTGGATTAATTGTAAATCCACACAGCAATGGGAATGAAGCAATCCTTAATGTGATTGCACTCGAGATGGTGCAGAGCTGTTGCCTGGGATGGAATATTTCAGTTGTGTGGAGAGACTGGGTAGGCTGGGTTTGTTTTCCTTGGAACAGCGAAGGCTGAGCAGGGTGCCTGATAGAAGGGTACAAAATTATGAGAGGCATATATAGGGTAGACGGTAAGAAACTTTTTTTCCCCTTGGCAGAGATGTCCAAGACCAGAAGGCACAGGTTTAAGGTGAGAAGTAAGAGTTTAGAGATGATCTGTGTAAGAATATTTTCACCCAGAAGGTGATTACAATCTGGAAAACACTGCTTGAGAAGGTGCTGGAAGCAGGTAGTTTCACAAGATTTCCGAAGCATCTGAGTGAATATTTGAATTGCCAAGGCATAGTAGGCTATGGTTGAAGTGCTGGTAAATGGAATTAGTATGGATAGGCACTTGATGGTTGGCATGGACATGGGCTGAAGTGCCTGTTTCTGTGCTGTATGACTCTAAAAGGTAGAATCAATATTACTGTGTTTATCATCAGATTAGGTGAAAGTTGATTCCAGTGCCCCATACACCACCTCATTCTCTACTTGAGCTGCTGAATTAACTTGATGATGTACAATTGGAGTTGTGTTGGGAGTTTCACTGTTTAAAAAAAAATCATCTCTTTGCCTATCACTGATTACATGAATAAAACTGTTAAAATGTTGGTCTTTTTCTGTTGTATAGTACATTTTGACTGCTAACTGTAGCTTAGTTTAGTGTTCAGCATGAACTACTTTTAAATAAATAACTTAGTAAGACTTTAAAAAATGGCCAGTAATACATAATGGATGAGCTGAAATATGCATGTCATTCTGCTGATTAAAGCACATTTTAAATATAATTGAAGTTGTGTGGGCCTGCCAACACAGTCTCCGGCCAATATTTGAAGATTCAGTGGGAGTGCACCTCTTAAGAGGTTGCCAGATGTGATGCTAAGTGCTTTCGGTAGCCTTCTGCCCCAGGACATTATTTACAAACTGTGGCTCTAAGTAGCTCCATTAAGGGGCTGATTTAGGAAGTTTCTGTTAGGCTTCATATATTAGGTTCTAGACACATTTGGGTCTGGACTGTAGCAGTGAAGCCCATGTGCATACCTGTGGAGTTGGGCATGCCCTGACTGACGCTTTCCTTCACCCCCTTATGATTGGAATAGCAGAATAAGGCTCAGTCTGTGCAGATGCACATTGCTTCAAGGATGCTTGTCAGAAACATCTTCAAAGTTGAATAAAATAAATTCCAATATTATGCCACGTAATATTTCTGTGCTCTACTGCCCATCTTACCATATGAGTACCTGAGGAGGTTGCATTGTTAACAAGCAGGAAAGTCCTTCAAATGCTCTGTTGACAAGGATCATCTGTTCAATGCAGATTCATTACCAGGTTGGCCTTTCAAATGTCTGTTAACATTTTTTGACTTTAGTTTATGGAAGTTAATTCTAACTTTGGAAAAGAGCATTTGTGGTGATGCTTTTGGCTGCTCACAGAACTTTTTTACTGCAGCAGTGGGCGATCTGGCAGGGTGAATCTGGGTCCGTGAAATTGGGGGGTGGGGGAATAAAAAGGCAGGAGTAGCCAGACCAAGAGGTGAAGCGTGGTTGAGGAGGAGGGAGGCCTATGTAGAAAGTCAAACTCTCCGTGGGTCTTCATTAAGAATAATTGATCGGAAGTGTCTCCACTCTCAAAGTCAAATCAGTTATTTGACTTGCAGCATTGATTTGCTGCCCATACCTGGTTGTGGGTTCAAGGTCACCAAGGCATTTTAATGCCCTGCACAACTCCCAGGTAGCTCAGGTGACTTGTGTTATAGTTTGCAGTACACTGGTAAGCCAGGGAAATTACTAAGGTTGTCTCCACATTTAGCAGCTGAGCATTATGGAATTTACCTCCCTGACTGCCTTTCCAAGTTGCTGCTTAAACTTGCCCCTTTGGTCAAACATTTGATCATCAGCCATTATCTCCTTGTGTTGCTTAGTGTCAAAGTTTTGCTTGATAATCTCCTATAAGCACCTTGAAACATTTTTATTACTTTAAATAAGCTGTATGATGGAAGTTATTGCTGCAGATGTTATACACAACACTTAAAAAGAAAGGGTTAAATATTTGAGTAGAGAAGTATGCAATGATGTAGTGATGTGTAGGAATGGATTTTTAGTTAAACCATCCACCTATCACAATGCTCTGTGAGGGGTGCTCCAAAATCTGAGTATACTTCCATTTGAGCAACCAACTGTTTCATTTGGTTTTGGAGGTGATTTTTGAAATGCAAGTCTAAGAAGTTGTTACCTTCACACAGAACACAAAGGAATGTTTATCTAATCCTGTGGTGCATTACCTGTGTCAGTAATTGTAAAGGTCCAGCAATGTAGTATCATTAGCAGTTTACCCTGGGTGCTTAAAATCAACCCTCGACCAGTTCATTTTCTACTGAAGGTGTCTTCTAACCTGAATAAATTCCAGTAAAGGACAAGATGCATTGGTAAATTGATTTTTAATTACCCTGATTGAATATGGAATATACATTATGTACAGTTTTTTAATTGGCATATGTATCACCAATTTGGAAAAAAATTATCACTATTTGCCACACAGTTGAAAAATCAACTACTGGGTAGGCCAAGTCCCTATATTTTATTTAAATACCTTGTGTCATTTTGACAAGGTAGTTACCCTAACTGTCAGAGTTGCCATTTTTTTTATAAGGTCCTGTATGCTCTCCCTTCCTCTCCCAGCCAGGTTCTGTCTGCTCTCCCAGGTAAAAGATCCCATCGTATTACTTTGAAGAGGAGCCAGGGGAGTTATCTCTGCTGTTGCAATCAATAGATGTTCCTTAACCAAGACCATTGTTACCTTGATCTTTCTGAAACCTTTATATGTAAATTAGCTATATAGTGCTCCCTATATGAGAGCAATAACTATTGTTCAAGAATAACTTAAATAACTTCAAGAGCAACTTCTTCATGCAGAGGGTTGTGCCTATATGCTAGAGGAAGTGGTTATGGCAGATACAGTAACAAACATTTAAAAGACACTTGGAAAGGTAGATGGATAGGAAAGGTTCAGATGGATATGAGCTAAACACAGGCAAATGGGACGAGCATAGGTGGATATCTTGGTCGGCATGGACGAGTTGGGCTGAAGGGCCTGCTTCCATGCTGTATTAATCTGACTATGACTCTAATACTTAATCATTACATAAATTGCTTTAGGATGCTTAAGATCTCAAGGTTGAGAAAGGAGTTTTATGAACCTTTGTTGCTGCTGCTGCCTCTATCTCTCAGTGTAAAACGAGTGGCGTTTGACAAAGGAATTCCAAGTTTGGAAGACGAAAACATTTCAAGAAGCTCGTGTGCCATCTCCTGGTAAAAATCCAGAACTGCAAGACTACTGAATTGAAATTAGATTTGAAGCTTTCTCAATTTGTTCTGTTTTAACTAAAGTTTATTTTTGAGTTCACTTGCAGAAATGCTGATAAGGATATTTCAGTAAATTTTATTTCTCCCACTTTGTTGGAAATGAATGCAATTTATTACATTTGTAATAGCCTTTACAATTTTTTTATTTCTTCCAGAATATGGACAACATACAAGAAATGCACCCATTGGACTTGGTGCAAAGCTCTTACAAATAGAAACATTACAAAACTGTACAAAACATTACATAAAAATTACAAACTGTCATTTGTGGATTGTACTGTATTTCTGAACTCCGGAATCAGTGCTGTTTAACTTCCCCAGCCTCCTAATTAATATGACCTGTATTTTAACTAAGAACGCCCAGTTAATTTGTTCTTGGAGAGCACTTCACCTCATTTTGTTTAAGTGCAATTGTGATATTGATTGTTTGAGAAAATGTTGATAATTCAGAGAACATGTACGTAATTGGCTAATGAGCTTCATGATAATTCATCATCGGTAGGAAGCTAAATGTTTGACCCAAAAACATAAATATGTACACACTGAAGATTAATATACACTAATTATAATTATCTAAGTGTTGAAATGAAAACAAGATTGTGCAGTTAAAGTGTTGTAATTTAGTTTTTTCAAATAACTATTGCCCCGTGTGAATAGAAGTGTTATTCCTAAATGCACAATTTAAAGCATTTAATTGCATCTCTGTAGGTCTGAGCATTGAAGCATCTGACTTCAAACATGTTCATGGGTCATTCTTTAGGAAATCAAGGTAGTCTTCTGGTGTGGTGTCTGGAGACCACATGTCTGATGGAAAATTTTGATGTATATCAGAATGTGTGGGTTATGATTGCTCTGGCAATGTTTGTTCTCTGATTGTATTTCTTCATGGGATTTGACTGGTATTGTCTTTTTCCTGGCAGTGTTTGATGATGCTGATCTAAATATGGTAATTCCATCTGTTATGTTCGCTGCTGTGGGAACTGCAGGGCAGAGGTGCACAACAACCAGACGTCTGGTGAGTTGTTACACCGCAGTTGGTACAAGCTTCCTAGTAAATATTTTCTGGACTAAACAATCAGTCATTTTTAATGTGGTCTTACTTGCTTGAACAGAGAAGAAAGAAACCATTGGCTCAGAGTTCTGTTTAAGAACTGCAATTCAGCAACGTGAATCAGATCCTTCTCTTATTTTTGTTTCTTACAGTTTTTACATGAAAGTATTCACGATGAGGTGGTGGAAAGACTTAGCAAAGCTTATAAACAGATCCGAATTGGAGATCCATTGGACCGTAAGTTTAAAGAAATATTGTTGTTCAGATTGAAAGCCAGTGCTACCAATAATTTATTGGAGTATGAACGTAATCACAATGATTTGTCTCTCATGAAGCTGCTCAGGAAATGCACTGAATTGCCTGCTTTACAATAAAGAGAGGAAACTGGCAACAGTACACAGAACTTACAGGCCAGGATCTCCATTGAAGCAAGCAAGGCAGATAGCAGCAATGTTCAAAATTCAGCAGTGCACTTAAATGAGCCTGGAGGAAAAGTTTGATTTCTCCACCTTGTACAAGAAATAGTTAATAAAATTATTTAATTTCCTCTGGCCACCTGTGATCAAGGTCATTGGAGATCCATTAGTTTCTTTTTTAATTCTTCTGTTTTCCTTTTGTACCGGCCGTTTCTGGTTGCTGTAATGTAGTAAAATTTAGTTAAGATTAGATAGTATAAAGCTAACACTTGCTTTCATAACTATTGAAAGATGTGCCTGTAATTCCTGATGTTTGGACTTCCCATCAACCAGTTATAGCAAACCACCAGCTCACTCACCTTTGTCCCCCACACTGTTTCACCTTGCTTGTTAGTCTTCTGCTTCCAATTCTTGGCCACACACCCCTCTGCTTAGCTATCTGCCAGAGTTGTATTACTGTCTGTACTCTGTCACCTCTTGTGGCCCAGTCAAAAGCACAACCAGATGGAGTTTACCAGTGGTAATAATAGATGCTATAAATTCTGTGTGCCAACTGCCACTTTTTTGTCACATTTTGTACCTACCAGCTATCGCCCAATATGGCAGCCTGCCAACTCTGGCACTGCGCAATCTGGGCCTGGACATCGACAGTCCATAATTACATACAGCTTAAGAGAGAACCTACTGATTGCACAGATTTACAGGGTAGAGCATTTCATATACTGATACCATAAGCACTAGCTGAAACATCTTCTAGATAAACTGAGATCATGTGAGTTCAGCATCAAAATTAAGGGGGAAATGAGAAATATGTAGATGTTGCCAAAAGGTTTACTTCATATCTCCTTACAAGTGTTGAAAAATTATAGCACAATCTGCGCCACACTAATATATTGCTTGTTGGTGATGGTCATCATCTGTTGAAGAACTGAATAGTATCATAACAAATGTATTTCTGTACTTCAGGTTACTTTCTTCCTAAGTCGAGTAAATACTGGGTTTTTTTTGTTTCAGCTAATACTTTATATGGCCCCCTTCATACTAAGCAGGCAGTGGATATGTACAAGAATGCAGTGGAACAGGCTAAACAGCAAGGTGGCAATGTGGTTTATGGTGGAAAGGTAAGACATCTGTCACTAGAGGACATGCATTTAAGGTGAGGGGGGAAAGTTTTAAGGAGATGTGCGGGGCAGGTTTTTTACACAGAGTGATAGGTGCCTGGAATGGGCTGCCAGGGGTAATGATGGAAGCAGATATGATAGTGGCATTTAAGAGGCTGTTAGACACATGAATTTGCAGGGCATGGAGGGATATGGATCACGTACAGGCAGAAGAGATTTAGTTTAATTCAGCATTGTTTGGAGCAGACATTGTGATACCTGCAGTTTGAACAAATAGTTTACATTGAATTGAGAAAGAGGAACGTTGGGATAATTGGTTGCCGATGAAGGATTTTTGATCCAAGGGAGTGAAGTAAAAACAGAAATGAGCAATTTTGGGGAGGTGGTAATGAGCAGTCTTGTAATGGATGAATAATTTTTGGCAGGTCTTCAAATTGTTCAACTGAAGAGTGTATAGTTGATGTCAGACAGGTAATCTGACAGCAAGAGAAGTATCAGTTTCTACTCATCACTCAGTGTAAGCACACTGCACTCATGCTATTTTTTAATGACTGGGCTGTCTTGTCCGGCTTCAGAAAGACAGTATGCCAATCAATCAGTATGTAAGAACATTGCTCAGTTGACTTGGACTGAATTGGCAAATTCCTTCTGTAGGAGAAGCCAAGGGGAGGAATATCCCAGCTTGAATTTGAGTTTGAATCTTATTGTTTTCTTTGTATTTTGTGGTCTGTTGTAATATAAGCAAATGATATGAACTAATATTGATTCTGTTGTATTGTGATAGGCAATTGATCGTCCAGGAAACTATGTAGAACCAACTATTGTAACTGGCCTTCCCCACGATGCAACCATTGTTCATACTGAGACATTTGCACCCATTTTGTATGTTCTCAAATTTAAGGTAAAGTGAGTTTATTGTTTGAAAGAGAGCACTTTAAAATGCAGCAAAATGGAGCATTGAACTCTTGAAAGTTCTGATTTATTTGCATTTAATCATATACCTCTATTTGAATAAAATATTGGCTATAATTAGTGAATGCGTTGTCATAGCTTTTAGTTACCACTTCACTCTAATAAAGAAGTTTAATTATACTCATTTATGAGTCTAATTAAACTTTATTATAGTGTGGTGGTATATGCAAAATCCTTGAAATTGATTCAAAATTAACATGTAGTACATCATTTGGACATAAATGTTCTGTTTTCCTCTTTATATCTCCTATCACTGTATTACCTTACAGTCTGAGAAAGAAGCATTTGCATGGAACAATGAGGTTAAACAGGGTCTCTCCAGTAGCATCTTCACCAAGGATATAGGTAGAATGTTCCGCTGGCTGGGGTAAGCTCTTTAAATTTATTTCGGGGCAAGCAATTTGCAATGATTTACTTGCAAGCTCAGAAGTACTGCATTAGCTTAGTTGCTCTGTAAGAATAAAATTGAAGGCACTTGTACTCAAACCTCCACACAAGACTGATCCTTTCCTTATTGTCTTTTGTTTTAACCTGGCCCCCCTCCCCCCCTCCACCACCACCTCCATCACCACCACGACCACCACCAAGAGTATAAAAAGTGTAAACGTTCAGAGTGTAATTTGTTTTTAAGAGATCATTTTGTTGTTTTTCCATCTGTTGCTGCAAAGTTATGAAATAAAAAGATGGAAATGCATTGGACCACTCAGCATCTTTTTGCTTTGAGTTGATCTCTTATTACATAATTTAACTTAACTTTTTCTTTTCAAATTTTGAATGAGCAGAAATGAAGTTCAGTTTTTATTTCAAACCTTGTTTATTTTGTATTTGGTCTGAAATTGTATTCAACATCACAGTGCAGAAAGTGCAGCAAAACGTGATAGAATGTGGATTTTTTTTGTGGATTTTTTTTAAAGATCTTTCTCGTGTAGCTTTTATTTATCATTTGCTTTCTGGGAGGTACTTCCTAATAATCTTTTTCTTGTTTCTGCTCAGACCCAAAGGTTCAGATTGTGGAGTTGTAAACGTCAACATTCCAACCAGTGGTGCCGAAATTGGAGGAGCCTTTGGTATTTTTTTAAAATTAGATTTGCAGCAGGGACTTTCTTAATTTACATCTTCAAAATTATTTTACTCGTATGTTTTTAATGCATATTAAATATGTTGCCTAAATAATAATCTCCAAATCAACCAAACATAGAACTGTAGTTTGTCATTGGAATACATGTGGCAGAACAAACACACCTGAATTGAATGTTTCAGTAAGGAAATGGGGAATCTACAAAACTATGGAAACAAACCTCTGCTCCATCTAATTGTTCCACAAAATCATGCACCTTGCTAACAGAAGATTCTTTGTTACTCTTCACATGGTATTAAACCAGCTGATTTCTACATGTGGAACTATTATTGCATTACTTAGCTTTTCACTATTTGACATCAAGTAAGTATACAAAAATGAGATCAAATTGAAGTTTCCTTGATTTAGAAACCCACTGAATAGTGTACACATAAACAAAGGCAAGTTTTTTGGCCTTGTCATGTTTAACTCTGCTTTTATGTTTTGTAATAATGAATTTTAAACTACTGAGAGGATCTCTTGCCCCTGTTTTGTTCTATCCTTTTGTGGTAGATTGGCCCAGTGTTCTTCACTCTACGTATGCAGACTCTGGTGGGAAAATCAGTTGCCTTAGATTAGTGTTAGCTCTCATTTTACATTCTGAGACTGATGATTATTACTTATTGAATACATTGAGGCCCTACTTAAATAATTAATCTTTTGATAGCATCTTCCTGCTTTTGGATTTTGTCCATGCTGACATTCACTAATTTCTAAGGAAATTATAAAAAGGCTTGTTTGATACAAAGATGAAGCAAGATGCATCAAGTGTGACAATATTTGCACTTGAGTGCAGTGACGTTTACAGCCTTTAAGAAATGGTTTTCAAAGCTGCTTTTAAACGCTTTAATTCTCGCGCAGCAGTAATCTAAGCAATCAGGTGGAGATTTGGTGACACTTTGACCTTATTGGAGATGATACGTGTGTTTCACAATGGATGTACAGTGAAACTGATAATCCACTATCTCACTTTCATTATTCATGATGGTTTAGCATCTGGCCTACCAGTTTCTATTTCCTGTGTTGCCTTTATACACACCAAAGCTCTGATTCCCTTGCTCTTTAAATTAGCTGGGGCTCCATTTGCTGTGCTCCTTTTAAAAACACTTGGTTCAATGGGAAATTTCTTTTACTACTGTGTAACATTTTATATTAAAATTATGTTTGTGTATTAATGAGAGTAATATACATTAATCCAAAAAATCTGCTAGTCCAGCACCATTAAAGTCCCATGATGTTGTGTTATTGGAGTGTTACTGAATTGTCATTTTTAAGTTGACATCTCTAGACATTATTGATGCAAGGCTCATATTTCAATCTGAATAACCTAAGAAATGTGAATGTTTGTAGGTGGAGAAAAACATACGGGTGGAGGCAGAGAATCTGGCAGCGATGCTTGGAAATATTACATGAGGAGGTCTACCTGGTACGTAAATGGATAGTTGGTTGGCATTGCTCTGAATGACCAGAATGTGAATAGGAGAATAGATAAAAACAATTTTAAAACATACTTAGAACTTTAAGTCTCCAATTTTACATATGAGAAAGAGGAGCAGGATTATTTGAGCATGCTCTCTCATTCAGAAAGGTCATAGGCAATTTGATCATTGGCCTCAATTTAGTAAATGTATCATGTTTCAAGATTGATGTCCTGAAAATTGATGTCCACATTTGAAACTAGAGATCTTTATAATCTGTAAAATCAGCAATTTAAAAAAGAAATACAGTTATCCCATGGGACTTGTCACAGTCTGCATAATGTTATGTTTGTCAAAACAGGACAATTACACCAACTGAGTCCCAATGTATTATTGCGCTGCTGAAAACTGCCTGTGTGTAACTTGGTAAATTGTTGGGAGTCCACAAGGTGCAACCATACCTAGAGGTTGATGGGCTGATGCTCATTTCGAATATCGGTCGGGTTGAGACCCAAAGTCAGTTAGAATGTTTCCTTGATGTTTAACTGTGTTCTTCCTTATTCCATTTTCATAGTTCTGCTTTAAAAACAAAATATACCAAGAAATGCCCTGACGTAGGTTGGTCAGATGTGTTCAGAGCATTTGATACGTGGGTGTATGCATTGCAGGGCCAGATATTCCACATAGTCTTTACTTTCTGATCCTGTTCTTGGAGCTGTGCATGCAGTCCCTGGAATGAGAGCACTAATGCAACCTGTGCTTAAAGGGGGCATCATGACATTTTATATGTAGAGATTCCAACAGCACTGTTGCACTGGACACCTGGACAAGCCTCTGCCTCAGCTTTGGCTCTTACAGCAATCAATAGGGCATAGCCAGGCTGCCTGCGACAGCTGATGCTGGTGGGCGAGATGCACCCGCATCAGCACAGTGTGTGTGGGCTGTTGCCAGGGACTGCTAGCAGCTCTCCTTTGTGTTGACAAACCACCCAGATACTTTGGTCATTCTCATCACCACCTTTTGTGTGTGATGGAAACCACCCAATGTTGAGCATGTTGCTGTAGAGAAGTCAATGGGCTGGGGAGACCTTTGCAGCCAGATATAGAGGCTGGAGTTGGGGGGAAGAACACATTCCTCCCATCAAATCCAACTGAAGGTGATTAGGAAAGCTGTAGGAATTGTGTGGATTGTAAACTCAGGGAGCAGCCACTGCCAGTTGCTGCACCTCTCAATACTGAATGACCATACGTCTCACTTCAACTTGTCCAACAAAAGCTGACCAGACTGTGAGACTGTCAGATGAGGGCAGGGGTTTTTGCTGGGTTCCCAGCACTCTAGTGGGCAGACTGGGAGATGGCTTTGTTTAAGCATAGAAGAGTAAGTACCTGTGAGTGTTGAGATTGGAGCACCAAGAGTGCTAAAGTGAAGCAAGATAGTGCCAAGTGGGGTACTAGGTGCTTCGCATAAGTCTCATATTTTCTGAAACAGCAATAAATCATGCTGAACGGATTGAAAATATTCCCCTAGAACTCGAGGCACTTCCAATGAAAATCCTACTTTTTCATGCAGCCTCCTCCAGCCCTGCCTTTTCCCAACAGCATCTTCCCATCACAACAGACCCACCTGTACTTTTGTTCTTTCTTTTGTTCACAGCACTCCTTGCTCACTCCTGGTATCAGTGCCCATTCCTTCAGCTTCTAGGCTCCATGCTCTGGAGATGCACCTCTAAGATCTTCTGCTATACACTTCCCTCTTGTCCTTTAAGATCATCCTTAAAACCTACAGCCTTGACTAACCTACAGTTCTGATGAAGGGTCTTTGACCTAAAACATTAGCTCCTCCTCTCTTTCCACAGATGTGCATGAGCTTCTGTGTGTTCTCAGCATTCTGTGTTATTTTCAGATTTCTAGCATCTGCAGTTTTGATTCTCAGCTTTGACTAAGCTGTGGGTCACCTCTCCTGATAATAACGTCATTGACTTAGTGTCTACTTCTTTCTCATTTTGCTACGTGAAATGCCTTGGACATTTTTCCACATGAAAGGAACTTTTAGAAATCAATACGAGTTGTTACATGTTGCATATTGCAAATACCAACCTGGCCTATAGATGTCAGCAAAACAGTAAGAAATTTCTTCTGATATGGTGCTTATCGGATTAGGATTTTGTTGTGAAATTTCATAGATAAGAAACATATTTTTGAGTAAAATTGGTCAATCTTCAAGTAGTTAAAAAAAAAACTCATCTCAGGGCCATATATGCATGTGGGTGGAATCTGGCCAATGAACCAAACACTCGTAAACCTTAGCCATCTCAAGAAAATCACTCGTTCAGAAATATCCTTAATCTACAAAACAGTTCACTTTAATCTTGAAGAATCTTAACATGGAAGGAGCTCTTCATGGTTTTTAAAATCCCATAAAATATTGATTGATGTTTTGACCTTTCTAATGCTTTATGCATTTTATTGATTACTTCTCCTATTTTTTTGAATCAATTTTCCAAACCTTTAAGTTGGGTATGTTAGTATAGTACCAGTGCTTTGCGATCACAAATGGAGTTTCTAGACAGGTCACATTGCGAGGAGCTGTTGCAAATTTCTTAAATGCTGCTAATAAGTTAAATGTCTTGCACCAGTGTTAATGGTTTCTTCCTCCTGAATTACTATTTCATCAGTCACTGTTTATGCAAATAGTTGTTTCAACAGTGCTGGCACAAGTTTGGCTCCAATACAGGTTAAGCTTTCATGCAATACCTTGATTTTGATATAAAAACAGAAAATGCTGGCAGTACTTAGTAGATCAGGTAGCATCTGTGAAGAATAAACAAATTGATAG
>JARFYF010000104.1:77728803-77741990 GCA_030265395.1 Rhina ancylostomus
GTTTATGGTGTAGATACTGTTGTGCTAACAGGTTACAATATTTCTTAAATGGGATTAGAAATTGGAAATTTTTTGAGATGTGATTGTCCATATATCAGATAGAAAATTAGGCAGTTGGTACATATCAAACTTAATGGTAACCTGATACGTTGTTTGATTTTCATGGTAAAGGTTAAGCAAATTAAAGTCTTGCTGTGGCAATTATCAGAAGTTGTACATGCCTGACCTACAGAGTTCCTTCAGTGCCAGTGCTCAGCTGGTAATTTAGCTTTCCCTACAAAAATAATATGTACAAGAAGTGAATGTGGCACACTGGTACTAAAAGTTTGCTCTTCCAGCCTGAAGTTAAGGAGACTTGCTTAGGTAAAATAAAGTTCCTTCTGCCAAAATCATTTATTTCTGGATCTGGAATTGAACAAGATATTCCACCTCAAACAGAGACACACAAAATTCAGCAGATGCTGGATATATCTGGAACAATACACAAAAAGTGCTGGAGGAACTCAGCAGGTCAGGCAGCATCCATGGAGGGAAATAAACAGTTGTGTTCCACCTCAAACAACACTCTTTGTATTGTTTCAGGTTTTCTTTTTAAGGTTCATGTAGGCATTACTATATTCAAATCAGAAGTACAGTTGGACAATTTTACATTATTTACATGTAGAGCAAATGCATCAAATCTCCATGTGCATTTACTGCACATTTCAATTTTATAATATATTTCAATGTATTTTCAAGACTCTTGATGTGGTATTCTATAATTTTGAAATAAAAAGTATAGTCATTGCTTAAAGGTTAAAATGGGAATCAAGACCAATCATTTGTTTATTTTTGAGAAAATACTTATTCTGTGAGATGATTAGTTGCTAATTTTAATACAATCAACTGCTGATGTCATATTTGTCCAAACCATTATGACTGCACAAGACTCTAAATATTAATTACTGCAATCATTTATAATGGTAATAAATAATGATGACTGGTGCTGATTTACATTACATATACTTGATGAGATAGTAGATTTGTGGATTATGGAAATAAAATGTAACCATCTGTAATGTCCTGTCACCTGTTTCCTACCCATTTGACCTTCCCCAATGCATAATTCGACTTGTGCCTTTCAGAATCTGGTGGCTGTTATCACAGATATTACGGAGTGACTTTTTTTTAACTGAAAGCAGATAGATGTTGATTAGTGAAAGGCAATTGACTATTAACGATACATTGGGATGTAATTGGGAATTGTAATTTTCACAGTATTTATTTTGCAGGGGCAAATTAACTTAATGGCTATTCCATACACAAGAACACAAGCAATTAGGAGCAGGAGTAGGTCACCTGACCCCCTCAAGCCTGCCCTATCATTCAACATGATGTGATTATGACTCATCTGCTCCAGGCCTCAACTTGTCTTTAGTCAAAGTTCCCTATAGCTCTCAGTTCCCTGATCTTTCAAAAATATATGTCTTTACCTCCAGTGACCCAGCCTCTGCAATCCTCTGGGACAGGGAGTTACAGAAATTTGCCACTTTCTGTGAGAAGAAATTTCTAATCACCTTGCTTTTTAATGACTCCTGCCTTATTTTGTAACTATGCCCCCTCATTTAGAATTTTTCAACTGGGGAAGAGTGTCAAATGCAAAACACTAGAGAAACTCAACAGGTCAGGCTGCATCAATGTAGGAAAATGGACAGTTGATGTTTCAGGTCAAGGCCCTTCATCTGGACTGTCAAGTGTCAAGAGTGCCAAATCTTGGCTTCAAACCATTAATCTTGCAGTCACCTAAATGACCTGAAAATCTAAAATAAAAATTAAAACCAAAACATTATCCCTATAAACTAATAGAATGTCTTCACTATTTGAACATTTCAGGTATTCATTTTTCAGATAAAATGCAGATTACAAAAATGGTTATCATTTCATAAACTGCTGTATATTATAGTTATCTTGTACTATAATAAACCTCTGTATGCATAGAAGAAGATGTATGTGTTTCAAATTAGACTCTTTCAAGTCATAATCTCTCTGTGGTACCTGTGTTATCATTTGATTTTCTTGACAATTGTTATGATAAAGAATCATGACACATTAAATGTATTTGGAAGTCAAGTGCACAGATGGTACAAAGTGGGTGAGTTAGTGTGTTGTGAGGAAGACACAAAAAGACTACAAAATGATCTAGATAGATTAAGTGAGTGGGCGAGATGTAGTATAATGTGGGAACATGTGAGGCTATCCACTTGGTGGCGGGGGGATGAAAAATTAAATTATGATTTAAATGGAATGGGGTATAAAATGTAGTGATGGAAAGGGATTTTGTGGTCCTAGTACAAGAAGCACATAATGATAGGATTCTGGTACAACAAGTAATTAGGAAGGCTAATGGAATGTTGGCCTTTTTCTCCAGTGGTATTGAGTATAAAGGGAGGGAATCTTTTGATGCAACTTTACAAGGCATCACAAGTGGAGTATTGTGTCCAGTCCTGGAAAGCACAGTTTAGGAAAGATGTAAAGGCTTTAGAAAGGATGCAGAGAAAATTAATACTCTGACTAGACTAGAGGGGATGGGTTGTTCTTGTTGGAGCAGAGGAGGTTGTGAGAAGTCCTAATAGGAGTATTTTAAATCGTGAATGGTATAGAGAGCAGGTAGAAACTGTTCCCATTGACTGAGCAGTCAGGAACCAGGAAACAGAGTGAAGGTGCTTGGCAAAAGACCCAAAAGTGTCAGAAAGAAAATCTACCTATTTTTCCCCTGAAGTGAGCACTCAGCCCTGACTGGCCATTCCAAATCATATCAGTGGAGGTGGATTCAACTGTAGTGTTTAAGGAAACTTGATAAGTATTTGAAAAGGGAGAACTTGCAGGGTTCTATGGAGAAGGTGAGGATGTGGGACTAGCTAGACTACTATTATGTACAGCTGGTACACACTTGATGTGCTGAGTGGCCTTCAATGCTGTAAGAAAGGTACTGCAATAATCATGTTCAATTTCAATTATATAGATTAAACAAATCAAACTGGCAAAGGCAGCCTTGTAGATGAGTTTATGGAGTGTATTTGGGAAGATTACTTCAAGCAATATGTTGAGGAACCATCCAGGGAGCAGACTATTTTTGATCTGGAACTGTGTTTATAAAAACAGAATTAATTAATGCTGCTGCAAAACAATGAATTTCATGACATATGTCAGTGACAATAAACCTGATTCTGAATGTTCTTATAGTAAAGAATCTCCGAGGAACAGGTGATCATAGTACGGAACAATTTCAAATTCAGTTTGATGGAAAGAAACCTGAATCTGAAAGTAGTGTCTTAACCTTCAATAGAAGCAGTTACAGGAGTACGAGGACAGCGTTGGCTGAGATGGACCAGGAAACTAGATTAAAGAGTAAAGCTGCAAATATTTGGTAAACGTCAGTAAAGGTTTCTTCCAGTGTGAAAGAAAAGCCCAATGGGAATGATGCAACTTTGTGTTTAACTGGAAAGTTAAGGGTGTATTAAACTGAAAGAAAAGCAGACGATATTGCAAAGATTAGATTCAGGCCTGAGGATTGGGAAACATTCAGAAAGCATTCTGTGTTCTAAAACAGCAAAGGATGATTAAAGATATTATAACATGCAAGAACATAGAGTATGAGACAAAAACAATATGAGTTTCTACAGGTATATAAAAAGGAAGAGAGTTGTTAACGTAAACACTGGTTCCTTAGTGGATAAGATGTGGGAATTAATAATAGGAAATAGAAAAAGTGGTAGGAATTCTAAATAATTATTGTGGATCAATCTTCATGGTAAAAGACACCAAAAGCATTCCAATATATAAACAATCAAGGAGCTATAGGGAGGGAGAAACATAAAACAAACTCTATCACTAGAGACAAAGTACTAGGCAGACTAATAGGGCTAAAGGCTGACAAATCCCCAGATCTGACAGCTACATTCCGGGGTGTTAAAGGAAGTGGCACAGAGATGGTAGATGGATTGGTTGTAATCTACTCAATTCCATGAAATCTGGAGAGGGTCTAGAGGATTGGAATATGTCAAGTGTAACAGCATTATTCAGGAAGGGAAGGACAGAAAGCAGGAAACTATGATGTTGGCATAACATCTGTCACTGGGGAAGGTGATGGAACTCATACCAAGGAGATAATAGTAGGATATGTTGTTTTTAAAAAATCAAGCAGAGTCATGATGGTTGTTATTGAAGGGGAAATGTTGTTTGGCAAATTTACTAGAGTTGAGGATTTGACAAACAGGCTGAATAAAGGGGAACCAATAGATGTAATCATAGAATCAGAGAAACTGACCCTTTGGTCCATCATATAGTATATTTGGCTTTTACGAAGGCCAAGGCTAGGTCGATCATAATGTTATTGAATAAGAGAGCTGGCCTGGGGGACTGATTGTCCTATTCCTGCTCTTGTTTCTTATGTTCTTGTGTTACAGTTCTTATGTAACTCATATATATGAGTTACATAAGCTTTATGAGTTCTATATATGTTATAGAATTCATAATATATATGTGCAAATTTACCATGTGTAGTGTAATTAATATCCCTCAGTGCACATAATCCTGCAGGGAAAAAAATGGATTAAACGGTTTGACTATATGTCATTATGCTAATATTTCCTTTATCTCTGGTACATGATGAGTAAAAGAGACTATAACTACCAAGTACTCATCATGCTATCAGCTTTGGGTTTATGTGGTTTGTACTTGATGGAAGGTGGAAACACAACATAGAGGTGTTTCACAACCATTTGATCTTGGGATATTCATCATAATTAGCTGAACATGCAGCAGAAAGAGAAAAATAAAGCAATTTTTAGGGTCAGAACTGATTCACTGGAAGGTATTTAACATATTAATTAAAAAAGAAGCCAATGTTGTACAAAAGCAAATTATCATTATATCCTCTACAATACTTTCCATTCTAAATTATGCAAAGCTCCACTGAATAGAAAATAGAAGCCACTAATATTTTACTCAAATGTATTGGCATTAGCTAATAGTTAGACTTGTTGAGGCTGAACAATTTAAAATTAAAACAATATTTTGTTTTCCCCAATGTATCAGCATTTTGGTTTAGTTGTTTTTAGCATTATTTGAGTGGAGAGACTGCAGAGATATACTGGAGTTATTTTCATGAATAATCCATTCAGTTTTGATGTTATTAAAACTGTTGTCTTGCACTTGTTGTACAATGACTATGTGGAATGGTTCAATTACCTGTATTTTATTTATGCCTTTCAGTCAGAAAATAAACCCACAAATGATTCCTGAAATGGAATAGTTTCTGGCTACATTGTTGATTACTTTTTCCCTGGACTCGCACTAATGCAAAGCAGTCAGCTTGTGACTAATGAAGTGTCAGGCCCCTTCAAACATGACAAATATCGCCCAAAAAATTTTATTCATGCCACAATGATGGCATGGTTTGCTGCACTGGATTAAACACAATGTTAAATGGCCTTCACTAAAGTCCAAGTATGCATACTGTGAATTGATTAATGGTTTCATTAAAGTGAAAACGGCCAGGTTATCTGCTGGGATAACATTTACAAAGAGCTGGTTTTATTCACAGGCATAATGGGATTTTGTATGCAATTTAATTTAGATGTGAAAGAACTGATGACTTGACAGGCCACTGGCTGTCCAAACTGCTGTGATTTAATAACAAATGATGCTAATAAGAACTTTTGTAGTAGGAGCAACAAAGAGGAAAGACAGGTCTGAAAGATAGGTTGTATTTATTCAAGGTTTATGGTTATCTGAGAGGAGTTTAGAAAATACAAATTAGAAATAAAATGATTCCTTCTTTAAATTTGTATTAAGTCTGGATGCCAGAATGCAGAATTACATTTTGCTGTAGGTGTGAAAGTGAAATTGTATTTAATAGTGCTCAGGAAAAAAAAATGGTGATTATTTATAGATAGAATGTAATAGCTTGTTCTTTTCTTTTTAAAAAAAAAGAATTTATTTTAGCCAATAGTACTTTTTTGGCATTAACTATTTATTGGAATAAATAATAACTATTTACTGTACTAGAAAAATACTTGTTATTCTCCCTGTTCAAAACTATAGAACCTTCCAACAATAATTACATCTACATTAGTATCTTTTTCTAAATCAACATAAGATACAAAGTTATTTTTTTCAGTTGTGGGGAAGAACAGCATTTGTGATCAGCCCCAGGTTTTTTAACACAATATTAAAGAACATAAGGTGCAATATTGGGAACATGACCAGTGAAAATATTCCATTATCGAGTTGTGCCAGGAGTTTATTTGTTCCATCTTACAATTATACAGGTCAGGCAAAATTGTGAATTAAATTAAATTTCAGTTTGTCCTTGGAAAAGGTGAATTCTTTTTAAGAACATCAATATAAATCACACTTGATTAGTGTTAAATCTTTGTAACATACTTGTCAAGTGCTTTGGAGTATTTTACTAGGCTATAGTAAAGCAAGTGTTTGGAAAATGCTTTATTAGTAATATGATCATGGCTGATTAATGATGCCTGTGCCCTCCTTGATTGTGCTAAGCTGTGGATGTGCTTGCTAATGCACTGGTTTTGGATTCTCTGTGAGTTTGCAACAATTGCCCTAATATTTGCAAATCTGGTCACCTTTATCAATGTTGTTATAGGCTGTAAACCCACCCATTGTATCTTAAAGTTAAGTATCCATCTGGGATCTAGGACAATTTACCAGCTTCTCCATTTTACTCTATGATCTTTATTTTGAAGTTTTTTTTTGCTTTTGTATTGTAGTTCATAAGATTCATGGCTCCCTTTTCCTAAAGGTGTCACTGTTGTGTAGGACGAGGAGAATTCATACTTCTAATGTCATAATTGATTTGTGCCATCTATTTGGATAAGGTTGACAGAAAAACACAAAATAATAAATAATCTAATCAGCCAAATTGCATCAGTTCACTAAAATGCAAAAAAAGTTGCTAATAGAACAATTGATGTAAATCAATGGCTCTTACTACATTATTGAATAAAAATCCACTATTCTCCTATTGGTAACAGAATGATTTAATTTAGTACGGTAATTTAAGTCTGTGAATCGTAAAATACAAAAGTTCAAATGTTTGAATAAATAATTGTGAAGTACAGTAGGTTTGTTAGCCACCAAGGACATGTTACCTTAAAGATGATGGCTTATTTCTATCTTAAGGGTGTGTGCTGAATGCTTGTTTCTTGTTACTTGTGCCATTGCTTGCCATCCAGTTGAAGATGAACATTACAAGTAAAAGTTAGGTTCACTTGATGCTGTTGATAATGATGAATTCATATTTTAAAAAAAACTCCAACTATAGATTATAAGAGGAACCCACCAGCATTACATTGGCAACATAACCTAAGAAATAGGAGCAGGAATAAGCCATCTGGCCTGTCGAGCCTGCTCCACCATTCAGTAAGATCATGGCTGAACTGGCTGTGGACTCGGATCCACCTACCTGCCTTTTCCCCAGGACCCTTAATTTCTCTATGCAAAAATCTATCTCACTGCATCTTAACTATATTTAATGAGGTAGCCTCCACTGCTTGCCTGGGCAGAGAATTCCACAGATTCACTACTCACTGGGAAAAGCAGTTTCTCCTCATCTCCGTCCTAAATCTATTCCCCCGAATCTTGAGGCTATGTCCTCTAGTTCTAGTCTCACCTGCCAGTGGAAACAACCTTCCTGCCTCTATCCCTTTCATAATTTTATGTTTCTATAAGATCGCCTCTCATTCTTCTGAATTCCAGCGAGTATAGTCCCAGGCAACACAATCTCTCCTCGTAGACTAAGCCCCTCATCTCCGAATCAACCTGGTGAGCCGCCTCTGCACTGCCTCCAAAGCCAGTCTTGATGCCTGTGCACCTGATCTTCCAGGTGGTAACAGGGTAACTGGTATTAATATGTTAACCATGGTAAAGGACACAATACATTGCTGTTTTATATCATTGTCCATGCCAGCCAAAATGAACCTGTGACTGACTATTTCTACTGCTGCTTCTGAGCCCAGTGGAACAAATCCAGTGCAGTGATTGTGAAATAACTTTAATACACTGGATTAAAAAGTGTAACTGAGTGCTACAGATAATACAGCACAGAAACAGGCCATTTGAACCAATCAATCCATGCAGGTATTTACACTCCACTGGATCTGACTCCAATCCTCCATCCTTGGATTATTAGCAGCTCCCTTCTTCCTCTTGTACATATTTAGCTTCCCCTTAACTTCATCTCAACTATTTACTGTGATAGCAAGCTCCATATCCATATTACTCTTGCAAAGAAGTTGTCTCTGAATTTCCTCTGTGATTACTTGGCAACTGTTTCATAATGATGGCCTTTGATCTTTCTCACAGATAGAAACAATCTTTCTCTGTCCATTCTTTCAAACCCTTTCATAATATTAAAGACCTCCATCTAGCTCAGCACTCAGCCTCCAATTTTCAGTAGAAAAAGAGACCTTGTGTAAGAAATTGGTCGCTGATTCCTGTACATTATTTGAGCTAACAAGATCTTCTACTTGTTTCCCTCACACATCTCCATCACCCAAACTGACCTCCCCTCCATTGACTCTGTCTACACTTCCTGCTGCCTCGGGAAAGCAGCCAACGTAATCAAGGTCCCCTCCCACCCCGGTCATCCTCTCTTCTCCCCTCTCCTGTTGGGCAGAAGATACAAAAGCCTGAGAGCATGAACCACCAGTGTCAATTGCAGCTTCAACCCCACTGTTACCAGACTCCTGAACGGACCTCTCACATGCAAAAGAATGAACTCTTGGTCTCCCAATTTACCTCATCGTGGTCCTTGCACTTTATTTGTCTACCTGTACTTCACTTTCTCTGGAACTGAAACACCATTTTTTGCATTTTTTTGCTTTTTACTACCTTGACGTAATTATGTATGGCATGATCTGTCTGGATGGCACGCAAACAAAAGCCTTTCATTGTATCTTGAGATATATAACAATAATAAACCAATGAACAGTGAGTTGAGGGTGGATAAACTGTGTCTTACACCACAACTGTCATCCGATCACGAGCATGGTGTAGGCTTGATTGACCACTGTGGGTTTGATATGATCGCATTGGTCGGGCAGTACTCAGATCCAAGCCTTGGGCTTTGTTAACACAAGGTACGTTATCTGATGAGAGCACTTTTGGATGTAGACTGATCATCCTTGTGTTTAAGTTGATGGCTCATCTGAAAATGTTTGTTCTATTAATTTGTTGCAGTTTTGTTTTTTAAAAAGAGTTAATGGTGGACCTCGGAGAGGAGGACAGAACCTCAGACAAATTACAGTGCGCTTTCATCCACAAAAATTCTAGAATATAGTATCCAATCTTAACCTTTGATTTATTTTGCTAAACAAGCAAACAAGGTGGAAGAAGTATCTTTAAATACTGTATATAAAATTAAAACTTGAATACATTTATGGTAAACTAAATGCATACAAAACACAGCCCAGCAATTGCACAAACTCACATATACCCATTGAATAACAAGCATAGCCATCATATACATACCTCATATTTCCTTACAATATAGAAGGAAGCCTTTCAGCCCATCAATTTTATGCTAGCACTGAAAGAGATCCCATTTCCCCACATTTCGCTGTAAACTATTCTCTCCCACATTTTTTGCAATTACCTTTGATTCTCCAACCCACCCTACTAGACTAAGTGGTAATTTACAGTGGTCAATTAACATACTAACCAGCATGTCTTTGGGATGTGGGAGGAAACAGGAGTATCTGGGGGAAACATACACGATCACAAGGAGAATATGCAACCTCCAGAACAGACAGCACCAGAGGTCAGGTCAAACCCATGTCACTGGATCAGTGAGACAGCAGCTCTACTAGCTGCGCCACTGAGCCCCTCTAGCTTTCAATCTCCCTTTATCAGTAGTTTCAGGCTAATTTCCCTTTTACTTGTCTGGTGTATGTTAGAAGGATAGTTAAAAATTAAATGGCAGATGTGTTGCCATTGAACCTCTTCTGCTGGTTTCTTATCCTCTGTGTTAATTACTTGCCCATGCTTCTTTCACATGATTACCTTAACTTCAGACAAAATCAAGGTAAACACAAAGGCAAAATATTGCACAGGTTGGAACTCAGAGATAAGATCAGGAAGTGCTGGGATCCTTTTCCCACCTTTCTTCACCTTGCACTTTCACCCCATTTGTCATACAATCTCTCTTCCCTTTTATTCTTTCCTCCTCTGTTCCCTCACTTTGCATATTTTTTCTAATTTTTCTTTGTTCTAATGAAATGGATATTGACCTGAAACATTAACTCAGTTCCTTTCTCCATGGATCCTGCCTGACCTGCTGAGAATCCTCTGCTTTTATTTCAAAGTGAATCATGTTATCTTGCAGGAACATCCCAAAAGTTAACAATACATGTGTCTTTGAAGGCAAAGTATGTACTTATTTCCTAGTTTGCTTTTGCCTGTCCCAAGCGGCAGCAATTTTTGTCCTGGACCTTCTGTAGATAAAGGGAGCTGATCAGTATCCATCCCAAGTGGTGATTATGCATTTGTTTGTGTGCATGCAGATGAGTGGTGAGCTTCTAGGAAACTATTTCATGATGGGGACACAAATAACTGCAGATGCTGGAACCTGGTGGACCCAGGTGAGGAGGGGTGTGGCCATCACATGCTAGCTCTTGTTCAATCCATTCCCTTTATATATTTATACTGGCTATCTCCCCTCCCTCCAGCCCAGATGAAGGGTCTTGACCCAAAACATTGACTGTCCATTTCCCTCAGCAGATGCTGCCTGTCCTGAGATCCTCCAGCATCTTGTGTGTTATTTCATAAGGGGGTTTGGTACGCACCATAGGTGGAAAGCATTCTGCTTGATGTCCCATTGAAAGAATAGCACGACCTTGAACCTTTGGCATAGATTGCACATGCAAGTTCTTTACATGCGAATATGAAAATAAACTCAGACTGTTATTTAATTATCACTGATCACAGTGAATGAACCAAGTCCTCATTTGCCACTGATTTACCGTCTACAGATCTGCATGTTTGTGTGGTTTCCCGCATATCACTGGGAGAGTTCGTAAATGTCATCTGTTTTTCCAGGGTCCTCACCTGTGGTCTAGAGTCATACACAACATGGAAGCAGGCCCTTCAGCCCAACTGGTCCATTCTACTAAGATTCCCATCTGAGCTAATCCCATTTGCCCATGTTTGGCCCATATCCCTCAAAACCTTTCCTATCCATGTATGTCTCCAAGTGCCTTTTAACTGTGGTTAATGTACCTGCCTCAACCACTTCATCTGGCAGCTTGTTCCATACACTGACCACCCTCTGCGTGAAAAAGTTGTCCCTCGGGTTCCTATTAAATTTCTCCCCTTCACCTTAGACCTATGCCCTGTAGTTCTTGATTCCCCAACCCTGGGAGGAAGTAACTGTGCTTTGACCCTATCTGTGCCCCTCAAATATCCAAATATTGGATGATATCCAAATACCCATTTTCTTTGTGTTTCTTTTTTGCACATTACACAGTGCTATAATAGAGTACAAGTAAGATTTACACTGAACCTGTATACACAGGTGCTTGTGCATATCAAAATAAATTCAATTTGACTATAATAAATTTTCTAGAGAACCCTGTCAGTTTAAAGGGGGCAGGAAATATACAAATACTCCGAGCCTGGCCCTGGCTACAAAAGTGCGCATTCATCCTACCTATGCCCCTCATGATTTTATACAACTCTGTAAGATCACCCCTCATTCTCCTACACTCCATTGAAAAAAGTCCCAACCTGCTCAACCTCTCTCCATAACTCAGTCCTTTGAGTCCCAGCGACATCCTCGTAAATCTCCTCTGCATTCTTTCCAGCTGTGGTGCCTGATGAATCCTGTTTGCTGTGAAACGAATTGCATTTGATGC
This sequence comes from Rhina ancylostomus, assembly GCA_030265395.1. NCBI lineage: Eukaryota > Metazoa > Chordata > Chondrichthyes > Rhinopristiformes > Rhinidae > Rhina > Rhina ancylostomus. The sequence goes on from JARFYF010000104.1 coordinate 77,740,719, forward strand.
CTTGTGTTGATAAATAGTGAAATTTCAGTAGTTGGTGTGCAGGCAGAGCCGAGATCAGGGTTGGGAACGCCAGCGGTCAGGAATGAAGTCAGATTTGTGTCTGGAACCAGGGTCTGATGTGCTTGTGTTTGTTTTGACATGCTGAATCCTGCAAACTGAACCTGACATTGGAGCTGCTATATCCATGAAGGGTTTGACCATATAGATCGTTGCAACCTCAGTGTCATTGCCAGCAGCTTTGGTGATATCCCTGTTATTTTTTTGTTATCCATGGGAAGCCGGTGCCCTATCTCTCACATATAATGAAGACTCTAAAAGATCTATGACATCATCAGAAGGTCAGGGATTTCTCAGTCCCCTTCTGTTAATCATTTACATTTTGTGGGAGCTTGCTATGCTTGGTGCCAACCACATAGCCCATTTGAGAACACTGACAACCTTTCAGAAAGAATTTATTGCTGTAAGGTGTTCTGATGGCACACAATATAAATGCAGGTTCTTTCTTTCTAATGCTGATTTCACCAATGTAACCGAATAGGTGGCAGGTGCTTAATTCATGTTCCTTTTCATTGGTCATGCAGTTTTATTGCAGGCATTAAACATAACGAAAGATGAATAACCTATTAAGATAACAAATTGGAACCATACTGATTTTGATAATACCTCCCATCACAGTAGACACATGTCCTAAGAATTTTCTGGAAAATGTAAGTCAAGGAGCAATAGAGTAAATTCACTGATTGCACACTATCAGCAGAGAGCCAGATGCAACAGGAGCTGGATATGGAAATGAAGCTGGAGTGTTAATGGCTGACAGCAGCTCTCAGACCCTTCAGCTGGTGCACTGTTACACTGGATGTTAGCTTTTCAATTAAGGAGCAAATGTCAAAATTTAGCACTAATTCACACTCCCAAGGCAAACCTAAATGTTTGAGAGTGATCTGCACCCTCAACGTGTACCTTCCCCCTGGGAGTGTAAATTTGTGCTAATGGTGGAACGCAGAATGAAATGTCCAAGTTTATTTTACTGACTTCATGATGCCTAGGTGAAATGAACCCTGACCTTCTATCATCAGCATACATTGTCTCTACTTTCTTCTGTACAATGTAAAAACCTTTGTTGGTAGTGCCCAAAATGATGATGGAATGCTTGTGAACAACATCATATTTCATTTAGAACCAATTCTGATCAATGCACACTTTCGGAGAAGTCAGGAGTTTGGATCAGTTGCAAGTGCTGTTCTCTCACTTATTACGTGCTGTTTAAGAAAT
>JARFYF010000104.1:77742090-77757755 GCA_030265395.1 Rhina ancylostomus
GTTCCGGCGACTTATCTGACTTGATGCTTTTCAAAAGTTTCAGCACTTCCTCTTTCCTAATATCTACACGCTCAAGCTTTTCAACCTGCTGCAAGTCCCCACTACAATTCCCCAGTTCTTGGAGTATGGAAGTATTGGAATTATGGTGTATAATTGACATCCCTTTTGTTGAGATTGGTGTAAAACTAAAGGAATTCAACCCAGCACCATCCAAAATGTTAAAGTTCAGTGCTTGTAACCAGGGTCAGTGGAGGCAATTGGAGATTACATCATTAGTAGGGGGATGTAGCAAGACAGTGTAATTTTGACTCTTTCTTGACAAAACTCTGAAGGACAGATTAGTGTGTGCATTAGGGATAAGAGAATGCACGCCAAACTCTTCAATGTGCAAGATGTGGTTGTATTTTCTCCATACAAGTCACAAAGTGTATATGACCTGATTTTTGGGAAGGCAATGAGAATTGCAGTTTTGATGGAAATGGAATTGAGAAATAGGAAGAAATTTTTGTCAGCTCAAGGTGCAGATGTGAGTTTATCAAGTAATGTTCCAGGGCAGATGTGGCAGCATCAGCCATGTGTTCTCCATCAGGCCATGGCTAGGCAGACATTAAAAGATGCTTTTGGTGAGAAACCTGCTAACCACAGGAAGAAGAGAGATTGGAAATCTAAATCACATGACAACAAAAAGGCATTACCATGCAGTTCCATCTGCTCATTTAAAGTAACCTGCTGTTATATTTGTAATAAAATTGGACATCTGGTACTAGTTTGTAAAGCCAGGCAGGATGTGGCTGACACTGAAAATTGTAGCCCACAGTTCGTTTGGAGGTAAGGAAATACACTGATCAAGTACACCTAGGGCGATGCTCTGAATACTATTGAAACTAATAATGATATAATAAAGCGTGCATGTTGAATGGTATCCATGCATCCGATGGCAAAGTGGCAAAAGACTACAGTTAGACCATAACTACCCTGAAAGTAAATGGTCAGGGTATTGTTGTGAGCATGGATATTACAAAAGTAATTGGGAACTGGAACTGGCAAAAATATAGCAGGCTGTTCCCAGGGGCCGATAGTGTTAGGATTAAATTGCAATAGGGAACTTGGATTTGGTAATTAGGTGGAAAACATGCTCTCTGTGCGTACAGCGGAGACATATTTTGCCTTTAGTTTGACCTTTGCTGGACTTCTTTCTTTGCAGTAGGTGGGAGAGGAAGGCACTGAGCAGTGTCAGGCTAGTAGATGCTGTAACAAAGTTTGCAGAAGTGAAAACCTTCCAGACTTGTCACTTGTGGAATGTATGTGAAAGAGAAATGAATCTTGTGCTGATAGAATACAAGTCCTGAAAGCAAATGGAATGTGTCTTCTACTGTGAATGGTTTGAATGTACAATGTTGTATGTTTGCAGATTTTTATGAATGAAGTATATATTTTGGGAGGGGCAAAAGCTCACCAGTGTAGCAGGAGAGATGGAGCGGTGACCAAGAATAACAATCCAGTGATCTTATTGAAGCTGAAGAAGGGCAGCAAGGTGCAGATTGAAGAAAGTCATTTTGATGACAGAGACTTACAGAAGCTATGGAAAGTAAGGGGCTGTAAGAATAAAAGCCTGCACCATTTGACCATTTGTGTATATGTTGGGGCCACGGAGGAGTTGTGAGACATTGAATGCAAGGAAAAATACAGCAGCAGCAGAACCAGAGAACAACAGAGAGAGAAGGGGAAAAGCTGGTGAATCTGGAGTAGTTTCCAATGCACTGACACCAGAAGGGAGGCCCAATTATGGTGAATGGAGGAATTTGATGAAGTTATGGATATCCAATGTGCTGTGAAATTGTAAATGTGTGCTTCCACAATGTGTTACATCGTGAATACATTGTGCACCAGACAATTTGGTGCAAGACCTTTTCAGGAAGATTGAAGATCTGGGTTCACTGTCTGCCAGTGCAGAATTAGAAATAGGAGGCAAACATGAAGAGCATTATTTGAAAGCAAAGGACTTACCATTCTAACAGTCAGAATTGTCATCAGCAAAAACAATATCAATGTTTACATTGGGACCAAAGATTTGTTAATAAAGCACAGTACAGTGGCATGTCAGAATGGGCAGTCACAATAACTGAGGCATCAGCTAACATAACCATGGGATGCAAAGGCAGGAACGTGTCAAAGATGTCAGAATGATTTAAGAATGTAATCCTGAAGATTAGGTCTAAAATACATTATCACTAACCCAGCAGAGAAAAACTAGAGAATGCAAACTATAGTGGGCACCAAGAAAGGGAAATGAAGGGAATCCATGATTAGAAAGCCATCCTGGATACAAGAGCTCAACAGTGATCCAGAACCACACCAAAGGTATGAATTATACACAAGTATCTGTAAAAGGTTGCTTCCCAAAGGAATCTAAGGTAACAGTTCAAGTGCAGTGAAACAACAACCCAGGAAGCTTGTCCAGAAGTCTCAACAGACTCTGTCACAACCAAACAGTGAAATAGATGACAATGGTATAAATAGAGCTGCTGACTTCAGGTGATGTGTACTTTAAAGAACTATCTGTTATTCAAGAGACTCTTAGTGCTCATAAAACTCTTGAATGATCCTGAACCAAAAGCAGATAGATGAATTACAGGAGGATTGTGCATTATTATGAAGTCCCAAGCCAGAGTCAGATCCCCTTGAAGATGTATAAACAGGCATAACATGATGGTATCTGCTTAGCATCTTGCAGCTAGAATAAGACGGGGCTTTGTAATATCCTACTGAAGTCTGTGGCAGCAATCCAAAATGAAAATACACAGGAGGCTGTTCCCATCAGCAGATGATTCAAAAGTCAGGGATCACAGAATTGATGTTTTGGGTAAAAGATACAGGGGAATATGAGGGAAAACATTTTATACAGGGTAGTTATGATCTGGAATTGACTGCCAGATCACTGCTTTCAAAAGGAAATTGTATCGGTATTTGAGGGAGAATTTTTAGGGTTCAGGGGGTGGGGGGAGAATTGCAGAAATATGTCTGGAATTGCTCTTCTCGGAACTACCATTCACTAAATGCATTCATTTGCCTTCTGTGTTCTAATAATAAGATAGGAGCAAAACTCTATCTTTCATCCAAAGTCTTGTGGTCATTAACTATCCCATGCTAAGCTCCCAAAGTTTAAATCCAATGCTCTGACCTATATTGGTTATTTGTCCCTGAGATATCCAATATTCTTGTGCTTTGCTCACCCTATTTTGTGTTCACCTCCTCCATCCCTCCATTACACCCATTCTGCAGACCTGGATCCAATTCTTTTGACAGACCACATCCCTTCAACAATCAAAGTCCCACAATGTGGAATTCCCTCTTTAAGCCATCTGGCTCATTCTCCACTTTTAAGGTACTCTTGTGACAGACTGCTTTGACCGAGCTTTTGTTCCCCACTCCTAATATTAACTCAGTATCTAATATTTTTGATCATGCTTTTACGAACTGTTATGGGATGTTTTTTAAAATTCATCACAGTGCGTGATATGTTTAAATACAGCAATGAGGGGGAAAAAGGTGTGTGTGTGTGTGTGTGTGTGTGCGCATATATATACGTGTCTTTATACATGTGTGTATGTATGTGTTTAAATGAAGATGAGTGAGATGTTTGTGTTGAATATTAACACTGTCATGGTTCTGTTGGGTTGTTTCTGTGCTGCAATTTTTTTAAGATGCTATGTAAATTCATTGTCTTGTAGTATTGTGGAGCAGAGAAAAAAAATATTTTAATTTCACATTTGCGGATGAGATTTCTTAACTCACAAAGCAGTATTCACTGTTTGTGGTATTCTAATTGATCTGTATGGAGTCTCCATGGCATTTCGAAATGCCACAGACTTCAGAATCCAGCTGAAGTAAAGAATGGAGATAATGGACCTTTTTAATACTCCTGTCGCATTCTCTAAATTGAAGAACTCAACTGTAATTTTATCTCTATGCAGGAAAATTACTTTGTGTTTCTCTTAACCCCTTTAACCACTAGCTGCTACCTAAGTATTTGGGTGAAGCAGTTTTTTTTTCTGGAGGAATGTTGCTGTGCAAAACACAATTGACCTTAGTAACATTCTACCCCAATGTTACAGCTGAATATGTTTAGTAGGTAATTGCTCTGCAGCCAGACAGGAAGGTACTATGAGATTTTTAGTGAAATATTTCTGATTTAATGGAGTATCTTCACACGATGAGATTACTGATGTTGTCCAGAACTTTCAGTGAACAAACTCTATATCACATGTGCAGGTTTACTGTGGTATCCAAATTGGGTCATCTCAAAAAATTGAGTTTCACTCATGCAGATCTGTCACCAAAGGAACAAATATCCAAAGCAAATGTAGATGGTATTTGCAGAGTGAAATATGTCAGAAAGTCAAACTACTATGTCCTCTGTGGAACTTCACAAGCTAGCAACATTCACCCAGAAAGTCCGAATGGCTTTACAGTGTGCAATTGTAATTTAGAATCATGCTGATCCTTTGGGTTTTATCTGGTGAAACATTAAAGTGGACCAAGACTACTAGAGGGAGATATTGATTGCTATCACATCCATATTTTTATCCTTGTAGCCGTTTTGATGATACTCAGCTGGGTGGTAGTGTGAGGAAAAACATGACATTTCATCCTCTCAGCCAAATTGCTAATATAGATCTTAAAGCCAGGGCCCAAGCACCAATCAGCACAGTATCTCACTAGTCACATTCTGAGAAGGATCTATTTAGTCTCACTCTTTTAGTTTCTTTATGTTTTATAATCAATTCCCAATACGTGTCACCACATTATCCCCAATTCCATGTGTTCTAACATTGTTAACCAAGCTCCTGTGCAGAACTTTATTGAAAGCCTTCCGGAAGTTGTACTTCACCACATTCACTGCTTCCCTCTTATCTATTCTACTAGTTGCATCCTCAAGGAACAACAGATTAATCAGACATGATGTTCATTTGTCAAACAAAAAATCCTATTCACTCTGCTCAATCCTGTTATTCTCTTCAAGGTGTTCTGTTATTGCATACTTCATTATAGATTTCCAGCATTTTCCCTACCACTGACCTTGGGTCAACAGATCAGTAGTTCCCTGTTTTCTCTCTCCTGTCTTTCTTAAGTTGTGTCACCACTTCCACAGGAACAACACCAGAGTCTACTGAACCTTGGAAAATGATACCTAGAGCTTAAAATATCTCTAAAGCCACCTCTTTTAAAACTCTGGGATGTGGATCACTGGGTCCTTGGGATTTATCAGCTTTTAAGCTCACCAATTTTTCTGCCTAATAACCAGTTCCTTCAGTTCCTCATTTTCACTAGACGCTTGATTCTCTAATATCAGTCAGGGGTTTTGTGTGATTCCTCTGCTGGTTCTTTAGTCCTCATTATAATTCTCCTGTCTGTAGCACACCTATGTTTACCCATGTACTCATAATCTCCTCAAGGCCCTTGCACTTTATATTATTCACCTGCACCGCACCTTCTCTGTACCTGCAACATAATGTTCTGCATTTTGTTTTCTTTTTACAGCCTTGATGTATGGCTTGACCTGCCTGAATGACACACAAAGGTTTTTCAATGTATCTTGGTACATGTGACAATATTAAACTGATGCCAGTACCCTTGCTCATTTTTACTTACCTAATTAAAGTTCCTTTATGGTCTATTTTGCTTTCTTTAACACTGGATCTTTCAGCACTATCTCTAGTCTGTTTGTAGGAAAATCAACCTCTGCTACCCATATTTGCAATGTTTGTATCAGTTTTTTTTCCTGAAAGTAATTCTAATAATACATCTACTGTGGCATTCAATTTAAATGCTTTATTCAATGCCAAAATTGTACTGGGACAGGATGATGGCCTGTTACGTTCTTGAGGTGGTCACTGTTGTAATTGTAGACTTGGGTCTAGGAATGACCAACAAGGGTTTGCAGTTGGTGACCAATGTGAATGATGTACCTAACAGGAAGTGCTGCACCCATATGATCTTAAATATGATTGCCAGGTGTTCATTTTTATCTGAGAATTGTTTATGCTCTCTGTTAATGTGCACATTACAAAGCAATGGTCATCTCTGAGCCATTATCTGCAATGAGGTTGGTGGTTGCACTGATTCCATAATTGGAGGCATCACACACAAACCTTAGTGCGAGCATGGTATTGTTATGTAACAGAGGGACTTGCTGGTAGAGTTTTCTCCTGACAGTGCCTTCTATTGTTCCTTTCACTGTTGCCATGCTTCATTTGTCTTTAATAATTGGTATAGTTGTGTCAAAACCTTTTGCAGTCTGTCAGTAACCTGGCATGATATTAGGCCAAACCCTGGAGAGATCAAAGTTCAATAATGTCCTTGTTTTTTTTCCCCTTTTGATTTTGACAATAGCCTTAATCTTTTCCTTTTATAAGTTGCATCCAATCTCAGTGCAGTTGTTCTTCTGGAGCTTGACATGATGCTCAGGAAACCTTCTGAATATCTTCAAGTGTTTGGAGATTTTTCTCCTCTGCCAATTGCAGTCAAAACATTTTGGCGGAATGCCAGCAATCGAGGTTTAATTCTGGCCGCTGTCTGTAAGGAGTTTGTATGTTCTCCCTGTGACTGCGTGGGTTTCCTCTCACATTCTGAAGATGTACGGGTTAGTAGGTTAACATTGGTGTAATTGGGTGGTACAGCCTTGTTGGGCTAGAAGGGCCTGTTACCATGCTGTATAAACAGAGATCTGAAAGATTTTATGATGGTGAATGTATAATTTTCCCTCCCAAACCTTGTTCACAGTGGCCTGAAATATTTCAGTGATGACACCATGCTACAAGGCAGCATGGTAAATGTATGAAAGGACCTTGTGTATTGATTGTGCTGGTTTTCTTTATCCACATTTTAGTTGTGCATGTACCTGGGACAGATGCAATTTGATAAAGGTCATGGGCACTGCCAATTTGGCACTCAGTTTCTGTAACATGGGCAAAGAGTACTATTGATTGACTATAGTGGTAAGAATAATAGACCCCACAAAACCAGAGAGTTCTTATTATCTGTTCTGGGCATCATGACAAAAAGGGTGTGGCCAATCATTCTGTGTATTTTGACAAACACAGCATTTGTTCAGCTCCATCTCTACCTGAGCCTTCTGCAGAAATGGCACTAGCCTGGGTCTGCAGTAAATGGGCATTTGTCTTAATACATGTATAAGCCTCGTGCCCCTTAATGCTACCTTTTGATCTAGAAGAGGAGGTTGTGAAGTGTTCACATTATGTACATTCTTCCAAGCCAAATTTTTGCTAATGAAGTAAATCTGTTTACGTATCTGATTGGTAGCTTTACTTTTTGACCCTTGCACATTGCATCTGGTGTAAGTTTCTCAGCATCTCACCAAAATGTCTTAAAATTTAATGTGCTTTTTGTTAATGTACACAGCTTTGTCTATTATCAGCTTGTCAGCAGCTGTACCAGTGTTCATGTCAATAAACTGGTCAACAACTTTCACTTTAATTTTAAAATTGTTGCATTTCCTATTGTGGCCCATATGTTGTTTAAGCTTCACTCCTTGAGCTGCTCATCAACTTTGATATTGTGCAAGCCCCTCCTTCATGGTTTTCAATTATTAGGATTGATCTATTATGAGGGCTTCTGGCTTGCCATCCTGGGTCAATCCTTACACACTGACCTTAAACTCCCTTTTTGCAGTTGAAGCATTTTGCTCTTCTAAAGTGGTATGCCTGTTTTGGGTGGTTTTCATTAAATTGTGAACAAATTTTCCTGCTGTACTCAACTTTCATGGTAAATGCAGTTTCAGGCTTGGTATTTGAACTCTCGCCTTTGTTATTGCTCTTTACCCAAAGACTTTATAACACCAGTGTTATGTACTTGTTGAAATTCTTTGGTGTTTTTAGAAAACGTCTCCATTGGTGTGGCTATTTTACAAGCACACTCAAATGTTGAACCTTGTATTTTCAGTGATTAGATTGAACTTGCTCAGTTGAACACGAACTTGTAGCAGTTCAAGAAAGTACTAGACACTATAACATGGCAGATGGAGTACAATGTGGAAAGATGTGAGGTTATGCACTTTGAATAAAGAAAAACTGGAGGGACAAGCGAATCTTTGGAATTCTCTGCCCGAGATAGCAATGGAGTCATTGACTTCACTCAAAATTGCATAAACTTATTTTTTATATTAGAATCAAGAGCTGTGGGCATAGAGCAGGAAAATAACACTGAGGCAGAAGATCAGCCATGAGCTTGTTGACTGGGGGAACAGGGTTGGGGGCCTTGAACTACCCCATCTCGTGTCTGATGGAGATGTTTTTAAAGAAACTGAAAAGCGTTTGTGTTTTATCTATCTTAGTTTCCAAAACTCCTCCTGTAGGTGATGTTTTGACTCCAGTCTTGCACTCTTGCTTTAGGCTACTCACTGATCTAAACAATAGTCTTTCATGTTTCGGTGCTTGAGTTTAATGGAAGTACCATCACCTTCAGTCTGCATGTTGAGATTACTGTGAATCACCCAACCACTACAAGTTTACAGTTGCTGAATGTAGGCAATGATTTTTTTGCTTTAGGTAGCATCAGTTTTTTTTTGTTCTGTCCCTATCACAAGTGCATATTGCTGCATTCAAGCTTAAACATTTACTGAGATGTAACACGGAAAATCTGGAGAGCTGATGTGTAATTAAAATAGAAAATACTGGGAGTAGGTCAGGCAGCATCTGTGAAAATGGAAACCGTTAACATTTTGGGTTGACCCCTCACCAGAACTAGGAAAAATTTAGAAAACAGGTATGGGTTTAAGTTGCAGGGAAGAGTGGAGGGAACAAAAGGTATATCTGGTAGGATAGACTGGCACTGAAGTCTCAGAGGTTCTTCTCAGACTGTGTACAGTACGTGATCAAATACATCATACAATATCATAATTTATGCTCAACCAATGAGATCCAACTTTCTTATTGACAAAAGCAACTAACAGCTCATTATGAATCTTCAATAGCATTGCTTTATACTATATATATTATACCAGTTATGAGATCATAGCAAGCATAAAGACAGGCAAACAATAATAATGGATGGCCTTTATTGTTGAGGTTTAAGTGCAACTCCATCTAAAGGCAACCAGCAGACTAAAATGGTCAGGGTTCCAGGTTTCCTTGCATTTCTCACTTCTGTATGTCAACTGGCCAAATAAATTATAGCATGAGTGGTATCATGATTAAATTTTCACTTTGCAAAGATGAAATTTTTTTCAATGTTTTGTTTGAATTAAAGCTGCTGTAATTCCTGTATTTTGATGTTTTCTCCATAAATAGTTACAGAGCCTAGGGCTATAATACATCTTTCCTTTGTGCTCTTGGAAGTTTGACCTTGCCCAGAGAAGAAAAGGAAGAATAAGATTCCTGTACTGACAAAGGAATCCCTCTGGATTCAAGTAAGATTTGCAGGCAAGTGACAAGTATGTCCAATTAGCTTTGTAGTACTTTTACATATTATAATAGATGCTGAATATCTTTATAGGATATAGTTTTTGTTTTACAGCTGGATTTTGTGTGAAAGGAAACGTGATTTAATTGTTTTTGCTATGTACTTAATGTCAAGCCACACACAAATATTTTTACCCCACTAATTCTGAGTGCTGGTTTGGGAGAACATTGGGGTGGGAAGAAAGGCAGTGCTTATGTGTAATGGCACTATTGAGTCATGATTTTGTACTAGCAAAATTGTAAAATGTGATTTGCAACGTTGGCATGAAGAAACTGCATGAATGTAATTACACTAAGACTGTAATAAAAAAAATCACAAAACCTTCCTTTAATTTTAAACTTATTTCCTCCTAGCAGTCAGCTTGAATAATGCAAAAACAATCCCTTAAATATGGCTGTCCTGTCAGTGGAATAATTCTCTCTTAATAAATGCTTTAATATGTTTGTTTAATTTATTCTTGGATTATGAATATTGTAAATCTGCATTAAGTGGACATTGCAATCTCCAGTATTAACCTGCTGCAGTCTCTGCTGTTGTTAGCTGGTGAATTCAGGATACTCAACAGCAACATAAAAACAGGTGAAGGAGGTATCCTAATCAGTGGCTCGTGTAACTTGAATAGCTTGGAACTACCTATGATGCTGCTCATTTTTCTACCCCCCTCCGTTCGGAAAGAGCTCAGTGGGCTATGTGGTGTTACTGAAGGAATTCATGTTAGGTGTCTCAACTTTAATATTGGCCCACAGTGCAAGTGATGCAGCTTTTCTGATTAGTCTATTATTTTAAAAGGGTTTATCACTCCCAGAAACACCTTGCATTTATTTTGAATCAAAAAGTACCTTTTAAATACCCAGGCAGGAGAACCAACCTTTCAAAGAGTGTGGCTGAATGGCATTTTTTGAGATTTCTCACAATTGTATTTTTAATAGAAATTAGAACAGAAGTTGTTTTTAAAAAAAAAATTCAAGTCGAGTCACCCACTGTAGTGCCATCGTCAGTCTCTGTTGCCAGCTCCTTCTAAAAGTACAAGACCCACCTCTTGAAAGCTGTTTTTACCCATCCTGGCTCTGGTTTCCTCCTCCAACTCATTCACATATGATCTATAAAACTATCTGAAACATCTCAGTGGAAATAATGATGCAATGTTCTCATTTTCTTTTTTAAAAAAACCCACCACCACAACAGTTCTCACAAGTTCACTGGGCAAAGAGACAGATGAGATTGTTGTGTTAGGTGTCATCTTGATGAACTAACTGGTTGAAAAAAAATTGTTTATTAATATTATTCTGATGTATACAAGTAGAATTGAACTCCAAATTAGCGTGAAGCACATTTCAAATTACTAATGGCAAGCAACTATCATTAATTGGTTTATAATGTGCACACTTAGTCAGACAATGACCACCAGTCACAAGTGAGATACTGTAGTTTTAAATGAATCTAATTTTTAGTGTTTGTTTTGACAGTGGATACCAATACAAGGAGGATACTATTTAGAAGTGGAAGTAAAAGGCTTTGACCATCATATAGAAATATGCAGAAAATGAAATTCTTAAATATTATAATACAATACATACTAAATCTCAGCTAGAATATAGAACACTTACTGTAGAAGCCATCTTACTAGTTCAGTTATTTTGTTAGAAAAATTACAAAACAATGTGCCTGCTTATGCATCTTTTATAGGATACATTCTGATAACAGCACGCAAACTTTAGTTACAAAGATCAAAGCAATCATTCTGACATCTTTTCTATTTCTCTTAGCATCTTCAATCTGTATTGAATTTCATGAAACTACAGAGCCTGCAAGAAAACCTCAAATGTCACAATCATTAGAGCTTACCATAAAAATGAAACATTAGTGATTGTAGTCACTAAGGAGCCAGAAATTCTCCATGGAATTATTACTTAAAACTGTAACAGAGCCAAGTAGTAGTGGATAGAAATACAAACCTGCAGGAACTAATGCATGCACATTTGTGCTGCTACATGAAGGATGCCTATATTCAAAAGCTTAAATCCATTATTTACTCAGATGCTAGAATGTGATATTTTGTCAGTATACTTAAATGACCTATCCTCCTCAAATAATCGGCCTTGTAAAAACTCTTTACCATTCCCAGAAAATGCAGCATACCAACTTCAGTTTGGATCCCAACAAAATGTTATTTGCACCTTCCTATTAGAAGATAAAGTCACTTATGGCATGACATCCTGTTGGAACCAGTTAGAGGTAGTAATACACAGCTCTGATTAATTAATGAATTATTTCTCACTACAGTCCAACTGTTAGTCAATAGAAAGTGGAAAATTCCAATTGTTTGCCATATTTGATTGAGTTCTGATGTGGTATTCAACAATTTAAAACAAAAACAAGGGACAAATGTTTTTAGTTTGCTTTGAACTTTAAGCAAAATGCTTCTTGAATGTTAAAGTGTATGCCTAGTTATTTCAAACAGATGGTATAACAGGTGTTTGTGAACACACTGCTAGTACAGCCAAGTGCATCTCACAAAGTGATGTGTGCCAACAGATGGCTGTTTTTCCATTTTCTCTTTGTAGGATATCTGTTAAGAGTAATTAATGAAAATGAAATCCTAATCAGGTAGTCTTCAATTAAACACCTGTTTCTGAACACATGTAATCTTAATAGTGAACTGTATTGCTGTCTGGCAAGAAAAGAATGAGTCAGAAACTAATATTAACTGCTCATTAATGATATGCCAAAGTTACTATTGTCAGTACACAAACAGAAGCTGAATTTCTATGAAAGAAAATCAGAAACCTGAAGATATTGGAAATCTGAAAAAAAAACAAAATGCTAGAAACAGTCAATAGGTCAGACAGGACCTATAGAAAGAGAAACAGTTAATATTTCAGCTCTGAGACCCTTCAGCAGAATTGGTGAAGTTGATTTTAAAATTTCAGCTGTAGTTTTGAAATCAAAATCCTTAAACAATTTGTATCTTTTGCTGCAATCTTTTACCTTGTTGTAAGCAGAGGATGTTATTTTGGAATTAGACCTTCTTTATGTAGATGATACCACGCAGAAAGATGGATGACCAAATTGCATGATTAGAGCACATTGTGGCAGACTGTACTCACGTATGGGTGGTTGTTCTGTTAGCACCGTTCTGACATGGAAGCAGACAACATGCAAAAGATCAGATGCTGCATTGCCTTCCACTCTGCTTCAGTAGCAGCTCCAGATCATACTGGGCTGGATGCTCCACAAACTTGGCCTTTGGTTTTATGCCAGCTGTGGCTGACAAACACTGACCCTATTCATTTAAATAGGGTCAGTGAGCTTCATAACTAAATGTTAATTTATTAAGGGCAAAATTTTACCTTGTAGTATTTTTAACTTATATTTTGTAAAAAATCTATTTCAACTTTTAATCTCTGTATATCAGACATTTAAAAAATGTGTGAAATTTGCCTTTTGACGGTAGCCACTGTCAAAAACGAACAGGATTGTCCATTGGGGAGAGTCTGTTTCCATTGCTTGCACCTGGTCCACCTCATAGAAAAGCCATGAGCTGGAGGTCATTGGTCTGATGGATCTTGTGGGGATCACAGGCAGGGTGAACTCAACCAGCCATTAAAATTAAAGGTCCAAATCATTAATTGCCTTCAAGTATTAAAGGAAAATAGGCTGAAGAATGCAGTTCAGACATGAATTATCATTTCTGAAGATGGTAAAGTTGGACTAACATTGGTTGTGCTGACTAGAAAGTTATTTTTGGGAGAGGAAGTCTCAGGATTTAATAGATTAAGGTTTAAATTGGTTCAGTTCTTTATACTGACCAATTTTTTTAAAAAATCAACCTTTTCACATAAGTAGGACCACAAATTTGATTCCATGATTCAAATTTCTAGTTAATGCTCTTTTTAAAACCTAGATCTTTATTTCCAGAATGAAGGTTTTTCCAGTATGAAAAACATTTCCTGCTTTATCCTGGACTATGCTTTATATAAGTCCTACTGCTTTCTATGAAAAGAACAAAATAAGGATCAAACTTCTCAGGTTGCACTTGACTTGAAAAGAGAGGAATGCAAAAATTTGTTTGCATAGGTCCAATAAATTGTGATTGGGAACTCATGGCTGTTGCTCAGAAGCAGATGTCCTCCTTCATTGATGTTACAGAAGGACTGCTGTGGTTCAAAGTGGTAGCATTGCCCAGATCCCATCACCATCTCGTTACATTGCAAGAATCTTCATATTAAATTGTAATATTTAAAATTTAAAAGTACTTGTTTTGCACATATTTACATTTATCACTTGGTGATTATAAGTTTTTCCTTAAGTATTTTCCTCAGCCCATGACACACCAATCCAGCTCACTCGTCAATGTATTCAACATTAGTTTCAAAACCATGATTAACTGTTCATGTAGAAATGATTAATGCCAATGCTGTGTATATAGAAAATTACCTCCATAGAACAATTTCTGCCTACCTACCTCTTGAAAGAACAGTATAAATTTTAATGCTAAAACTTTATTTATAAACAAGTGAAATCATATCCAGGATTTTAAAATCTCAGTTACAATGTATAAATAGCAGATTGCAAACAGTTGTACATTTACTCAGTACAGTAATCTCTATTGTGCATCTAATGTCATAGTGCAATGCATCTGCTAATCATTCACACTGGGGGTGGATTTTAAATCTTGGATTCCCAAGTATTTTCTGGCCATTGTGTTGAGGTGGAAATAAGATGGAGGATTTTAACTCCATGCCTGTCCATGCACATTTCTTCCCATTTCATTTAAAAATCTGGCAAGTTCTATATTGTGAATATCACCATCTCTGTCCAATGTTCTCCTCCAGGTTGTGCTCAGACACCAAAGATAAAGCTTATTCTACATTCTTGGAAAATGGTGCACTACAAAAGCAATTTCTAAATTGTCCAAAGTTTATTTTGTATCATTAGACAAAAAAGGGATATTGCATATATTGTACTTTATTCTTAATGACCCTTACGGAGTGCTTTCCATAGCCAATGACTAGACTATTTTTAGATGGTTGATTTCTTATAATGTACATTACAGTGGAAGTACATAAATGCCCTTCAACTTTGTGGATTGCTTTCCAAAAGTTTAATTTCCAAATGAAGAACTTGCTGATCAATGGAATTTTTTTTCTGCGCAGATGAGGAAAGATAACTTGCATTTTTCCTTAGAAAGGCCACACAGAATTCTATTAAATATAGGACTGAAGCTTATCAATCCTCACTCTGTCCTGCAGAGTTCAGATTACATTCCAGAGACTTATGACCTTGCTGGGCACAAAATGTACTGATGATTAAAAGTGCAGAATTTCATTCTGTTCCTTCAAGAAGTTTTTGCAGATTCTTCTGTATCTGAAAGATAGTGTAGAAAGAAGAAGGAAGGCACAATGATAAATACAGGCACAATTGGTGTTTAATTTTTTTATGCAGAAGTTTCTAACAACATATCAAAAGTAACAGAATTCTGATGATTTTTAATAAATATTTAACATTGACCCTGGTCTTTTATGTAGAAGGATAGTGTTCTTACTCCACCATTTTCACGCATCTGGTCTTTGTAATGGGCATCAGATAATGCCTGCTACTTCCCAAAATGTTGCTGTGGGTTCAATTATATTTTGAACCCACTTCCTCAGCTAGAAATCTCTGTACAATCTTGACCCATTCTATCTCAAACTTTATAGATGAGCACTCTGATAACATGAGCAATCTCTCCTCCTTGCCCAGTAATCTGTCAGATTTCAGCTCATGTGCCTCATTTGTGGAAGGCTCTCAACTTGAAGATACCAAATCAGTAGTAGTTGTTAAACAATGCAATTGGCAAGCACCTGAGTGCTCAGTAGTGTTGAGTTATGCAAGAGATCCTAAGAACAACGAGTTAAAAATGAATGTTTTAAACAAATAAAAAATGTGATTGACAATTCCAAAACAAAGAAAAAGTTACAAGAGATTTCAGATGCTGGAATCTGCAGCAACACAAGATGCTGGAGGGAATAAACAGTTGACATTTTGGGCTGAGACCCTTCATCTGGACTGAAAGATGGCAGGGAGATGACCAGTATAAAAAGGTGGAGCAAGAGTTAGCAAGTGATAGGTAGATCCAGATGAAGAGGGGTAAGTGGAAATGGCACCAGAAGTGATGGATGGAAGTGACAAAGGGTTGAAGATGA
>JARFYF010000104.1:77766297-77782303 GCA_030265395.1 Rhina ancylostomus
GTTATTGCTCTTCTCTTTGTACTACCTTGATGAACTTGTTTTGAAAAGATCTGTGTGGATGGCATGCAAAACAAATTTTTTCCACTGTACTTCAGTAAATGTGACAATAATTAATCAAGTACTTTACTGAAAAAACAGGCATTCATGATGAAATCAAATGTAAACATTTTGTGGGAAGTTTTCTTTTAAAAACATCAGATACTAATACTCACTGTTCTCATGAAAGAGGTTCACATCAGACATTTCTTTTACGTGAACATCAGCATGTACAGGAATGGCATTCTTCTCCATTTTCAGTAATGCTTGGGTTGCACTGGTAAACTCTTAATAACCAAATTAGTTACTTGCATTTGAACATTTTGCAAAGGAAACAATATTCTAAGCTAGAAAATGTCATGAATCTATGTAATCAACATTACAAATATTTTTAAAACAAAGTTGAAACAAAGCATTATGCTAACACATGCCAACATTTTGTACGCACGGGGAGCAGATTAACTCCAAGCACACATTTTCGATTCCAACAGCAAACTCTTTCTACATAGGCTTTTAAACTAATCCATATGCTACAAAAAGATTCTAATGATTTTTAATGCGTATTGGTTTTTGTTTCATCACAAATTTCAACCCTTTTAATTGCCTATTTTTGTATTGTTTACAACACAGTTGTAGCACCAGGATCCCTAGATAACCTGAAATTCTATCCTACATTTTAACTTAATCTGATTAGCCATTTTGCAGATTTACATGCGTTTGAAATATTACTTTTTGTCTGCTTGCTTTCTGGAATTCAAATTAATCTGACTAGACCAGTACCAAAAGTGGCATCTTATTAAGAACCGCCTTTTATTAATTAGGGAAACAAACCTTGCGAATTTTCAGACTCTGGAGTCTGAGACCCAGAACTGCTGGATTGTTCCAATTCCTGTCTTCTGCATACTGTTGGAAGATCTGGCAAATCTTCTATATTGAATTCCTTTCCCAAATAGAGGATAATTTCTATTAGATTCCTTCTGAAGTTATATAAATATATTAACACAAATCAATCCATGCATAATGTGTGTCCCAGGTAAGTAAAACATTTAATCTGGCATACCGGCGACTGACAGATTTTCCATTCTACTGATGTTATTCCAATTAATACTCCACTGCATTTTCAGTTCACTTTTTAAAAAATTACACAGTGAACCAAGCAAGTTTAGGAGCACAGAATCTACCATCCACCCAGCCAGATGCTTTACCTTCAGGATTTCCAAACAATCAGATAGCAGATTATTGGAGTTTTACTGCAGCCTCATTGCACAAGTATCTTCTGTGTTCACATTGAAACTAGCAACCAGCATCTGGTAATTACCCCATTCATCAGATTACTGGAAATACATAGTTTAGAAGCCACCTGCACACAATGACACCACCTATTCTTGCCAGAATGAGATCACAAGCTAATTGCCCACTGGATTGATATCAAGTGCATAAATTTAATGCAACATTCCTTACTAAAACCTTTTGAAAGCTGGGAGAAATTACCCTTCATTTATGGAAGTTACTTTAACAAATTTTGTTTCCTCAAGTATGATTTTTTAAAAATTGACTTTAGAACACTTACTGCTATATGCTGTTTGAATGTGTGCATAGCGCAGTGAACAGAGCATATGCTGTCTTAACTTTATTCAAAAGTGACTCCATGTAACTAATTTCTATTTATGCATGTTACTTTTCTCCATGAATGAAGTCCATGAAATTGCTGTGGAGTTTGCCATTTGATGTCATTTTTGAAGTTTCACTGGGATCAAGAAATGCTTTTTCTACTCCCTTTTCTCAAGGAGGGAGGGGAAAATCACTATCAAAGATTTTTTCCATTTTCTTTTATTCTCATAATTAAAATGCATTATTCTCATAATTAAAATGCATAGCAATAAATACTATCAGAGTCCATAGATGCATCTTTGAAGTAAATAAAGAAACAAGGTACAAAATTATTTTTTTTCTAGTCCTGATATTGTCAAGGAAAGGAAAGCTCTGATCTTACTTGTTCTGATCAGATCCTTTCAGAAAAAAGACCTGTTTATGCTACATATCTTTAATCCTTTGAGTTCACTGCTATGAATTCATCCCATAAGGAATTGTGTAGTAGTTTTCTAAGACTAGAGTCTGACCATTGAAAACTTTGGTTCTGTGCCCAACACAGAGCTAACCAGAGAAAAACATTAGCATATGGTATACTTGGTGTTATTTTTGATTGCTGAAACACTTTGAAAATAGCCACATGAAGTGATTGCAATAACCTTCAAGTGAACAATGAATCACAGGCATTTTTCAGGATTACACTTTAGTAGAAAGGATTTGAAGTGCTTTTTTAAAAAAGTGTTCCCCACAACTTTAACTTAAATCTGAAAAATCCTATTATAAAACATATACATTGAAATGGAAATAAGGATCTCCACGAGGACTGACATACATGATATAACTGTAGTAACCAGTCCCTTGAATCAGTCATTCTGCCAAGTCATCCTGCTGCAGATTACAAAGTAAAAGTGTCAAGTCAGAACACTGTAAATTTCCACTTACTAGAGGCAATGATGTTGGACGCTCGGCTCTGAAATTATTTTCAGCAAGGGATGGATTTGGACTGATATCATCAGATCTCTCCTAAGTTAATATGTACAAATCAAAATTAGAATACTAGATTTGGTATAAAGCTTTGTTCAAAATGTACAGTATATTGAAGTACAAAATTCTGAGGGGCTGGGCAAAGTTGATGCTTCAACTGGTGGGAGGTCCAGAACTATTGAGGCAAAGAGGAATTTCTTAAGGGAATGCAAATCTCAGAAATTCTCTGCCCCAGAGATCTGTAAGTGCCAAGCCATTACATTTACCCAAGACTATGATAGTGGTACTATTGTACTGAAGGGAAAAATCATGGCTTAAAGAACAGTGGAGCAGCTTCAAGGGATCACGAGTTCATTTTCTTCCATTTCGAATGCGTCAAAATAACGTTCTATTGCCACATACAAGGCTTATTTATTCAAATCCATGCAAACTGCAATTACAATGCCCATGCCTGTTATCTTTAATAGTTTGTTTAAAGAAACAAAAGGCAAAATGCAACATGACATTTTAACTAATGAGAAATTCAGATAAGGAATAACACAATGGCTTGAATCTTGCAATAGGAATAATGGTGTAGCTACTCATCCTTGGAGTCCAAATTTCAGCACATCTCCCTAGCCCTAATGATGGAAAGTTTTCTTTATTAACCTGCACCAGCTTAAACCAGTTCAAGCACAGCAGCCTCCTTGAAATCAATGAGAAGAAATGACAAGTAGACCTTTTTATTTTGTCTAATACAAACAAGTATATTGTATAGCTTGAAACAGTATTTTAAAATATTTATTGTTAATATTTCCTAAGTGCTCAAAGTCTTTCACAATCATTCAATTTCAGTGATAGCTTTGGCAAATCCAGGGATGGGGCCTTTACTAGGGTGTTACAGCTATTATGCCAATGTAGTCAGACATTTGTTTGGGGGTGGCTCTCCACTGTACTATGCTGCACAAGCATGTGCTAATATGCTGGAATCCTAATTTCCCAGCACAAGATCATCTGGGACCACAGCAGAAGAAACTGCATGGTGCAAGTGCAGATGACTGATAATTAAGTTGAAGATCTGCCCAACTGAGGGGTTGGAGACATGTTTAAGGCAAGGTAGAATAAATGGTTTGTTTCTCTCCTCTTAAATTTAAGATGCAAGGAGTCCAGATCATGGGACACGACTTCTGAAGATGGAGCCTGATGGAAAACAGGCTCTACAGAATTCAGACCAAAAAGCCATGGAGATATATTGAAATGAAGAATGTTGCAGTAACACAATTCAGCAAGACCACACGGATATTTGCAGAATAGGATTAAAAAAAACACTGCATTAGGGGAAGGAAAAACCCATGGCTATCAGCAAATGATTCTTAAGCCAACGAAACGTTGTGTTGTTCTAATAGCTCTTATTCCCCAACATGCTTTTTGTTGGAAAATAAGGAAGAAGTCACTGAGCGGCAACAACCTAACTCATGACTCATTGCCTTTTTCTGATACTAATGCTTCTGCTGCATACTTTCAGCATATTTTGTTTTTGCAATTTTAATGTAAAGCTGTCCATTGGTTCTCCTCTTCCCAATGAATCAGAATTGGGGATGATTTAATATGAATAAAAAAACCCATCAGGGCTATGGCACTTGCCTGCTCAGGCCATACAAGTCGACCTGACACAAGAGCTTGATCGAGTCAGGAAGGTGATCAATGGGCATGCACAGGTTATCACCACCCCATTATCCTCTGCCATAATAGTGAACAAAGTTTGATGTTGTGCTTCCCCAAAAAGTATCTTCAATCTACAATAATCTAATCTTTTTCAATTATCTGTACTCACCTCCAGATGTAAACAAACAGATTTCAGAAGCTTGTACGTTGTATCCCTGGACAGCAGTGAAACAAACATGAACTGCAATAAAAGTTTAATGTGGTGATATTAAACTTCTGCAAAATAGGAAGATCTGAATTTAATGGTAAATCTTGTGCAACAAGTCGAAACCTTCTGTGGAATGCTGTTATACAACTGGAGACTCACCTTCTCAAGTTCAGTTGATATGCACAAAGCATTTGGCACCAGCAAGGCAGTTTTGTGTTTCTTGATTTGAGTCACAGAAAAGGTAGGTATTGTAATCTGAGATGGAAAAAGCAATACAGAAAGTTACTACAGCACAATTGATGGTCAGCAATCAAAATTCTGACATCATTGAAAATTATGCCGAGTTACATTTAGAATTTCACTTTTACTTGATGGATAAATTTTGCAATGCTCATTTCCAACCTCTACACCCGCCTTTCAAAGATTCTTACCCAGTGCTTGGCTATGGAAAATTGTGATTGACAGAAAAATTGAGATTGTTGTGAAAGAGGATGGATGTGAAACTGAAGATTCAACAAATTAGAATGCAGGATGATTACATTTCATATTTATAAATGGGGCTTATTATCCACTTATTAATGCAGTAACAGTGTGTTAGATTCCTCACTAAAGGTAATTCACTTGCCATTTTTCATTAAATGTCATTATAATGGCCAGTTTTAGCTAGGCCTTCCTTTCTCCCCTTACACAAAAAACATTAAAAGCTTTAAACCTTTATATCTCTTCCAAAGACTTTGGAATTAAAGCAAATCCAGTTTTCAGACACAAACAATTTCCCTTGGTATAGAATGTCCTTTTGTAAAGCACAAGTAAAACCTAGAAAATAAAATAAAGTTTAGTGTGGGGTTTATTCCTTAAGCAATAAAACACTAAATACTTTTGCCTTCCTTGTCCTTCAGCCAACAAAACGTTGTGTTGTTATAATAGCTTGTTTTTTCCCAACACTTTGTTGTTGAAAAGTTCAGGAAGAATCCACTAACAGGACAACTACCTATGTTACTAAACCATAAAACACAATTCTGGCTTCTGGCAAGTTAGTGCTCTCAGTTGGGGTGGAAAGAGTGGGGAAAAAAAAACAAAACTGATTCAACATTTATGTTTGGGGAGGGTAAGTCAGGCTACACACACACTTGATTCCAACTAACTAAGTGCAGTAGTGTCAGCAATGAAAGACAAGATTAAATGTAGCTGTGCACCCCAAAACAGCAACTGCTTCAACTACTGCACACTCACAGTGGTCATTTATGAGAAGATAGCAGCAGGTACCAGCTAACTGTGGAAGTATATACTATAAGCCAAGCTTTACACAAAAGTCAGGAGAATGTGAATATTTTCAATTTAATCTTCTTTAAACATGAAGAGTGGCGTAGAAATTGGGTTTTATTGGATATACTATACATGCAAAACGCATGTTAAATTGCACTTGTGAAATTTAGTTCCATCATCGCCCATGGAACCAAAATGTCAGAAGTGGAGTTCAACACATATGCATTAATACATTGCACATTTAGCACATACAGAGGGCAACTCTCTACTCAACCAATTTCAACTAGAATGCAGGTGTGTGATTTGAACCGCTGTTCCACTGATGATACTCATTCTGCTCACTTATAACATCAAGCTCACAGGACATAAACAAGTTTTGCTGCTTACTTTGTTTTAATGATTCATCCTTTTCAATATCTTTAAAGATCTTATGATAGGTTGCATTTGTCTTTGAAGGCTGGAGGAAAATCAATAAGATCAAAAACAAAGTAAATAATCACTTGTTCCTCTATAATACAAATGGCTAGAGAGAAATACATGTGAAAGTAAGAGAGACAGTTCATAAAAATTTGGGGGTTGTAACAGTTTCCAATACATCCAGTCTTCTATCCATCAAAAAAACCAAAAGGTCCCAATAACCACATCCTTGGGTTTTGTCCATGTTACTAACGATTTGCTTAGTGCTATTTGCAGCCTCAGAAGTGCATTTCATTTGCAGACTTGGGTAACAAGAATATAATTGGTAATAGTAAGTATTTTTTAAATTCAGTTCCATGTAGTTCCGAATCTAGGAGATTAATCACAAATGTATCAATATAATAGCAGCAAATTCTGAAAATGACTACAAGCAAACTAGCCTGATTCATTAAGGGCAAACATTGGAGGGGATTCTATATTCAAAGCACATCTTTCTACTGTGTGATCATATGAAATCTATGAAAGTTATTTCGGAATTGCTGCCGACCGCCCAAAAATATCTCCACCAGCATAGTAGCAATCAAATTTAAAGCAGCTCATCCTTTTCCAATTTTTGTCATCGTCTTGTGCAGGTTAATGAAATTCCAATTGAATATGTAAAGACAGGTCTTCGTGCATTCAAAGAAACCTGACAAGCTGAGGAACAAAGGCAAATAAGATACTTTCCAAGGTTTTGAACTTATTGTTTAAAAAGTCATCAAAACTTCAAACTTTTCCATGCTGCTGCAGTAAAACTCTTACATTTTGCAACCCAGCAGTTTACTCAAAATATCTAAGTTTTCTTTTGAATATTTACGATCCATTTGGCACAACACCAATTTGATGCTGAACTGATCGCACATCATCATATTCTGTTAATGATGCAGCAGGTAGTGTAGCTGTCTCACAGCTCCAGGAACTGATGCTGTGTGGAGTTTGCATGCTCTACCTGTGACCGTGTGCATTTCCCCCAGTGCTCTGGTTTTCTCCCACATTCCAAAGACTTGCTAGTTGTTACGCTAAATGGCTACTGTAAATTACCTTCGGCATTAGTAGCTGGTGGGGGGAAATCGGGGGTTGTTAATGGGCATGTCAGAGAGAACAAGTTACAGGGAAATAGCTGAGGAATGGGATAGGTCCAAGAGCAGACACGAATTTGATGGGTCGAATGGCCCCTTATGCCATAAGTAAATACAACAATAACATGAATGTAATACTGTGCATTAGTCAGCACATTCAATGGCCCAAATGAAATGAATTGTGACCTACAAACCATATTGTGACCCATCCTACCACCACTAGCTATGTACAATCTGTGAAGGTCTTGGGACTGTCAGATGACACCACACTTGCTTTGAAGGAGGTGGAAAAGGAGAAGGAAAAAGACCAATTCTTTATTCTTAATTTATGACCCATGTTTAAAAATTCACTCTTGTTAGAACAAACTAAATTTAAATAAACAATAATACTGACAGAAATATTGGAAGTGTCCAGTTAGAGTGTATACGGCATTGTTCTTTGAGCAAAAGTCCCTTAAAAGCTCAAAAAAAAATTCAGAACAGCGAGCTGCTTAAAAATATCACCATAGTAACAAAATCTTCAGATTATAATTAAATAAAATCATTTCCATGTGTATTTTGACTTCCCAGAACTCATTATTTCTGGAATATTGTGTGAAACAGAGTAACTTCTGTTAAAGAAAATGCAGCTCCAAATGAGGGATCAAATAAACAAACAAACATACATAGACACACACATATATACATACACACACAGCCAATTAAGGTCTATCATTTTATATATCAATTTCTTCACAATACAGAAAAGGTCATACTAAGCTAACAATTTTCAGACCAGAATTGCACATGGAATTGTCTGTAGCACTTAAGAGGGTTAATAATTTTATTATGGTAGTTATATGATCTGGAAAGACAAACAAGCCCTTAGAGTGCAGTAAAATACTCACATTGGAATTTTTTTTTCTTTCAAGTTTTGTTTCATATTCTGTAGGACTGGATGGAAAGACTGCATCATAAGTCTTTGATCTGAAAACCAAAGAGTTTTAGATTATTTCTAAAGGTGATTAGCATTTACAAGTTTTTGCTGATAATAAATAAACACAGCTGTCCACCAGTTCTAAACTGGAAATGGCAGGGATGTTCAGAGAGCTTATTTACAGGAGGGACCTTGGGGTGCAAGTCCATAGCTCACTGAAAGTAGTGCCACGGGTGGAAAAGGTAGTGAAGAAGTCATTTGATCTGCTTGCTTCCACAGGCCAAGGCATTGAGATGTTGGGATATCATGATACGGCTGTACCAATCATTGATTTGACCACACTTTCAATATTGTGTACGGTTCTGATGGGCACACTACAGGAAGGACTTTGTGGCAATAGAGAATGCAGAAGAAATTCTCCAGGATGTTGCCTGGAATGGATGACTATAGTTATAAAGAGAGATTGAATAGGCTGGGTTTATTCTCACTGGAACACAGGAGGCTGAAGGGTGCTATTAAATATATTTATAAAATTATGGGTGGCATACATAGGATGAATAGAGTCTCCTCCCTCCCCCTACCAAGCCATTGGCACCTTGAACTGGAGGACATAGGTTTAAAGTGAGGCAGGAGAATTTAAAAGAGATCTGAGAAGTAAACTTTCCTGCAGAAGATGGTAATTATCTGGAATGAGCTGACGAAGTGGTACAGACAGATACAATTACAATGTTTAAAGGCCTTCGGAGAGGTGTAGACAGGCATAATGCAGGCAAATGAGATCAGTGCACATGGGCATTATGGTTGGCATGGACGAGGTGAGCTGAAAAGGACCTTTTTCTACACTGTATGATTCTCTGATAAACAACAGTCATCCACTTAGTTATGATTGCAAAGTCTGGCACAACAATGGTACTCGAGCAGTTTGGCAAACTTTGCTGCAGAACACATTGCCACCCATGGAACCAAATTTCAAAGCAGCAAAGGTAGACTATTTCTTGAGAATAACAGTGTACTTTTCCACTCCCCAAACCCTTTGAAATCATGCTGGAGAAATACAGAGGAAAAGTTAAATTAGCGCAGTGAGGTGGGAAAGCTGAAGGAGATAACTGGGGAGGGAGGAATTATAATGCAGAATTTAGTCACTGGGTTGATTTACACACAGCAACTCTGACATAAATCCATGATTAACATTTCTCTTAGGGAACGAGGTGGGCCAAGTAACTGAAGTGGCAGTTGGGGAGAATTTTGGGTCCAGTGACCCAAAATTCTATTAGTTTTAACATAATTTTGGACAAAGATAGAACAGGTCCACAGGTTAAAAGTCCTGAACTGGAGCAGGGCCAACTTTGATTGCATTAGGCAGGATCTAGCTGGGGTCAACTGGATGACTCTATTTAAAGGCAAAGGAACAGTTAGCAAGTGGGAGGCTTTTAAAAGGGTCATATCAAGAGTCCGGGGCAGCATGTTCCTGTCAGGGTGAAGGGTAGACATACAAAATTCAGGGAAACCTGGCTTACAAGATATAGAGGCTCTGGTCAGGAAAAATAAGGAAGTGTACATCACATTTAGGCAGCTGTGTATGATTGAATCCCTCAACAAATATAGAAAGTTTAAGATCAAGCTTAAGAGGAAACTCTTATGAGGGTATGAGATGGATTTGGCAGGCAGACTTAAAGAAAATCCCAAGAGGTTCTTCAGTTATATTAACAGTAAAAGGGTGACTAGGGAGAGACTATACCATCAGGGCTGCCTATGTGTGGAGTCGCAGGAGATGGCTGAGATTTTTAAATGTCTATTTCTCCTCTGTTTCCTAAGGAAAATATCATGGATGCCAAAGAAATGATGGTAATAAATAGCAAGGTCTTGGATCATATGCATATTACGAGGAAGGAGGGATTTGCAGCCTTGAAGCGCACCAAGGTGGGCAGATCCCCCGGGCCAAGAGCACCACTGGACCGCATGGGAGGCCAGGGAAGAAATCACAGAGGCCCTTGTAGAGTTATTTGCTTTGTTGTTAGCCACTGGTGAAGTTCCAGAAGAGTGGTGGATTGCTAATGTCATTCCATTGTTCAGGACGGGTAGAAAGGACAGGACAGGCCTGGGAACAACAGGCTGGTGAGCCCGACTTCCCTTTGAAATCTGAGGATCAAGGTCTGATCAGGAATAGTTAGCATGGTTTTGAGTGTGGAAGGTCACTTCTGATAAATCTTTTGGATTTTTTCCCCCCCCCAGAGGTAACCAAGAGGATAGATGAAGGTAGGGCAGTGGATGTTATCACTTTTGTAAGGTCTTTGACAAGGTCCCATGTGGCAGGCTGATCTGGAAGGTTAGGTTGCATGATATTCAGGGGAAGCTAGTGAGGTGGATTCAGAATTGGCTCAATGATAGGAAGCAGAGGGTGATGGTTGAAGGTCGATTCTCCAGTTGGAGGCCTGTGACTAGTGGGGTGCCCCAGGGGTCAGTGTTGGGACCTCTGTTATTCACTATGTATGTAAATGATTTGGATGTAAATGTACATGGCACGATTAGCAAGTTTGCTGATGATACTAAATTATGGGGACTTGTTGACAGTGAAGTAGGTTACAATTAATTGCAAAGAGATCTTGATCAGTTAGGGACATGGGCTGAGGAATGGCAAATGGATTTCAACTTAGATAAGTGCGAGGTGATGCATTTTGGACAGTCAAACCAGAGTGGGACCCATACAGTGAACAGCAGGGCACTGACAAGCGCTGAGGAACAGAGGAACCTGGGAGTACAAGTGCACAGTTCACTGAAACTGGGTCAGGCAGCATCTATGGAAAGAGAAGCTGTTAATGTGCATCAGAACTGGGAAAGAGAGATAGCAAGTTGTTTCAAGTTGCAGGAAAGGTAGAAGGAGGATGGGCATTTTAAAAAAAAAGGACAAATCTTTGACAGAGCGAGATCAGATGAATTAACGTAGCAATTAGAATCAGATTGTGCTTTTGTTCATTTTATGCATTGCTCATAGCAAGGCTCCAGTTCTGTATCTGCTCAGCAAAATCCTAGAATATATATTTTTATGGGTTGACAGTAAGCCACTCGATTCAGCCAAGGACAATGGCTGATCCCTTCTGATCAAATTCAAAGTTATATGGAGACATTTTTAAATAAAACATGGAAAGCAGGCAGCTGGTGGCATAACATGATATACGTTTATCTTAAAAGTACTATTAACCCTTCTCCATTACCAGAGCAATAGGACTAGTTGATTGTTCCAAACTAGATGATAGTAATTAGAAGAAATATCTTGAAATTGTCATTCTTGCAGAGTGATCACCAACTTGAATGAACTTCTAAGTAGGGAGGACAAAGGTTGAGAATCATTAGGAAACAGCTGGCTGCAACAGAGGGGGGTGTACATGTTGTACAACCATTTGGAGGGATGATTTAAGAGGTGACAATTAATACAGTCTTTACCTCCCCAAGGGTTTGTTCTGCAACTATTAGTAAGGATTTGCCTTAAATATTTAGAAAGTTAGTAGTGTGGTTGGGGAGAGCCATAAATTTACAAAATTATAGTC
This sequence comes from Rhina ancylostomus, assembly GCA_030265395.1. Classification (NCBI taxonomy): domain Eukaryota; kingdom Metazoa; phylum Chordata; class Chondrichthyes; order Rhinopristiformes; family Rhinidae; genus Rhina; species Rhina ancylostomus. The sequence continues at coordinate 77,778,022 of JARFYF010000104.1, forward strand.
AATCATTTGATTTGACCTGGTGATGTGTAAAGATTACTTGTGCCTCAACATTTAGACCCAAGCATTTTAGTCTGCAACAACTTAGACCATTCACCAGAAATCACAAACATACTCCGGGAAGCAGACTTTGCATCACCTTCGGAAAACCTGCACACTTTGCGTGGAGTTGTAAGGGAGCAGTATGGGCATCCCCACCAGGCACAACTGTTGGGAATGGCCACTAGGATCCAGAAGTGGGCCAGTAAGGTGCTTTTAAATTCTATCGTACTCATGAGCTGACCAGACAGGGAACTTAAGGACACTCCATTCTCAGAGTAAAAAACCGCATTTGGGTTCTAATGTTATGATCAGGAAAAGTACAGAATATATTTAGTGAAGCAACCGAGGAGTCTATGGTGGTACCCGACTAGCTTGGCTTGCATAAATAATAGTAATGAGCCAGAATTACTGCTTCAAAGTAGTGGCATTCCAAAAGAATTATGAAGCTGAAGGGGAAAGGGACCAAAAGAGACAGCCAGAACTACAGCAGGCTTGGCAGCATTTCTTCAGGGAACCTGAAGATGGCCAAATCCAATGTACTGCTTAATCAAAAGCACATCTTCCAGGGTAAATGAGAATGTAAATAACCTCAAGGCAGTGTCTTAAACCCAAATAAATTCACTCACTTCTGTCAATCTTCAGATCACAAACTGAAGATGGTCACTAATGATTGCATGGTTCAGTTCCTTTCTCCATTCTTTAGCTAATAAGGCAGTGTCCACTTGAATGCAGACAGACAGACAACATCCAGGGATGGCACAGTTAACAGAGCTGCTGCTTCACAGCTCCAGTGACCCAGGTTCAATTTGGACTTCCGTCACTGTCTGTGTGGAGTCTGCACTTTCTCCCAGTGACCATGCAGATGGATGCTCTGGTTTCCTCCCATATCCTAAAGATGGGCAAGTTGCCAGGTTCATTTGCCACTGTATATTGCCCCTGGTATGTAGGCAAGTGAAAAGAATTTGGAGGAATCTGATGGGAATGCCAGGAGAATAAAATGGAATTAGTTCAGGTTTAGAGTAAATGCTTGAGGTTAGTGCAGATTCTGTGGACTGAAGAGCATGTTTCCATGCTGTATGGCTCTATGGCTTTAACCGATAAGTGGAAAGGTAACAATCACTTCAAACAAGTTGATAAAATATAATGGTATTCTGCTGGTCTCTAAACACCAGAAATTCAACTGTAACACCCCGACGCCCCAAAGCCTTTCCATCACCCACAAGGCACTAATCAAGAATATGGAATATTCTCCCCTTGATGAATGCATCTCCAGAAACTCAATACCATTCACACCTTACACCACTGGCTACATTAAATGACAGCATGGCTACAGTCTAAGACCGATGCAGTAATTCACCTAGGTGTCTTTGACAGTATCTCATATCTATGAGCCATACTAGCTAGAAGGACAAGAGCAGCAGGCACAAGAAAACACCACCATATGAAGACTAAATCATATGCCATGCTGACTTGGGACTCTATCACTGTTCTCTCATGATTACTAGGTCACAATTCTGGAACATTCTACCCAAAAGCACAATGGAAATAGCTTCACCTGACAAAATGCAGAGATTCAAGTAGACAGGTCATTATTGCTTTGTCAAGAACAATTAATGATAAGCAATAAGTGGTAGTCTTTCCAGTGATGACCACATTCCCATAAATGGAAAAGAAAAATGATTTGCTAATGTATTAAAACTAAAATAGCATAGATGCAGGTTTGAAGAGCAAATCATTAAAAGAAAAATCAGACAGATGGTGATCAACAGCTGGAGTGGGTTGTCAGGAAACTAGATAATGAGATGACAGTAGAAAAGGCTATTAACAGTACCTCCAAGAGCTTGTGCTGGCAATCACTGAGCTGATTGTGACAGATTTGTGACCCAACTCCACAAACCTGCTTTTTCTCTTTAAACATTGCATTAAAGTCGACTGCAAATTTAAATTTAAACAGTGGATTTTGCATTAATTTCCACATGTGAATAAGCTCCAAATTTTTGAATGTTAAGGAAAGTGTTTTCTAACATTACTCCCAAAAGATCTGGATAAAACTTTTAGACTTTGCCTTGGTTCCCAACCAGTTAGAATAGCTTTTCCCCAACTATCTTATTGGTTTGCTTTACCATCTTGAAAACTTCACTCAAATCACACTTTGGCCTTCTAATTTGAGGGAATGGTAGTTTCTGTAATCTCCCCTCATAATCTTAACTCTCAGAATAGAACATGGAACATTACAGCACAGGCCCTTCGGTCCACAATGTCATACCGACATTTTATTCTGCTCCAAGATCTATCTAACCCTTCCTTCCACATAGCCCCCCATTTCTCCATCATTCATGTGTCTAAGAGTCTCTTAAAATGTCCCTAATGTAGCTGCCCCCACAACCTCTGCTGGCAGTGTGTTCCACGCACCCACCACTCTCTGTGCAAAAAATTTATCCCTGACATCTCTGTGCAAAAAATTTATCCCTGACATCCCCCTTATACTTTCCTCCAATCACCTTAAAATTTGTCCCTCGTATTAGCCATTGTCACCCTGGAAAAAATTCTCTGACTGTCCACTCGATCTACAGTATGCCTCTTATTGTCTTGTATGCCTCTGTCAAGTCACCTCTCATCCTCCTTCTCTCCAAAGAGAAAAGACATGCTCCCCAATCCAGGCAGTATCTTGGTAAATCTCCTCTGCACCATCTCTGAAGCTTCCACATCCTTCCTATAATGAGGCAACCGGAACTGAACACAATGCTCCAAGTGTGGTCTGACCAGAGTTCTATAGAGCTGCAACATTACCTCGCGGCTCTTGAACTCAGTACCCTAACTAATTAAGGCCAACACTCCACACACCTTCTTAACAACCCTATCGACCTGTACAGCAACCTTTAGAGATCAATGAACGTGGACCCCAAGGTTGTGTAATGTTAATGTGTAAACTGACCAACAAGGTTTAGGAGATGACAGAATAAATCTTAAGACATTGTAAGTGAAAATCAAAAAACAATGCTGGTGGTAGAGGTCTGAAATAAAAACTGAAAACACTCCAAACACTCAAGGGATCGGGCTCAGAGGATCTGCAACTGTAATTGTTAACTCCATAAGGCTGCCTGAACTTTCACACATTCCCAGCACTTTCTGTTATTATTCCAACATTTGTAAGTCGACTTATGATGCTTTGCACAAATGGCATCTCACCATTAGTCTTCCCATCTGCTAAAGATCTTGCTGCAATTGTCCATTAGTTGTCCAATAAGCTCCCCAGGAGGGTTAGGGTAGCTATTAACAGTTCACAGTTGCTGCATCATGCTAATTGGTCTCTCCAGGTTAGAAAAGGGAAGATGACGCTCAGGCCAATTCCCCTGCGTAACAAATATTTCTTAGAGATATTTTAAAAAATCAAATTTCAGTACTTTTCAATCTTTTCTCCCCTACAGAACCGATCACTTTTTTCTGCTTGTTATTTTCCTGTTTCTGATTGACTTTAGTGCACCCACTCTAACTCATCCACTTTCTCTATTTTACTCTCTTTCTCAAACCTTATATCTCGGTAGCTCTCCCCATTCACTTCAGGCCCCAGGCAGCCTGCTGTCCGTGCCACAGTTTCAGTATGTTGGGGTGATGTCTAACCAATGACCCATTCCATGAGAAATCCCATTCCAATAGGATTTGGTTTAGTATAATTTTTCCAGTCACCAGGCTGAAGGTTGTCATTTGTGGATGATTGCCCTCCTCACCTTCTTTGGCATCCAGTACTGACGATCGGAAAGTTTGTGACGTTAATCCCTTTTGCCTCTCAGCTCCAGTGCCCTGGGTCCAATCCTGACCTCCACTGTGGACTTTGCACATTCCCCTTGTAACCATGTGGATTGCCCCCAGGTGCTCTGTTTTCATCCCATGTCCCAAAAGGTGTACTGATTGGCCACTGTAAATTACCCCTTCGAGCAGGTGAGTGGTAAGAGAATCATGGGGAGTTGATGGGCTAGGCTACAGGTAGATAAGTGGGGGAATTGGACTGATGGGATGGCTCTGAGATCCAGCAGAGAGCTGATGGGCTAAGTGGCCACCTTCTGTTTCTAAGGAATTATAAGATACAAGATATCTTTATTAGTCACATGTAGATCGAAACACACAGTGAAATGCATCTTTTGTGTAGATGTCACAATGTTGATCCAGAGCAAACTCACAGAGAACCCAAATATGGCACACTGATACAAGACTGGAGTCAGGATACTTCCTCAGGACAAACACA
>JARFYF010000104.1:77890620-77901783 GCA_030265395.1 Rhina ancylostomus
TGATTTACAAACGTTTACCATCCTCTTTCAGCTGGTACCAGCAACATTTGACTCATTCAGTTTCTCTTAGTCTCTTGTTCTCTCCACTCCTCTCACTACTCTGCAATTTAAATTAAACTTTTTTTAAAATAACTTTTCATAGTTCTGATGAAAAGTCACCATCCTGAAATGTTAACTCAATTTTTCACTCCACAGATGCTGTCTGATATTCAGCATTTTCTGTTTTTAGTTTTGCAAGTGAAGTTAAATAAAAACAGAAAATGTTAATCTATCATTCCTAGTACTGGTGACAGGAGAGAATACTAAGAATTTACAAAACCGAAGACAACTAGACTAGATGGCACAGTTCCTCTTTGAAAGTCAAACATTGAAAAATAACCATCATTAGAAGGTACAATTATAGCATGATACATTTTCATAAGCAGAAAAGCAAGTGCACAGGTAACTAATTTATCTCATGGTTATATCAAATAGAAAGAACTGCATATTTAAATGTGAGCACAAATCTTGTGGATTAATCTTATTTCATTTATTTGGATGTTTCAGTGCAGTGGGGTTTTATGTGTTAATCATTTAAAAATATATCTGGCATTTATTTCATTTTAGCTACCAGTCACTTCAAATACAGTAAAGATCTCAAGTGTAGGAAAGTGGTGTATTCTTTATGAACATAAGCTCACACCTGATACCAAAAAACTCAAAATCAACTCAAATAATTTATGATTCTGCCTGTTGAGAGGTACAATAAACATTTACTTTTCAATTTTATTAAGTGTTTTACCAAATAGTACTCATTCCATATTTCCCTTCCCCAAGTGAATACAACTCTAATTTTATTCTGAAGCACCCAATTGTCCAACATTTTCCTAGTAGAATGCACCAAGAAATGCTAGTAGATTATCTCAATTGCACAGTGGAAAAAAAAGTCCCAGAAATGCATATACATGTTAACTGGAGACAAATACACAAGTAGGCTTTTTGAGGGTTGGTTTTGTATTCAGGTTGAGTGAATTTCAGTTGTCTCATTGCTTTGGACAAAGAGCTGGGAAAGGTGTTTTAAATGTCATTTGGCTGGTTATCAAAGGTGGTTGAAGCTAGGAAATGGCAATCTCATTATGTAAAACCCAAGTGTATTATACAGAAAAATCTTACACAGGTCATTAAATTAACATGAAACTCAGAAAACTCTATCCCCTTTTAATATGGCAAATGTAAGCAATGTTATTTATTAGCATGAATCAACTTTGGAAGGGTGAAATATTAGAAATCTTCATTTAAGGTTTTGTCATCCTGAACAATGAACAATAAACCAAAATATGATTTGGAAATAGGAATGGTATTACACATATAGGAAGATATTTTTCATGTTTTTTCTGTCAACAGTTTCAATATCACTTGATACCCACATTAGTTTGGATTCCATTGCCTGAGAGCTTAAAATATAACCAAATCTAAAACAAACAATGCTAAATCAAAGAAACAAAATAAGATAATAAATTAAAATTGATATTTATTTATGCCAAATGTTATAAATTATAACTAATTTCTTCAAGACACTTAACAGCACTGGGAATTATCCGATAAACACCTACTTCAGTAGTCAATCACAGGTAACTATTATAATTGTTTCCAGCATTAGCTCCCATAAATCAATTTATATTGCTATATTACGGGTGTGACTTACACCAGTGATAAATATTTATTCAATGGTGAATATTAGGCATTAACATAATGGCAGAGTACAAAGTTAATGGCAGGATTCTGGGTGGTGTGGAGGAGCAGAGGGATCTGGGGGTCCATATACACAGATCACTGAAAGTTGCCTCATGGGTGGATAGGGTAGTTAAGAAAGCTTATGGGATGTTAGCTTTCATAAGTCATGGGATCGAGTTTAAGAGCCGTGAGGTAATGATACAGCTCTACAAAACTCTGGTTAGACCACACTTGGAGTACTGTAAGGAATAGATAGAGTAGACAGCCAGCACCTCTTTCTCAGGGCACCAATGGTCAATACAAGAGGGCTCGGCTTTAAAGTAATGAGTGGGAAGTTCAAGGGAGATATCAGAGGGAGGCTTTTCACCCAGAGAGTGGTTGGTGTGTGGAATGCACTGCCTGGGGTAGTAGTGGAGGCAGACACGTTGGTCAAGTTCAAGAAATTATTAGATAAGCATATGGAGGAATTTAAAATAGAGGGATATGTGGGTGGAAGGGGTTAGATAGTCTTAGGTGTGGTTTAAAGGTCAGTGCAACATGGTGGGCCAAAGGGCCTGTATTGTGCTGTGTTGTTCTATGGTTCTATAAACATGGTTCTATGTTCAACAACAGAAAGAGGAAATGCTGGAAATACTCAGCAAATCAGGCAGCATTTGTGGAGAGAGAATTCTTTTTCAGATGCCAGGTGAAGTGTTTCAACTTGAGTTGTCGACTGTCCATTTCCCTGCATAGATGCTGCCTGACCTGGTGAGTTCCTTCAGTGCCTTTTGTGTTGCTCCATGTTCCAGCATCTGCATTCTCCTGTGTATCCACCTTAATTCTTTTTCAGTCTGCAGATGGACTGCCCTACCTAGCGAGGGTTTCTAGCATTTTGCTTTAATTTTAGATTTCCAGCATCTCTACTAATTTGTTTTGCTCAATGCAAACTACATGCTTTACACTTCAGTCCAAGGTGCTAAATATCTTCACCAGCCATCTTCAAAAGAACCACACATGAAAAAGATATAACTGTGCTTTTATGATGTCTGTAAGAGCAAGGAGCTCCTCTCCCTACAATTAAGTTTTCCACAGACAATTGACTCCTGTGGGGCCTGAGCAACTGCTGGAATTCCTTTCTTCTCTCCCTCTTCCTCCCCCTCTCCACAATTGGAAATTCTTTTTTTCATAACGGAACAGCTTTTGGCTGCAACCAATTCCAACACTAAATTCAGTTCAGTTATCTACATGGGCCTCTGAATTTTTAAAAAGTAAATTCTTAGGACTGCTCATATTTAAGCACCCAGAGAAGATGGTGACAAGCTTACTGGTTGAAATACCACAATTTTTATTAAATTTGCAATTATATTATACATTTATTGTCATCATTCACAGCACAAAAGGGGGCATTCTATTTACTTATAAGATTCATATTATATCAGCATGACATCAAATTTTGGTTGAGCATCTGCATTATTCTTTGTACTAAGTGGTTTGCTGGACTATTTCAGAAGTTAGTCAAGGATCTAGCGTATTGGTGTGGGTCTAGAATCACATTTTGGTTAAACTGGACATGGACATCAGATTTCCAGAAAAACATTAGTTATGCAACTACATTTTACCATAGGCCAATTGATTTGTAATCATTTTGCTGATCTCAGCTTTATGTTCCCAGATTTGCTTGAAACTGTGTGCAAATTTTGAAAGTGGCATAGAGGGATTTAAGCTCAATTTCTTTTCTGTGTCATGAGAAGAGGCTCTGGTTTACTTTTCCTGTGACATAATCACCACAGTACTATCCTCCCAATTTAAGTTCCTGTCCTGTCTATTTAATAATCATGATTTCTATTGATACCCCCTGTTAGCAATTATTTTATATTGTAAATTCCATTAAGCTGCCTCATTTTCTAAAATTAAAGTGAAAAGGTCAGATTGTTGAAGTTTGCTGATGTGTATTTGTTTTTATTTCCTTTGCACAGTTGCACATTTCATTAGAGCTACAAATTCATTGAAAACCTAATTTTGTTTAAAAAAAAAGTAATAAACCTGTTCAGTAGAACAAGCAGTTAGTATTCTAGAAAGGTAGGGTTTAGTTTGAGCTCTGAGAAAAGCTGATTAAGCTTACACCAGTCAGCTAAACTGACCCTTTAGTCTGTTGTGGATGGCTAGTTTAATCCATCACATCATAGTTTTATTGCATGAGCTTCAGTTATTTTGATGGAACATTATCTTTTGCTGTCTTTGGCTCAGAGGTCGTGGTTATTTGTGCTCTGAAAGGAAACAGCTGTTTCAGGAGCTCAAAATTATTTTTAGCTTAATTGAAAAGTAATTTAAAAGTGAACGTCTGATTCATGCTGCTGGCAGAACACCTAAACCATTATGCTTAAGGCTCAGCAGGTGTAGCGTGAAAACTGGCATTAATGGAGGAACGTTGTAAAAGCTGTTCATTTCATTGGGGTTGCAGAGCTTGGGGAAGGCGCAAAAACTTGGTAAATGCTAGCTAACACTACTAAAGTCAATGGTGGCATGCTATAATTAACTGCGTAAGCCATTTACTCCACAACTTCCTTTTTGGTGCTGTTAAAAGTTCTTAGGGCTTGGCAAAAGTCCCCTGGAAATTCTGGGCCAATAACTGATTATCAACAAAGCATCGTTCAAATCTGTGTGCGCTTCTTTAGAAGCTCACATGATGCCTTCATGTAAAGGTAATCAATCATCCGTGTCACTCTTGTTTGGAGGGAAACAAAGAGGGATTGGGTCAATTCCATGGAGACAAAACTGTCCTGTGCAGGTATGGCAGAGTAGAAATACAATGAAATTTATGCTACAATCATACTTATTGGACTATTAATATTTTGAAGCAGGGCTATACCTGTTTGGGTTAATTGGGATAGTTTTATTGTGCAACCTGCAGATTTCAGTGTAATTTTGCAGGCTACAAGCTTCAGTATTCAGGAGAATCCCTAGAACAGCAAGACTGCAGTAGAATGATAAGGTGATAATGCAAATAGGCACTAACAATGAAAACACTGCATTAAAGAAGTTGTGCATCAGCCACTAAATCCAGCTGGTTTGCAAAGAGCCATGAATGATAGGATGAAGGGAACAGTGGATGCACCAGAGGCTAGAAATGGAGCAAAAGTAGGAACTCCTGGATGGTTGTTGGGCTGGACGATTTTATTTCACAAGCTATATAGGTTTTTGAACTCAAGGATAATATTTTAAATTGAATGTGTGGTGAATTGAGGGCCTACATTAGTCAATAGGGTGATGCATATGGTGGATGAGAGAGACGGTGCAGGTTAAGTGTGGGCAGCAGAGCCTTGAGTACATCTAGTTTTATGAAGGGAAACCAGTTAAGAGAGCATAAGTATAGTGAGATTTGCAGATGATGATGGTATGGATGAAGCTTTCAGTATAGGTGTTGTGAGGGAAGGTTGAGACAGTTATTGATACAATGATGGAAGTAATCATTCTTTTTGATGGACAATATATGGGGGTCCTATCTCAGCTTTGGGTCAAAAAGTTTGCAAACCATCTAGTTCGGCATGAGGCAATGGTCAGAGAGAGGGTTAGAGTAAATGGTGCAGATATGGAACATGTGATTAGAATCAAAGAAATGTGCTGTGAAAATCAGTGTATAAAGTGAATTCAACATATGTCATGTCCACCAAGTGAATTTCACCTTTTGGAGACAAACTTATAATAAGGTGTAGAGTGAACATACACTTAAGTATTGTAAGCACTATAGGGCAATGAGCACTGATACTGCTCATCTGAAATATGACTTATCAGCTTTCTGCTACAAGCATCATGATTATTTCAGAACCAAAAGGCAAAGCTTGCCCTTGGAAACTGTAGGTAAGAAAATAAACCCTTGTGTGTTTTCTTCAACAGCCTACTGTAAAGGGAATATTGTTTTACTTCACTATCTCTGCTGTGATATTCTGCAGGCCAAACTTATACCCGTGTACTAACATCCTTTCAGCATGACTCATCTTTCTGATGCCTCCGGCAAAATAAATACATTAAAGAAATTGAATATAAACTGTAATAAATATTTTGGTTGAAAAACACAGATTTCATTTCTGTTCAGCTCAGAAATTGCAGTGGCAGACGCTTAGCAGCCAAGCTGGCTCATTGTCATTCTTTGCACTGATATGCTGATCTTCCCAAATACCAGCAGAGCCTTGCCTATAAAACTGAGATGTAGTTCAAGTGGTAATCCAGCCAAGAGTTCAAGCGTCATGCAAGGCAATATTTCAGTTTTACCCTTGTTGACTGCTATCATTTGAATTTCTTATTGAATTACTGACTGTAACCCTCGTCCAAACTGCTATTATTTCAAATGTAATATTGGTTATGTTCACCGGGAGAAATAATGACAGTCAAAAACTGTTTTTGTGGATCAGTTTGTCACATTTGGTGCTTGCAATATATTCGGTTATACTTTCTGTTCCACTGGAGGCTAATGGAAGTTTAAAATATTTGAAAGTTAGCATTCATGGCGCAAACACAAGAGAATGAGGAAACAACAATCAATTGCTTTTTACATTTTACAGGAAATCTATATCAATAATGCATTTAAGAAATGGAAGCAGCATGAACCAGCAAAAAAATCCATTCATTTATAAATGGTCACAGCTGACAAAATGTGCATTATTGTTCCACATTTTGTTCTGATTCTCCAGGCAATCGAAAATCATCAATTAGATGCTTGAAGTAATTTATAATTCTTGAATCCAGTTCTGGAGTGTTATGAGAATGCCAATAAATGGAGCAAACCATAGCACCATTTTAGCTGAAGTAAGTGGGAAATTTCGTATATTTGAACATTATGGACAAAGTACCAATGCTTAAATTCAAGTGTTTAAACTTCACCTGTGTTGGATGTAAAATAGATCAGTACACTGTGAAATTCAGTTAAATTGACATAGAAAAATAAATAGTCCAGAAAGGTAATTTCTAAGCATGTATGTAAAAGACAGTCATAGAGTCAGACAGAAACAAGTCCTTTGGCCCACACGACCATGTCAGCCTTCAATATCCATCGATACTAATCCCTTTTACCAGCACTTGGTCCGTAACCTAGTATGCCTTGGTGATTCAGTTGCTCATCCAGATACTTTCTAAATTTGTGAGATTCTCTGCCTCAAGCTATCTCAATACGTTTAAAGTAAACACCAGAGAAAGCATAAGGGAAATACTTTTCTTCAAAGATTCCAGCACATGTTGGAAATTGTGAAGTCTGCCTCGCCATTTTCTGGAAGGTCCAAAGAAGGAAATTCCCTTGATTTTATAATTATATTTGCTATCAGTGCTTTCATTATATTCAATTGTGTTTTCTGAAACAGTGTGTGTTCTTTCCAGTGGTTGTGGAAATAGAGAAGGCACTTGAGTTCCTGGAGAAAGAAGGGATAATAGCCAAATGGTAATTGAAAGTTCAACGATGAATTATTTATTAAGCTGCAGATGAACTGCGAGACCTCCAAGGATGCCTAATCAGTCTACTCTCAATCATCAGCAAAGTGATGGAAGCTGTCATCGAGAGTGCTATCAAACAGCATTTACTCACCAATAATCTACTCTCCGATGAGCTGTTTAGGTTTCACCAGGACAACTCCGTTCTGGACTCATCACAGCTTTTGTCCAAACAATGGCCAAAGAGCTGGATTCCAGAGGTGAAGTGAGAGTGTGCCTTTTACATCAAGCTTGCATTTGACTGAGTGTGACATCAAAAATCTCTGATAAAAGCTATCAGTGGGCATTAAAGGGAAAATACTCCAGAGACTGGAGTCATAAAAGGAAGATGTTTGTGGTTGTTGTAGGTAAAACATCCGAGCCCAGGCCATCAGCAATGACCTTCCTTCCATCAGACCTGAACAACATTCAGGTATGGGCAGATAAGTGGGAAGTAACATTGATGCCACAGAAGTGCAAGGCAATGTCTATCTCCAACAAAGGAAAGACCAACCACCTACACTTAACGTTCAGTGGCAGTACTGTTACCAAGTCCTCCACCATCAACATCCATGAGGCACCATTGACTGGAATTCAAACGGAACAGACATATAGTTACCGAAAATTGAAAATTAAAGGATAAAGAAAGTTCCTATATGTTGGAGAGCTGTCACTGAATTAGTTTAGATGGACATTAGTAATATATTATAACTTAGAATGAAATATAAGTTCTTAGAACTTAATAGAAGCACTATCCTAGGAATTTGTAGTACAGACTCCAGGGGCTAAATGGTCGACTCTCAGCCTTGCTCCTATAACACAGGCTCGTTGGTGACAGCAGTATTAAAAATGTATTGGAGTCTACTCTAAAGAAAACAATTTATGAAATGTTTAACAGTAGTAAAGGCAATAACTCCAAGCCAACATTTCCTGATGAAAGATGTATCTGACTAAAGAAATGTTTTGTAATGCTCTTAAAGATTTAGCAGAAGCAGCTTGTGATAACATTGTAGTGGATGCTATACATCTTGAATTTCAGAAGGCATTTCATCAGGTGTTTCACAGGGGACTTATAACTAAAGCGAAAGCCCCTGGGAAAGAGAAAGATGCAGCAAATTGGATAATAAATTGGCTAAATAATAACAGAAAACAAAGAGTAGTGATCAGTAGTTGTAGTTCTAATTGGTCAACAAGGACTGCGGCATATGATATGGATCAGAATCTCTGCTGATCACAGTGTCTGTTTATAATGTCTTGTAGACGATGCTGCATTGTGTGGAAAAGAAAGTAATATGTTTGGGGATGACACTGAAATAGATTTACGTACCATTACTGAAACTCAAATTTGTGGCATTGACTTATTCATCTACCCTAGACTTTATGTACAAGGTGTTATAAAAAGAGAATATTGGCCTCCCTCCCTGTGAATCATGTACATTGAATCAATAGTATAAAATTAGTAAAACAACTGACTGGCAAAACTGGAACTTGGCAAATAAATCACAAATGGAATTTAGCTTTGAGAAATGAAATGCAGTCTATTTGTCCAGAAATAGCAAATACGATTAAGCAAAGAAACTATTCCCAGTAAATTAAGCCAGATTTTAAGAAGTACTTGAGTATTGCAGTTATTAAAAGGGTGGCAATTCTTCAGGGGAGCATTAGGGAAATAAATAAAATGCAGATGCAGTGCTGCAGAGTTAGGTAGCAGAGCATTTAGTTCGTCCTGACTTCTTGCTGTATGTACTTGTGGCTGGACATAACATATCTTATGAGCATATCTGTGATAATCAGCATTGGTCAAATGGTCACTCAGATACAATGTTCATTTATATTGCACCTTTAAAGGAGCTAATCATCTCAAATCAGAATAATCAAGCATAACTTGACAGTGAGCCACATAATGATATATTAGGATAACAGGAAAAATAAACAAGCAAAATATTATCTGAATGAAGAGAGACTGCAGTGTCCTAAGATCCATTGGTATCTTGGTGTCCTAGTGCATGATCTGCAAAATGCTGGGAAGCTGTTATAGCAAATAATTAGCAAAGCTAACAGAATATTATCTTTTTTTGCTAGAGGAATTGAATATAAAAGTTGGGAGGTTGTGCTTCAGTTAGATAGGACGTTGGTGAGTCCACATCTGGAATACTGTGTACAGTGATGGTTTCCGTTTTTATGTGTCTTTTGACAATAGAATAATCCTTCTATTAATTTCTCCTCGGGTAATACAGAAAGAAAGCTTTCTGAAAATCTTGAGGGGGTGGGGAGGAGGAAGAAGGAAGGAGTTCCTTCCAGGCATGTATGAATGTTTTATAATGATAGTTTTAGTATTTAATAATTTGTGTGCTGAAGTGTAACTCATCTGACCAAACATCAGCAACCATAAAGAATCAAATTATATTAAGAAGGATAGAGGAAATTTCTTTACATAGACTATTCCCAGTTCACCTTTAATAATACAACATGCAATTATTCATTCAGATCATTACTTATAATGTACTCAGTTAGTTAAATAAAACAATAAAACATACTTGAACCAAATTTAACTCATTTTACTCAGTAAACTAGATTGTTTACCTATTCTTTTTATTATATATGCATGAATGAAAACAAATACTTGGTTATTAAACAAAAGCCTATTTTCCATTATTAAAATATGTATGTAGAAGTAATTACTAAAGCAAATGATATGTAAAATGCTGGGATCGGAAATGTGTCACGTGATGCAATCAAGATCTAAAGGTTACAATAGCTTCATAAATAATTGCCTTGATATCACACTGTGAGATATTAATTGCAAACATGGTAATGCATCCATAAAATTAAGGGACTATTGTTAACCCTGTGTGCCTGGCAAGGGAAGTGAGTAGCTTAAATAACAGGAATTTATTTAACCACTTAATTTACAGCATGATGGTTTCACTGCAGTAAAAGAGTCAGTAAGTGCCTGGTGCAGATACATGGGTCCCATAACATAAGTGGCATGCTTAGTTTTTTCCATTATTTCTATTTTCTGTTTTTATATTATTTTGGCTCAGTTTTTCTTATCCTTCTCACATAAGTCAGGCCTGCCTAGCAGTTTCACATCCTTACCATTAACAACTCAATGCACAGACTAAGAAATTTAATATGATGGTAACTACCGCCATTGAACCATTTGGAATCATCCCATCACAGCCATTCCCTTTGTTCTATGCACCCCTCCACTTTCTCTCCGACTGACAACTAACTTGCATCTCTCTCTCTCTTTCACAGTTCCAACAATGTTCCACAGGTGCTGCCTGACTTGCTGAGTTTTTTCCATCATTTTCTGTTTTTGTTTCATGTTTCCAGCATCTTTAGTTTGTTCTTGATTTTCATAAGTGTTATCCCATCCTGCCTCTAGTTTGGGTCGCAGATGGAAATGGCCTGGGAAATTGATTTGCTTGATGGAGACAGAAATTAAGGTAGTCACATGCCTCTGTTCATATGGATGAAAAGGTTATTTTCTACCTTTCTCTTCAGTGCACTGTTTATGCATTTCCGAGGTGGGAGGATGTTTGTTTTCATTTTTTGCGTGTCATGATTAACCATTTTCAGATTCTGCTGTGTGCAATTCTTGCATTTTTATTCCAAATAGATAACAGGACAGGGGAGCAGCCATGGCTGCCTTAGCAGCTTCAATAGCCAAGATGAGCAAGAACTGGGCCTGTTACTTCATGGCAGCTAAAGGTGTGTTCAGGTAGGTAGGGGTGCTGACAAAATGCACTGCCTGATCCATAGGCACCATAGGATACTCATTTCCCTAAGGAGAGCAGCAGTACATTAGAATGGTGCCTTTTCAGGGCAGATTGTTACTTTGGAATCGGAATCAGATTTATTATCATATGTCATAAAATTTGTTCTGTGGCAGCAGTACAGTGCAAAGACATAAAAATCTATAAATTAGAAAAATAAATAAATAGTGCAAAAAAAAGAATAACGACGTAATGTTCATGGATTCATGGACAGTTCAGAAATCGGATGGTG
>JARFYF010000104.1:77927808-77943090 GCA_030265395.1 Rhina ancylostomus
TCAATAAAATCGAAATAGTGCTTGTTCAGGAACAAAGGTTTAATTGTGCTTCTAAAATCTTTGTCATTAAATGTTTATGAGCCATGATTGCATAATAATAAAAAAAGTTGCTCAATAGTAGAATATGTTATTGCAAAGTAAAAATGATACTGGCTTAGATTACACAGAGAAGAGGGAATGTTTCTGCATAAACCCCCATCTGTTTTCATTTATGAATGCATATACGCACATGTTCACAAGAGCTGTATTTTAGTCATTAGTGATGTGAGCATTTCCACAGTGCTAGTGATAAGTGATGTTAGCTTTGTTCCCTTCCATTCTATTTCTGGAATTTTTTCTGCATGCTGTCAAGAATTTGCATGACTTTGCACGTACAACTAAATGTATTGCCATGATTATGCACATCCCATCCCATACCTTGTTAGCCACATCACTAATCTTGCAGCTGATCTCTCAGTATTCCTGCTTAAACTTACTGTCTAAATTCATTTGGATCTGTCTAAACACCCAGTGCCACCATTTAATTTTATTCCCACATTGAACATAATTTAAGTAAATCAAAGTGCTGATTGTTCTATTTGATTCAGTAGCACAATGAATCAAATTGCACTGATAAATAAATATTAATGAGACTATTTAAATCTGAAGTAATCAGTGAAGAAATTGGATTCTCATGTATACATGTAAGATTTGAGCCCGAGATCATAAACTCAGCATTGGTCCAGGTTTTATTTCAGGAATTTCCTTCCCTGTGCAGCTTGACAATGTACAGGCAATGATACAACAGACCGAGCCTTGCCCTCCAGTTCCCTCTTATCATTAAAATATCTTATCAGTACATGAGACAGAGCAGCAACATTCTTAATGTATAAAATATGGGTTCCAGAAGCTCTGCCTACAGACGGTTGAAGAAGCTACTCCCTTCACAATCTGTGAAAATAAACCAGAGGCAGCCGAATACTGGGAAGCTATCACTAAACCTGTCACAATGGCTCCATGGGATTTCCCCTCCAATCCTTGCACATTTCCTCCAATGACTACAATGTGTGATTGTTGAACTAACGTTCTATGTTGATACTGCACAGTGCGATGTTAGCACATTAATTGTAGAATTAGCGGTTTCACTCTGTTCTTTCAGAATGAGCAATAAGGTGAGTCATATCATTTACTTCTTGTATGAATCAATCATTAAATTCAGATACCATAATATGGACATAAATAGACACTAGCAATTGCTTCTCAGCTCATTACTCACCCCTGCCAAGCTACACCAGACACCAGATTGAAATGTGAAATATTACATATATCAAGCATATAATTTATAAATAAACAGATATCCTACAGCAAAATTTTTGTATTAAATTATCCCTAAGAAATTCAACTGGCTGAAGTATGGCATGGAAAGATTAAGAAAAAATATCCATTCACCAATTAATTCTAAATAAGTCTCTCGTTCAGATTGATGCTAATCATATCAAAGAGAGTTAATGCTTAATCATTATCCTGATAACATTGAACACGTGATATTTCATGATTGGTGGTGCGAGATATTGATTATGCAATAGAGTTTATTGGATTCTTTAAACCCTCATTTTCTGCTGTACTCAGTAATCCCAAAATACTAGATATCCAAAGCTTGCTATCAAATCTAAGATAACATGTGAGTAGTCTTATGTACAATAATCAACAATTAATTGAATTCCCTGGCCGTGGACCCTCAACCTCATAACTTCATACTTACAATTATTGAATTACACAAATACATTACATATTCCATTAAATGTGATGTCCAGAAGCGGTAATTATTCTCAAAAATATTAGAATTTATTTGAAAAATGATGTCCTGACTTTGATTATAACAAGATTTAGCTGGAATGCTGGAGGCAATGTATATAATTATGCAAAGCATCTTATTCCTCTAAAGCTATATGCATTTTTAAAGTAAAAATATAAAAAGTACCTCAGCAAAGAATAGATGGAAAAATAATTGGTGATAGAAATAACTGAAATAAATATTTATCTCTTTGAATAACTTGTTCTGTTCTGAGAATTTACAGTTCTTTTCTAAACAAGCAGTTCTCCATTCAGCCACAAAGTAGTCCACTGAAAATATTTGGTTAAACTCTACACTTTTTTACTCTGATCCCTTACATAGAATGCACACTTTACTGTTTTTTTTTAACATTTGGAATACAAAGAACTTCACAGCCAATGAAAAACTTTTAAGGTTTAGCCATTATTATTACATAGAAAACATGATAGCTTATTTGCAAAGGGCAAAGTTGTAGTAAAGTGGTAAATTGCTAGATTCTTTGACTTCTTAATGATAATGGTTGAGGGATAAATGTTATTCAAGGCCCCTGGAGAAATCTCCTTTTACTGAAATATTTTCTTTCACCAGAGAGGGCAGACAAAATCTCAATTTAACATCTCATCCAGAAGTGCCTGGTATTACAATGAAGTGCATGCCTATATTGTGCAGCCTGTTAACAAATTTTAAATACACACAAATTTGAGTTAGAAGTTTTATAGTGATGATATATTATGCCTTAGGTTGAAGTAAAATAATGCAGAAGCAAAACAAATAAAGAAAATGCCCATTAAAATGAGAAACAAAAACTTCTTGAAGCAAAAATCAACAATAATAACTTGTTTTTGATGGCATGCTGGTCCAAATGGTTTATTTCTGTGCAGTAAATACCATGCAATGTGAATTGATGTGATTAATTGTGGCTCAGTGAGTGTGGTAATGAACAGTTATCAGCACTAATTGAGAGAAATTTTACTCTCCAGTAGCATAAAATATAAGGACAAAATAATGTTTCAGGGTCAGAAAATGGATAAAGCACACTTATCCCTTTTCCACTGATAAGACCTGACCAGCCTCTCCAAAAGACAATATTGCCTAGAAAATGGATTTCACTGTACTTCCTGTGCTGAACAGATATGGATAGCTCTAATGCCCTGTAAAGGAACCTCCCAAAAAAAATTGCCAAAATGGGGAAATTTCAAATTAAAAAATCATTAGGGTGATTTTCAAGCTGATTGCTGCATTAAAACCCAATCTGTGCATTTTCCAAAAACAATTACCTGTAGAGGTCGCAGCTGCGGCAGCTTTGCTGTTAGGAAGTACAGGAAACAGGTCATATCCTTAAAGGTCCTTCTCCATGGCAGCCAGAGTACAGCAGAATTGAAAGAGGCCATGGAGACAGAAAATATAGTGAAGGTGGAACATGTGTCATCAACTCCCTATGATAGTCCACACAAATTGAATCCTGTGCCATGAGATTACAGAAGATCTGTACTGTACATGATTTTGAAAGTGTACAATAAACATTGTATGTCCCAGCAATTATGTAACAAATAAACAGCATTAGAAACCCAGGACACATTCATGTCATAGTCGGGAACGTTTATCATACATTTCTTGGCTGACTTGCTCTGGTGTTTGCTTCTTGTTTTACTGGGAGTTAGAAACAAAGGTCATAGATTGCACATTATTTCCCCAATTTCTGTCAGTAAGGCAGAGACAAGCGTTGTGCACAATGATATCATCATCAGATATGTGAACAACACTAGATAGATAGATATCAGCCTCATTAAGGTGATCAATGCTTGGAAGCACCTGTCCAATTTCCTGAGGGGTAGGACCTCCGCTGGAAATGATAGCCATTGCATTAAAACATGCATAAAATGGCTTTTATGCATGATTTGCACATTAAAACAGACACTTCATGCTCCAGTTTCTGTTACAATTGTCCCTTGAATCCATTTGCAAAGCCTATCATAATTACTTTGCCTGATTATTTAGGCCATAACTCTATTATCCTTGAGTGAAAATTTCCACATGATTTTCTGTCTTTCGTACATTCTAATTTTGTACCTTGTGTTCATAGTATTTGAGTCCTTCATCAAAGTGAAACATTGTCAGGATCAGTTCTTTTTCCATTCCATTCTTGATCTTGAGCATTTCAATTAGGTTAAATGTATATATAAATAGAATATTTCTAAGTTCTTCAGGCTCTCAATATAGGTTGAATTCTTTGTGCCTGTACTATCTGTACTTTCTCATGAGTAATAATATTCTTATTTTGATGAGGCAACCAGAATACTTAAAAGGCTCAAACATTCTGCCACAGCCTTATTTGTAATTCCAGAGGGAAGGGATATATGCCCTCACCTGAGTTATGCATTTATCCATTCTATATGAGTCATTAAAGAAGAGTTGGTGAAGTTTGTTGTAAAACTAGCAGCCATCACAATGAGGTTCTTTAAAAGTCCTAAGACATCACTTATTGGATACAAAACACAAAATACAAAAATTGGTCATGTGATTGACACTGAGGGGGAGAGTTTAAGATTGCAGGATGATCTGGTCAGTTGCACAGAAACATGGCAAACAGAATTTCATCCTGAAAAGTGTGAAGTGATAATGTTTGATAGAGGGTGCAAATGTAGCAAGGCAAGGGAATATTTGATGTAGGGGGATATTGAGAAGTGTGGAGGAGCAGATGGATTGTGGAGTGTGTATACTCAGATCCTAAAGATATCAGAACAGATCAATATGGTGGATTAAAAAGGCAATGTGAGGTGCCATCCTTTGCTGGCCAAGGCACAAAATATAAGAGCAAGGAGCTTATGCCAGAACTGTATACAATACCAGGTGGACCACAGCCAACACTACACCAATGCCAGAAGGACAGTGTTAATCCCACATTAAAAGGAAAGGTGGTATCGTACAGGAGAGGCTGAAGAGGAGATTTACAATGATGTTGGAAGGGGAAAATTGTGACTATGATGTAATTTTGGATAAGCTAGGGTTGTTTTCTTTGGAACAGAGTGGGTTAAGGGGAGACTTAATCATTGTATAAAATTTTGAGGGGCAGAGATAGTGTAAAAAGGAGCAACCATTTCCCTTCACAGAGGTATCAAAACCAGGCAGCACAGACTTAACATAATTAGTAGGAGAGTTAAAGTGGAGATCAACAATTTTTTTTTATCACCTAGAGGACATATACAGTCTGGAACTCAAGAGCCTGAAAAGATCATTGAGACAGAAACCCTCATCACATTTAGATAGCATAGTGGCACAGCTAGTTGAGCTACTGAATTACAGTGCCAGAGACCCAGGTTAAATCCTGACCTTGGGTGCTATTAGTGTGGAGTTTGCATGTTCTTCCTGTGACCGCATGGGTTTTCTCCAGGAGCTCTGGTTTCCTCCCACATCCCAAAGTCATGTGGATTGGTAGGTTAACTGGCCACAGTAAATTCCTCCTCATGTGTACTTGAGTAGTAGAATCTGGTGGAAGATGATGATAATGTGGAGAGAACAAAATAATGAGATTAATGTGAGATTAGTGGAAATGTGTGGTTGATGGCTGATGTGGACTCAGCGGGCTGAACTGCCTGCTTCTATGCTGTACCTTTCTATGACTCCACATTGCTATGATTTAAGCAGTATTGGATGTGTACTTGAAGAGCTGTGACCTATAAGGAAATAGACTTGGAATTAGAATACCCATGTGACACTATATAATGAAGGTGGTCTCACAGTCAAAAGTTGAATACTGACTTGATGCTAGTTTGGTTGTAAGCACTGTACAGTTTACATCATTGCAAAGAACATCACTTTGCAGTAAATTAAAACTTAAAAATATGCATGCTATTTCATTGCCCCAGCAGCTATTTTTTTCCATATTTGTGTGGAAAATAAATGAAATGCATTTATGAAACTAAAATACATGATCTCAATGTGCAGGGTACTCGCTTCACAAAGCTGACTGTTATTCTATACAAAAGCCCAAATGTATAAAAACAAATAAAATGCAATGAGGAGCATACTGAAAGAGAAATTAAGGAACTGTGCAGGGTTTCAAAATTATTATATGAGATAAAACAATTTTAATATTTTCACACTTCAGAGCTATAGAAAACGTTTCTGAGTTCTTAATGATAAATGTATGTAAGCGATACTATATTTCAAGTTGTGCTGATGAAGCTGGAAGGTTAGTAGCTCCTTTTTGACTGGCACAGACATGATAGGTGAAATGGTCTCCTTCTGTGCCATATTTTTTCTTTGATTCTATCTTGTGATTTTCATGATGGATCCTGTAAGTGACACTAAAGTGCTTGCACAGACTTTCCTCTGTTTGGCCTGAAATCCCCTTATTGGGTGTATGAACTTTGGAACAGTGTAAATGGCAGTCTCCTTTTCCTCATCATTTTATAAAAGTATGCTGTCCATTCCCCACAGGAAGTGATCCCTAAGAACCCAGGTTTTTACCTTCACCATGCCTAACTACTCAAAAATCAATTGGAAGTGGTGTTGGGTCAAGTAGGCCTAAACATTCTGCATGTGAAAATTCTGTGTTGCTGGACAGATTGATAATTATGGATAAACTTTTCCAAAAGGATTAAAAACACACCAAGCTCATGTCAACAACCCATCTGGTGATCTTGAATATAAACTTATATAATACCCTAAAGTGCATAACAGCCCATGGCTACCCTTATTAAATGCTGATATTTATCAAAATCTATTTTTTATTTTTATACTGCTTGTTTTGTATTAGTTTTTGTTGGTTTACCTTGACTATAAAGAGCATGACTTAAAATATAATATTGTTTATACACATCTGTCATTAAGAAATCAGAATCTCTAAAGTGTGATGTTAAAACTGTTTATTGCTATGTAAGAATATTGCTAACCCTATGTGATGTGCATTTTCATAAATGCATATCATTTCTTTTCTAGTCACTGATATGGACACAATGACCATTGAGACAATGAACCTGCATTCAAATTGAACTAAAAGTCTTGACTTGCTGCAAAGTGATGTTCTTTGCAACAATGCAAACTATGCCAAGTCTATATCTAAACTATCATCAGGTCAATTTTTAACTTTTGACTGTGAGACCACCTTTGGGGGTGGGTGGGAGGGGATTGGCACATTGTTCTATTATGGAAATACAATGTTTTAACATGGATTTGTACTTGTTGCTTAGGTATCTAGCTTTTGAATGTTAATGAAGGGCAGTCAGGACTTTTCTCATAGTTGCTCCCTTTCAGCAGTTAAAGTGTTGAGCATACCTATGGACACTTGTGCACAGCTTTCCATGCTGATTTATTCACAGTAGAGAGCCAGCATTGTAACTAGGTGCTGTCAGCTACCATCACTTTAAAATCAGATACGTCTCACACTGTGCCTGCAGTAAAGAATCAATCTATCATATTGGAATATCACATGTTGCTGTTTTTCCTTTATGAGTACAGCAGGTGGTAATGAGTTATGGCCATACTTCTCTCCAGTGAAAGAGCAGCATGCCATCACCAAGTGGGATATTTTTATTCATTCTGTGGGCACTGTTGGACTGAAATGTACAATTGTTCTGGAACACTGCACACAGTAGCATCCATTACATGATACTTCACATTTCTGTAATGCTGTTTTTATTTTTGCCGCTGTGAAATATCGCGATCAATGACTAAGAAAATTGCAGCAAGGCCCATAGCAGAAAATACATTTTGAACTACACAGATCGAGTGCTGTATTTAAGGTATCGGCTTTACATCCTTGTGGCAATAGGTTAAAAGATTCAGGCTGCTTGAAACTCACAGATACACATGTAGGTCTGTCAGTTTTCAGCTGAGCTACCTACTTGGCAGAAATAGATCTTGTCATCTCGGATGAACAAAGCTGACAGTATGTTTCTCTTTGTGGTACTGAGAATGCAATGGTTTTGGTGATAGTCCACATACCTGTGCACTGCATCAGGAATATATTTTCTGCAACTTTGTTCTTATTTTGACAATACATTGAGATCAGGATATGGCAAACTAACATATCCAGATGAGTGTTGGGAGATAACGGATAAAGCTGACATAGTTCTGCTGGATATGCTTTAATTTAACTGATTGGCAGAAAAAATATGATGTGGAGGAGTAACATCAGCAAATGAACTGTAGAAGAAGGAACAAAATAGGTAGAGCAACCTAATGAACAAATGAGGAGGAGTTCAGGAACAGGTCACTGAGGAGTTAGTGATGATTAGAGAGAGAGGGAAAAACCAAAAAGTGCTGAGACCTGACACTAGGGATCACCTAGTGACCAAATCTGGAAAGATTAATATCGGAAGAAAGAAAATGTGACAGTCCTGAAAACAATGAAGATAGAAATTCAAAAGGAAATAACTGAGCTGAATTGAGGAAAGGATAAAAAGACTTTCGATTCATTGAGGCCATAGTCCTAAGCAGGTTGCGGAAAAGGCAACGGAGAGGTCTGGAAAATGCCTGATTGTGTTATGACTGGTTGTTAAAATAACCCTTATGAAGAGAGAAACCATTATTTCACATTTAGAAATAGTATGTGGCATAAATCTGTTACTTGGTGAGGTTTATTTTTAAGCTAATTAAGTATCTGTGGTCCCATGCATTCCAGCCTGTGTGCATGATATGACAAAGGTTCAAATATAGCAACAAGTAAGTTACATATATTAGTTGTTAAATCTGTTGTGCATCTAGAACATGGGAATTATGCAGACAGCTGCAAAAACACAAACGTTTTGGAGCAAGATATCATGTTCAATCGAGAATGCATTTCCATTATACATTTGTCTGATGAAAACCTTTAACTTGAAAATGCCTAACCTTTTGAATAGGATTTCAACTAAGAAAAAGAGTTGCTTGATTATAATAATCCTCCCTTACACAAAGAATTATACATTTTGTATAATCTGTAAATGTGAAGCACAGCATGAACCCAGACATACTGTATCAAAATATCTTTCATATTCCGAATGCAAGTAACACCTTTTAAAGAAAATCTGTCTGTATCAATATTTGTAAGGGAGCATGACTGCAGTGCATTAGCACATTATAATTGGAAAAGATTCAAATACAAAGGGGATGCTGATGATGATAACCTATTTCAGAGTAGTTCTTACCTCCCAGTAACTATTGTCACATTCTCTTTCTTTCTGGTCTTTTATTCGTTAATCTTTATTCTTTCTCTTACCACCATCTTTATTCAGTATAATGTTAAAATAATAGGTATTGTACAAAGTTGATACAACAAGTGCAACCAGTATTTTATGAATATAATATTTCTATTTTTAACCTATCAATTTTTATTATCCTTTCATTCTTTTCCAGTCCTCCATGCTACCACAAAAGCATAAACTAATAAAACTGATGCCTAGGTGTCAGAATCATTGAATTCCTCCTTTGACATTCTTTTCTTTGATTTCATCTTGACACAGAAAACGTCTTTACTTCTTTTTATATCCATTGACAGATTTGAATAATTCAAGAATTGCGCCCACAGGAGACCCGCCAATGTCTGATTCATGCTCATCTAACCATTTATATTTGACCCCGTCACAGCCATGTAACTACATCATGTAAAAATATAAGATACTGGTACATTGAATATCTGGCCGATTGTTTTCTATTAATATCACATTTCCAGCTGAGCAGCAGAAGCTAAAAAATATTGATTTACCTACAAGGAAAGCACGTTAGTTTTAGCCTGTATCTTATTTAGTGCACAGGGGCACTTAAAGAGCAAAATCAATATGATCAATGATGGTAACACATTATCCGTGCATCAGAAATTAATTGCTAGTTAAATATTTTCATCTTCTTCTGCTCTTGCAATAGATCTAAACATTAAAGCATTGCTCAAACCACAAGTGAAGCTCATTGCTTATTGAAAGTAAAATAAATTGGAATTGTGTTTTGTTCAAAGTTTCAATTCAGAGGAAACTAAAATGATTCTCACAGCTTTTGTGTACATCCTGTTGTGTCTATGTATGTGAAAAAAGGGCTGCAGGATGAGATGCTTCAGTCTGCTGAAAATTCTGGTTGTTGGATCAAAGCTAAATATACTTGCAGAAATTTTGATGACAAAATTTCTAATCAGCCCATCTGTGCGCAAACCTCTTTTTTCTCATCATTAAGGTGTTGAACACGCAGATCTGTAGTATCAACAAGAACATGCAGCCCAGTATGTATTATTCAAGGAGAAAACAATTACACTGTGTTAGCTAGTCTTCAGCAAGAGTGTGTTAGAGCTCATCCCACTGAAAGGAAACAAAAGCATTACTCGGTCTTCATGAATTTCAAATGAGCTTCTGCTGCAGGGAGTAGTGGAGCTGATACATATTCTAACCTCACAGTGACTGGCTCCTGCTTCAGCACGTTCTCTAGTTAGCAATGAGCCTGACGCTTGCCACTGCCACCTTCCTACCTTGCTTTTTTAAAAATTTTCATTTACAGTCTGTTTAATCCAAATCACTCTACTCAAGTTGGTTTGGGATTTTGCTGTTCAGAGAGGGAGCATAATTTGTCAATTCTCAAAGAATGAAAACAACAATTAATTCAAATACAGATTTGAAAGAAATAATCCACTCAGGTGAACTATCAGTGGCTTCTGTTCATGTATAACATTCTGCAATGGGATTTAAATGGCAATTCCACACAGAATGTAGCAAGAAAGTAACAAGTGCCGACAGTAGCACCGATCTAAAAAAAAGCAGTGAAAAGCCTGTTCAATACAATGAAACTGCTGATGTTTCTCTCCACAGTTGCCAGAGTGCATGAATAGGACTTCTAGCAGCTACTGGAGTGATATGATTTTTTTTTCCCACAATCAGTGACTTGACATGTGTGACAAGTTCACAAGTCTGTTGTTACAGTAGGGTCAGCGTCCATGAAAACATTATTTCATTCCAATTTCAAGTGAAATGACAGGCATTTCCATTGTATAAATTATGTTGCTTTATATTCTGTTGTTTATGAACAGGTTTTCTTTTACAATTCTTTTTATTAAATGTATTGTTGGTACTTGATTCCACAAATGAAAAGTTTTACCCTGCACTGTTCACTGTAGTGGTCTGATGCACACTATTGTATGGTATCATATTACATTTCCCCAGGCTCCATGAGACTTGGTGTCTTGCTGGTCATGGTGATAATTCTTTTGTATAATAAATAATAGCTATCAGGGAATAAGTTACAAAGCTGTCACTCAATCTTGGTATTTTGATGACATCATGAAACCACAAGAGATTAAGTGACACTGAAGCTCTAGAGTGCTCAAGGTTTCTCTGAATATTATATAATGCTGCATCAAATAAAACATTGCTTATTATAATCACTTTCAGAAACTCTGCATAATCTCTGGAAAATAGAAATCTTCCAGATTGTCACTGATGAAAAACACATTAACGTATAACAGCTTTTTTGACAGTGTAGAAAATGGTGAAATATTATTGGATCTCTTTAAGACCCAATTTTGTTAAAAAATATTATTGATTTTTCATTATAGTGGGAAAACAAATGTGTAACATGCACACAGCAGGTCAAACTTGGCTCATGATGGCACTCTAAACTTGCACAGCTTTTCGTGGCTGTGATGGTTGCACTGAGAGATCCTTATTAAACTGAGTTTTATAAATGTACATATCCTACTTTGAAAATTACTCTTTCAGAATATTATTGTATTTATGCCAGTAATGAACATTGGATATTAAGCTACCTAAAGTGTATTAAGTGAGTTACACACTCCTTTGCAGTTATGCCAGTCCCCTTTTTAGACAAGGTTTTAGTACAGCACCTTTTTTTTCTGAAAGAACTCTGATGTTGACAATGAAATGAAGTTTAAAGAGTAACACCTAGAAGTGTAGACATCACATTAAACAATAAAGCGCAGATCATTTGTCTGTAACACAATCTTTCTTTAAACCATAACCACGATCTTTTCAAAACGTGCAGCACCTTTTAAAAGACAACTCAGAAGCAGTAATAAATTGCTCTTCACTTTAGAAGTAACAATTTTTTCCAGAGGGCCTGTTTACAAGGTGCTGGTTATATTTCTCCCAACAGTTTAATCAATGTTAAGAAATTACATTCTGCAAGCAGAGCTAAAGTAAAAAGGAAAGAAAATAGTAAAATATTTTGCACGTCAGATGGCATTTGTGGAAAGGGGAAAGTAGAATAAAAGAATGAAGATGATGAAATTACAGAAGTAATAATATCATGACAAAAAGAAAGATTAATGAAAGAAATTGGAGAACAAAAGGATGCAATAAGAACATGTAAGGTGTAACTGGTAACAGCAGAATAACACTGGGGATCTGGGACTGAGAGAGCAGTGTGGAAAATCAGAAATGGTTCTTCTGGCCCAGGAGCATGGTGGAAGAAATCGAGAGGTTACACCAGACGTTGAGATCAAACTGCCAGTTATGTAAGTCAGAACATAAGTGGGCTATTCATTTCCATGAGACTGCTGTGCTTAGCTCTTGGTGAGATGTACTAAAGGCTTTATTCTCAATGATCTCCCACCAGTGCGAAGGAAGTAAGCTGGGGACCATATTGGGAGTGTGAATTGGGTGTGGAAATGACTATGGATAAAGACATCAGATCAGAGGAAGTAGGAGAAGGATATCAAAGGAGGGAGGCTGTGTGGTGGAAGCTAGAGGTTGAGAAGAATAGGAGAGTTGATCCTGTTGAAGAGGAGATAAGGTAGTGGTGGTGGGGTAGGATTGGGGATGGGGGTGAGGGGAAGGAATTCTTGGTTACTCAGCTGTAAAGATGATTGAGCAGCAGTTCCAGAGACCATTTTTGGTGTTTGGGGAAAGGTGGTTTAGGTCCATGGGAATCAGTTGGGGAGATAGTCAAGGGATGTGTTTGGAGTGATCATAGTCAGTCAGGGAGATGACTGGGGGAAAATCAAGATGATCATGGAAGATGCTTGAAGGACATGTGATATTGACAATGATAGGATATAAGACGTGTTTGGTAATGATGAAACTTTAACATAGAACCTACCTGGAAGAAAATGAATGTCTTGGTATTGGCCATGTAAGATTTGGCCAATGAATTAATGCCAGAGAAAGTTTTGACCCCAAAAAGAGCAGGGTATGTGACCAAGGCCTAAGCAGTTTGTAAAACTTGATTTCACAGTGCAGTTCCACAGAAACGAAGTCAAAATGAGCATTGCACATATCCAGTTGTGGGTCAAAACTGTATAAAACCTGAATCAATAATCTGAGAATATGCTTCCAATCCACTGTGTCCAACTGTATTTTGCAATGGAGATTTTAAAAAATTCCACACAAAAATATTGTACCACTTGATAGAATTTTCAAATTGGCATTTCAATGTGAGAACAAATCACTGAAGCTTGCTAGCAGCATGTGACTGAAATTCATTTTGTCTTTTACCTATCAGTCTACCTTATTATGCAGTTTTTGAAAATGATGTTATATTTTAAATGAGATGCACTCAAAGAATTCATCTCATTCTAAGAAGATTCAGACATTTGAACCTAACAGTATTTGCCAATGGACTAAAACTACTCTGTGCTTTCACAGGCTGACATTAAATAACTTGAAAGCAAATGATGAAGGAATTCCATAAGAGGCTAAAAAAAATCAATTGCTGTTCCAACAGATGTTTTGTTGAAGCCATCAGACTGCATGATCAGTATTTCAGCAGCTGAATACACATAAAACTGAGTGAGCATTTAATGCATAATTTAATCTACAGCCAGTCAGCAGTTTACATGGTGCCTTTTGTATTGTATAGCCACACATCCTGCAATGAATTAATTTCTCAGCATTGGAGAAGACTGCTAATAAGATTATGTGCTAGTCAGTTTGCCTAATTGGCCGTCTTTTAAAATAACTTGTTTTTGCTTATCTGAATCAAATATAATCAATTTAAATGGGAAATAAAAAAGATGCAGGAATGATGACCAAGGGTGTGCTTTGAGTCTTAAAATTGTTCTTATTTGTGAATTTATTGTTCAATACTCTCTTTTTATGCCTCCAGATCCCAAACACAATTGTACGAGAGCAACTCAAGAAGATCAAAGTTAATGACTAAACTGAAGCTCCCAGCTTCAGGCTGCAGGTTTACTGACAGTCTTTCCTGGTTGTTATATGATACAAGGGGCAAAGTGATCAAGAGAGTGCATAGTCTTAGAGTCATACAGCATGGAAACAGGCCCTATGGCTCATCACGTCCAACCATCAGGCACTCACTTACATTAATCCCACACCAGTCCCATTTAATTCTCTCCACATTCGCTCCCAGATTCTACCACTGACCCACACACGAGGGACAATTTCATGTGGCCAATTAACATTCCAACCTGCATGTATTCGGGATGTGGAAATTAGCCGGAGCACCCTGGGTAAACCCATTCAGTCATAGGGAGAATGTGCAGACTCCACACAGACAGCACCAGAGGTCAGAATTGGGCTCAGTTCATTGCAGCTGTGAGGTGGCAGCTTAACTAGCTGTACCACCAAATGCAGTCATTGCCAGACAGCAGTAAGCCCTACGCTCACGCCACTGCATTTATCACCGAATTATATTGCATCCCTTGGATTGTGCTGTCTGGTGTATTTAAATTTAAATTGTAAGGATGCATATTAATTATTCATTAGCAGAACACATTTTGAGTAAGAAACCCTCAGAGGTCATATTAGATTAGCATATGCCAACATTTGACTGGGGGGAACAAAATCACAGTTGGCTTAAATATTCTAATACATTCAGCCCTTAAGGGCTGAAAACAACAAACAGAAAGAAATCCTGGTGCATCAAACTGCTATTGCCTCTTGTATTGGATCTGATATTAGCAATAGCAGCAAACCATCTAAAGGATGGTTGAATAGTTAATTTTGTCCACATTGTGTCTAACCCAGTGCCATGCACAGATTATTTACAACATGATAAAAAAGAAACAAAGAAAAATCTGAATTCTTCAGTGAAAGAAACCCAATCTTTGTTGTAGTAAATCTGGATAGTATTAATCATTTTAGTAATAGGTACAATTATTGTCCGTTTCAAGCGTGTAACTAAGTTCAGATTCTTCAGCAAAACAAAAGGTTCCTGTCACCCCATTTTAAAATTTAATGCGTAAAACTTCTACCCAACAAGTGTACTCATTTCATATATAAAGGAGTAAGTTGCAAATTAAATCTTTCTACTTATAAATATTAGCATCCATCAGGTGCTTCAAAGAAATTAGGAGGTACTTTTTTTCCCACACAGTGATTGCCACTGGTGGATTGACCCCAGTGTTGCACTTTACCTCCAACAAACCTCCTGGGAGGGTGGATAATCCTCAGAACTAATGGGAAACCATTCAACCTATGGCAACGGCACTTCAGAACCAAGGTCACCCAAGCTTCAGTAGGCAAACTGAAGTATGCAAGTGATACTTGGGTATGCACATGAAGAGACATTCAGAAAAGCATGCGAGAGGATGG
>JARFYF010000104.1:78180216-78197657 GCA_030265395.1 Rhina ancylostomus
GTGTGTGTGTGTGAGAGAGAGAGAGAGAGAGAGAGAGAGAGAGAGAGAGAGAGAGAGAGAGAGAGAGAGAGAGAGAGCTTACTTATCTGTTATGTCAGTTATCACACTGTTAGCTGGTGGTAGTGATAAGTAAAGTTATTTTCCAGACTGCTTTCAAGTACTTAACACAAAATTTTAAATTGATTATTATAAAAGATGGCAAGAACAATGTGGGAAACGTATTTAACTCGGCAGAGTTGATCTCTGATTTCATTAAGGGACTTTGGCAAAAGCAACTGAGATGAAGGAAATCCTACAGGAAGACAGGGACAGCATAATGTAAAGTAATGAGTTTAATCTGAAAATCAGTTGTTCAAGAAAAAAAGACATTTTAATTGCATTTTGGAAAACCACATTTGAAAATGAACTTTTAAGTGTTTTTTTAATAAATAAAAGCTCATAGTTTATAAAGCACCAGCCTTCTCAAATTGTTCTATATCCCTCAAGCTTTAGTGCACTATATGTCAAAGTAATGTGGGAGTTGACAGGAAATAAAGCCTTAAGCTTAGACAGACAATAATAAAGTTTTTTTTGGAAAAAAAAATTCCATCTTCTGCCTAAGAACTCCACATGCAGATTCCAAAATCAGTGAATAAAAGAGCTTAACAAAAAATAAGTGCCAGCATCAAAGGGAGGGGTTCATTAGAGATGTTAAATGATTCCTTATTTAAGGATTTGTTCAATGAAATGCTAGTTAATAGAATGCATCAAAATATCCTGGCACCTCTTAAAATCAACAGCCCAAATGTCAACCTTAAACTAACTACCAGTACAATGCAATAAAATATGCATTCTTAATTTAATGTTTTTTGTAGAACTGTGTTTCACTGTACCAGAATTAATAAGAGTTATTTAATTTTCATTTTTTAAAATCTGTGTACCTCTTAACGAACAAACCGATCTGTGGAAAATTGCCTTTCCCTGCATTTATAGACATTACAGCTAATCCTGACAGGATCTCTCATGGCCTCACTTCTAGCCTAAACTGGTTTGTGAAATGCAAGAGTTGAAGTAAATTGGTCTCCAGAATTTCAAGACTCATTTACTTACACATTTCACATCATCTTAATCTCAAACAGTCCCTCATGATCGGGAAGACTTGCTTCCACTCCCGCTTTGTGTGTTCTGAAGTGGCTAATGAGGCCAATGTGGGAATCACAGACTCTTCCACAGATGAGGCAGATGGTGGCTAGTGAGTGGGAGGTGAACCGTACCTCCTGCTGATAAGGGAGGCCTCTGCTTGCTCCTGATGGACTGTTTTGAGGTCCTCGGTGCTATCCTGAGTGCTTTTCACATGTCTTTCAAAGGCAGACCTATGATCTACCATGGGCAGAGTATATCTGCTACATATTCAGGAGAGCAACATTTCAGTACAGTTATTAGAGTCATGCAGCATGGAAACAGGCCCTTTGGCCCAACTTGTTCATGCCGACTGTGTTGCCCAGTGAGTTAGTTTCATCTGTCCATGTTTGGCCTATAGCCCTCTAAACCTCTCCTATCCATATACTTATCTAGATGGCTTTTAAATGTTGCTAATGTGACCGCCTCACCACTATCTCTGGCAGCTCATTCCAAATATGCACCACCCTTTGTGTGAATAAGCTGCCCCTGATGTCCCTTTTATCTCTCATCCCTGATCTTAAACCTATGCCCTCTTGCTTTTAGCACCCCCTCCCTGTGAAAAAGACTATGTGCTTTTGCCCTGTCTGTGCCTCTCATGATCTTATAGACCTCTTATAAGGTCACCCCTTAATCTCCTACGTTTCAGGAAATAAAGTCCTAGTCTACACAACCTCTCCTTGTAACTCAGGCCACAGAGTCCAGGCAACATCCTGGTAAATCTTTGCTGCACTCTTTCTAGTTTAATAACATTTTTCCTGTAACATGGGTGACCAAACTGTACACAATATTCCAACTGAGGCCTCACCAATATCTTATATAACTTCCCAACTCCTATACTCAATGTCTTGGCTGACGAAGGCCAAGCACTTTCTTCTCCACCCTACCAGTGATGCCACCTTCAGCAGACTATGCACTTGCAATCCTAGGTCCCTTGGTTCCATAACACTCCCCAGGGCCCTACCATTCACTGGTTTGATCTCCCAAAATGGAATGCCTCACATTTATCTGGATTGAAAGTCATTTGCCAATCCTCAGCCCATATACCTAGCTGATCAAGATTCCCCTTGTATGTTTGTTTACAAACTTCAATAATCTTTATACAAACATCAAATTAGCATTTACCACATCCCATGGTCAACTGGAAAACCAGCTTCTTTTAAAATCTGGCGGCTTGTTAAAGTCAGTAGATTTACTTTGGCATTGCTGAAAGATCCATATACTGGGAGCCACAGGCCAAATGTCTCACTATTTGTCACATAAGAGTGCTGTGGAACATATTTAAACCCAGGATCATCAGAAACACTTCTTCTTAGGCAGTCCCTTGAGGATGACTTGCTTCTTCCACTCCACTTCTTTGGTGACTGATTAAGACAATGCAAAACCTGCAGACTCTGCCACAGGTGAGGTGGAAGAGGCTTGAGAGGGCAGATTGGCGGAGAGATGACGTTGATTGGGTTCTTGCATGACCTTTCCACTGCATGGGTTTATTGTGCAGTGTTGATCATGTCCATTGCATCTTTTGATGGATGTACCTACATTATGGCTCTGGGAGGAGCTCCAGCCACTGGTGGAAGACTCTTGAGGAGAATCCTTATGAGGACTTTTCCTGTGACATACAGCACCCTTTTGTACTTCCAGCAATCAAACAACATTTCCTTTCTTGAAGGTGGGCACAATTATGGTGTCTCTGAGGTCCCCTGGCATGCTCACGTATCCCTGATGAGGGAGGCCAGCTCATGAATTCAAATCAAAAATACTGCTCTGCTATGTTTTACAATGATAGACAGCTTATTCAACCTCTTGCAGAGCTGAGGGTAGCAATGAAGTTCAGGTGGACGATGTGTTGTAGACTGGAGTCAAGTACATTTGTGCAAGAGACCAAGGTTTGATTGAGGTGACGTTCAAACTGCATTTAAACCAATTAGCCCACTCAAGAAATATCATTTTGCTGTTATTAATACTTAACCATGACTCTGCTCAAAATAGAGGAGCTTGAGGTAGGGAGGGAAAAGTGGACAAGGGTAGGGACTGTTTGTGGGGAAGGGAATCACATTCAAAATCACATCATTTTAAGGACGGAAAAGAAACAGCTGCACATGACTTGGATATCCATCCACCACTCATTTCACAACCAATTATATGGCCATTTAGCAAAAGTATTGAACCAAGGATCTAGACACATACATTGTTCCTGAATCCTTAATGATCAGCCGCTGGCTGTGGCATTGCTACAATTTAGAAAAGTAGGCCCACCAGTGATCAATAGCACAACTTCATCTTTCACACAGACAGCCATACATTATATCTCAAATTCTTAAATTTAAAAAAAATCAAGAAGTTAAAGAGTTATGTACTTGTAAACTGAATACCAACTTGCCTTACAGCAAATCAGCCAATTGACACTTTTCTTCTGAAAGCAAGCTGGCAAATGGCACTGGAGTCTTTCAATGACCTTGTGTTGCCGTTTCTAACTGGCCTTCCCCAGGCAGAGGCCATTAACTGCCTGTTATTTTATCTACATTTCAAAGCAAATTTGGCTGGGGCTCCCAGGAGGGTTTCTTGCATCTGTAAAGGAGCAGACTGCAGAATGATTTTTTTTGTTGTTGTTATAAAGACGCCAGGTTTTCTGTTTTTGACCTCTGCCTTTTGACATCTTGGCTTCCTGTGCCATCAGCATAACCAGATACGTTCCACAGTGTGAAGCTATAATAATATCACAGCATTTGTAAACCAATTCAGACATCAGCCATAAATTATTCAAGGCAGGGCTCTGTTAGTTCAACTACCAGTGAGAAACTCTGAGCTATAATTTCAGTAGCAAATTCCCCCTCCATCTTTCCATGCCCATTTACTATTCTTCACAACAGGCTAGCAGTTTCATCTTTCACCACTTAGCACCCTAATCTGCCTATTTAATTTTCAGCTTTTGCGATTCTGAATCTATTTTCAGACTAACCTTCTAGAGCCTCCACCAGTTTCCCCCTGCTGACAGAGCTTTATTATTCTATTCAGGCTGCAGAAAACCCGTGGACTTGCAGCAAGAGACGGTCACACTGTTTCCACCCCCACCCTTTCTCTTTTGCTTTCCCTTCATTCATTTGATGTTTGTGTAAACATGGAACTATTATGTTATGCATGTACAGGAGGTACAGCGTTCCCTGCACTGGCGTTTAATGTCTGGTAAAAGGTTGTGAATGTGGAGGAAGTTGCATGCTTCATGCAAATCCACAAGCTACTGTTTGCGATCTACCTAACTGGCTGCGTCTGGATGCCAGCACAAACTGCAGGAGCTCCACATGTTACAGCTAAACCTTGTAGATTATTCCAGGCACTGACGAGCGCAAACACATTTTTGGTCAGCTGGCCCAGGCAGAAACATGGGCCAGTCTATTGAATTTAGAGTCGGAAAACCAAATGCATTAATCCAATGTGAGAAATACAATGATACTACCAACATTGTGAGGGAAAGAAAATTCAACCGTCTTCCATTCCCTCTAACCCCATCACACTGCCCCCCAACTCCTGTATTAACAATTTAGATCTTTTTCTTATGTTTTATATTTGAATCTGGTAGGGTGTTTAAATGTTAGAAGCAAAATAGCTGAACAAACAACTATTTTATTACAGCTTAAAATTGTTTTATATAAGGTCAAGCATACATTAAGTTTTAGTTCCATGAACACATTGAGGCTCCTTGGTTCAGCCCAATTAAATCCATCAATGTGGACTGCAAACCTTAGCACAATAACATAAAAGATCCTTTGCTGTAGTCAGATATGCCTATGCTGTGGATAGATTCTCATTCACATCGTCCCTACAGTAAGCCCCTGATCTTTCTTCCTTTATTTTTTTTAAAAATGCCTTTGAAAATCCTGCCTTTCCTCTCTATTCATACTAGATAATCACAGCCAGAAAAGCTCTGACAGCTTACGTAATAGTCTCCTGAGGCAATTTGTCACGCCAGATATTAGCCATCTTCTGGAGCTTAGTAGCCCATTTGTTTCCTTTCTGCTGTGTGCAAATAGTTTACCAGACAGCGCTGGAGAAAGAATTGCCTTTCATTCAGCTGGTTCTACATGTCCATTGTTCTGGCTCTCTTAGCAATTCAACCCTGAGGCAATAGTCTCAACCAGTCTTTAAATTATCACTTCTGATGATTGGAACTCTCACATAATAATAAGCTCTGCTTTGCTGCTGTTAGGAAAGAAGTGATCATCTTTTCATTTAGAACGCAGGACTCTTTTCTGTTCCACTGTTAACGAGATAAAACTTGGCACCCTTTTCTTCTGCCTACTCCGCACTTTTTTTTATGAGTAAGTACTCAAGACCCATTAGCGCAAAGGAGAGGGAATGGCCACTTATAAACAATCAAGAGGGTTAGCGACATCTTGACCAATCCCAGAGAGGCACTCCATTCTACTCTGAAGAATAGGAGAAGAGGAAAACAACTATAATAGTACAGAAATATGCATCAGTTTCTTAGCCGCTGTTTGAAGCATGATTTTTTTTACCTTCAGTCTCCTGGTCTTATTTTTCCTGAATTAAAACAAAGCCCACAAAGCATCTGAATCCAAAACATCTCCAGTTTTATGCTTTTTCCATCACAGCTATATACTGGATAATAGAACAGACCTCACACTTGCAATTTTTAATTAGCCCAATACGAAATTTAATCATTGGATAAAAAATAGGGAACTTTGTTCTTGATTATTACTGCTTGTCCGCTAAGCTGCTAATTTAAATGATTTTCAATTGAATCTTATGTTTGCTATCATTTGAGGAGGGGATACCGCTTTTATTTTATGAGAAAATAGTCTCGATTGCTGCCTACTGGGAGAAAAACGTAACAAAATTAGGTGGAAATACAGCAATAAACAAGAATTATTTTTTCCTGAACTATTTGTTCCGTTCAGGCATAAAATATTCATTGGGTCAGAAGGGTATTTGATTCACCATGAATAACTCTATTAAGGTCACCACAGGCTCTCTTACTGCATCACAAACAGCCACACATTCTGGTGCTGGAAGGCAGTCATTTCCAGGAGCCTAGTTATTCCGTACACACTTCGCCACATTTTGTATTGAATCTATAAAAGCCCCAACTATTTTTAGCATTAGCCATTGCCTATTTTTAAAAAAAACTTCTATCTATTAGTTAACATGAAGAGTAAGTGTTTAAAAAAACTCAAGCATGAAATCAAAGTGAATGACCATGAGTATGTTCTAACTTTTAATATTAACTCTTCGGACTCATTGTAAAAATAGGAAACATATGTAATTAGAAACCTTAGAATACTGATAGCAATCTCTTTCCCCAAGCATTGTATTGCCATTAAAATCTATTAGGGAGAACCAGAACATTCATTTCCCAATCAGAAGCAGCATACAATAAAAGAATTACTATTTCGACCAAAACAAAAGGGAGCCTCAATGGTTAACAGCAACTTTCATCACAATTGGTAGTACAATGTAAACAAATAAAACTGCTCCACCATAATCTGAAACCGTAACTGCAAAGGGGAGGAACAAGACTCTTCAGACAAACTGAATTTTCACCTTCCCTGACCCCGCAGGTGTTGAAATTCTCAGTTACTCAAAGCCACCGAAAATACCATTTGAATGATAAATGTCAAGAGTTGACAGCCTTGTTTAGATACGGCCTTTATACACTGTAGGCTCTGCATCTGCTGCAAGTTTGAGTGTTTCCTCTGCTCTAATGAGAAAAGAAAACACTAAAAACACTCAGCAGGTCAGACAGCAACTGTGGAAAGAGAAACTGATTCACATTTCAGATCAAAGACCCTTCCTCAGAACTCCGCTCTAATGTTGCGGAGACCCAAGCTGGTGGTGCAACCAGATGACTGCAAAAGAAAATGAACTTGCTGGAATTAACTAAGGTGACCTAGTCAGGAAGACACTGGTGGTGTGGCTGCTGCTTCTCCTCACACAACATAAACACAGTGGGAGAAATGCACTGAAACAGGTTTAGGACTGTAAACGTGGATGTGCGTTGCAGCTCTCGACAAGATGAACAGGAGTGAAGTCTAGTAGGTATGGAAGTGGTCTTAAAGATGGTATGGAGACAAAGTCTGGTGTTCAACATGGGTTCAGGTATGACACCAAAACCACAAATAAGATTAGTCCGGACATGGGCAATTGCAGATTTGGGAATACAGTAAGTAGTTAAGGAATAATACTAATTGCAAAGGGGTAAAGAAAATTACTTCAGTCATTACAATATCTTGTTGGAGGAAGTTTCTCCTCATATAGTACTGAATTTCAGATCAATCTAACTCTCTCAACCTAACTGATCCTATTCCTGTTTATCTGGTTTTCCTTTGAATGCATCCATTGCTCCAAAGCTTCCGACGTCTCTCAAACTTCATATGGGTGATCAAACAGGGCAACTCACATTTTATCCCAAACAAAATATTTGTTTAAATGTCTTACCTTCCTCTGTTTCATGCCACACAATCCCTTCCAGGTTTACACTAGTTCCTGGTTCACATGGTCCAAGGCATTCTGGCTCAGTCACCACTCCGACCTCGCAAGTGTTTATTCCCATTGAACGAGTCCTTACTAACAGCTGCTCAACCGGTGCAGCAATGCTAGATGAAGGAGGAAAGTAGGAAGGCAGAATCTGAGGTGGCATGCTCACAGAGATCGGTGGCGGAGGTGCAGGCACAGTGAACAAAGGATCAACCTGTCAAACAAAAAGGAAAATGTTATAACCTATATTCAGAAAATAACAGTTTAACAATGTTGCATCACTTTATTGTTCCTGGAAACAAACCAAATCTCAATATCTTTCCCATAATCAAATCACTTATGATAATCAACAAAATTTGAAATCTCATTCAACCATCAGTTTAATTTCATTACCAGTGAATACCCCGGTCAAACATTATGTTGTTTAAGTTCTTAATAATAGACAGCACAATAAAATACAACAAATGACATTTAAGAATGCCTTTGGAAAGAATGTAGAATTGTGCAATATATTGATAGGAGCCATCAGGAATAATCAGTCTTACTCCATTATCCTTCAACAAAGAAAAGGATATTGTACAAAATGTCACACATTAATGAGCATGTGCAAAGCATTAATCATCACAGAGAAAGTTCAATGTGTAAAAATTAATATTGCTATAGATAGGCTCCATGTGGTTTCTGTACAAGAGGGCAGATGAAGTTACAAAGATATACTGTAATCTGGAGGAGCGGATAACTATAGTGGATGATCATCATAAAGTAATGCTTTCAACAAACATGCTGTAACATGGCATTCGCTTTTTTGGTCCTTTTGTTAGCCTATCCTGAAATTCTGAGTTGTGACAGTGAGCTTTGTAGGTAATGGTTAAGTCTTGTGCACCCAGTGTTTTCTACTGGATGACTACCATTTTGTACTCATCTTGCACATCTTAACAAGCCTTAGGAAATGCACACAGACAAAACCAATTTACTTGCTATGTGTCTGAATCAGTTGCAACAAATACACCAAATTGCGCAGGGTGCACGCTAAGCACAGCTTAATCATTTCAATACTTTAAAATGATTTACAATAATCCTCTGAAAGGACAGGCATACAATGCACCCAATCATAATGGAACATGGCTTTAACCCACCATTAACTGCATGGCAAAGTCTCTACACCTGGATGAAGAAATTGTAGCATGTGCCTCTCCATTCTGATTCCACTACTCTATCACAGTCGTCATATTTTTGCATTAAGGAAGTGAAGCCAGTGAGATTATCATGGGTTTCGACATCTCATGAAATACCATGTAATGAAGAGCATTGTGACATCCTATTTAATGGATCAGCCAGTGTGTCTGCAACTTGCCCACTCAGATTAGGAAGGTTTTCAGAGTCAGGACTTCAGTGGGGTAACAGCTCAGTGGAAGTGTGGGCACATCATTGCAATCCAATTCGTGTGGCTCACAGTAATAAAACTGCTGATAGGCAAAGGTATTACATTCTCTCTATACCAATCCTGTACTTTGTAATGTAATACCTTTAAAAAGCTCTGATAACAGGATAGTATCTCTCCTTCCCCAACAATGCAAGATCTGCTGAAACATAAAGCTCCAGGGAAAGACAGTGACTGCTTTAATACTGAAAGACACATTCTTTGATGAAACCTTCCTTTGTTGTTTATTGAAAACCCATTTCAAATCTTACCACAAGCAAAAGACTGTAATCAAATGTAGCCCCGCGGAGCACATTACAGGATATATTTTTCTTCGGCATGTAGCAAAAATTCAAACTGAATGAGAATAAAAACAAGAGACACAAAATCTTATTCAGTGTTAAAAGACTAACAATGTGACGCCAGTGAGCCATTTTCCATTAGGCAACACTCTGACACCATCTGTTTCCTTGCGCAACTCAGCCCTCACAAAATCTCAAACAAAATCATATATCACAGTAAAAGCAGGAAGATACCAATTTTATTTTTATAAAGTATTTGTTTTGGAGGATCAAATAACTGTGCTTTCCTCCCCCGCACACATCTCCACAACCTGCTCTCATGCCCATCCTATTGTGATAGAAATTAAAGGCAGTCTTTTCAGGCAGAGAAGGAGCACATTGAGAAAGGGATATCAGCCATAGAGAAAACACTGGGTGCACAAGACTTAACAGCCGGACGTGGCAGTCTGTCAGAGTGGGGAAAATATATGTCAGAAACAGACGCTCTGCTTTCTTCAGTGTTACTCTAACGTGATTATTCCCAGGTGTTTATGTGCACTGATCAGAATTCTGGCAATTCATCACAGAAACCAGAGCAAGGAGAAAGAACATGCTATCCACTCTGCAAAGATATTTACACACAAAATAAAACTGTGCCCAACTCTTATAGGGAAGCCAGCTCTTTTCAAAAGCAGTTGCCCATCACTTATTAATGCTCACAATGTAAATGTAATGTGTTGAATTTTTTCAACTTCTGCTGCAATATATGATGAATGCTGACCCATATTCACAATGATCAAGAGCAATAAGACTTTTAGAAGGTGCAAGATTTTTGAAACTAAATGCCAGAAACATTACAAAAGTAATTATTTATAAAATGATCCATCTCTATGCATTACTGATCCTGCAAGCTAGAAATTGTCACAATCCCCCAATATCTTGCTTGATTTGGATGTTTTAGAGAAACTTGTATTCTTTCTTTTGTTCCGAGTGTTAGAAAAGCATTCGGGCATTTTGTAATTATCCCAGTGGAACAGCAAACCTTCTGCAGAAAGATTTCTTAAAGAATTGACACTGATTTACTAAAAGATATTACAGTACCGCCACCAACCTAATCATTAGTACTCCAGCAGCAGTCATGTGAACACATCAATTATGGGCAAGTGCCAAAAGCTCCAGAGATCCAGCAGATTAACAGGCAATCCTCTGTTTTACAAGCATACATCAAAAAGAATATTAATAAGAGGAGGGGGCGGTGTGAGAGCTTGTCAGGCTGATTCAGCCATGGATGTAAGCATTTCTTCCAGTCTTTTTCATGAAACTATTCCATGAAAGAAACTGGCACCAACTACAAAGTCTCTTGCCTCCACCTTTTCAAAAGCACTGTTGTGGATCACTGTAACATTTAGGAAAGTAAGAAATCTGGAGTTAATTTTATCCTGCTGTTCTGACAAGTATTTAGGCCCCTGGTACTTTTAAAAAGCATCAGTTCAATATCTTCTCATTTCCACTCCTCTGTTAGTAAAGCAGCCAAATTTATCAAAATTAGCCTTAAATATTGCAAGACAACTGGAATTACATCAAAGAAAGATTATTCGATGTACAAATATAGCAGAATCCACATAGGGTTCTGAGATCTGGATGCATTACAGTGCTGAAGTTTTATTATTTAATACACAAAGGATACTTTTATCACAGATATGTGTCCATTATACTTGAAACTAGATCAGACATACAGAATTACTTGTCTCAAGCACACAAGAAGGTGGTTTAAAGGTAGGGTCCTTTATTTTTTAGTTTATTTGAAACAGCCATTCCAAATGCAGATACATTTTTTATATCTACTTATAGCCTCCATGTCCACTAAAGCTCTTCTAGACCACTCCAAGTAGCCCAATGTAAACTACTGAATACAGTATTACCAAAATCTCTGGAAATCTATTACTATCAACTACTATACCAGCGGTAATTCCCAGCAGGATGCACACTATTGTGTTTTTTTTCCCGCTCCCTGCCCTAAATCCTAGTGCTAATACAGCTCTAATGACCTGGACTGAAAAACCTGCTCTGCACAGTTACCTCCTGTTTTGAATTCATTGCAGCAGATTTACAAGGTCAATGGCATCCGTCAGCATTAAACATGCAGAGATTTTAAGAGGCCTGGAATGTTGCAGATAGAAAAGCATAAACTCGAGCCAAAGGGGGAGGATTAAAGGAAAGAACAATATAAAATGGAGTGCATTATTTCCCATGGCATATAGTTACAGAATCGTTTCAAAAACAAATCCTCATATTTTATGTATAAGGGAGTTATTTCTTTCCTTTTAACAGTGAACAGAGCCATGTCATTTTTTTTCTCAGCAATTAATAACATACAACTAGAACTACATTCTCAAACATGACATGTTTCAATCAGGCAATCCTAAATTTAATTGGCAAACCAATAATTGTGGAAAAGCTAGGCAATTTCCTATTTTCCACTAAAAGAGGAATTTTACCTCTCCTCTTCCAGCTCCATCCATAAGTCACTAAGGCAAATGATGATCTATGGGTCCAGTCTGCTCAATATGAACAAGCTTTAATTAGGTTAGACCAGCAGATATTCAAAACAGGTAAAAATGTGAGCGGCTGTGTTGTTTAGTCCGTGCCTAGTAGATGGCTCCTGTATCTGTAATTAACATATGGATGCAATCTTCACATTCACTCAATTAGTCACAGACGTTGTGGATAAGCTGAGAAAGCAAATGCTGCTCATCCCAAGGATTTACAGCCACAAGCACCACACCATAAACTCAATTCTTCCCATTATGCTTGCACAGCCAGTAAGCGCAAACCTCTTTTTTTCTTCTCCCTCTTCCAAATGTGAATGGGTTCAGCATAAAACCTTCACGTAGGCTCACTGTCAGAGAGAGGAATGAATCAAGAACAATAATGCCTTTCACGGCACCTGTACTTGGCATAATTAGTCCAACCAGTTTCATGTTTCCTGAAAGCTAGGGAGATGCGGCTTCAAAGCAAATGATTCACTCATGCCACAAAAGAAATTGATATAAATGTCACCCAACTAAAGTATGGGATGAAAGTACATGGTTAAGAACAGCATTTGAAAAGTGTAGTTTATTCTGGATAGAAAACAAAGTTCTTGTTGTCAAAGTTAGTTCACGGAAACAAAGGAGCCACCTCCACAACACACTAATTTTGCCGCCACCTCTGTGAAACCCACAGATTCATGCAGGGTTACAGCCCGTGCTTCTCAAGTGCTCATTCATTATTTGTGATGCTGGAGCAGCTATTGGAACAGTAAGGCATCACAACTGAACCTAATCCTTATGTTGTCTCATCTGGAGGGTTGGGGAGAGGAAATGGGTAGGGTCATTTATCATGGAAGCCTCAAGTGATTTCCCCTCTCTTTAGTTCATGAACATTAAAAGAAACTGTGGTAAAATACCCTGCCTGCCTTGAACAAGATCAGTGCTGGCCTGGAATGAAAACTGAAGCTTTCCTGATCTGGGTGGCTCTGAAGATAGCCTACTATTCGCCTTCTGAGACTAAATGATTTCTTTAATTCCCGTCTGGAATTCCTGAGTTTCCTGTGTACTCTTGTTTCAGTCCTGCTCAAGGCTCACTCTTGCTCTTGCTCCTTTTCCTGTCGTTTGTTGTTCTCCCCACACCTGTTTTCTCCACAACTGAAGACCTGTTTGATTTCAAACTTTTCCCAGTTCTGAGGAATGGTCATTAACCTTATACATCAACTCGGTTTTTCTCTCTCTCTGTCTGCTGCCTGACCTACTGTTTCTAGCATTTTTCTTTTTTTAATGTGCCCTGTAAGATAACATTTCTGGGAAACACACCCACCCACATTAGGAGAAAGTATACCATCAGGTCCAGAGTTCACTAACGTTAATAAAAACTAAGCTCTCGTGTCCTTGTAATCATTGATTACAAGGCCTCTCATGACACCGCTGCCTTTTGAACTGAGGGATGTTTAAACTTGTGATAACATTGCAGATTATTTTTGTTCTGATTTTTTAGTACATATTCCAAATCATCAAGTATCTGCATTATTGAGGGTAATTTTAAGTGCAGTGTAACACCTAATTGTTTTATTTGTTTGTGGCAGTCAGCCAGGGAGACTTCCAACGTATCATCCAGCCCATTTTGTGATTAATAATACCACTTTTAATATCTGTATTGAGTCAATACAGTATTTGGGACGTTCCCTGGAAGATTGTTTAGAAGTGAATCATACTTCTTGAATGGGATTTTATTTAAAGAAAACTCTGCCACCCTGTTTCAACTTCAAAGGTCAACAAAGCCACTAAACCCTCTCTTCCTGATCCTTTTATGGCCTTTTCTGCTTGCACTACAACAACATATAAAGTGACTTGCCTTTATTCTGCATTACTGGGGTTTGATAAGGGGGAGGGGATGGGCAGACTGGATAAATGTTCGTGAAATAAAGCTGGAGACATTTTCCAATTGATTTGCTGTGCAACTATTTCACTGGCTGCAAT
Organism: Rhina ancylostomus; assembly: GCA_030265395.1. NCBI lineage: Eukaryota > Metazoa > Chordata > Chondrichthyes > Rhinopristiformes > Rhinidae > Rhina > Rhina ancylostomus. The sequence goes on from JARFYF010000104.1 coordinate 78,194,082, forward strand.
TTTTAAGCAGATCTATGGCATTTAATTGTGTAATGCTTGTTATCATTGTAATTGTTTCACTGCCTCTGGTACATATTACTGACTAAAATACCCAAAATCAAGTTACAATTGGCAGAATTTGCCAAGCGACAGATCAATCTCTTTTACAACATATATAGTTTTGTGCAGACTCTTCTAAAGAAACTGAAGAAGGCGTCATGGGACATGATGATACTGCAGAGTATGACAGAGGTGGTTGAGCTCTTAATGAATTAAGGGCAGGACGCCCGGTTTTCTAGATCATTTGAGGGTGGGCATTTTTGCTTCAAGGAGGTGAAGAATCAGGCTTCATAGTTAAATTGGCTCCACTCCAGCAGTAACACACAAACTGCTGGAGGGACTCAGTGGGTCAGGCAGCATCTATGGCGAGAAATGGACAGTCGACATTTCGGCTCGAGACCCTTCATCAAGACCAGCATTTTGTGTGTTGCTCCAGATTTCCAGCATCTGCAGTCTCTCTTGTCTCCACTCCAGCAGTACATGTTTGGTGGAAGCAAAAGCCCACTTCCCCCAATCCCAAGACAAGAGATTCCATCGACGTTCCAGGTTGGGACATTCACAAAACTTGATCCAATGGCACCATGTCCCATTAATCCCATCACCCACAACCACTATGCACTGACAACCCACTGGTTAAATAAAACAAGAAAAAAAATCTAAACAAGAAACCCACTGCTCTTTGACCTTTCAGAATAAGGTAACCAAATTCCTCTAAGATCAGTTATTTTAACACAGCCTTGTGCCATTTTAAAGGCCTCAATGGCAATCTTTGGTAGGAAGGTGCAAAAAGCATAGTCAGTGAGAAAGCCAAGGAATTCCCACATTTGCTTCTAAATATTTAAATTTAAATTTTAAATTTACAGCGTGGTAACAGGCCCTTTTGGCCCAACGAGTCCTTGCCTCCCATTTTAAACCCATATTAACCTACCCGTACATCTTTGGAATGTGGGAGGAAACTGGAGCACCCAGAGGAAACCCAAGCAGACACGGGACAATGTACAAACTCCTTACAGACAGTGATGGGAATCAAACCCCGATCGCTGGCGCTGTATTCTCTAATCTTTAACATGTCATAAGTGTGTTGAAGATTCCAACCATGTCTCCATCACTAAAATCCAATGGGCAAGAGCAAACATTGCAAAATATTTGTTCCACATCACATTCCTGGTACCCATCCAATTCAGAGCAGGCTCTCTGGCCTGGTCCCAAATGTTTAGTTTGCATGGATGGATAAGCTCCAGTCTCAAAGTATGAATTGCCCATCCACCCCCTCCTTTCACTCTAATGATAGAAACTGGTCTCACAGCTGTGTCATCAGCAGTATAATTTGTTGTCATTTCCCTTGAACTGGCAACAATCTTGTTCAAAATGTACAACAGCACCTGGAAACCCACACACAAAAAAAACATTCTGCTCAACGTTGAAGGGCACGTTTAAAAAAGTATTGTTTACAGACACAGCATTCAAATTGTCCAGAACAGCTAAGGTTATAATACCAGTCACTTGAGCATCAATAATGGTAGATTGTAACAATGAGACTTCGCCTTTGGGATTTTTGAGAAAAAAAAGATTAAAGTGAGAGCATTGTAGCAGTAGTTTGACAATTGCAAAATGCTCAGCAGCAATTCAGAATACAAATTAATGTTTACATAGTAAGTAAGTTACTGATTTATGGCAGTGTAAGCTAAGTGCAACCAATTAGAAAATGCAAAATTGCACAGGTGACACAGTGCATAAGAAAATTTACAGCAAGAAATTGTGTGAGCAACATCTAGCGGGAAATACATCACTGCAGTTCAGCTTCCACATTGCCATTGAAATACCACTCCACCCCAATTTGTAAATAAAATAGACTAACAGTGATACAAGTCTAAAGTGCTTAACATGACCATAAAGTCTAGCTTTTAATGCACATCTATGTGTTTTTAGAATTTACATTTCATTTATATTGTCCTTGAATATCATTCGCAATCTTAGTAACTGTCCACCTGACAAAGCAAAATGATCCCTCAGAACACACCAGCCCAACATTTCACAAAATGCCAAGCAACAGCAAATTAATCGCTTCAGCTTCTAGCTACCCATTAACACGGGTCACTAATTAATTAGGATGCAGAAATAATGGCAGACTTATAGCACACTAGGTGATTTTTTTTCCACTCACACAAAGTTCAAATCACAACTCTTAGGATTTTGCTTTGATTTAGTGAGTTGCTTTTCTCCCTCCCTTCCCCCCTCCTCTCCCCACCATTCTGCCCACAGTGGCTGTAAAACTACTCTACCAACAACTGGTGCCCAATAGCTGGAAGCAGTTTGCCTTGTCAAATTTCTGACAGTCTGCCACTGCCCATCCCCCATCCTTTGTCTGCTTAAGGCACTTATTGTGCTCAGCAGAGAGTTGCCTTTTGCATTAAGAATGCGTTTTACCTCCTGTTTTGACTAAGGGGTGGAGGACGAGGCAGTTTAACTGAAATAAGAAACTGCCACCTCATTCCTGGCCTACAGCATCTAATTATTTTTCCTGATACCCCTAACCAACATTTGGCTAACAAATTGCACCTTCTCTCTATAAACAAATGATTTGTTCTACATTTAAACCATTCATACATTTTTCTTCTGTTGGCTGCAAGCCAAACAGCAAGCTCACTGTCTCTATCAATATTAAGTGTGGTTAAAAAAGTAATAACTGGATTTCAGCTATATATGACAACAAAGCGATAAGGACCGCATCAACAGAATGAGGCTGCCAAGGTAATGACTACAATTGCGCTGATTTTTTAATGCATCGTCCTCCAAACATTTTTTGACCAAGACTTTCATTCCTTAACGATATCATTTCAAGTGAGATAAGGCAAAGGTACAGACATCCAAAGCACCCAGCTTTCTAAATATATGTATATGGTTATCAGCAAAAATGTTCAACACTCTCAGATAACTAATATGCAGGAGTCAAGCTCACATTTTCATTTAGAGGCACAGTAGACACAACTTCACTGCATGTCAACTTCAAGAGGAATGCAGGGAGCAGTATCAACCACGATATATGGCCTCTCAAAAGGTTTTGACTCCAGTAAGTTAAGAGGGACTATGAGCATTCTTAAACACATTCTTCATCTCAAGTCTGCTCCATGACTGCATGCAAGCCATGGCCTTAACAGTTGGGTCTACAACAGGCTCAGCCTTAGAGAAAACTGGTGTCAAGCAAGGCTGCAACATTAACATCAAACATTCTTGCTGCACTCTGCCCCCAAAAGGTCAAATGGAAACCTTAAGTTGCCTGCAGGACCATGGTCACCCCAACTTCAATCATCGAACTGCAATATACAAAAAATGGCTATTTATAAGATATCTTTATTAGTCACATGTACATCAAAACACACAGTGAAATGCATTTTTTGCATAGAGTGTTCTGGGGACAGCCCGCAAGTGTCACCACACTTCCGGTGCCAATATAACTTGCCCACAACTTCCTAACCTGTATGTCTTTGGAATGTGGGAGGAAATCAGAGCACCTGGAGGAAACCCACGCAGACACGG
>JARFYF010000104.1:78339393-78351370 GCA_030265395.1 Rhina ancylostomus
TAAAATCTAGCCATTGTAGACTTGATGGACAAGGTGACCTTTTCCTACCCAGATATTTTTACATATTGACAACCAGAAACTAAAAAGGTCCAACAGGGATTGGTGGTGGGTCCTCAACTACTAAAAATATGTGTGTTCACTTGGATGAAGGGACTGAGTGTTCTTCAACCAAATTTGCAGATGTTTTTAAAATAGGCGGGTTAGCAAGTTGTTAGGACACAAAAAGTCTGCAAAGAGACATAGATCGTTCCGTGAATGTGCAAGAAATTGGCAGAGGGAGTGTAATTTGGGAAAATACTACATTATCCACTTTGGAATGAAGAATGAGAAAGAAAATTATCATTTAATGGGAATGAAAACACAAAATGTTGTGGTACAAAGAGAGTTGGGAGTCCTAATAATGAAAGACAAAATATTAGCATGTATGAATGGGGTCATTTCAGTCCACATATGCAGTGTAATTACCAATATTTCCAAGTTTGCTGTGTACGGTAGCACAAAGATATCAATGCTTTCTACTGTAGGAGAAAAATGGAAAATTTTGTTCCCAAGGTGACATAGGTCAAGTGAGCATAAGACACAGGATGGATTGTAGGCCTTCCCATGGGTCAAAACTGTTCTCAACTTGGTATCCTCATCATCAAAGTCACTTCCTAAGCATTGAGGTCAGTGACTGGAGGCAGCACATAATACTCGCCTGGTCTCAGTACTCTGGTAGCATCAAGCGCAACTGCACCCAGCACCTGTCCTCTAACCCACCCCTATTTCTGTCAGACTATCAAGTCACAAGCTAGCTGCTGGATATGACTACAGGCTTCTGTCAGGAACCTATGCTCTGCCACATGTTGCAAAGCCACTATTGGAAACCTTAGGCAAGCTCAGATAATGCTTTCTGAAACAGTTGGATCTGGATAAACATCAACATCCCGAACTAACCATTGACGGGATCAAAGGAATTCGGCTTTGTGCAGGTGGATGGTGCCTAAGTAAATGATGAGCTTTGATCTTCCTGAATGAAGGTGCAGGCATGAAGAGCTGAATGGCCCATTCCAGCTTTGATTTCTTATATTCTTAAAAGCTTATCATGGGAGATGTAATTCTGTTTTCTACTGCTCATATAGTAAATGGCATTAAGCCAATACTGTACCAGAGTGCTGTGATACAGGGATAAAAACAGTTCTATGTTTATCTATTAAGTCAATGACATTAAATTAATTTTGCATGTTAGGAGGAGCATAGGCTAGATTGTAGCAGACGAGGCTGCAGAAATATACATATTAGGTCAATACTGAGAGAAGAATTAAAAATGAAGCAGATTAGTATAACATAAACATCAAGTATATGCAGTTTTTTATTTTCATCTGTAATATAAACAATAACAGAGGTTCATATTTTGCAGAAATTTTTTATCTTGATCATCAGACTTGGATAGTAGCTGGCAAAGGAGCAGTTCTCCCTGCTGATTTAAGCTATAATCTGTTTTATATTTATAAGGTGGCTTATTTTATTTCCCTTTTTGTTACTGTATTTCTCTTTACCCCAACACTGCTGACAGCAAAGCACCATTTGGGGTTGAATTTTTACTTCCCAACACATTGCGAGTCAGGGTCAGAATCAGATTCAGGTTTCTCATCACAATACGGTGTGAAATTTGTTATTTTGTAGCAGCACAGTACAAGACAGAAAATCTATAAATTACAAAAATAAATAAATAGTGCAATAACAAAGGAATAATGAGATAGTGTTGATACAAGAAATTCTGCAGATGCTGGAATCTGGAGCAATATACAAAAAGTGCTGGAGGAACTCAGCAGGTCAGGAAACATCCAAGTATCAGGCTGCTGGTCAGGTAGTGTTCATGGACTGTTCAGAAATCTGATGGCAGAGGGGATGAAGCTGTTCCTGAATCATTGAATTTGCACATTCAGGCTCCTGTACCTCCTCCCTGATGGTAGTAATGAGAAAAGGGCATGTTCTGGATGGTGAGGGTCCTGAAAGATGGATGCTGCCTTCTGAAGGCAATTTCAGTGATAAAATGTACAGCTGTTGAGGAAACATTGGGACATCATGGGGTCCAAGAATTCTGTAATTTTCTTTCAGGGTTGTCATGAACCCATGACCATTACCTTGTTATTCCTTTTATTTTGCACTGTTATTTATTTCTGAAATTTATAGTAGTTTTACATCTTGCTGCCACAAAAGAATTTCATGTTATATAAGTCAGTGATAATAAATCTGATTTTGATTACTATGGTCCTCTGTCCAAGCACTCTCAAACAGCACCCCCAAATTGTGACACCTCATTGATCATGAGACTGACACAGTCCAACCCCTTCAACTGTGAAGACATGTGTACAATCCATTTTATGAAGAACAATGGCATGGACCCTTTTCACCGTGTTGTGGTGCTACATTTTTAGGGGGTTCCCCATGTCTCTATTCATCGAGCCTACATATCTGCTTGGAATTTGAGCTCATCATCTTCTTCTTCAGCAGTTCCTTGGGATCAAGGATGACTTGCTCCCACACCAGTTCTGTGGATTCTGAGGTGACTGATGAGGTGGACATAGGCACAAGTGGGGCTCAAGATGTTTGATGGGGGTGGATGAGTGGATAGATTGGTTTCACTGGGCTTCCATGTGGTCCCACCAAAAACACTCAAGGTTCTTGGACCTTTCCTGGATACTCCACTTAGAAAGGTCATTGGCCAGGAAGTTCTGCAAGACAGTTGAAAATATTAGATTTTGTAAAAGACTCTTAAAATACGTTGCTGAATCATTTTCTTCTGTTCTTTTGGCAATCTCTTACCATGACAGAGCTTGGCGTATAGTTCCAGTTTTGGGATTGGTTTTGGGCATGCATACAATGTGAGCGATGCCTGCCCACTAGAGTTGACTGAAGTTAATATGAGCTTTGATGATGGGAATGTTGCCCTGGGAAAGGATTCTGACTTTGGCTTGCTATCTTGCCAGTGGATTTGGAGGATTTTGAAGAGACAATATTGGTGATACCTCTCCATTGCTTTAAAGTGTCTGTGGTAGGAAATCCATGACTCAGAAGGATACAGGAAGCAGGTATCACAGTTGTCTGGTAGACCACAGATTTTGTACCAAGTTTTGAAGTCTTGATCTCCAAACTCTTTTTTACCTCAGATGGTCAAAGGTTCTGCTGGTGCACTGGAAATAATGGTGAATTTAACCATTGATGTCTGCCATCACTGATAGTGGCTCCTAAAGTATTCAAAAATGGTCTGTGTCTTCTAGGATCATATTATGTGGCATTTATTGTTGGAGAGCAGTATTGTGCAGCTGGGACAGTTTGGTAGAGGACCCTTGCTTTGCAGATGTTAAACCTAAGGCCCTTTTTCTGATACACTTCAGTGATTGAGTCAGAGGCTTGTAACATCGCCTTCGAATATGCACATGTACCATCATTACCCGTGCCAGAGTTCTTTGAGTTTGGTGTAACCTTGCTTCTGGAGTGGAAGATACATCAGTTGAACTGTTTCCCATTTATCCTGCAGATTAGGTCTATTGCAGTGGGAAGTATGTTGGAGATGAGGTGCCGCACTGTAGTGAAAAAGATTGAGAAAGCTGTTGGAGTGATGACACCAGTTTGAACTGAGACTGAAAAGAAAAATAAACTGCCGGAGCAACTCTGCAGATCAAGCATCATCTGTGGAGGCAGAAATGATGGAAGGTCTCAACCTGAAATGCCGGCCATCCCTCTGCCTCCACAGATTTTGCTCGACTCGCTGAGTTCCTCCAGCAGTTGTTTTTTGCTTCAGATTCCAGAATCTGCCATCTCCTGTGTCTGTACTGAGATTGTGTCCACTGTGAACCTACTGGTCCAAATCACAACTTGCATGCCATCATGTAGCAGACATAAAATGGAAATGAATTTCTATGGACAACCAAAATTAAGGAGGATTCTCCTTAGTCCCTCGAGATTGACAGATTCAAAGGATTCAAATTGCAATGATCCTTGCCAGCCACCTCCTCCCAGTTGTTTAAGAGCTGCTTCATAAACCGTGGCATGTATTCTGTCCATCAAGTGGCACAACAGACATGATCCGTATCATGTGACAACTCCAAGAAAAATGTAGGGGGGAACATCAACTACTATACCTTATAAAAACCTTTGACTTAGTCAACCCAATACATCCATGGACTGTTTCAGGATAAGGGAATTGTGATATGAGCCTGGCTTTCTTACACATATCTGCATAAGGATCATCCTCCGCCATTTCCACCAGCTCCAACGTGATCCCAGCACCTGTCACGTCTTCCTCTCTCTCCCACTTTTCAGCTTTCATGACTCCTTGGTCCACTCATCCCTCCCCACCCATGCCTCTCCGTCTCCTGGCACTTTCCTCTACAACCAAAGGAGGCATAACACCAGTCTCTTCACTTTCCCCCTCACCACCAGCCAGGGACCTAAACAGCTCTTCCAGGTGAGGCAGAGATTCACCTGCAACAGGTTCTTACAACCTGGTCTACTGCATTGGGTAACCGCAATGTGGCCTTCTCTACCAAGCATAGACTGGGTGATTATGTTGCAGAACACCTAAGTTCTGTTCACAGTGACCATCTCAAACTTGCTGTTTCATGTCATTTTAACACACCTTCCGACTCCCACACTGGCTTGTCTTTCCTTGGCTTTCTCCATTGCCTCAGCCTCCCATCGAAAACTGGAGGAATAACTTCTCATCTTCTGCTTGGGTAGCTCACAATCCAATGGCATGAATTTTGAATCTTCCAACTTCAGGTATCCTACTTCCCCAGGGCTCTCCTCCCACACACACACATGAATGTTCAGCTGGTTTTCCTCTCCCCTTGTTCATCCCTCCCATCGCCCTCCTCACACCTGGTTCCATCTGCCCACATCCTCCATCCTCCCCTCCCCATCTGGCTCCACCTCTACCAGCCTCTGTCCCACCCTCCTCCCCCACCTGGTTCCATCTGCCTATCATCCCCTCCCTATCTGGGTCCACCTATCACCTACCATCCTCTATAGCATCCGCTGACATAATGCTATATACTGGCAATCTTTCCTCTTGCTCTCAGTCCTGTCGCAGCGTCTCAACCCAAATCGTTGACCTTTTGCCTCCACAAATGCAGATTGACCTGCTGAATACTTCTAGTGCTTTGTATTTATTCTAGATTTCAACATTTGCAGCCTCTTTTGTCTGCCAAAGGGTCTTTCTGTGTTAATAGAACACCTGAACTTTAATGTAGGTAAAGCCTTTAAAATTAATGAACATCCTGGGTCTTTGCAATTAATGAGATTCTCTGTGATCAAGGGTGGCTTGATAGCCACAGGCATGCCATCAATTATGCCCTTCATTGTGGAAAGCCAGTCAGAGTTGCAAACCAGAGTCCCTGCTCATTCTGACAGGCCTTCAGGGTGTCAAAATTGATGTAATTGCCTGCCTTTGAAAGCCCAACTGATGCATATCTAAGCAGGCAGCTGTGGGGTCCTGTATCTCTCTTCAACAGAGCTTCAAAAGGACACTGAGACCAAGAAGTTGAGGGGAGCGGTCACTTGTGCAGCCACATGAAAAGCATGGCCACCTGGTCTAGTAAGAACCAAGTGGTGCTGAAAATGTTGACACAAAAAAACTGCAGATGCTGGAATCTGAAGCAACAAACAATCTGCTGGAGGAACTTAAAGGGTCGAGCAGCATCTGTGAGGGGGGATAGGAATTGTCGGCAGTCTATCTTCCCCCTCCATGCTTAATCCTGATGCAGGGTTTTGACCCAAAATTTCGACCTTTCCTCCCACAGATGTTGCTTGACCCATTGAGTTCCCCCAGCATATTGTTGGTGCTGAAAATGTTGCCAGATTTCCCCACACCTGCTGTCACTCCCCAAGCCTCCTCAGCCACATGATCAGACATGACAAGGAAATTCACGGTGGTTGGGATAGAACCCCTCTGAGGTGGATCTCCCTGGTGATCCTCTCACTCCAAGGCAGCTGTAGGTAGGTGAGGAGCAACCTGTTTCTAATTTGGAGACTCTTGCAGTTGTACTCTCAGGCTGACAGAATAATAACACCCATCATAAGCTGGCAGTGGACAGCAGCAATCATTAAATGGGCAATGTCGAAATTGAATGTAAACAATGCAAGCACAAATATTACAAAATCTCAAGCCATACAACCTTCTGAAGAGTAACTTCTATAAAGAAAACTTTTTTCAGAGTCATTCCTTAGCAAGTTATGCTTCATGAGCTCGACTGTTCATCTGCCAACTCGTCACCAGGTATCATATATGAGAAAAGATCTACATTGTATTAGATAGGAGAGGGAGATATTGATGCAAGGATTCAGCAACTTCATACAAACTCAGAGCAAGAGTCGGCCATTCGGCCTCTAGAGCCTGATCCCACATTTAATAAGACCTTGGCTAATCAGATTGTAAACCTCAAGTCTGCATTACTGTCCACAATCTCTGTAACCTTTCCTCTCAATATCAGGAATCTATCTGCCGTTCTTGTAAAAAAATGTCCAAATATTCAGCTTCTACCACCCTTTGAGGAAAAGAATTCCCAAGAATCTGAGAGAAAAACTTTTGCCTTGTCTCTATTTTAAATAGTTGACCACTTATTTATAATTAGTGACCTATAGTTCTAGATTCTCTCATGGGAGGAAACACCCTCTTACATCCATCCTTTTAACCCTGTAAAAGATGAAGAAAGGTAGTAAGGTAAATTAACAGATAATAAAGAAACATATGTTAACCATACCTAGTAATTACTGTATTGGTAACAGCTATTGGAGAAGACAATTATAAAATAGGCTTAATGATATGTTGTGAACACTGATCACAATCCTATCAGGTATTCACAGGAATAGGATTATCTTTCCAGCAAACCTTCTGCTCAATCAGTTAAGGTGTATTAAGGTCAGTTGTTTTTTTCTCATGTCACAAACTCATAAAACAAATATGAACAAAAGGAGCATTCGATTAATTTTAACTATGTGGCAGGACTTGATGAGACACTTGCTTTTAAATGACTCCACATTATTTCACTTTACTCCTCTGCCTCAAATCCCTTTCAAATATTGATTGCTATACATCAACAAGGGCTTCCTGATGAGTTTAAATTTGCCTTCAATAATTTAAACCTATGCCTTCTAGTCCCAGTATTAGATTATTTAGTTTGAAATAGGGTTTGGAAGTAGTTTTATCAAACCATTTACTTTCTTATTCACCTCTGTTAGCTTTTTACAGGCTGAAGAGTTTCAGTTTTTTTTAGTCCCCTGTTATTCCATGGATTCCGCAGCAGAGAATTAGGTTGTCTGTCTCATATGGTCTATCCCATGAGCTTCTTCCCATTCATTTTTTTAACCCGCTTAAAATATCCTTCTGTTCCTTTCTCCCTCATGTGCTTATCCGGCCTATACCTAAATGGAATTTGCCTCAGATACTGCAAGTTGTAACACATGCATGTTCTATGGGCAAAGAAATTTCTCCTGAACTATCTTTAGGATCTATTAGTCACTAGATTCTTTTGAACTTTAGCTTTGGACTTTGGATGTGTGGAAACACTTGTGCTATGCTTACTCTATCAAATCTTAAAAACTTCTATTGGGTCACCTTTTTGCTAAGCTCATCTGATTCAACCTTTTCTGACAAGGAAATTCCCTCAATTATATTTGAAGTATTTCCCTCATGGAAATTCATTTACCTGACCCCTGAGGTTGAATGACTTTTTTTGATCATTATCACCACTTAAAGTATGGTATGACAAAATAAATATATAGTTTTAACATGACAAGCTACAACTGATGTTGCACACACCTCTATTCCATGCACCATGCTTAAGTTTTCTATTGGTTTTAATTGCTCCTCCACTGTAAGTAACATCAGGCCACTAACACTTTTAAATTGCCTTCAACTGCAACCTCAGTTATTTTAACACCTTTCTAGTACATATGCTTTCCATTTTATAGCCAGTCAATGTGCAATACTCCCAGGTTCAATGAGTAAGTGTGCTACCTTTGCTGTACTCAGCATTCAACAACGACAACCACTTGCATCTATGTAGCAGTTTTAACATAGCAGAATGTCCCAGTGTGCTTCACAGGAGCATTGTCAAACAAAATCTGGCCTTGAGTCACATAAAGAAATATTAATGCAATTAAGCAAAGACTTGGTTAAGGAGATAGGGTTAACCAATGTCTTAAAGGAGGAAAGAGAAGCAGAGAGTTGGAAATTCTTGAGGTTCAGACCAAAGTGGATGAAGGCACAGCTGGCAAAGGACCAACTGGAGTTTGGGAAGATTGAGCCTGGGATTGGGGATGGCAGATATTTTGGAGAATCCTAGGGCTGGAGGAAGTTAAAGAGATAGGAAGATACCTTTGGACAGTCAGACACTTTTCCCCAGGGAAAAAATGGGTAACACGAGGGGGCAACATTTTAGGGTGATTGGAGGAAGGTATAAGGGGGATGTCAGGGGTAAGTTTTTTTTACACAGAGTGGTGGGTGCGTGGAACACACTGCCAGCAGAGGTTGTGGGGGCAGATACATTAGGGACATTTATGAGACTCTTGGATAAGCACATGAATGATAGAAAAATAGGGGGCTATGTGGGAGAGAAGGGTTAGATAGATCTTAGAGCAGGATAAAATGTAGGCACAACAGAGTGAGCTGAAGGGCCTGCACTGTGCTGTAATGTTCCATATAAGATATGAGACAACAGGTGAATTTGGAAATGAAGATGAGAATTTTATAATTTAGGCACTGCATAACTGGGAGCCAGTGAAACTAAAACAGAGAGTGCTGGAAGAACTCAGCCACCAACATTCTCTGTTTTAGTTTCAGATTCCTGCAGTTTTATTTGTTTTCCATTGGAATTTAATGGAGGTCAGCATGCACAAAGATGATGGATGAAAAGGACTTTGTGCAGGTTAGAACACAGGCAGCAGCATTTTGGGTGTTCTCATGTTACCAGAGAGATCCAGCCAGAAGTGTACTGGAATAATCATCTTGAGAGGTAGCAAAGTTTTGTATGAGTGTTTCAGCAGGAGAAGAGCTGATGCAGAGTCAGGTACTGTTCCAGAGGTGCAAGTAGTCTTTGCCTACAGCAGGCTTTGAATCAGGATGCTTCTGGTTTCCATCAATCTGTTCTTGCACCCTGAGAGCTGGGAGCTGCACCCTGATTAGAGTGGGCATAAAGACTCTGAAAGAACCTCCTCAGAAACAGAAAACTGCTCCTTCAGCAAGCTGGCCTGTGGGAGACAAAGCACCTCCATGATCACTTCTGGAAACGATGCTCTCCTGGCTCCACAAAAATTCCTGAGATCTCGAAGCTTGTCTCTGTTTCTTTAACACCCTTTGTTTCTGTCAGGCAGTAGGATGATACACCATGCAAATTGGCACACATCTACAGCAACCTTCCCACCACAAGGGTTATGAATGACTCCAATCATTCTCCCATCCTGGCAAGCCTTTGTGGGCAGAAGACTCCACTTCCAGCTTGTTGCTCTAGGTGCCTACTGAAGGTAATTTTATCCTGAAAGATAAAGGGGAATTTTCAAAATGTTGCAGTGAGATTGTTGCCCCACGAAATGTCATGAGTGTGAATATAATTTAAGCTTTGACCTGTGAGTTTCAGAAACTATAAGGCAGTGAGACAAGAAGTCTTAGCAGGCATCAGCAGAAGTAGCCACCACAGTCGTATGAAATCAAGAGTCTGTAGATGCCGGAATCTTGAAAATTCCACCTATTCCTTCCTGTCCCTTGGCACTTTTCCCCGCAACCGTAGGAAGTACAACACTAGTCCTTTCACCTCTTCCCTCACCACCTTCCAAATGAGGCAGAGGTTCACCTGCATCTCTTCCAACCTGATCTACTGCATTCAGTGCTCATAGTGTGGCCTCCTCCACACTGGCGAAACCAAGCGTAGACTAGGCAACTGTTTTGTGGAGCACCTGCACTTTGTCTGCAATGGCTATTTCAAGCTTCTGGTTGCACATCATCTTAACTCTCTTTCCCACTCCCACACTGTCTGTCCTCATCCTTCTCCAGTGCTACAGTGAGACCAAATGCAAATTGGAAGAACAACTTCTCATATTCCACTGGGGGAGCTTACAACCCAAAGTGGTAGTGGGATTGTTGTATTACCTCAGATTTGAAGGATGTGAACTGTGTAGTTGCTTGTGTTTAGAGGTAGCATTGATGAAGTTTCTTTCAGTACGTCAGGGCTTAATATTGAATATTGGATTTTCCATCTTCAGGTATCCCACATCCCACACCCCCGGCATTCTCCTCCCACATACACTCACCTCTCCCCCTAGCTTTCTTCGCTCTTTGTTCACTTTTCCCATCACCTTCCCCCATATTGTTCCATCTGCCCATGATGCCCCTCCCAGCCCCCCTCATCTGGTGTCACCTATCACCTACCAGCCTCTGTCCCACCCCTCTCTTGTACTGCTATATATTGCCTCTTAGTCCTGCTGCAGAGTCTCAACCCAAAAAGTTGATGTAGACTTTTTGCCTCCACAAATGCTGCTTGACCCTCTGAGTTCTTCCACCGTTGTGAATTGTGAGTCTGATTTTTTTTGTGTGTGAGCAGATGAGTTGCTGAGTAAGATTAGTATTATTAACAATGTAATGTGAGTGGAGAAATGGCTGTCACTGCAAGATTGGTGCATCAACTAAGATTTGAAGGATGTGAACTGTGCAGCTGCCTGCATTTGGAGGTAGCATTGATGAAGTTCCTTTCAGTATGTCAGAGCTTAATATGTACTTGAAAGATTATGTAATTCTATCTCAGCAGTGCTCCCAGGGGAGGGGATGATCCTTCCCTGGAGGGTGATCTCATAGGTCTCCACCTGTCACTTGCAGTTTATCACAGCTGTGGGATCCTCCAGGAATTCCTGGTTGTTGAGATGTGAATCTGAGAAGTGAGGGCACACTCACCCTCTTACACAGCCTCCTTTGGAGCCATTTAAGAATACGGTTTGAGAAATGTTGCAGAGACCTGACATGAATGAGTTCTGAAATGAGCTAGCAGCTGAGTAACAATGAGGCATTAATTATTGGGATCCTCACATTTCAAGCTGAAAGGCTGACATACACACTTAAAGCCTGCTTAGACACTTCCATGAGTATTGTGATCAAATAATATGTCTGACCTAGATAGAGATGCAGGTATTGCTTGCTTATCTAAGTGCAGTCCAATTTCTAGGCAGCAGCTACCCTTGATATTATGAATCAGCAGGTGTAGTGAAGAAAAATTCCAGTGAGCACCAGTCATAATGGCTTATTAGACTATAAACCCATATATCACTTTGAACTTTTATGTTCTTATGAGTTAACTGATCAAAGTATAGCTACCTCAATTAGTTATAGTGCAACAAGGCCAGAGAAAATTAAACCTGCCAGGATTTCAAGATCTAATCATTGTTTAGTTGTGCACAATTGTGGAATCCTGGTGAAAAAAGGATCAGGCTTCCCAGAATTTAGTTCCAAAATCAACCAGTCACTATTAGGGATCACCAATAATCAAATAGCCATCAAATGAGGTAACACATGTCAGTCAGTGCTTATGGATTAGTACCCCCATGTGATACTGCATCAGATGGGGTGTGCTAAGGGTTAAGGGATGTTGGTTAGGGGAATATTTGTATCTAAAGCCATATACATGCAATGAAAGGTGTTGAAGTATTGCAGCGAATCAATTGCAATTTATATTGCCATTGTAGCGACTAGCTACACTGAATAAAGACACGGGACACTTGTTTGGAGTCCAAGAGTTGGAAGAAAGACTGGGGTGCGCTGCCCCTTTAATAAACACCGTTCCCATGCTTATGTCACGCGCAGGTCATGTGACCTTCCCGTGTGGGGGCTCCACTAGCCCACAAAGAAGGAGTGCCCCGCGCCATCTTGTGTCGGGGCCTCCAACAACGCTCACGATCGTGGGAGCCGGTTCGTGAAAGGTAAGTCGCCACATAACGCCCCCCAGAACCG
>JARFYF010000104.1:78363935-78374123 GCA_030265395.1 Rhina ancylostomus
AAGCATATTATGATAATGAATAGGTTATTATTGTAATCCGCTGAATCCTGGCTATTTTAATCCTGCGACTAGAACATTATATCAACGAACTGCTTGAATTTCAAAAAGGTGGCGTGCATATTATTATATTGCTTAATATCATCTTTTATTCACTGAATACTGGTTTGAACATATATATTTTTATTTCCTTGATCTATAAGGAGTTAAGAGATTCTGAAGCTTAATAGATTCTGTTCAAGGATCAAAAATCCAATGAAAGAGATAAATGTTTGCTAATGCAAGAGACATTGTGGATTAATGGGTGGAAGGCAGAAAGACTGCGTCGACATTAGGAAATGAAAGAGAGGCAGAAAACAAATTTAATAAGTAGAGGAGCCTGAAACTGAGCTTGCATAGGTTGCATTGAATTGGAGACTAATACACAGCATATTTGATAAGAAGGTATTTTAATAACAAGAGATGGTCTTTATTAAAACATGTTATTAAAATTCAACAGGGTTCTTAAATGTGGAATACATAAAACTATCGATAAAACATTGTTTTTCAAAGAAAGATTTGAAGAACATATACATATGCACATTAGAGGAAAATCTTGTGTGGTTCTGTAGGCTCTTTAGTGTTGTTGCTTGCAAAAATGTATACCCTACATCTTATTTATGCAGAGGATGGTTATGATCTGGAAAACACTGCCTGTAGTGGTGTGGAAAGAGGACTTGAACAGGGAATTGAATAAATACGAGGGAAAATCATCAACAGGATTATGTGGAAACAACAGAAGAATGTGAGTGCATGTACTGGTCGACATAGAGCTAACACAAATGAGATTGGCCAGATAGCCTCCTTCCTGCTGTAAACATTCTATTGATCTGTGGCAAGAGGGATATAGATTGAGAGAATATGAAACAGAGAGAAAGTGTAACAGGGCGACAGACACTGGGAAAAAGAAAAGCCAGTTCAGAAGAGATATTTAGCTGAGGGTAGAAAAAGAACAGTATTCTACATAACAAACTGAGCCTTTACACAAAGTAGCAAATGTTTACTCCAAAGCTGATTACTTCACGGGAACACAACTGAAGTGAGCAGAAATTGGAGACATTAAGATGGCAGATTTCAAGAAATACATTTCTGTTCAATGATTGCCGTCTGTTTAAACAGTTTACAAGATAATCCATCCAGTAAGCAGCTGGCCCTGACAGTTAGCGTGTTCATTCTGCTGGATAACAAACGTAGTCTGATTGCAGCTCAAGCAGCCATTCCAAATGCAAGGAGGCATTGTTCCATTTCTGATTAAATGGGCAGCTGTAGATTGCAAAGAATGTAATTGCCTTGGCCACGCAACATCTTCACCTGTTATTTCAAGTATGCTAAATCATAGCAGAAATTATTAACAGCCACAGTTTCATAATAGTTTAATTTGAGGCGATGCACCGTTAGTGTAACACAGATGAATAGGTGTGTTGGACTTGACTTTAAATACGGCTGACATCCAATGAATATTTTCTAGCAATTGCACTGTAGGGAGCTTGTCAGTGATTGCGTTTTCAGCCACACAATTGCCAAGTGCAGAAGGGGAAAAATGGTCTTCTAGTACTGCTTGCACTCATAATCTTAACAATGATTGGAGCATTTGACAGCTAAATCATTTTTCAATTAGGTCTATAAACGATGTGAGCATGTGCTGATGAGCTTTCCATGAAATATTTCAGTACCAGGATGATCAGAGAATTCACTTACTGTTCATATTGGAAGAGGTATTAAATTTTAATACGTAGAATTCAGCTTCTCAGCAGTCTTCTTCTGATGCATTCTCCAAATGGCTGAGTGAATTGATTCAGTAAGTAGCTGAACCGTATGGCCCTTCCAACTCAAGATCCAATCCTGATCTAATCCTTGTCAGGTGAGGTAGCCAGAGTGTTGCTAGATTAACTACAAGGCCTCAGGATCTGTGCATAGGGGAATGAAGGATCCTCATTACTATTCATCAGCTAAATCCCTTCCTCCAATTGAAGGCACAATGGGTGGCAATTTGACTGTGAACAAAATGGGGCTTGCCTGTGATGTGTCCCAAGATTGAATAACCTTCCAATACTCACAAACAAGATGTACACAAGTAGTAGCCCGTGGTAAGGGGAAAATATTTTGGAGAAAAGACAAAACATAAGATCAATCTCCTTTTTCTGAAAAGGAGCATAAAGCTAATGGTAAAAAGTACACACAGTAAACTGGTTAAAATAAAGATAAAGTGTTTTCTTTTTTTCTGTCTCTCAAACTTAAAAGGGCTAATTTTAATTAAACGATGAGCAAATAATCCATAATTACTTCAATAAAGAAAGAATTCAGGCAGGAAGCAGTACCAGCATTCCACCTGGTACCATCAGTTTCCCCGCTGGTGAGCTAGGATAACATTACTGCTCTATTATTTATCCCTATTTATATTCCCATTGTTTTTTTTCCCTGAAAGCATTCTTGCTCCTTTCCTGAAGTCAGAAGCTCATTTCTGGCCAGAGTTTCAGAACAACCAAGAGCTCTCCCCTGCCCAATATGCATGCACCACCCTTTGAAGCAATATTAAACCACTAGAGAGTCACAATGGAAAGAAAAAGAAGGATTTACCTTTCTGTAGTGCTGTTTATGACTTCAGGATGTTTCAGAGAATTTTAAGGCTAATTATGTACTTTAGAAGTACAGTCATTACTGCAATGTAGAAAATTTGATTGGATCCTTCTTGTGTTTCATGAATACATTTGAAACAGGAATGCTGTGTAATGATTTTTTAAAAAGAAAAAAGTCTTCTTCTGAATCTAGGACTGTTGCAGCAAATAGGCAACATTCCTCTTGTTGCCTTGGCTGAGATCAATAACTTCTGCACTTATCACCAACAGTCAAATCTAGGCATTGCATGATCACGTGTGGTTCTGCTATTTGCTGGATAAACATGCTGAGCCACTGGACAAAAAAGTCAGCACATATGTTTTATAATCCTGCTATTGCGTTGCTCAAAGAGATGATAGTGAAAGGGAGTCAATCATTACATTGTCCACTGTATAGTTAAGTGTAATAGAACAGGTTTCCTATTCAGTTATTGAAAGCAATTTGTTTCATCCTCCTCTCTCTGGGCTATAGCTTCATATTCACTTTTGAAGCAGCACTGTAATTCAATCCATAAAGATGGAGTACCAATTTCTGAACACAAATATTCCTACTTTTAAAGGTTGCTGGAAAAGAGCAGCAACTGGGTCTGTTTTTTAAGAGTTGCTACTTGCCTGTCTGTTTAAGTGGCATAAAAACTTTTAAATATCATCATTTGAATCAGTGTAGAATCTGTTCTACATCCCTCTTTTCCAGATCCAACAGAAAAGAAATGATAATTTAGGGACAGGAGCTAATTTGATGGATAGCAAATTATTAAAATAATAAAGCATTGTTTTGTAAAATTTCTACACAATATGTTGCCACATTAGTAAGATTATTTCATTATCAATTGCCACACTGGCCAGGTATATTACAACTTTATTTCATCATTAAGTTAATAAAGATATGTTGTATCAGACTGTAATTATCATGGGCAGTAAAATTGACTGAGTGTACTGGAATAATCTCATTAGAAGCTTACCCTATGGATGAATGAAAGGCTTGATTTGGATGTTTTGGTGCCATTATTTATTAATCTATAAACCAGCATTGAAAGAGACTTTTATTTTCGTTGACAGTGGTAAGGCTCCTTCTGTTCACTAATTAGATTTATTTTAAATAGTTTATGTTTTATCTGAGTGTTGAGAAAGATTTGTGCTTGATTTTCAATTTATTTCCAATTCAGATTTGATGGGTTGAACAGAGAGACCTCTGATATCTCTGACCCAGTAACTGCTTTCAAAAGCTTTTCTTGTGATGCCTGGGTCTGGCTGATCTTATGCTCTGTGTGCAGTTGTCTTTGTTGTCCAGCTGAGTCATCTTTTTCTGAGGAAACATTTTTTTTCCAAACTGAATTAAACGTGCACTTCTTTGATTTATTTTCTATATTTGTGTGTACTTAATATGTGATCAGACCTAAAAGAGTAAAACAAGGATGTGAAACAAATTGAGAAAAATCCCATTGAAGATTTATTTAACTAAACATTTGGAAGCAAATCAGTACTGGTGCATAATCAGAGTGTGAAGTTTTCCCAGCTTTTGCCATGATTACAACTGTTTAAGCGCATGCCATTTTCAGGGTATCAATCTTAAATTGCACCCTGGTTTCAGTCTTGATCATTGTTTTATGTTGGTTAGACGGATGGAGAATCATGAATCAGTAGACCGTCTGTCTGGTTCTGTCAACTCTGGTGTAGGCTTTGACCTTAACTGATGATGTTAAATGAATGAAGGCAAATCAGCCGCCCCTTTTAGTTGATATTGTGGCTTTCAGGAGAAGCAGCTCATTAGGTAAGGCAAGTGATGTAACTGCAGTGGCTGCAGGATGGAACACAAGAGTAAAATAATTTGACCAGGCAATTCACTAGAGCAGTGCAATACTTTAGTGCATTCGGTGAATCAGTAGTATCTAATATGCATAATCCATTTCCCCTAAATTTATTCCTTGTGCATATATGCACAAAAGCCATGGAGTACATACAATTATGCCAACCAGCGTACAATGTACAATTGATGTCCCTTGTGTGAAGTTCTACCACACATATACAGTTCATGAATGGCATGGATCTTGATCACTGTGGAAAGTCTTAACCATAGGATTGAGGTCTGCTCTGGAAATTGGCTAAAAACCCTGCCTGGGATACAAGTGGGGAGTCCAATGCATTGATCTAGCCTCCGATAAGTTCCTGTTTAACTTTACAGTCCAGATGGTTTCCTTTCCTCACCCACCATGAACAGTGTCCACTCACTACTAATGTCTTGCCACCTGCTTTCCCAATGATTTTTCTCCACATTATCTCAGAACTTCTGTTCTTCTGGATATTTCTCCAAACCTCTTTCCGAACTCATCCATGTCTCCCCTCCAATCTCTTGCCTTACTCCTCGCCTTCTCTACAGCAGCCCTCTTTCAGTTTCCCTCAGTGTACTCCACTCATACCTGCATCTCCAGTCTTCTTAAGATAAGATATTTATTTATTAGTCACATGTACATCGAAACACACAGTGAAATACATCTTTATGCATTACTGAGAATGTGCTGGGGGCAGCCCACAAGTGTCACCACTCTTCCAGCACCAACATAGCATGCCCACATCTCCCAACCTGTACGTCTTTGGAATGTGAGAGGAAACTGGAGCACCCGGAGGAAACCCACCCAGACACAGGGAGAACGTAAATCTCCTTACAGACAGTGGCAGGAATTGAACCCAGGTCGCTGGCGCTGTAATAGAGTTACACTAACTGCTACACTACATCATCCTCCCAATCTTTTCTCTGTAATCTACCCCTCACTGACTCCCCTCCCAAAAATTTGCTTTCTATTGCTCCACATGATGACAATGAATATGGAGAAAAGGCTTTAGTACAGATTCACATGTGCAAGGCCAACTCCATGACATATGATGCTTTGGCCATTGCATGTGGTAGAATACAACAACTTCGGGACCATGCACCAAACTGGAATGATCACTGCGCATACCATATTTTCAAAGCATGAAAACAGGTACTGAAATAGTCCTAGCCATTTCCTGTTCAATATATTCTTTGCTTAAAAGTGCAACCTGCAGCCCCATGTCCATTTACAAAACTGCCTTTATTTTGGACTTTTTAGAATGCTTTTTAAGCACTTTAAGATGAGACTCTTTTCCTGCTTTGCAACATATGTATTCAAAGAGATTTCACATGTGCAAATGCTTCATTGCCATGGTGTCAAGCTAAGTAAGCTAGCTGTACTGAGGATAAAGTATTAGCTGCTGCTCACTTTTAATGTTTCAGTAGGGAGCCTTGGGAGGCATTGTATACATAGCAATTTTATTCAATGTCCACTCAGCTGTTTCTCTTTGTTCAGATTGCTGAACCTTTTTGCTTTATTTTGTTCTTCCTGCTCTTATTTTATGTTATTTGCGCCTTCTGCATTGTGTTAACTTCAATTCCTTCTTTTCTGTTTCTCCATTTTCACTGCCAGAAGATTGTGATGAAGTAGCGTAGATTTTCTCCTGTTTACGCAGAAAATACATAATTCTTGCTTCAAAGAAGAAATGGTGGCAGAAAGACACTGCCTTTTTTTTGTGCTTCATGTGTGCTGCCGCAGGATGAGAGGAAGGATGTTCCCTGTAACAGAGAAAAGATAGAAAATGAAGCATTAACAAAGGCTTTCATTTATTAGCATAGAAGATGGCGTGCCCAGCAGATAGGTGACATTCTTTAGAAGAAACAGGACAGTAACCAAAAGCCCTGAGCTTTTTAAGAACATAAAAAATAGTTGGTCCTTTTTGTTTGCACCACAATTCAATTAGATCACGGCTGACCTTTGACCTTAATGCTACTTTCCTTCATTAACCCTTTTATCTCTAATTTCCTTAAGTTCTAAAAATCTATCATTTTCTGTCTTGAATATACTCAGTAAGTAAGCTTTCTCCGTGCCTTGAGGAGAGAATTCCAAAGATTCGCTACTGTTCATGTGAAGAAACTTCTCATCTCTGTCCTTATGTTGAGACAGTGATGCTCTATTCCTTGACACCCCAGCCAGAGGAAACATCAACTCCAAACCTAACCTGCCGAGTACCATAAGAGTTTTCTATATTTCAGTGAGATCACTTTTAATTCTTCTAAATTCTAGAGGGTGCAGGATCAGTCTGCTTAATCTCTTCTCATTTGACAAATCCAAGCATCCCAGGAATCAATCTTGTAAATCTTCCCTTCTCTTTCTCTATTGCAAGTATAAACTTCCTTAGGGCCACCAGACCTGTACACAACATACTGGAGCAACACACAAAGGCACTGGAGGAACTCAGCGGGTCGGGTCAGGCAGTATCCATGGAGGGAAATGGACAGTTGATGTTTTGTGTCAAGAATTGTCCTGATGAAGGGTCTCGACCCGAAATATTGACTGTCCATTTCCCTCCATAGATGCTGCCTGACCCATTGAGTTTATCCAGTGCCTATGTGTGTTGCTCCTGATTTCCAGCATCTTCAGTCTCTTGTGTCTACGCAATGTACAGTTTGCCTTTCCTAACTTCTTGCTGTACCTGAATGTTAACTTTCAGTGATTCATGCATGAGGACACCAAAACGTTTCATTCGTTCACCATTTAAAAAAATGCCCTTCCTTTCTATGCTTTAATCAAAATAGAACAACAGTTCAGACCCCTCCCCTTCCATGGAGTTGTTCCAACATGGGAAAAGTCTTGGGGCAACAATAAACAGTTGAACTAACAAACATGAATGTATGTTTCTTTATTCAGGCAGAGTGTATTTGAGGAGGTCAGCTCATCACACATTTGAGGTTGTGGAATGGGTGGGAGGAGGAGAGAGGGATGGATGATTAGAAAATCAGCACTTTCCCCGCCTGTTGCATAGACTAGGAAAAATAAAGAGGCTGGAGATGAAATCTGCAAATCTAACTGGGTATTGCAGCTGTAGCATTGGAAGAATCAACCTTAGCAGGAAAAATATAAATGTAAATAAACCTTGAGCAGAATATAAGCAAGTGTGCCATTAATAACTCATTTGTACAATACCAGCATTGTTCAGGTCATGGACAAGCTCTGCCTGTGTGAGTCTGTGATGCGACCTTGTTCTGTGCAGCTGATTCTGTGCAGTAACCTTTCTCAGCAGAGCCAGCACGAAGAAAACTGTGCAGTACAGCAGAATTTATCAGTCCAGAGGGAGGCTGAGGAAATGACTTGTGACTGAGTGGATCTGACCCTGTGCATAATTTATAATCATTAGTTTAAGTGACAGTTGTATGATGTTTGTGTCACTGCTCTGAACCTTGCAGATTTTCAGGCAAACGGTCCAATCAGTGTCTGGGTTATGACCTACTCCCATTGAAAGGCATGACTGATAATAGCTGGGAATATTTGCTTAATGCTCTGTCTCACTGCCTTGCCTAACAAAAACAGTCATAGCCAAATGGAAAATGTGAAAGTGACTTAAGGAAAATGTTAGATTTAGTTATACCTAGGGTGACAGAGACTGAACATGACCTCCTTCACTGGGCCAATGAGGCTGTCGAAAAGCAATTAGATTGTGGATAAGTGACGAGTGATGAGGTACTTACAATGAAACCAAAAATATTGGGAAGCATGTAGTTTATGAAGATAAAGGAGTAATTTTAACCCAATTCATCTGGCAGGTGAGGTTAAATTGATCTCTCATGACTCAGTCATTTTCTTTCACCAGCCCACAACCTCCACAACCAACAGGGCTATGCTTATAATTTGGTGTGAACACCAAGGGTACGTTAGTCCCCTCTCTTGAGAAAACTGTCAGGGTGGTTGAAGTAGCAATTTGTGACTCTAGATCATAACCACCTAATAGGAAAGCCACAGTTGCATCCATTTTTTGCTAGACAGCTTGGCCTTGAAATTCAACGGCACAAGGTGTCTGCCTGGCAATAAAAGGCATCCTGGTCTTTCAGCATGGTGGGCAGGAATTGCATACTTTTCACTCGTTGGAAGTGAGCCCAATCATACTGGTGTTGGCAAATCTCCTGGTGTGAAGAACACCCATCGGAATTATACTGAAAACTGCCTACACATCAAAATTAGAATCCTAGAAGAGATTCAAGACTCAAATGTGGTGTTGGCATGTCTGAATTCATGACTTGGGATGAGCTGAACTCACTTTGTGTGACACATCTGGCAGGAACAACCCCTCATGTTGTTCTAGCACATGATTCAGGCTAGTTACCGGTTTGTTGTATCAGGCTCCTGGTTGATTTCTGACAGTGTTTAGCCTGATTTTATCACTCTGGGAAAACTCACATCATTGAATGTCACTGTGGCATTGCTGGCATAATATGCTATAGAATAAATGGTTTGGCTCCTGTCATGGGTGGTCTTCTAGGTCTGCTTCTAAACTAGAGGGCAAGGGAAAGTCAGAAGTGAGAAGGATCATCTGTTGTAAGAGGGCAGAAGGGTTGTCTATGGAGTATATAAGGGAACACTTCTCCAAGTTATCTTTACTAAGGAGCAATGTATTAGTAACAACATTTCACAAAGCAGGCTTTTCCCAGACAAATTTGATGTCACGATTTGAACATTTCAGGGCATGAGTAGCACTTCCTGTTGCATTCAGAACCCGTTACATTAATGCTGATGGTTTCTTGAAAGCTACAGCAGATAATATCAGCAAATATTGCGATGTGCAGTCCATCACTTCCATCGTGCAGATCACTGAGTCTCTCTACATCAAGGGGAAATCCTTACTTCTTCCTTATCAACAGATTGAAGCAGTGTGGGAGAGCATAGGCTTTGCTTACATGGCAGGAATGCACCTACGAAGATTTATACACTCCCTTTTACGAGCAGGGTAGTTCCACCATCCTTAAGCAGTGCCACTTACTGCATATTCTTTGATACCATCATCCAAGACCTCTATCACTTAAAATGACAGAAACAAGTGGCTGTAGAAATGAAGAGAATCAGGAGATATGGGCTCTCTGCAAGAAAGTGGTGCTGAGGTAAAAGATCAACCTTTACCTTATTGAATAACAGAGCAGGCTTGAGGGGCAGGATGGTCTCCTCCTGCTTCTATTTCTTATAGTCTTCCATTCTTAGATACCCTTGAATCCACTATGTGCATATTTCGCTCCAAGCCTCACACCATCTGACTTGAAAATTTATGGCCTTTCCTCCATCATTGCAGGGTCAAAATCCTGGAACCTGTTAATTAACAGCATTGTGGGAGTACTTCACCAGAAGGACAGCAGCTGTTTAAAAAAAGGCCCCGCACCATCTTCTTGAGGGCAAGCATGGATAGCAAAAATTAATGTTCTCCTCAGCAATGTTGACATCCTGTGAGAATAAAAAGGAATAAAAAAGTTTGTACAACTAGCTTGTGACCACAGCCAGTGCATCATGGATGCCTGTGCCTGATACCTTAATAGCAGTCATGGCTGTTTTTTTTTGCTGTAACAGTTCTCTGTGCTGTGTTGCTCTAAGCAGATCATTAAATTATGGACTAGCTATAGCAACAATGCCATCCCTTCCAATATATCTCAGATTTTCCAACAGAAACCCAGTCGCAGCTGCGTAGCTGACCTATAACTTATGAT
>JARFYF010000104.1:78383802-78398302 GCA_030265395.1 Rhina ancylostomus
CTATTACAGCCATCACTGAAGTATGTGGTAGTTTCACTGGAATCCGTGTTAATCATGTTCAAGCTTGTTTTGTCACTCATGTAACTGCAAACTCAGAGTGTAAAGGGCAGTGGAGCATTTGTCTTAATTTCTGCTGCTCTTCAGAAGCAAACTGAGGATTCATGGAAATGGGTAAAGCTGTATTTTCAAAGATGACTGCTGATGATATTCTTAGTTTTCACAATGCTTGGTTTCCATTCCCTTTTTTAAATGTATTGACTTGTATGATACACTTGTGTTAAATACTGTACTCTTATCACTGAACATTGATGAATTAATCGATTTGCTCCATTGAACCTTTTAGTCCCACTTAATTGAATTGAATTTAATTTAATTTAAATTTAATTTGCAGATTTGTAGCTCTACCTGCATAAGCTAACAAAATTATGTTTCTTTATTATATATACACATTTTGGCTCTCATTTCCCAACAGTTCTACAGGCTCCTTTTAGTTTTGTAACTTGCTTTACTGGTCATTACTTTTGTATGAGATTGAGCAGTGAGAATGAGCAATCAATTCGACTGCTGGCTACCTTCACTTATTCCCAGGTCTTTTAAGCTAACCAAATAAGTTCACTGATTAGCTGTGACAGTTGATCTATTTTGATTGAGTTGCAGTAATTAGTCAACACATGACTTATGGAAAAAATGGTAAAATAATGAGGGCTAAATAAACAAATAAAATTGTTGATGGTGGAAATCTGATATAGAAAATGCTGGAAGTACTCAGCAGATTATTCGGTATTTGTGGAAAGAGAAATGCGAGTTAAAATTTCAAGATACCTTGTGATGAAGGTCTTCACGAAATGAACTGTTTCTCTTTCCACTGATACTGCCTGTCCTGCTAAGTGTTTCCAGCATTTTCTGTTTTTATAACCAACTTATTTTTAAGTTCCTATGCCCTTGCCCAGTGCAATACAAATGTTGGTTACCAAAGTTCCTTCAGGAATTCAGCTTTGATATTGTTGTGGGTGAATAGCATTTCAAAACTGTTTTCCATCAGTACTAAAGAAACTTTATTTTTCTAAACAGCCATCAATGAAGTATGTGGTAGTTTCAGAGGAATCAGTGTTAGTCATGTTCAAGCTTGTTCTCTTACTTGTGTAGCTGAAAACTCAGAGTGTAAAGGGGAGTGGAGCATTTTTGTTAATTTCTGCTGTTCTTCTGATGCAAATTGTGGATCCACGGAAATCTTAGTGGAACTAGTTAAACCATGTGCCAAAGTTAAGCCTACAACATTGGAACTATATGTCCGTTGGGTTGCAACATCTTTTGAGGATGTGCAAATTAATAGTTTGTCCTCATTGGATAGGGAGATAAGTGCAAGATAACTTCCAAGGCAAGAAAGGTCCGGAGCAGAGGTGCAACTTAAACTGATTTTGAGGACAATTAAATTAGCTAGTCAGAGCTTTTGATTAAAGGCAAATGGCCAATCAGACATTTTGATTCTGCATAACAGATAATGTCTTCGTCATCAGTTTACCCTTGAGAAAAATTTCTCCATTGCTTCAAACTTTCATCACAGGTAAATCAGTTTAAAAGCCATTCATTTAACCTCATGAAAGGAAAATAATGAAGAACTTGACCTCTAAAGTGTTTCACATTGCATAAAGACTATGTGTGGGTCAAAGAAGTCACCAGATTTGTTCCAGGTTCTCCACACACGTGATACAATAATAAGTGGAGGTGTTAAGTCCTGCACAATGATCCCAATAGTTTGTGCCTCTCAAACAGAAGCAGTTGTGGCCTGTCTTTATATGACTTCTTGTTGACCAGGCTTACTGAGTCTGTGGCCACTGAGTCTAACGTATAGTTCCTCCTGTAGATCAGTGCCCTTTAAAATGTTAACCAATCCTTCACTTTCACTTGACCCATTCTCTCACTGTGTATGTCCTTTGAGCACTTCACCACTGAATCTTGGGCCAACGGTGTCCCTGATCCCACAGCCAATCGCACCCCAATGCCTGATGTCAAAACCTGATCTTAAACCTCCTGATAACCCTGACCCAAACCACAAGGTCCTGATACCCCCTCCACACCCCAACTGAAGGCCTTTCTTTCCCACCCTTCTGACCTCTCTCAGCCCCACCTCCCACTCGTGACCCAGAGTTGGCCTCCTGTGCATTTGCACATGTAAGGCCCTGTCTGCTGTGCATGATATCTGTGGCTTGTATGCAATAGAATACTGCTGTGGACTCAACATGCATTGGTTTCCCATCGACCTCGCTGGCTTAATGTGCCTTTGGAGTGATTACTAGGCCCTTGCATTTATGTAGTGAAATTCATTACTTCAAAGCATTACTTCTGCCTGCTATGTAGATAGCTTTTTTCATGTTCAATACAGAAGACCCCTTCTACAGTCAATGGTATTCGGGAATGAAAAAAATGTGATATGACCAAAATGATGTAAAAGCATAAGAAAAGGCAGAGACCTTGACCCTGTCCTGCTGTTCAAACACATCATGGATGATCTAAACATTAACTTCATTTACCATCCTTTGATCCACAGTCTAACACAAATTAGTTTGATATCATGTGTGAAAAATTCAATAAATTCAGCATGCTCTGCTTATTTTGGAACCCTGTGTAAAGGGGAACGCTACCTGAATTCTCTCCTAAATTGTTCCCCAATCAAAGGAAATAATTTACCTTCCTAGGTCCTTTAAAATCCATTTATCATTTAAGCAATTCGATTAGACCACCTGCCAGCCTTTGAAGTTCAAGGAGACACAGGCCAAGTTTATGCAAGATAACAACATTCATTAGCATTTGTTGACAGTAGTGCAACAAGTGCACAATTTCAGGCAAAAAACTGATCTGCAGTTCATGTGGATATCCAGAAGATGCTGTTGAAGACATGCTGCACCACCTCTAACTTTACAAAACAAAAATCTCCTTGTACATCTCATCATTGAAATACCCTGAAGCTGCTGTATTTGCAAGATAAATATGCTCATCCCCAAAAGCTAAGTCTCATAATTTCAAGAGCAAGTGCCCTTTATAATGGTGTGATTCCAATTATTCACAACCAATCAACCTCAAACTGAAGTGAATGATTACAAGTGTAATGCTCAACATTTCAGGTATTAATTGATTTTTGAAATGAAAAATTTGAAATTTATGTTTTAAAATGGCTTCTTATCCAAATTGATTTTTAGTTTATCTGTTTATTAATTTTTGGCATTGAATTTACCCAAAATAATTTACACTTCTTTCTCTGTCATGCTTCTGGTTACTTCACAATATGTAAGTGTGATTGCTGAAAGATGTACTCAATTTCTTATCTTGTTAATTCCAAGCTGCCTGATTTACCTTGCTGTGACATTGTCAGCTCACTCTTTCAGCAACTTGCCAGACAAAAGTGCGAACCCCCTAAACTTGGAAGAGCAAATGTAATTAACAACTGAGACTGTTAGAGGTCCTGTAACAGCAAATCTGACTTGATTTTCGTCAGAATTTTTCAACATTTTCAAGAGGAGAAAATATTTAGATGATAATCATTTTTGAATGCGCCATTCGGATGAAAATCTCCTGCATGGAATTTGATATTCCAAGAATTTCCACTTGTCCTGCTCACTCAAGTGGCTAGTCAAGCTGGAATTTATTCAATGTCTGAGATGCTGGCCAAGATGTGCTTTCCCTGTACTTTGGAATCTGATTGAAGGGAAAGATATGTCATAAGATGTTTTCCCAATTAGCCAAAAACTGTGACTAAAGAAGATGGACAGATATAACACATAATGAATCAAAGCAGAACCATTGTCTTTTTCTCAGTGGCAGACACGTCAATCAAATTGGTTTCAGAAGTCTCAAGGACAGCTTCACATGATTCATTTCTTTCAGTAATAACTTAAAGAACAATCTGTACTTATCCAGTGTCCTTAATGTAATACAATGTCCGAACATGTTTCATCAGAGGATTATCGAACAAAGTGATGTCAGGTTTGATAGTCCGTGGTGTTATGAAGCAGTCCATGTCATTTGGGGAAGACCTGGATGGTTCCTGTTTGAAGTTATTCCTTGTACTTTCTTGTCTTCAAGATTGCTTCTTCCAGACTCCTGGCACTGTGTATTGTTCTCTTCTATGTTGATCCTGACATTTTATAGATGGAATGCCCCATTCTTCACACTGTTGTTTCCACTTTCCTGGAGATAGGGTGCATGAAATTCTGGGATACATGGGATTCTGCGCTGCTCCAATTTCCCCAGAATTGGTGTATATTGCTGCACTGCTCCTGGTTTCCCTGAAGTACAGTGGACAGGAGCTGCTGCTCCCAATGCCTTGGTTCTTGCCTCACCTCTTCTTTGCCTGGGGCTCATTTCAATATCACCTCCTTCACATGGTGTTCCGGGACATGCAGCAAGAAGCGGGTGATGCATGTTGCTGAGGTGAAGCAAAAGCTCAGATTGTAGATACAGTATGCCTTGCTGATTGCAGGAGAGAACCTGGTCGTCGGGTGTGAGGTGCTCTCAGCATTGAACGTGGGCCTATACCTGTCCGTTCCTGCACTGCAGCAGTCAACTGAGTCACTTTTCAGTTTATCTGGGGATCAAAAATGGCCTCTATCTTCAGAAATGTAACAAACAAATATCTTTATTGAGGTTCAGACTGAACAGCTGCATCACACTGAACTCTGTAATATATAGGCTGGTGTCAGGGACACATACTGAGCCAAGCAACAATTGCCGCTAGAAGATTATCAGCTTGGTGAAAGACGCCATCTGGTCTGCTGAAAATTCACTAGTCTTCTAAGCAGGGAGGTGTCTATAACTGAATATTTCAGACTTGTGCATTCCGTGGCCCAGGACTGTATGCTGAAGGACGTACTGAAGGCATTTGACAAGGTGCCACTTAAAAGGCTGGTGCATGAGATAAGAGCTCACAGAACTGGGTGAAGTGTTGAGCATGGACTGGAGACTAGTTATCACATAAAAGACAGAGAGTCAGAACTAATGAGTCTTTTTCGGGAATCAACATAGATTGCCCCAAGGATCAGTTCTTGGCCCTCAATTATATAATATTTATATTAATGACCTGGATGATGGGACAGAGTGTAAGGGATCCAGTTTGACACTAATGACACTAAAATAAGTGCTGGGAAGGCATGTTGCACATTCAAGAACTGTGAAAGGGAAAGACAGATTGGAAATAAGACAGAAATTGACAAAGATTAGCGGTCATCATGTTGGGCTGGATGGACCAAGTGTTGGAAAATATAGTCAGGCAGAAGGATTTGATTTAGTGGAGGTGTGATCAATCCCCTGCTAGTTTTCTATCCAGGTTCTGATGCCAATATCACAAAAGCCAATGAACAGCAAGAACTTTGCTCACAATTGAGAAGATGCTCTGAAAAGTAATTGCAAAGAGAAGCAGAGATAACTGATAAGCTGACAGGGAAGGAGGAGGGTTGCTGAACTGGTACTGAGCTCCCACAAAGCAGAACAGCAAATGGCAAATGGTCCTCTGAGTTGAGAAAGACAATGTGAGATCTTTGAAGATTTGTTATCACACCACATCATGGGTGGAGACACAAGACACTGGAATCTGCAGCAAAAAATAAACTACTGAACCAACTTGGCAGGCCTAGCAGCATCTATAGAGGCAAAGGGATGTTTCAGATTGAAGCCCTGCATCAGAACTGAGAGTGTAGAGAGAAGATAGCCAGCATATAGATGGGAGAGGGAGGACTGAGACAGAGGCTGGAAGATAATAGGTGGCATTGGATTGGGGGTGGTGGTGGTGTGATAGGCAGATGGTGAGGGAGGGTATGGGAAAAGGGAAGAGACAGAGGCTGGTAGGTGATAGGTGGAACCAGATAAGGGAATGGTGTGGGGGGGGCATTGGGGTGGGGAGCTGAAGGGAATAGGAAAGGTGAACCAAGGAAGAAGAAGCCCAGGTAGATAGGTATGTGGGTAGATGGAACCATTTGGGGTAGGGCGACGAGTCTCAGTAACGAGGGGTAGGGATGGAAAATGTGAATGAAGGGAGAGAGTGTCAGGATGAACTGGTGGGAGTGGGAAAGGAACATAGGATAAGCTGTTGCATACAGTCTGTATGTTCCTGGCTTTGGCACCTGGGCATTGAAAAGCAGTAGTCAGAAATACACTAGATATCAGGTGTCCTTAGATCGGCCTCCCACACCACCACTGGGCTCAGTGCTGAGTGAACAGCTACACTATATCCATCAATGGGGTCAATGATGATAGACTGAAGAGCCATTTTTACTCAACCTGAGTGACCTAAATTAATTTCTTAAATATGTTTATAATTTTAAAACTTTAAAGTAATTTTTAATATTTATTTAAAGCCTATTTCAATTGTTCATAAATGTCTTTGATCACCAAGGACATGTAGAAATTACTAAAAATGTCTTCAGGAGCACGAGTGGTTGATTTGCCACATGTGGACAACTCAGCATCACAGGATAGTCATGGTAATGAGGCTCGGAACTTGATTTCACTTGCAGAGGTCAAGGTTAGAGTGGCTATGGAAATATACAGGTTAGTAGGCTGAGTTTTCTTTCATTTATTGCACCAGAGGACAACCTAATGCAGTTGAAATGTTGTTACAAAACATTTCTTGTACGTTAATGATAAAATTTTATAAAATGGCTGGGTACGGCATATAATAGCATTTAGAAAAGCTTTAAAGTTAAATTTATTTGAGTTCTCTGATTTTAAATGAATAGATGAATCAAGCTTGATTTCACCTTTTCATAAGCCAATTGCATCCTTGTAAAGGCACGGTAGTGTAGTGGTTAGCGTAATGCTTTACAGCGCCGGCAACCCGGGTTCAATTCCAGCCACTGTCTGTAAGGAGTGTGTACGTTCTCCCCGTGTCTGCGTGGGTTTCCTCTGGGTGCTCCAGTTTCCTCCCACATTCCATATATATACAGGTTAGGAGCTGTGGGCATGCCATATTGGCGCCAGAAGCGTGGTGACACTTGGGGGCTGTCCTGAGAACACTCTACGTAAAAGAAGATGCATTTCACTGTGTGTTTTGATGTACATGTGACCAATAAAGATATAATTGATTCAATTATGATGAGCTAAAGCAGCAGAGGATATGAATTGTGATGTGGGACTGTGTGATCTTTACAATTCAGTCCACTTACCACGTTAAACATCTGAGTCTTCAAAGGGCAACATGAGTGAATGAAAACTTAAAATATCATGACATCCAGAGAAACAATGTGACATTGACCACCTCGACTTCTCCTGTCCATTCACCAACTCCAAACTCATCCCTGCCAAACTTTCAGCACTCCGCACACTTCAGAACAATCCCGACCTTGTCTTCAAACTGACTTTGTAGTCTGCTGCATAGGCCAGATGTCAGCTTTCTGACACTTCCTCATACCTCCCTCTGGACCATGACCCCATTAACAAACACCAGGCCAGCATGTCCTGGACCCTACAGATCTCATCACATCAGGAAATCTCTTTTCCACAGCGTCCATCCTCAGTGTCACAATCCCACACTGTCTGCCTCTATCTCTTACTGAAGATCTCTTAAACAGGACTGCTCTGGTAGGCTCATTGTTTCTCCCTGCTGATCTCATTTCTTCTTATTTGGACTCTATCCCATCTCCCTTTGTTCAGTTCCTTCCCACTTACATCTGGGACATCTCTCATGCCATTCATCATTTCAATGACTTCCAATTCCCTGATCTCTGCTGGCTCATCTTTAGTATGGACATCCAATGTCTATATACCTCCAACCTCCATCAGAAGGGTGTCAGTGCCCTCCACTTCTTTCTTGAAGAAAGAGCCAACCAGTTCCCCTCCTCTAGTACCCTCATCCACTTGGAGAATTTGTCTTTGTTCTCAACAGCTTCTCCTCTGATTCCTCCCATTTTTTGCAGATCAAAGGGGTAGCCATGGGCACTCACATGGGCCCTAGCTATGCCTGTCTTTTTGTTAACCACATGGAACCTTCCTTGTTCCAAGTCTATTCCAGTACAATGCCATCCCCACCTCCACACTCTTCCTCAGCTATATTGATGATTGCATCTGTGTTGTTTCCTGCACTGATGAAGAACTCGTCAACTTTATCACCTTTGCCACCAGTTTCCAACCTGCCCTCAAATTCGCAAGGACCATCTCTGACACTTCTCTTCCTTTTCTGGATCTCTCTGTCTCCGTGTCAAGAGATGTACTTGCTTCTGACATCTTCTATAAACACACCGACTCCCTCAGCTCCCTCAACTCAACCTCCTCCCACCCTGCCTCCTGTAAGGATGCCATCCCCTTTTCTCAATATCTCTGTCACCACTGCATTTGTTATCAAGATGAGGCTTCCTGCTCTAGAGCTTCTGAAATGTCCTCCTTCTTCTGGGAGAATGGTTTCCCCCCTGCCATAGTTGATGGAGACTTCATGTATATTTCCTCCATTTCCCACATCTGCTCTAATCCACCCCCCTTCCCAGGCAGAACAGCAACAGAGTTCCCTTAGTTGTTAGCCTTCACCCCAACAACCTCCACATCCCACACATCATCCTCTGCCATTTCTGCCAACTCCAATGCAATCCCACCACCAGTCACATCTTCCACCACTCTCCAACCCCTTTCTACTTTTGACACGAACCGTTCTCATCAGGACCTTCCTGGTCCGCTCATTCCTGCCCATCCACGCATACTTTCCCCTGCAACTAAAGGGGGTGCAACACCTGTACCTTCACCTCCTCCTTCACCAGCATCCAGGGAACTAAACAGCCCTTCCAAGTGAAGCAGATGTTCACCCACGCCTCTTCCAACCTGGTCTACTGCATTTGTTGCCTGCAGTATGTCTTCCTCCACACTGG
This sequence comes from Rhina ancylostomus, assembly GCA_030265395.1. NCBI lineage: Eukaryota > Metazoa > Chordata > Chondrichthyes > Rhinopristiformes > Rhinidae > Rhina > Rhina ancylostomus. Next base: position 78,392,646 of record JARFYF010000104.1, read on the forward strand.
TGAAACCAAGTGTAGATGAGGCAATGGTTTTGTGGAATGCCTACAGTATGTCTGCAAAGTCATTTCACATGCATGTCATTTTAACTCTCCTTCCCACTCCCACACTGACCTGTCTGTCCTCGGTCTTCCCCAGTTCCTCTGGTTCCATCTACCCATCATCCCCTCCCTATCTGGTTCCACATTACCTCCCTGCCTCGATCCCATCCCCCTCCATCATACTGCTATATACTGACAATCATTCCTGTTGCCTGTCAGTCCAGATGCAAGGCTTTGACCCAAAATGTTGATTTACACCTCTTGCCTCCACAGATGCTAACTATTCCACTGAGTTCTTCCAACGTTCTGTTTTTGTTCTTGATTCCAGCAGCTGCAGTCTTTTTTGTTTTAGGAAATATCATGCTTCTCTCCATCAAAGAAACTCTTTGAATATTACATGCTTGGATTACTCACTTTTGATTGAGCTGGATTAAACATGGTGATTTAAAAACAAAATGAAGATATCAGAAAATAGCTTGTACGATATGTCAGGAGGCTTTAAGTATTACTCTGTAGTTGTGAGTTCTCAAGTCGCTTTTGATAATTGGGAATCTGAAGCTTAATGGAAGTAAACCTTGCTGGTACTGCTTGCTCCCAATGCATGCATCTCATGCAGCCAGAGTAACACCAAAAATAAAGTTGTCAGATGTGTTAAGTTGGTAGCTACTTTTTATTGTATCTTCTTTACTGTCAGTCTTAGTGAATCTGATAAATCTATCCTTGTTGCTATGAGCTGTACAAAACCCATCTGCTAGAGCTGTCGTACATGGAAACATACACAATAGTAAATAAACTTCATGCTGTGCATTTTAGAATTGTTGAACACAGAGATGCACAACAAGTAGATTACATGAAAATTGTTAAAGATCACAATGAATGTTACATATTTTTTGAAACCCAATTGTACAATTGTGTTTTAAATATAATGGTCCCTGATGGAATATGAACAACTAAGAGAAACTTGAGAAGTGCTAAAATAATATTTGGGCATTGTTTATAGTTTAAAAAATAGAGGAAGTTTTGTGAAGGTGAACAAGGACTGGCTCACAAAGATGAAAGTGAAGGCCAAAATTTACATATCATTCAACATTTAACCAAGGACAACATAAAAGTTCAATGGTTTATAGGATTCCTGTATATATACTAATGAGAATACTCTTACACTTCTTAAAGTTAAACATGAATAGTTATAATATCAGTGCACTGAATACATAATATCATTTGACTGAAGCTATTTTAAAGATGCTTCACTTACAAACTTAATTAATTTAAACTTTTCCATGATATTGGTAATCCTTTAAAAATGAAGAGCTCAATTTTACTTTATTTCCTTGTAGATGAAACAATAGATAAGGTATCCTGATTTGCACTACCAATAACTATCAACAGGGTCAAGGACAGCTTGTATTCTGCTGTTGTAAGGCTATTGAACAGACCTCTTGTACGATAAGCTGGACTCTTGACCTCACATTCTACTTCATCGTGGCCTTGCACCTTATTGTCTGCCTGCACTGCACTTTCTTTGTAACTGTAACGCCGTATTCTGCATTCTTTTATTGCTTTTCCCTTGTACTACCTTGATGTACTGATGTTATGAAATGATCTGTATGGATGGCATGCAAAACAAAGTTTTTCACTGTACTTTGGTACATGTGACAATAATAAACCAATTACCAATTACATTTTCATTTTTTAGTACTAATATTCTTGCAATTTGTAGTGAAATAATCTTCAACTATAGCCAGACCATTCCAGAGTGAAATCTGAAGGACTTTTCAGGCAGATGATATCAACAATCTGGAGTTCTCTCTCTGTAGCATTTTGAATTTAAAATTTCAAATCTGAGATGGATAGACTTGTAAGTAACGGCAGCAGAGACTTCAGAGCATAGACAAATGGGAATGAAGGACAGATCAGTTATGATTCAGTTGAACTATTTGAACAATTTGGGAAAGTAAAATAAAAGTAAAATAATTTTGGACTTGGCAGAGAAGGTAGAGACAATTGCCTTTGGTAGACGATTCCAGAAGATTCATAGATTCATAGGGTTATGCAACACAGTAACAGGCTCTTTGAGCCAACATCCTTGCCAACCAAATGCCTATCTACACTAATCTTATTTGCCTGCATTTGGTCCTTATCCCTCTAAAAGCTTTCCTATCCATTGGACTGCTTAAATATCTTTCAAACATTATAATTGTACCTGCCTCTACCACCACCTCTGGCAGCTTCTTCAATTTCATTAGTTTTTCCTGTGTGTGGAAAAACTTGCCCCTCAGATCCCCTTTAAATCTTTCCATTCTCTCCTGAAATCTATGCCTTCTAGTTTTAGACTGCCCTACCCTGGGAAAAAGACTGTGGCTATTCACCCTATTTATATTGAGGCGATATAAAATGAAAATTTCATGACAGAGATTGATCAATGTTTGTTGCATAAGGGAGCAAAGATCTGGAAGCAGGATGGATAAATGCACTTTGGGTATAACCATGTTTTAACTGAATGACCAGATGAGCTACTCCTTCTTCTATTTTATAGCACCTCTTGAATTTTAATTTTAGATATAAATGCAGTTTTGCATGTTTCATAGTTTTTTTTTATATATGTGGAATGAATTCAATATCCAGACCATTGTTTTGTATCTCATTGTAGACTCAGACCAACAGTTGTTTGAACTAATCCATTGGAATAACCTTGCATTTTACCATTTGTCATTTTAAATTACTATTTCCAAATTGGTTATCAGGGCAATTAAGATCATTGCACTTGTTTACTTGTTGATTAGATTTTATTGAAAAATCTGGTGACATTTTCTTGTGGTCATTTCATAAAGATTTTATATAAACAGAAATTTGATTAGTGACATGTACAGCTTATATGGGTGTGAATCTGAACAGATGTACCTCCTATAGTTATGAGAACATAATTCTCCAAAGCAAGTCTATGCTACAGTGAATGTCCCCATTAAATATAAAATGAAATCAACATCAAAAGTTCCACCAATCTTCTAATGGTGCCATATTTAAGGATAGAATGTATCAGTAATTTTCAAAATATCTTTTATAAAGGGAATTCATCAATGTAAGAAAGACTGCCAAAATATTTAATATTTGCTCTACCATATCACGTGATTCTGTACACAAAGATGTTGCATGACACAATGAGCACTGGAGACTAAGCAAGCATGTAAAATTGTTCTCTTTCAAGCTGTAATTAGTTCTTCCATTACATTTTTTCATGAGACAATGATAAAATGTTATTCAATATAAAGACTGAAAACATATGTATTTCATTTCATCTAATGATGGTGTATTAACCATAAATTATCTCTGTAGGAAATATATTTCTTAGCATAAATACCTCTGACAGTGTAAGCAGCTGGTGCGTGTTCCTAAAGAAAATGGCCCTTAATTAAACTTGCCCATTCCCAAGAGGATGTGCCAGAGACTCGCTATAACGACCACAGATAAATATGACCCTGTTGTAGGTAATATCATTATATCTTCATTATTGCAAAACCATTCATTTCAATTGCAACCTAGAGACTTGCTATGTTGCTTTACATCACTTTGCAACTGCATAATTCAAAGGTGTCAGCGAGCTGTGTGAGAGTCCAGTGTTGGGACTGCAAATTCAGACAGTCTGAATGGAGCTTGCATGGAGATAATGCATAGTGCTTATGAGGATAGTCTTTAATATGTATTAAAATTGGTAATGTAGCCACTGAGTATTCTGTTGAATGTTATTTGTATAGGTCAGATATTAAATAAGTGCAGCAGTTGAGCTTTGTATAAGGAGACACTCAATTGTGCTGTGGATGTTTGTCAAATTACTAGTTAGTTGACAATCTAATTGCTCAAGCACTTCTCTCACAATGATTTTAAAATGCAGTAGATTCAGATAATGGTGCTGCATCACTTTCTCCCTTTCTTAAAAAGAAACCAAACTAACTCATTTGTCATAACTGAGACAGCCTGGCAAAATGATCCATCTGGAATTACTTTACTATCCTCACTTCAGTGAACTTCAAATGGGAAAAACAGCCATAGAGTAATAATAAGACTTGCTGTCCACGATGTTTAGTGGAAATAACAAAATGCAAGTTGCATCTGTAAGGATCATTCCTTATTATGGACATGGTCAATAATAATCAGCTGTAGAAATCAACAAGGAAAGCAGGAAGAGAATTGTTGTTCATCCAAAAGTCTGAATTTGTTCACAGTATCTGTGTTTCCAAGTGATTAGCCATTTTATTTGTCAGTTATTTGCATAATCACAGAAACTAAAACTGATTTTTTTTTAAAAAAGAGTTTTCATTACACAATCCCCAATACTCCAAAATCCTGGGAAAATAGGACTGCATGATCTGGTCTGGAGGCTGCTGTAGTTTTTGCATGTTGTTTGTGCACAGGGATTCACAGCTGAGCTTGATGTATATTTTAGATGACATCTACACACGTGGACAGACGAATGAATCATAAACAGAAGGGAAAATCCTGGCAAGGTCTCTCCCTTCTCCTGAACAAGAGCACTTGGAACCTTTCCTATCACCCTGCCAGCTAACTAAACATGGACAAGGGATCCACAGAAGAACCTTCTTATCAGCATTGCTGGACAACATACGTGCTTTACCTGTGATACATTCAGCCTATGTCCACATTGCTCATATTATTAATCATGGGTAATTTTGATGCTGGACCTCAAATCATTAGTTCATATATCTTTGAACTTTTCTGTGTACAGCTTCAGGGCTAATTTCAAAAATATAATAATTCAATAACCTTTCCCACAGAATTGCAGAATAAAAATGACTATTCCTTTTCCTTCTCAGAAGTTTTGATGCAGTTACCTTCTTCATTTTTGGAACTGATAGAAGGTAAATGTAGGGAATAGACATGGAATTAGACAAGGGGACCTGTGAAATCTTCTGTCTCTTTTATATTTTCTTGTACTATTACTCAAAAGGAGCTTGAAATCATGGGGATTCCAGGGATGACAACCATTAGTTGGAAGTCACTACAGCAAAATTAGAAATTAAAAATGAGTCTCGGGAGATAACAGATGGAAACAATTATATGGTGGAAGAGGAAGTTCAACATACCAGAGTTGAGATGGTTACAGAGATCTTGATATTAATAAAGCCATTTGCAGTCAATCATTTATGTGATGAAATAAAAACAGAGAAGTAGCACATTATTAAGTCCATTATTCTACACATCTGTGTGCTTCAAGTTGTTATCTACATCAGCAAATTTTAAACATATGATTTTATTTTCTTTGATTTACAAATTTCAAAATATGTTTAACAACCTATTATCAGAGTAAATATTACTAATTGGAAATAACAAAAAAACAATAGAAAACAGTGGAAATATTGGTGAAGAGAGGAATAGAATTAACTTTCTGGGTTGTTCACTTTTCATCAGAAGATTAATTAGATAGATTAATTATTTCCCCAGGATTGAAATGCTTAATACTAGAGGGTTTGCACTTAAGGTGAGAGGGGGTAAGTTCAAAGGAGATGTGCAGTACAAGTTTCTTACACAGAGAATGGTGGGTGCCGGGAATGCACTGCCAGGGGTGGTAGTGGAGCAAACATGATGGAGGTGTTTAAAAGGCCCTT
>JARFYF010000104.1:78410269-78412769 GCA_030265395.1 Rhina ancylostomus
ATAGGTAAGTTGCCTCACAAGTTGATATGGCGATTAAGAAGGCATATGGTGTGCTGGCCTTCATTGGCTAGGGGATTGAGTTCAAAAGCCGAGAGGTAATGTTGCAGCTCTATAAGACTCTGGTTAGACCATACTTGGAATATTGTGTTCAGTTCTGGTCTCCACATTATAGGAAGGATGTGGAAGCTTTGGAGAGGGTGAAGAGGAGATTTACAAGGATGCTACCTGGGTTGGGGAGTATGTCTTATGAGGAGAGGTTGAGTGAGCTAGAGCATTTCTCTTTGGAGCGACGAAGGATGAGAGGCATAGACAGAGTGGACAGCCAATATCTTTTCCCCAGGGTTGCAATAGCCAATACTAGAGGCCACCCATTTAAGGTGCATGGAGGAAAGTTCAGGGGAGATATCAGAGTTAAGTTTTTTTACACAGAGAGTTGGGGGTTGTCTGGAATGCACTGCTGGGGGTGGTGGTAGGGGCCAATTCAATCGGGTCATTTAAGAGACTATTAGATTGGCACATGGACAAAAGAAAAATAGAGGGTTATGGAGGTGAAGTAGAAAGGGGATAGATTGAATGGGGATAAGGTCGGCATAACATCATGGAGTGAAGGACCACAATGTGCTGTACTGTTCTACGTTCTATGTGCTATGTTCTAAGAGCACAAGAAAATGGGAGCAGGAATAGGACACCAGACTCATGGAACTTCCCCCACCATTTAATGTGACCATGGCTGATTTATGCTGGTCTCAACTCCTCCTCTTGTGCCAGAAAACACCTGTTCTCAGATAGGACTGTAATGTTGCAAAATTCTCCGTCTTATCTTTCAAGATATCACCAGCCTGTGTTAAATATGTTTCAGCCCATTTAGTGTCTGTATATTATCCCTAGCTGTATTAAAGTGTAGTTGGATTGTTTCAATTTCACATTTGGAAGGTAGAGGTGTTTCAGTTCAAGTAGGTAAGTTACTTTCTATGCTCACTGCAGCAATAAGCAGATCACCTTAGTTGCATCAACCATTATCTATGTCTTGCAAAAGTTTGTCCATTGTGGACTGAAAGGAAATTTAGTAAGGATTTCACTTAAGTGTAGAACACTTATGTGTTGACAGTGAAGTAATTCTGACTGTCTTCATCCAAGTCCAACTTTACTCGGGTGACAAACCAAGTTTGGTAAATAACTTGGATCCAGTCAACTGTACGTACAGGTACTCTGAAGTCAGGAAGGATAATGCTCATCATTGACTCTGTCATTTAAATTTACCTTGTAGTTGTCACAGAACCTTACTGCTTTTACTGCTTTAACTACCATAGTTATGGCTGCTTTTAGGGTTGCCAATTCATTATGTTACTTTGATCAAAACTCCAGTTCCTTCCAATCTCTCAATTTATTCGTCCACTTGGCTCTTCAAGGAGTAAGGTGTTGGTCTTAGTTTATAATATGGAGGATTGACACAATGTTTAATCTGTACATGTGATTTGTATTTGGTGATTTCTGTGTAGGCATTGTTGATGATGTAATTGAATCAGGACAAAGGGTCTCCAAATGTCACTCTGATATATTTCTATGAATATTGACCATGTCCTTTCAAATGAATTTCAATCTTGCAAACCGATACTTGCCCAATGTAGTAATGTTTGATATCGAGTGCAACTTTTCTCTTGGTAACTCAAAACTTTGGTTATTGTAGCATTCCATGGCATTGCATCTGACGCAAATCATAATAGAGCTTCTCTCCTGAATATATCTTGAACCTGACTGTGCTCCTTGCTAAGGATGAATGACTGAACTGCTTAATCTATCTATCCTTCCCATACTGGAACAACCTGCAGCTACATTGATCTGTAATACTAATGACCTGCTGTCAATCAGGACTGTGGCCTTAAAGTTCCATGTATCACAGACTACACTTCTTTATGGCATAGAAGATATCTCAAGTAATTTCTGTCATCTTCAGTGTCTGTAATATTATGCAAATGCCCCTTTTATAACTTCTGTGAAAGAACCCTCCTCTCCTTTGATGTTGCATTCAAAAGATCATGTTTATCTGTTGTCTTGTGTTTAGATTTACAAATTGCTGCTGTGTGTCTATCTATGCTTCTTGTCTCTCTAAAAGAACAGTTTTATTGGGAATAGCCATCAGTATATCTATAACTGAAGCCACTTATCTGAAGCCACAGTCTATAACTGAAGTGACTCAAGTCACTTGTTGTCATATGACGGCATCTGTGTTGCCACACCAAAGTGTTTCAAGTTGTCCTTTGACTACAGCTGTCATTACATTTGTGGTTGGCATAGGATGGAATTCCTCAGCACTTTTGGCTGTTACTTCCATCGCAATGCTGCAAGTCAAATGAAAATGGAGGTTTTATTATGGTTAACAAGTTAGACAGAATAGTTTTGTCACTTAGATCACATATGAACCTGTAGATGAGTGCACAATCTAAAAATCACCAATGTTACGGTGCCTTGATAGGTCTTTCAGCACATTTTCTGATTACAC
>JARFYF010000104.1:78417769-78426686 GCA_030265395.1 Rhina ancylostomus
ATGAACACTTATATTTGCTAATATTCTCATGTGCTGCACTCATTTATACCCATGAAAGTTGCATGTAAAGTTCTTCTTGCACAATCCCTCAACATCAAGGATGACGTACTTCCACTCCAATTTTGTGGCTGCCAAGGCCTATGTAGGAACCATAAGGTCTTCCACAGATGTAACAGGTGGTCACCAATGGGTCAGTTGATGGGTCGTTTGTGAAGTGGTGTGCTACTTCTCTTGTTTATACAGTGCCTCTGTGTGGTCCCAGTACATGTCCTCAGGGTTTTCAGTTCCATCCTGAATGCTCCTTCTCCACATTGAGCAGCCATGGGCCAGAGATTCCCAGGAGTGAGTGGGGATGTTACATTTCTTCAAGGAAGCTTGACGTACACCCTTGAGTCTGTCCATCTGACAATCTCTCCAATGAGAGAGCTTGGAATAGACTGCTTTGAGATTCTGATACTGAGCATGTGAACGACGTGGCTTGCTCAACAGCCAACTTGAGAGTAATTAGGGCCTCTTTAATGGATATGTTGGCCCTGGGAGAGAACACTGACATTAGTTCACTTGTTCTTCAAGTAAATTTCTCAGATTTTGCACAGACAACGTTGTTGAATTTTTCCAGGGCCTTGAGATGCTTGCTACGTTCTTCCATCCATTGTTCTAACAGCCTCCTCTCAAAAATCATGTGGAAATACAGTGAATAGGAAGGGCCTATTTCCCTTAGTAGAGAAGCCTAGGAAGGATAGGTTTGAAATAACACTAAAATAAACAGATTAATCCTTGATGTGACCTAATTTACATGGCTAAGGAGCAAGATTTGGGAGGAATTCAAAGAAGAGCCCCTAACTTCTTTTTGGTTGGTATGAAATCAACAGGATGAATGATTTCCATTTCTGCTGTAAATTTTATGATGCAATTTATTAGACTGATCCCAGTGCTCACTCACTCCATCTCCATTAATTTCCCCACTGCTGATTTCAAACACAAGGAGAGCAATGGAACTGGATGCTAGGTTATGAAGCTTTTTGCAGGAATTAGCTTGGGTGGCTTTGATGTGTGTTGATGCTAGTCTGGTAAGTCCAGCTTTTGACTAATTGATGTGCTGGACAAATTTAAATGTAACTGAGGAATAATGGCAAAGATCTGACATGATGTTTCACCATAGAGCAAAGTGAACAAGGGGGATGTTAAAGATCCTGAAGGCGGTGAGGACTAGATTAGTGGTACACTAAAACTGTAGTCACAAACAATGGTATGGATGAGTTTTATTTGGTTAATGCAGATTGAAAGTATACAAAAAAAACTGGTCTGATGTACACAGATCTAAAAGGCAAGAATTTTAGAGATGAAAGTGGAATTGAATACTGGGTAATGTTTGGAGAGAAGAACAGATTGGGTATTTTGAGTGGTGAGTAGATTCTGAGGATTATGCTCTTCATTGTGTAATATAGCTACAGCTTTGCAACAGAAAAAATAGAATGTAATATTCTTGTCAGAATAAAGCAGTAGATCTGACTTGTTGAAAGCAGTGCCACAGGAGATGTGTTAACTGTCGAATTTATTGACTGCACGGCTAATAAACAAGCCCAGTTTCTGTAAATTATCCGTATTCCTCTACGTAATCAACTGTTTCTGTCAAAGAGACTTATTCAATACAAAAAAATAGATTCACATGACAGCTTGCAGCTTAAAGAAGTAGACCAGAAATGGTATCATTGGCCTGACCTATTGTTAAAAGTTCCAAGCCACAAACTCAGACTTATCTGTGAACTACATGTAAAAGCAAAGGTCCAAAAATTCTTAGAGAAACTGGTCAACTTCATTACATGGCTCTGTGAACCTCCTGAATAACCAACCGAACAAATAACTGTGCCATACAGACCAGGAATGTGAAATCTTACCTGTACTACCAGAATAACCTAATCCAGTTAGGGGTTGAAATCTGATTCACTTTACATAAGACTGAATGGTTCTATTCTCCATTTAGGTTTTCTTTCATCTTTTGTTTGCTTATAGAAATCTATGTTGTGTGCATATAAATGCTACATTCTAAGTTTATTTTAACTGCTCAATTTTTCTTTTCATCTTTTAAATTCATTATCTTCAGTAGTTTAATCATAACTTTATTTTGTTGTGTTTTTAAATTTCTCAACATTGCATGTGATGAAAGGACATTAGATCTATTAACAACAATAAATGTTGTAGACCTGAACGTGTTGTCAACAAAAATTTGGGGGTTGAAAGAACTGAAATTTACTGCTCTGTAAAATAGCTCCGTGGATATCCTTGTGCAACCACAAAACTTGACTCTTCCCCTTTGCTGAAATCCCAAAAGCTTTAGCAGTGATTGAGATTGAGGTTGAAAATATATCCAGGTTCTGTTAGATGTGATGTTCTTCTCTGATGTCTTCTGTGGTTCAAGGTCAATGAGAGCCCTTCCAAAGACTTCTCCATCTCCACCTGTGCAGGGTAGATGGCTGTCAGGATATTAAGCAGTATGTGGGTTTCTGGTTGAGAGAGTTGGTAGGGCAAGAAGAGGGCAAGTAACAGATGCAAAATACTGTGGTCAGATCATCCACTTCCACACCCCTATCACCATTATCCCTCTCAAAAGCCCCCCTGCATTTCTTGGTTAGCAAGGTGTTTCTAAACACTACTATAGATCAGTGAGATGCTAAACTGTGGGCAGGAAATCATGGAGCCAGTTCAAGTTGGCATTGATAGTGTATCGGCCCTTAGTGTGAAAGTATGCACTTTGCCATGTTTGATGCTTCATTTAGCAGGCCACTCTTTCCACTGAAAAAAGACATCACCATGGTAGCATCACCAACCATGCCTGAGATAGACACTTCCTGTCTTCTTGATTAGTGAGTACCTGACAGATGCCCCTAATCTATCCTATTCACCCATGGGAACATCTGCATCCAGCAGAGTAGTACTTGACCGATTATGTTCTTATCTTTTGAAAGGAGTAGATGAGACTTATGAATGAATGCCCTGGAATGTGTTCCATGGAAAGTAGAAACATTTTTTTATTGGTAACCATGAGGAAAATGCATTGCATTGCATGAATTTAAGACTGAATGTCAGTGGTGGTTGAACAGAGTGGATAGATGTACTTGCAGAGTGAAATGCTGTGAGGACTGATTTACTGGAGTAACCACAAAAGAGCAGACTGGGGGGTTTGGAGGCAGAATAGGATACTGGTGTAGCTGATATTGTACTCTCTGTTCCCAATCTGATGACATCATTAACCTGCCCATGACATTGAATCCAGAAGCCCAGCGGAAGGGGACACACACCTACTGTGGCTACTGACTTCTTCCCCCCGTTAGAAGGAAATAGGACATCCTTGTGGATTTCACAGTCCTACCATGGTCGACATCTAAGAGACTGTAAATCTCTGGCAGCCTTTGCCTACCTGTATCCTATATTGCAGTTATAGTTTGGTTGTGCAGCCAACTTCAGGACTTTCAGATGGTATGCTTGCTGTGTCCCCTTAGCTACGGACTTTGCAATGGAGTTGAACGTGTCATTATTATGCCTGTTCAGACTAATTGGTCAAAAAACCTGGAAATCTAGAAATAAATTACTAATACTTTGACTGCATTGGAATGACTTGAAAGACCACTGCAGAAAATGATGGATTTGCTGTTCATTGGTTCTTCCCACCATCCCTCACAGTCCCAACCCTAAAATGATAGCCCCAAAGTTTCACCTGTGTTAAAACTCAGCTCTCCACTTTGACAAAAATGGGTGGGGATTAATTGGGCTGAAATTCATTTGCCTAATTGTGATTGTGCCTAATGGATAACTGGACAGACTGTTCCATGTGTGCTTGAGCTATAACCCTTAAGATCATACTCTATAACCTCCAACAGCTCTGAATTCCTTTGGCATATTTTATTTGTAAACTTACCACATTTTCCCACGTGCTGTAGAATGTAGTCTTTATTTCTACGGCACTGGGAGTTTCATTCACCACTGAGTCCCCAGCAGCTCCTTCTCTAGATCCTATGCCTTGTTACCTTCAATCTAATACTTTCAGAAAGATCCTCAATTTAAGCCTTGTCTTAAATCAAGCCTTTAACTTGTGCTGTCATAATGAGACCCCAAGGAAGACCCCATTACTGTCCCTCATAGTAGGATTGTCCAGAACTTTAAATCACATGGGATTCACAGTGAGTTGGTAAGTTGGCTACAAAACTTGCAAGGTCAAAGACGAGAGGTTAGTGGTCAAGAGCTGCTTCTAGCTTCTGTGACTAGAGGTCTGTGACAAGTAGTGTTCTGCAAGGATCAGTGCTGGGACCTCCGCTGTTTTTAACATATATACAGTGTGCGTATTATATATATAATATATTATAATATGGGGTAAAAAAAGGCAGACGGAATGCTTGCCTTCATCTGTCGGAGTACTGAGTGTAAAAGTTCCAAGTTATGTTGCGGCTGTATAAAACTTAAGTTAGATCCCACTTGGAGTATTGTGTGCTGTTCTGGTTGACACATTATAGAAAGGATGTGGAGATTTTGGAAAGGGTACTAAAGAAATTCACCAGGACATTGCTTAGATTGGAATGAATTCACTCCAAGGAATGGTTGGACACACTTGGATTGTTTTCTCTGGAGCATCGGAGGCTGATGGATGACCTGATAGAAATATATAAAATTATGAGAGGTATAGATAGTCAGAGTCTTCCATTTATTAGAGGACACAGGCTTAAGATGAGAGGGGGAAAGTTTAAAGGAGATTTATCTTATAAGTTTTATACACATGGAGTGTTAAGTGCCTGGAATGCACTGCCAAGGAAGGTGGGAGAAGCACATAAAATAGCAACATTTAAGAGGCATTTAGATAGACAAATGAACAGGCAGGGAATAGAGGGATATGGACCATGTGCAGGCAGATTGGATCATGGCCAGTGCAGACTTGGTGGACCAAGGGTCCTGTTCCTGTGTTGTACTTTTCCATGTGCTATATGTTCTAAGCATGGCAACCAAAGACTAATTGTACCTCAGCTGTTGCTAATGATGATACAAATATCCCCATAGAGGGCCCCAACAACTTCTTCCCTGGCTTCCTACAGTGTTCCAGGTTACAGCTGGACAGGGCCAGGGATTTATCCACCCTTATGTACCTTAAGACTACCAGCACCTCCTCTTTTGTAACGTGGATATGTTTCAGGACACCATTGTTCTTTTCCCTAAATTTCCTAGCTTCCATAATCTTTTCCACAGTGAATACAGATGAGAAGTATTCATTTAAGACCTCACTCATTTGTGGTTCCAAACATAGATGACTGCATTGATCCTTACAGGGACTAATTCTCTCTCGATATCCTTTGGTTTTAATACACTTAAGAGAATCTCTTGGGATTACCCTTTACCTGCCAAAGCTATCATATGTCCTCTTTTTGCCTTCCACTTTTCTCTCTTAAGTATACTCCTACATCCTTTTCACTCCTCAAGGGATTCGCTTGATCCCAGCTGCCTATACCTGACATACACCTTCTTTCTCCCAACCAGAACCTCAATATCCCTCATTAACCAGGGTTCCCTAATCCTGCCACCCTTGTCCCTCATGGTAACAGGAACATGTGGGCTCTGGGCTCTCCCTATCTTACTTTTGCTGGACTAATTTGGATTTTTGGCAGGATATGTTCCAACAGCTCTGTCTGCCTGGGCATGTTACAAACTTCCAGACTCAATACCAAATTCTCCTACTTAAAGGAAACTTGTTCTTCCTTTCTGTCTGCATCAGAACTGCTCAGTTTTTCTCCTTCCATCAGTGACCTGCAGGGCATATCCAACAGCCCTGCTCTTAGCAACATATAATACAGACAAAGAAGTATAACGTGCTTCCGTTAGCCATGATAGCCGATCTGATCTCACCCTTTGAGATAATGCCTTTGTTCTACCATCCCTCCCCAACCTTCTCTGTGGCTGAAAACTAACTCTCTTTCCCAGCTCTGACAAAGGGTGCTGGACCTGAAACAACTCTTTCTCTTTCCACAGATGCTCCTTGACCTACTGAGTGCTTCCAGCATCTGTAGTATTTTTTTTTAAATTTTCATGCCTTTATGTTACCTGGTTAAATTTTCACTTCCCCTCCGAAACACTGTCTTCTCTTCTAATGATAAAGCACTTAGAAATATCACCACATGTGAGGAGCACCGTAGCAATGTGAGTTGACATAATTGGAGTTAAACAGAGGCCTCTTGATGGTAGAGATATATGTGAATCCGCTAAATTACTTTTTATTCTGCAATTCCATGTAGTACTTGGAACAGTCATTAGAAAAGGGAAAAGAACTCTGAAATGTTTTGTGTAAGTACTTCTGTTTCTTGCATTTCTGCATATTGGTGTGTTGTATTAGATATTATATCATACTTTAGTGTTTAGAACAGCTGCAGAAAATTATAATAAAACAGTCATAAAATTATACAATTCACAGAGGCCCACCGTTTGCTTAAATAGCCAATTCAAATGAGGTGATGTTTGTTTTTCAGCATTTATTCCAGAGCTGCACATTTTAGTTTATAATCTGTCGCAGCAGATGGAACTGAAATGATCCAATGTATTGCATGTGCACAGAAGCATAACTATTTTAGATTGGTTCAATTGTGCAGACATATTGAATCTGTTTAAATGAGGTTTAAAAAAAACATAATCTGAAGTGGTTGTGTTGTCCTTCCCCAGATAAAAACCTGGAAAGAATTATTTCAGACCTCATCTATTTTGATTTGGCTGTACATACCAGCTAATTGAAAGGGGAACAAAATCAAACCTCAATAAATCCTGTGGGGATTAAGAAAGCACTGCACAACCCAATGGTTAGGGGTGATGATGAGCTCCTTCAATGGGTTTCGCCAAAATTTTAGTCAGGATCCTCACCCTGATTACTTTCCATTGACGTATCCAGAAGAGTGTAAGGGTTTGGATATAAATAAAACCAATATTGATTATGCCCTCAACACTGCCAATGATCTGCAGTGGAAATTTCACTTCTCTGTCTGCCAGCTCGTAGTTTTTCCTCTCTTAAAATTAATGGATGGAAAATTATAGGCTAATGAGTACAGAATGGTAATTCCTGTTGATCTTTCAATATCCAGATTTGTACACAGAATGGCTACTTAGAAAAGATGCCCAAAGCAACATACCCTTAACAGAAAAAAAGACATAACTAATAAAAAATAAGGCTACTGAAGTATTAAATATTCAAATACCACAACAACTCCACCCCACGAATTTAGCAAGTCAATCTCAACTCGACTGCCTGCAGTTCAGTTTTGGTGTCAAATATGAAAGCAAATGTTAATATACCATGTTTTCTCTGGGAAACGATTCTGCTCTGCAGGAAAATGAGAACATACTGTAAATGTTCTCAAAAAGAAAGCATGCCCTGTACCTGGCAATGTTTCTAATGGTGCCTCAGCGACACAAAAGTTCTTTTAAATTTTTATATTGCAAGTATATTATATTTAAATATGTATTGCTTTTCAAACTGAGATCAAATTCTGTTGTACTTGTGGTGTTTCTAATTGTTCGTGTTATGAACAATCAGTGCTATGAAGAGTTCCAGGTATTTTGTATAAAACTGAACAAGGAACATCTACTTCTTGAGTCTATCCATTGAAGTCTTAGCTCTTTCATTTGTTGAGTGCATGGCAAAGCTCACATGTTACCCTCAACCAGATCCCAAACTGTGCATGGCTTGTCCTCCAGCAGCAGGTAAACCCAATGGGTGTTGCATGATCTTGGATAACACTGCCCTATTTTGCAATATCAGCCATTGACTGGTCAACTTGACTATGGAGGTGGTTTAGGGTCTTCTATTTGGTTCATTTCTCCTTTGCATATAACCTAATGCCGTTCTGATCCAATTGTCAAGGTCTGCCATTTGCACCTCCCACAACACCCCCATGGTGGTCACAGTGGCCATGCTGCCTTTCTGTGTTCTCGTGAGAAACACCTGCAGGACTCTAGGCATTTTGTTTTTTAGTCTGCAGCCAGGTGAGGGTGTCCATCATCCTTTTGTTTGCCATTTCTTTCTCCATGGTCGGCCATGATTCTCTGGGTGCCTGGTAGTGCTCTTCCAGCAAGGATGTACCAGATATTGATGTTTATTAGCTTAAGGCAGCCAGCGTATTTCTGCAGTTATCATTCAGCACCCAGTTAAATTTTCACCTCAATTTTTCAACAAGAATCGTGATGGGTGATTTTAATTTCCCCAATATTGTCAGGGACTTCCTTAGTGCAAGAGGCTTAGATGGGGCAGAATTTGTTAGGTGCGCCTCAGAGGGACTGGGAAGGGAAAAGTATAGATGAGAATGAGGCCCTGCTGTAGCCTGTGGCAGGACCTCTGGATCCCTGATCTTGCTGGATTCTTCTATCATTTCTGACCTCCCTGCAACCTGCCTGCCATCCAGTAAGTTTATGAGTCACAGAATCTGGTTAAATGAGGGAAAATACACGGAGGAGTTTATGAAGTAAACAATATATGGCGTATAGCTTCAGATTTTCTTGGTGATCATATATGGTATATCAAACAGAACTGTTTAATCTAAACGCATTTAATCTGGACAAGAAAATTAATCTGGTAATGACCCTTGTACTTTGCAGAATAAATTGATTTTGAGGACCTTTAGCTTTCAGATAATTAGGGTTCCTCCATGTATATTCTTCAGCCACCTGTTGCATGCAGCTCACATGCAGCAAGTCTGCTGCTGGCTTCTCTTGACTGGTCGTTTATTGTTCCGCCAGGACTTGTGTGTTTCATTTTCAGCTCATTCATCAGTCTGTGGTTTAGTGCCATCTGAAATTTCTTACTCCACGTTTGCTTGAAGCATAAAGTTCCTGTTGACAGAATGCTGAGCAGGGTCCTGCTGTTGACTCACCACCATATTCCTCATTAGTAGTGAGA
>JARFYF010000104.1:78487530-78503700 GCA_030265395.1 Rhina ancylostomus
TGTAGTGGGAAATGGACAGTCGATGTTTCAGGCAGAGTGCGTTAGTCTGGACAACTCTGAGGGGAGGGTGGAAGTTAACAGTGAAGTTGATGAAATTGACAAGTTCTGCACAGATGCAAGAAGCAGCACCAGTGCAGTCATTGATGCCGCAGAGATGAGTTGGGGAGTGCTGCCAGAGTTGGAGTAAAGACTGCCCCATGTACTTTGGAACAAAGACTGCTTCAGTCCAGATCAAGGGTCTTGACCTAAAATGTCAACTGTCCATTTCCCTCCACGGATACTGCCTGACCTGCCCAGTTCCTCCAGCTGCTCATTCTTTTGCCCCAGATTACTGCATCTGCAGTTTCTGTTCTCACTTGTAGCCAATGGCTTCTTGACTGCAGCTGCAGCTCAATTACATGCGATTTAAAAAAAAATAAACTGCATGCCGAAGACACCCAACTGCCCAGAAAATCCAGACTGAAATGAAGCTCCATCCTTGCCCTACCAATATCTGGCCCGTGTACCTGACTTTTTAAAAACTTAGTTTAAATAGCAAAGCTTATCACGGTTTGGAAAGAGAGGTTGAGTTGTTTGGAGAACTGGAATTTGTCAATGGTGCAAGCTGGGAAGGCATTTACAACACTTAGGGAAGTTAGCACTGGAGACTTACAAAAATAGAAGATATATACAGACATAACATTTTAAAATAGACACTGTAACTTAATCTTCAGACATCCTTTTATATTGTAAAATCCTAGGCAAGGCTTGAGGATATACTCTCTAAACAAAAAAATGTGTTTTTGAAGAGCATGCAGTGTCAAAATCTGTATTTTCAACACATTTTTAAAATAGTAGGTTAGAACATTTTTTAAAATGTGGAGGTTATAGCTTAGATTACAGTGCAGAGTAATGAGCAAGACAGTGAAGCTGTTATTTTCAAACCATTTTTTAAAAACAAAGTGCTGAGAACCAGTGCCCGGCTCACCGTCAGCCCAACTCCTTATTGTAATAAACCATCACTTGACTTGTTAAGGGCTAGATATCTCTGAAATTTCCTGCTGTTCCATATGCCTCTATCAGGAATATAGAGGTCATCTGCATGAAGTTATAGTATGGAAGTCATACTATAATGTGACCAAATCTAATTGCTACTCACCTGTGCCCTCTCTTTGTTATTGCCTTCTTTATAACAGTCTCACCAGAACCTGATGAAGATCCAAGGGTCACAAGGGCCAAGTACTTCATAAGAGATGAGTTCCTGGTAAATATGCACATAACTTTTAAAATTTTTGGGATTGCAATTTGTAAAATTTGAGATTATATTCAGATTTTAAATCCATCGTGATGCTCCCTCTTTCTCTCTCTGTTTCTGTCTCTGTTGCTCAGTACAATCCCACATTTATCCCCTCGTTCCTCCAACTTTCTGTACCTCTGATATGGAGTTGCAGAAGTGTTACATCGCAGAAGGAGGTCATTTGCTCCAAGTCTGTGCCAGCTCTGGGCAAGTTAGATCTTTGTTAATCTATATATTTTTAATGTCACCGTTAGTAATATTGAGTAATGTCAGGAATAGAATGTGCGATCCGACCTAACACTGAGATGATTGTCCTTACACAAACCAACGATTGTCTCAGAATGTATATTTTGAAGTTATAATCCTATTTCTTTGCAGGGCTATAATGGTAATTGATGAATGAAAGTGCTTTAGAAGTGTAATTATCATTAGAATTTTAAGAGCTTTAGTGCTCACAATCGGATATTGGCAAAACTATGAAAGTAACGTTTTACTACAAGTGTCACAAGTGTCATCATGCAAGCTTGTAGCACAAAGACCTGACTTCAAATTGAAAAGTAAAGTGAAAATCCAAAGAACAGCAGATGTTGGAAATCTGAAATAATAACAGAAAATGCTGGGAACACCCAGCGGGTCAGGCAGCGTCTGTGGAGAGACAAACAGTCACTGTTTTGTTTGTTCTGTTCTGACAAAGGGTCCTGGGCCTGAAACATTAACTGTTTCTCTCTCTACAGATGTTGCCTGACCCATTGGGGGTTTCCAGCATTTTCTGTTTTTATCTCAAGTTTAATGCATGAAAATTTAAGCTGCCGCGTATCTCAGAAATGTGGTGAGAGGGCTGGGCTGCAGGCAAAGCTAAAATAATGTGGATGCAAGACGCCCGCCCCCCAGCATACTACCAGCTAACGTCCAGTCCACTGAGAACAAAGTTGATGAACTAAGGGCAAGACTGGCCTACCAAGGAGAACTGAGGGACTGTTGTGTGATCTGTCTCACTGAAAGGTGGCTTCCACCTGTCTCACCTGATTCTGCTATTCAACCTCAGGGCTTCTCAGTTCATTGAATGGACCGTACAATGTCCTCAGGCAAAGTTAAAGGTGGAGGGGTCTGCTTCTTAATAATTTGTGGTGCTCGGATGTGACAGCCCTGGTGAGCTCCTGCTCACCCAGCCTGGAATATCTAACAGTGAAGAGTCGACCATTCTATCTGCCATTGGGGGTTCACTTTAGCTCTCCTGATGGCAGTCTACATCCCACCACAGACGGACATGAAGCCTGCACTCAATGAGCTATACTCCGTGGTCAACAACCTTGAGACAGGATACCCTGAGGCCCTCTTCATCATCGCAGGGACTTCAGTCAGGCCAACCTCAAGAGTGTGTTACCAAAATACTACCAGCACATCTCCTGCTCCACCAGGGGCGCTAACACCCTTGACCACTGCTATACAACCATCAAAGATGCCTTCCAAGCTACCGGCCTCTCCATTTTTGTCCATACCTATCCCCATCAATTTTTTACTTGGGCTGCATGCAGAGGGCCACTCTGGCTGGTTCAAGGTACCCCAGGCTGTGGTGAAGTAGCTTCAGTAGCAATGGGCTTCAGGTAATGCAGTAAGGAAGTCCTGCCCCTGAAAATGCCCTGAATATTTTGACAATTGATAAAGCAGGGGCAAGGTTTCTCTGAATGCCAAAGCTTTCAAGTGCAGAGGTTAGGGAGTTGCAGGATATTGACTCAGGAACCCCAATACATTTCTGGTCAGGAGGGACTATGGCTGGGATGGGAACTGAGCGACTGCTGCTCTTGTCTGTCTTGGTGGAAGTATTGGGGGATTTCACTATTTGAAGCAAGGAGAATTGTCCCTCTGTCATTCATGGTCAACATTACCCTTAACCCAACAACTAAAATAATCACTTAAAAGCAAATGGTTGTGTGCTGAAATATCAAACTGCAGATACTGGAAAACCAAACTAAAAATAAAAAATGATGAGGATACACAGCAAAAATCAGGCAACATTCATGGAAAGAGAAACAGAGAAAAAGTTTCAGGTTGATGGCCTTTCATTGGAACCATTGTTTGACCTTCCACATTTTCAAGACTGTAACACTCCTGGTAACATTGTTTATTCCTGTACTGGGAAAAAAGTTTATTTTTTTATGTTTCTCGTGTCTTTGGTCTATCCCAAAGTGTCTTATAGCCAATGAAGTACTTCTGAAATGTAATCATTGCAGCCATTTTCACCCAGCAAGTTTCCAAAAGTGGCAATGTGATAATGTTCTGTCTTAGCAAAAACAGCCAAAATTTTAGCACTAACTTTCCTACTCTTCTCTAAAGGTACTTGAAAATTTCCTTTTGATTGTCATCTCAGCCTCTTGGTGTGGCTCAGTGTCAAATTTTGAATTATAGCACTCCAGTGAGGTGGCTTTTAATGTTTTGCTATGTTAAGAATCTTGTATGTACAAGTTGTTGCAGTTGTTAGTTTGTACTACAGTCCCGAAATATCCAAAGTAGGGAGTGGAGTAAGGGAGTCAAAGGTTTATATCTTTCACCTTGGTTCTGTTCACTTCTCTTGTGTCCCCGGCAGCACCCATTTGAGAAACCAACCTTCAGTGTTCTCAGTTAAAGTTGTGATGGAAATCTGCCCAAGTTGCAGCTGACCTTATATGTGGGTAAATGAGCATGGATTATGCAGCTAGTTCACATAACAGTGAATTTATGCTGTAAGGTTGGGTGAAGTTTTGTCATGTGCCAGCAATAATTGTAAACTTAACAGTGGTAAAGTCAAGGATGGTATAGAGTGGGCCTATTTCTATTCAGGCAGATTTAGATTGTATCAGATTTAAGATCTTTAAATATGGAGCAGGATTTTGCAGGAAAATATATCAGTTCAGTTTAGAACTCCCAGGAATTCCCTGTATAAGTGCAAGAAAATTTGGGATTTCCTCATGGAATTCAGTGAAGTTGCAGCATTTCCCAAGCACTTACATTCGGGAATTGTCTCCAAGAACTTGCACCAAGTAAGATGATGAAGGGAGATCTGTTCTATTGATTTCTATAAAGGAGAATGGTGGTGAGGGATTAAGGTAAATGCTAATAATTTTAGATTTTTTAAAATTACGATTATTTAAATGTTCTAAAGTGTTTTAGCTTTACTTAAGTCTTTGAAACAATGTTTTAAAGATTTTTAAAATAATTCAACTATGAATTAGCATTTTTTGAATATTTCTCAATGTCAGTGACATTCATAGTTTTCTGACAGCTTATTAAGTCAAGGGCTTGATTTAGTTGCATGTGATAGATTTTGGAGGGGTGAGTGGTTGGTTTGCATTCTGCAATCCCCTCCTTCCCACTGTTAAACAGGATTTACGAGGAAAAACAACTGTGCTACAACACAAGGCCTCACCCTCTTTAGCCCTTTTCAGTAAATTAGTGCAATTTGTACAAAATAAGTATGATTTTTATCCTGGCAGTCCTCCATTGATCACTCGTCGCTGGAAGTTGAGGACATGGCCTTTGCAACTACTACACTCTCATTGTCTAACTGCTCCTGTCCACTAATTGACCGGATAATCTTGTTTACAGTTTATCCCCACTGTAACCCTGGCTTTACCCCAACAGAGACGTTGCCTGTCTCCCACTTATCCCCGCAGTTTAACAAACTTCTTTTTGTCTCCTTCCAAGTTCTGATGAAGGGTCATCGACCTCAAATGTTAACTCTTTGCCCTTCTCACAGATGCAGCTTGACCTGCTGAGTATTTCCAGCATTTTCTCGTTTTATTTTAGATTTTCAGAATCTGTAGTGTTTTTTGATTTTCAAGTACCTGTCTATAATAATCCACTTGGTCTGAAGCCTACTGTGCCTTGGAGAAATCACCCAGTGTCATGCAAAAATAAACATAGAGTAAAATGACTGTATAAAGGAGCACATTGAATGTTGAGGCATTGCATTAATAAAACAAATCATTCCAGGATATTGGGGCCCCTACATTCATATGTACTCCCTTGACATCATACCTGCCAGCCGATGTGGTAATCCCCTGAATGTTAACTGCAAAACTGTTGAAAATAGTGACTGTAGTGGATTGAAATCTGTTTTGTCCATAGATGAATGCAGGCTGATACATTGTTTAAACTCACTATTGTGAGCTTTCTCAGGATGAAGATTAAGCCAGTTTGATGCGAATCATTTTTCTCTGCCCTATGTGCATACAGATAAATTGGTTTCAAACCTCTAGTGTGTATCGTGCAGTATACTAACTGCTAAAACTAACCATGCATTCCATAGGACTAGCTAATAGTTTCCATTTCTTTCCTCTCTATTATAGGAAGTGGAAAGCATGCTTGCTCAGGCTCACTGGGGACGTGACAGATTTCTCAAATTACTATCTGTCTTTCAACAGTCACTGCAGAGAATACATCTCACTGCCAGAGCGGAAAATAAATCAGCTGGTGTTTATATGCAACGATTTGGGCTGGGCCATGATAAGTCTGGGTTGCCATCATTCATTTCTTAATTAATACTTAGGATTGAAGGAGTGCTGCATAACAGGAAAACATTATCTTTGTCACATAACTTTCTAATATAGTGTTCCGCAGAGGACTTTAAAAAAAGCTGGATCACTCCTCTGTGAACTTTGCACTCCCACTCTTGTCCCACTCAGGCTTTCCTCTACATTTTTCGTCTTCCCTGAACCGGTTGATGCAAATACTTGCCCTTTATTGCACTGTGTCAACCAAACCAGCATATGTTTTTCTAAGGCTCAATACACAAATGAGTCATTAACCTGAGTCCTGGCCTTCATCAGCTGAGTTATTGCAAACTCAGGCAACCTCAAACGCTTGGTAAAATAAACCGATTGCCTGCAGAAACACTTAGCATGTGAAAAACATTTTGTGTCTGATTACTTGCGTTAAGAAACACTTGACCTTCAGATGTGTCCGGAATCTGTATTGTATAAAACTTTAATTTATATTCAGTTTAATACCTATTACATGCAATATTAAAACAGATGAGTGTAATGCAGAAAACACTGAACTGCGTGTGCTGCACTCTTTCTAAAGGAGCCCTAGCTTCATTCTTTCATGAATATGCCTTTTGTTTATTTTAGGCTTGGGGTGTAAAGTTAGGTTTGTCATCCGAGTAAGTTACCAAGTCACTTGAAACTTAATACATAAGGAGTTCATAGTCTTTCCATAGTATTCCAGGTTCTAGGATTCTTATGATGGAGGTTTTCTTGGTGCCCTATTTGAATAGCCCATAAAAGTGGAGTGCTGTGGTCCTGAATAACCAGCACCAATACGTTGAATACAGCAAGCTTGTGCTGACTGCTAATTGACATTATTAGAACATCCAGCCAGTGCTAATCATGGAGTTTATTGTGTCTGCATTATCAGGGGTCAACACTCGCCTGGTTGTCCTGGAGTCAGACTACTGCCTGGACTCATGGCCCCCAGAGTCTGCCTGCCAGGACTTTTCAGAGGTTAGATTAAACTGTGCTGGAGAATCATCCTCTGAGGCACAGTGGACTCACCACTGACAAAAGCTTTTGAACCATGTTAAATAACTCTGATAATCAGCAACATCTACAAACAACTCAAATAGATTTTAAACATTACAAAATTAAAAGAAAATATTAAAAAAGCATAATTAAAAAGTACCTTAAGATACTAACAAATAGCTAAAAGAATTAAAGCAAAGTGAAACAAATTAAAGAGCAACAAACAATTTGGTGGAGGAACTCAGCGGTTCAAGCAGCATCTGTAGGAGGAAAGGAATTGTTGACATTTTGGGTGGAAACTCTGCATCAGGACTGGTTGCTGATCAGGACCAGAATCAAATTAAATTATCTCAAATGCCTACCTGCACTTACTTATGGTGTCAGCAATGTCATTCAAGTATATCACATTGTGATCCGTATGCTAACCATCCCTCGCATATAGTTCAGGGGCAGGATGCAAAATGCATCTGGCCCCTCTCATCATTATATCACTAGACTTGGCAGTGAGTCCATAGAGGAAGGACAGGTCAGATGCTCCTGCAATTGGCCAAATTTAAAAGTTTGGTTTTAAATGTTAAAATACTTTTAATACATCAAAAGTTTGAGCTGAGCTGAACAGCAATGGCTGTTATCTGATGGTTCTCTACAGAATTGCCATCTAACAGTCAGCTTCTTTTGGCCCATTGTGAATTGTAGTTAGCCCATGTTTAAGCCAGGTTGCACTACTAAAAATTAGCCCATACATCTTAAAGAGAAATAAAAACAGAAAATGCTGGAAACACGCAGCAGGTTTGTCATTATCTGTGAAAAGAGAAACAGATTTAATGCTTCTGTTCAGAGTTTCTTTAACTGAAATGGCAGTGAGAAAACAAGTTAGCTTTCAATGAAATGCTTGATGTACACTGAATGCCAAGTTAGTCATTGCCAAGGAGCATTGTGGAGTCATAGTGGAGTCATCAACAGTCTTCAGTTCAGGGCTTTCCAATGAACTTGGAGGCCTGACCTACCAGGAAACAAAGTCCAGCTCCTCCTGTATACTTGCAGACTGAATCATGAAGCAGTTTTGAAGTCCAATGACAAAGCTTTCATTGCAGCAAAGTCAGCAGCCTCCTAGTACCTAACAGCTGTTCTGGAAGCTCAAATTGCCCTTGTGCCAGTTCATGCTACAATTATGCAAATTCAGACTTCTGCCATCATGCCTGTGGATTACAAAAGGAGCTTTCAAAGTGCCTTGTAGCCAGCAATCCATCATTCAATTGATTACCAGGATTACTGAGCATTAGCCCGGGGAAATAGCAGTTGCTACATGGAGCACAAACCTGCTTCCTTTCTTGGAAGAATATCTCCTGGCCTTCCACCCATATTATTCCACCAGTATTCTCCTGTCAATGGCATGCCTGGGTTTTTGCTGCAGATGACAAAGACGTATGAGTGCATGCCCCAAGAATATCTGCAGTCTCCCTTAATCAATATCAATAACCCTTCACAAGCCACTGGGCCAGCTCTGCACAGCAGCTCAGAACAGACAATCATTGAATCATAATTGTACAGGAGGCTATTTGGCCTATCAAATCCATACACAGAAAACAAGAACCAAGAGGAAGCACAAGAATAGTTAATTAACTTTTACGTTCACTGTGTCAAGACCTCATTTACATATTTTCTTTGGAATTCTTGTGGCTAAACAGTTGCCATGATGGTCAGCAACAGAAGTGAGAGACTACAGATGAATGGGGAATTGTGGTTGCCCTAACTGGTATTGTTCTCAATCAGACAGTTCAGGTAGAAAGCAAATGCTTTATCTTCCCTCCTCCTGCTCATTTCCTCATGCTCCCACTGTTTAGTTGCTCTCTTGGCTGTTTTGATTCTGCTATCATGACAGCAAGGCTGTGTGGAACATAGCAAACCACAATGGATCTTGACATCTGCATGGCTCCTTAAGAGCAGTCCGGGCAAGGGAACTGTTGCATCAGTGCCAATGATCTGCTGTAATATATTCTGTTTGGCAACACAGCTGTCACTCTATACATGTGAGACATATGTGTGCAGGTTACAAACCAAGGGCTAGCAGTCACCATTCAGTTTACTGTGATGGCTTAAATGACACAGGAGGCCACCATATAAAAAAGGCATCACGCCATCTGCCAAGATACTGGGCAATGAGCTGCATGATTTTCTATGGTAACTAACTGGCTGAATACAAAGGGAGAGGAATCCCTTTCTCTTCAGTAACGAGCAGAGTTAACATGCAAGATTCTTTGTGTGTAGTTAATGCAACATTGGATGCCTGCAGACTAAGTAAAGGCAAGTGCTCATCTGCCTATTGCTCTCCACCAAGAAGGAATGGAATGCGATTAGTTTAGTTTGAATAAAGAGCCTCAGTGACTTCCCTTGGCCCCAAAGTATGACAAATACAAGATATGGCAGAAACTCTGCATGAATATTCATTGCCAGGATTGTCCTGAAAGCCACTGGCAATGTTTGCTTTTGCCTTGCTCTAAGGCTGGAGGTGTGGATGCAGATGGAGGCAGATTTCAGTGAGGAGATACATGGTGAAATCCAGATAAACAGTTTCTTGCTGAGGAGCAGATAGAAAATTGTTTCCTGAACACTTTTGGCTTCCTGTTAGGAATCTTTCTTGTTTTGTCTTCGAGCAACTGTGTCCCCTCTCCTCATTCTCCTGGTCATGGTGTATTCCAAGGAATTTGCCTAACTAATGTATTTATGCCTGGGGCAAATGATGTTAGCACTACTCATTGTAGACATCATGTACTTGCAGAATCAGAGCAGCAACACAGCAGAAAGCAATTTACAACTAACTTTGGAAGCAGTTAATGTTTCCTTTAAATTGCACCATGGAGCATCCCTGGCACATTATATGTCTTCAGTTGAGATTTTATTCTACATTGAATGTGATGGGAAGCCTTTATATTGGACAGTACAGAGGCTCAGTTAGTAGGGCAGCTGCCTCGTAGGTCCAAGTAATCTGGGCTAAATCCTGATTTCTGGTGCTCTTTGTGTGGAGTTGGCACATTCTCCCTGTGACCTTGTGGGTTTCCTCTGAGTGTTCTGGCTTCATTCCAAATCCTAAAGACATGCAGGTTAGTAGATTAATTGTCCAGTGTAAATTGTCCCAAGTGTGTAAGCACGAAGCAGAATGTAGAAGGTAGTTGGAATTGGAGTTGGTTTATTATTGTCACACGTACCGAGATACTGTGGAAAACTTAGTTTTGTGAACCATCCGTACAGATCATTTCAAAACATAAGTACATTGAGGTAGTACAAGGAAAAGCAATAACAAAATGCAGAATATAATGTTACAGTTACTGTTATGGAGAAAGTGCAGTGCTTGTAGACGATAAGGTGCAAGAACCATGATGAGGTAGATTGTGAGATCAAGAGTTCATCTTTAACGTAAAAGAGGTCAGTTCAAGCATCTTATAACAGTGGGATAGAAGCCATCCTTGAGCCTGATGGTGCATGTTTTCAAGGTTTTATAGCTTCTGCCCGATGGAAGCGGGGAGAGAAGAGAGAATGTTCGGCATAGAAGGGGTCTTTGATTATACTGGCTGCTTTTCCGAGGCAGCGAGAAGTGTAGACAGAGTCTATGAAGGGGAGGCTGGTTTACATGATGTGTCCACAGCTCTCTGCAATTTCTTTTAGTCTTGGACAGAACAATTGCCATACCAAACTGTGATGCATCTGGATAGTTGATGGGAATATCGGGACAATAAAATGGGTTAAGATAGGATTAATGCATAATATCGATGCTCAATAATCAGCGCAGACTTCATATGTCAAACAGCCTGTTTCCATGTTGTGCCTCTCTGTGACTTTCTATGACTCTTAGGATAGTGATTGAAAAGGACTTCCGATCAGATCTTCAATCCTTCTGTAGAGGCAAAGTTTAAACTGTAACCTTCTACTTCACGAAAACAGTGGTCTTCCAATTAAATGTACCAAAGGAAAAATAATTGCCAGGGACTCATGCAGAGGAAAAATATAGTTTTGTTCAGGTCCATTTTATGTCTTATTGTTTATAGATATCTTGCTTTTTACAGTGTTGTTCATGGTGAGAATATATAGGTAAAGACCGTTGATTATTTGAATCTTGTCACTTGAGGTCAAAAGGAGCTGTTGTCCCTTGAAGGCAGTGCCATATAATTACAATGTCAGCATCAATGACTCTGTTTATATTACCTCAAGTAAGGAACTTGGAAATTGTACCAAAAATAACAAGTCAGACTTATGACTACATATTTAGAATGGAAAAATGGAAGTTAAATGGAAAAAAAGTCTTTTATTACACTTGAGCAAAATGGAATTTTAAGTGCTGCTATTAATTTATCCTGCATGGTTTTACAGTTTTGTAAGCTTGATAAAGTATTGAAAACAGTGAAAAAAATGTCCAAAGATGAAACCAGTCCTACCCTGGATCAATGTTTGCATCATTCACTTTGATGATTTATTTAGTGTTTCTTATAGTTGCCAAAAAGAAAATAAAACATAGGCTCCTAATAATGCATCAGTTGATTGACACTGTTAATGTAAGGCGCTGTATGTTGTGTAACTGGTGGCTTCACACAACCAACCAGTATACTGGTGGGTGGTCATGATAATCTCCATTATGCATTTATTACTCCATTCATATTGCAGCAGTTCTGCCATATGATCTAATTTCTGCTGTGTCAGATTTGATCTGTTCATGCTATGGGAAAGATTCAGCAACGCTGGGATAAAATTTGTGCACAAGCAGGCTTGTCAGGAGAATTGTTCTTACAAGCTCGTAATGTATAAATCACATTGCTGGCCTAAATGGGATAGGAAAGGGGCTAGAATTTAATGACATCCCCAAGAGTAGGTTATAAAAGAGACATCTATCTTTGCTGTGGAAATATACTGGCTTTGGAAATAAGATGCCTCTTAGGCAGTATAACATTGATATGGAGATGGAATTCAGGAAGTTGTATGCAAGTTTTCAAATTATGCAAACATTTAGCCACAGTAAATAATTCTGAAGAGCAAAATATCTTCCAGTGGTGGAATGGACAATGTTTATCATTAACTGTAAAGTGGAACCTTCTAATTTGGAAAAAAATACAAGAGATAGACTGTGAATTTGTTGAGCTATAAGAAAGTTATAATTGGGAATTCAGGTATACAAGATACTAAAAACAGTACCACAAGTGGACTATGCCAGTTTAAAGTTATTATAATATAGTCAGAAACATATGAATAGGAATAGGCTACTCAATTAGATCATGGTTTATTTGTATCTTAACACCTCTCGATTTAATAACCACTAAGATGGAAAAAATCCATCACCCCAAGTTTAGAATTTCTTTACAACAGCTATTTTTGGGGGAGGGACTTCCAGATTTTCACCATTCCTTAGCTGGAGTATTGCCTCCTAATACCAATCTCAAAATCTAATTTTAAGTTTATGGCCCATTGATCTAGACTGTCACGCCAGTGAGAACACCTGCATTTTATGTACTCTCTCAAACCTATTATTCATCTTAAACATTCCATATACTGGAGGTATATAAACATTGCAAAGTATTGTGCATCTAAATAAAATCTATATTGAGATAATAGTAGGGAGAGAAATTCACCTTGAGGCACCAGTTCTGAATGCATGCAAGAGTATAGGTCATGTAATGCACTCAACTCAGCACATTCAGTTTGAATGAAGTCCTTGCAGGCAAATGTGTAGGCAAGGGTACAATATGTGTTCGGCACCAGATCTGAATTTCTCCATCTATTGGAACCATGTATGGTTTTGAACACCACTCTCTGGGGAGGTTAGTCTATGCGATACAGAATCACTGGGGTGTTCCCTGATTTCAGCAAGTAAAAATATAAATTGTTGCTATTTGAACAGAGATCGAATAGATCTCTTAAAATTTATGGAGGGATGGGACATTTTGGAATAGAATATGAGTAGGTATTGCATGACTAGCGTTAATGAATGGAGCAGAGACTGTGGCAGCATTGAAGAAGTGGTCTAATAAGTAGTTGAGAGACTACTGCTCCTGAGAAGAATAATCATCAGCCCTGGATGTGATGAAAGGTTTGTTTCTATGTTGTAATGTCTGGCGATGCTGGGTATGCGTGGCCACCAGACACAACCTCATTCATGTGTCAGCGCTGAGAAAACTGCAGTATAAATTGGAGAGAAGTCTGAATGCAAAGATGATACTGGCTGGAGGATGGAAAAAGTATTCTGTTTATGAAATAAAACACACAGGCCGAGAAATTCAGTCAGGTAGTATATGCTTTTAGTGCAGGACACAATTGAATTGAAGTATAAGATTGATGACTGAATGTGGCTGACATTTGCTGGTCACATGGGATGTAGTAGGAATAGGAATCTCATACTTCTCTGGATATGACCCACCAATTCATGGAGGCCACTGAGTATGTAGCAGTGATGTCAGTGTTGCCTTAACACATAGTTGATGTCACTGCTGCGATAATGAAACTTGTAAAACTATCTGGGAATCAACACGTCTCTTCCAGGAAAGCAGAAGGAAGAAGGCCTGCTCCAGCATTCTATAAAGGGATGTCCTTGCCAGAACCTGTTGTTTGGGAGTTGGTCACTAAACAGAAGATCTTTCTCCAATACAACTACATAGATCAGATATATTAACATTCTGCAGGTGAGGCCTTTCTCTGAGGGCAGCAGCCACTCCAAACCTCTCCTTTGACTTCTCTTCTGCTATCAGGATGTCTAATCAAGCAGCAGAAAATGGAACACCATTCCCATCTGTCCTGACAGTAGATGAAATGAACTCTCCTACTACTTCCAGTGGTGCATTTGCTGACAACTGTCACTTCAACAGCTCCTCCCATCATGGTCGAACATTGCAGAGGTAACTTTTTATTTCTCAGTGGGTTCCTGAAATTGCACTCAGTTACCCTGCAGAATCATGTGAAGAGCAGGGGAACTGTATTCCACAATTTCTTGCATATCATATGCAATCAAAACTCACTCTTCCGCAGATTTATGAAACTAGTGTGAATGCCCCCAGCTGCTGCATATAGAATCATTTTAGATGAGGTGTTACAACAACAACCTCGCACTCAGCTTCAGCAAGACCAAGGAATTAATTGTGGACTTCAGGAAGGGGAAGTCAGGAGAACACACCCCAGTTTCATTGAGGGATCAGCGGTGGAAAGGTGAGCAACTTCAGTTCCTGGGCGTCAACAACTCTGAGGATCAATGTTGTGCCCAAAACATTGATGCAATCATGAAGAAGGCACACCAGTGGCTTTACTTTGTTAGGAGTTTGAGGAGATTTGGTATGTCACCAAAAACTCTTGCAAATTTCTATAGATGCACAGTGGAGAGCATTCTGACTGGTTGCATCACAGCCTGGCATGGAGCCTCCAATGCACAGGATCGCAAGTGGGTGCAGAAGGTTATAGACTCAGCCAGCTCCATCATGGGCAAAACCCTCCCCACCATTGAGAACATCCTCAAGAGGTGGTGCCCCAAGAAGGCCACATCCATCACTAAGGACCCTCACCATCCAGGACATGGGCTCTTCTCATTACTACCATCAGGGAGGAGGTACAGGAGCCTGAAGACCCACACTCAACAACTCAGGAACAGCTTCTTCCCCTCTGCCATCTGATTTCTGAACGGTCCATGAACCCTATTTATTTATTTAATAATTTATAGTAATTTTATGTCTTTGCACTGTTCTGATGCTGCAAAACAACAAATTTCACAATATATATGTCAGGAAAAATAAATCTGATTCTGATTCTGATTCTGGATCTTTTTTTATGCCATAATTTCTAGCTTATTACGTAAATACCACAATTTGAAAGAAAAGTGATAATAGTTTTCCTAAAATAACTTCAGTTATCTCTTCTAAAACTGCCTTCACTGTGGCTGCAAGTAAGGTGATTTTCATGCGGAAATAGAAAACTGAAATGAACTGAGAGAAAAACCAATTATCATGAGAAGCCAATCCTCTAAGACAGAGCTTCTTGCAGAGAAAGCCATGAAAACTAAAATCATAGAATGGCAACTTTTCTAAAATTCTCACAGAATTCTGATCCACAATGATTCTTCCACTTGCCAAAGAAAATCTTTCTTTTAGATTTAGAGGACATGATAAATCATTCATCAGGACAAAAATACATGCAAATGAGAAAGTAATTTCTTTCTGCCATTATTGTGTTTGTTCCATAAATTGCAGTAGTAAAAATTATTATATCTAAATTCCATGTCCAAAGCCCATGCATAGAGATTTTCCAGAATGATTAGAACAGGAACTGTGTTTTCCTACCTTGACCTTTGTATCCTTACCTTTTGTGATGCACCTTTGAAAGGTAGGGAGTGACTGTGAACTACTCATTATCAAGAAGTTACCCATTGCTGAGTGTAGTCTGTTTTACAGATCAAATGACTTGCCTTTCACAACCCATATTAGCTTCATTTAGCTATTATTCTAAATGACATTCTAAGTCGAAAATTTTTATGCTGTATCTGTGTCTCACCCATTGCATTAACCTTTAAAGAATAATTAGAAGTGTTAGAAACAAATGGCAAAGGAAAAAATATAACTGAATACCAGCACTGTTTTGACCAGAGAAATCGTTAGCTGTGTGCTAAAACGGAGGAGTGTGTGTGAGCTTAGCACAAAAGGTCAGACACTCTGTAAATAATTTAGAAGTTCAATAAATGTTGTTTGTTTAAGTTTCTCTGGGGTCTTGTGCTGATGCTTTCCACCAACTCACCATCCAGCTGGTGTCCCAAATGAGACGAAGTATTAGTAGTTGGATCTTGTGCTCTCATGTATACCAATTACATGAAAATGATGGATTAAAGTTTGTCATAGATAGAAAATCTGTACAAAAATGGTACTTAGTGATGCTTCATTTAAAAAATAATGATCAAAGTAGTTTAGGGATAAACATTGCTTTGATGAATCAATGCACTCTTTCTGTTCACATATGGCTTTGTATATAAATCATCAAACAACAACCCAAATATTCTTGGCTCATTTTAAAATCTTATGTTATCATCCAGAAACATTTTCACATGGAACTGCCAATTTCAACACCATGTGAATGGAAGTGGATCTGTTGCAGAGTGGGCTGTGATTGTGTGGCTTCTCCAGTGAATTGCACTAGATAGGGAATTAGACTGGGCATTTCCATTACGAGGCAGGCTCACACATGTTACCCATTTGTCGGATAGAACACACACAGAGTGATGTCAATCCTTGTGCAATGCTCATTTGCAGGAGAAATTGGGTCACATTGCTCCAATTCAGGCTAATCATTGGACACTCCCTGCAGAACTTGCTTTTTCTTTGTGTTGCATTCTGTTTCTTGGTTTATTTCTTGGTTTATTGCCTGTGCCACAGTAATGTTATT
>JARFYF010000104.1:78519550-78531558 GCA_030265395.1 Rhina ancylostomus
GTAAGTTTCTTCAGTTACAGTGCTCATTCTTTCTGTTCACTGATTACAAAGAATGCTCCTCATTCTTCCTTCATGTGTCAGCGTATTAAATACCTCTTTCATACTCTTTCTCTATTGAATTTGGCTGAATCATGCAATTCCCGTGTAACACTCTTTACCAAATGCAATAATATCTTCTCAACAATTGTCATTGCTGAATGTAGGAGGATAATACAAAACTCTTGGCTCCTTAATGAAATCAACAATCCACAAACTGTTGCCTGGATTGCAGAAATTTAGTTAAGTAGAGAGATTGATAGGCTGGGTTTGTTTTCCCTGGGTTGAAGAAGGCTGACGGGTGACCTGATGGAGGTATGTAAAATTATAAGAAGCATAGATCGTGTAGATAGTCAGCATTTTTTCACATGATAGGGATATCAAAAACAAAAGGGTATCAGCTTAAAGTGAGAAAAAAGAGTTTTAAAAGGGGTTTGAGGGGAAGGATATTTTGAGAGTTCAACTTGCTGCCTAGAACTTGGTCTTCTAGAACTTGCTGCTGGAGGAGGTGGTGGAGTCAGGCACAATCATTACACTTAAGAGATTTTTAGACAAGTACAATTAGGCAACGTTTAGAAGGATATAGACCTAGTACAACCAAATGGGGTTAGTGTAGATGGGCAAAATGGTCAGCATGGATGTGTTGAGCCAAAGGGTCTGTTTCTGTGCTCATTCACTCTCTGACTCTGAAGCAGAATTAAGGAGATTGCTAGCACACTTTAATGTAGGAAAAGCAGTGCTAATCTGTTGGCAAAAGAATATTCAAAACAAAGGAGAGGTAATCTATTCAGAAATATTTCTCAAAATATACCTTTTTCTCTATGAAATGTTGTTCTTTATGAAACAAAGAAGTAATTAAAGAAATACTTGAGTTTTAATAAACCTCTTCAACATATGAGCATAAAACTCCATAAACTGGACATAGATGAATTGTAGCCAAGGTTAACAATGACTATATGTTAAAAGTATTTTCAAAAACAAGCATGATTCAACAACAACAGGGAAATCAAACTCTTTCCTCGCCTATCTAAGTCAAGATAAAGTATTTTGATAACATGAATATTATGAAGAAATTCTTCTGATATGTCATTTGATTACAAAATATTTATGCAGGTAGCAGCAATCAACAAAGCAAACTAAATGTCTAGCTTTATTGCCAAGTTGATAAGGAAGAATTGATAGAGAGGTCTAAAGGTATCATGTTGAAGTTGTGTAGGTCACTGATCAGATTGCACCTTCAATATAACATTCACATCACCATGGTGCAAGGAAAACAACCACAATATAGAAACAACCTAGTTCATAGAAAAATGCCAAAAGCTATGAACTTCCCATCCTTGAAAGGAGGTGAATGAGATTGCACTCTATTGAAGCACATAAAATACTATCATAAAAATTCCACAGATGGTTTCAAGTGGGTGAAAGTACAACAGAGGGTGATTGTTATCTGCTGTACAGGTGTGTCATTGAATATGTCCTAAACCTCAAGGTGGAATTGCTTGATGATTTAGGATGATCATCAAAGCTTGTATGTGCATTGGCGTTGTCTAGTCACTAATGAATGGCACCATGCTGCTCTGACAGGTAAAACCTGAGGTTTGATTTTAACTAAAGATGTAAACTTTTAAACATTTTCTGGGTGAAATGTGAGACATATCTTAAATAGAATCAGTTATTCTAGG
Organism: Rhina ancylostomus; assembly: GCA_030265395.1. Taxonomy (NCBI): domain Eukaryota; kingdom Metazoa; phylum Chordata; class Chondrichthyes; order Rhinopristiformes; family Rhinidae; genus Rhina; species Rhina ancylostomus. The sequence goes on from JARFYF010000104.1 coordinate 78,521,269, forward strand.
TAATATCCTTCACCCTTGGCTTTCATTAGGCTCAGAATTGTACCAGCAAATATAAATCCCCACAGACCCCTGGTGGCATTCTGGGTATCTTCACAAGACTACCCAAAGCAAAACACTCAGTTGGAAAAAATGCAAATGAATTGCTGCTTCACCTGGAAGGAGTGACTGGGTCCATGATTGGTTGGAAGGGAAGAAATAAAAGGAGAACTGTTACATTACCTGTATTTGCATGGGATGGTGCCATGGGAAGGATAATGGTCTGTGGTAGAATTGGAAGAGGGCACCAAGGAAATGTAGTCAGAATGCTGAAGGGGAGGGGAGGAAAAAGTATGTCTTGTGATAGTATATTGTTAAAGGAGGATGATCTATTGAATTTAGTGGCTAATCAGAAAGAAATGAAAATAAGGGGAATTGACAAGAGGTGAAAAGTGGTGAGAGTGGAAGTGTTCACATGGAATAATTCTGACTGAACTTAGCTTGATGATTGGTAAGCAGTTCTGGTGTAAATTTAGAAATGTAGTGAGAATCTACCATTCTGTATCTGCTGAAAATACTGCATGAAAGTCATTAATCTGATAACAGTGTATGGTGGAAAACAATGGGTGGCTTGTTGAAACAAATTTCACCTGCCAAATAGTAAACATATTAAAACATAATTCAAATAGTAAAAACGAGTGACTGAATCTGTTTGCACCTTTAATAATTGAGGTGAGTTGAGGTGAATAAGATATGATTTGAATGCTTGCTGATTTGTTTAACCAAATGTTGCTCAGCAGGTAAAATATGTGACCTACATACCAAGGCTTTGCCTTGGGCCAAAGTTATGTAAATGTACTATGATATTTTTCATGGTTTTAATCTCTGATTCTGCAATATTAAACCATACAGAACAAAGATGTCTTCATGTTAAAATGCAGTTGAAGTTCTATTGGGTTCAATCTTTATTGGTTAACAACTGAAATATTTAAAGTAGAAAATTATATCTTAAAATGATATAATTAAACCTATGCCTTTAAGTATATTCACCACCATTTTATTTCTGTGCCTCAGTCTCTCATGGGGGCAGGGGAAGGTTTAAAAGAAGGTATTGTTGATCCATTGACAGAGCTAAGAACAGAAACAACCAGGAAGGATTTGTGTTAAGTCCAGTTGTACAGCATGCTGATCGTAGGAGAGGAGAATCCCAAATTAAGAAGAATGACTGCTGAGAATTTTCTCTCTTATGTTCAATTTATCGAGAAAGACACTGTGAGAGAAGGATGAGAGCACGTGGGCGACCCATCATTTTCCCTTGCTTTAAAGTTTTGTCAATCTACTTGATTTTCTTTTCCTACCTACCATCATGCATCCCACAGTCCTACTGTTCTCTCTTTTTAATTATGTCTTTCGTTGTGACCAATATTTACCTCCAGCAAATTTACTCTTTTGTTTTCTACATATGACTTCTCTCTTCATTTCTTAAACACTAAAATAAGATAAAATCTCTTTATTAGTCACATGTACATCAAAACACCCAGTAAAATACATCTTTTGCATAAAGTGTTCTGAGGGCAGCCCACAAGTGTCACCACAGACACGCAGGCACAGGGACAACGTACAAACTCTTCACAGGCAGTGGCCGGAAATGAACCTGGGTCGCTGGCACTGTAATAACGTTATGCTAACTGCTACACTACCGTGCCTGCCCTACTCATGGGTGTTGTCTGCTGCCTCATCCAACTGACCATTACTATCTTATAACCCTAGACATTAAAGTCTCAGCTTTTGCACCAGATATGGGAAAGGTGTCCATCAACTCAATAATGGATGATACACCGAACTAGGGTAGATATGGAGATATCCTGCCAATCTGAAGGAGTTTACTTAACAACTTCCTTTAATCCTGCATTATGCCTGGTCAGATTTGCTCCCTGAATGACTAGAGCAATAATTCAGCCAAAGGAAGATTCAACCACTGGGACTGGCCCCTGACACTTAGAGGGCCATTATTTACACAGCAATCCCAACAAGGACGGGGGCTGGATCATGAGGCACTATGGATTCTGCTTGCAAGACCAGAGAGAACAGGGGCTGGGGACTTCTTCAACAGACAAAGATAGGGCAAACTTGGAAATGAATTGTAAAATTGCACCTGGGGATTCTCAAGTGATTAAACAATCCTTGCTGGACATTCAGTAAGTGGAATTCCTTCTATTTGCAGTAATTCCCAGAGTTAACAAGTGGTGCACAAAACGTGTGTGTTCCACCCCTCACCATGGGAAGACTGTAAACCTTGAGCACAAACTGCTTCACAATGATTGACATCATAATCTGTCTACTCTCTTTACTTCATTGTCTGGAAACACTATATCATAAAAGACCTAAATACCATATTGGAACAAATTTGATAAACTAAGCGTCAAACACAGCATAATGGATTTCTGAATCTTGCAACCTTTTTGTTTAAGATAAATCCTTGGATAATTTCTGAAGCAAATGTCAATGAGAGTGGGTGAAGCCTTTATTAAGTTTCCCAAAAAGCTTTCCATTCTATTTCAAAAGTTCTTTTAAAATCTCCAGCAGGAGGTGAACAATAAAATGGTGTCTACCTTTAATTCACATTGAAAATACTTTGCAATGACATGCTTATTGCCAATTGGCTAGTCAAGTTCAAGAGTGGGGTGTTGCAGGTACTTTTCACCAAAATGCCATTCAACATCCCTAGTGAGCACTAAGCAGGCCAGTTATGTGGCAATCAGCTCTTTAACAATTAATTAGCTATTGAGTAACACAGTTGATATTGCTGCCAAGGCAATCAAGTCTGTCTACACTTATGTGCTAGGTACCACGTGTTTTAATTTTACAAAGATCCAAAAAAAAATGCAGCTCATTTATGCCAGTTGTCTATCTACCTGCTCCTTTACTGCCGATACTACCAAAATTAATAGTGTAAATATTTTCTTTATACAAATGCAGTAAGGATCCTGCACCTTTGAAGAGGCATTTGTCTCAGGTAACTCTGAATCAGTTCCTATGGTGGGTAACTGATATGACCTCAATATTTGAAAAGGAAGTAGGGAGAAAATGGGCAATCAATGACTGGTTAGCCTGATATTAGCAGAGCACCATACTTTATTCTAAATGTGAAGACTTCAGAGAAGGTGGAAAAGAGGTTCACTGAAATGATTTTGGGAATGTGGGCCTTTAGTTGTGTGGATAAATTGGAGAAGTTGGTGTTATTGTATGAATAAGAGAGGTTGCAAAATGATCTCATGGAGATATTGAAAATCAGGAAGGGTACATATTAGCATTGTTAAAGAAAAACTGTACCAATGATAAAGGAGTCAAAAACCAGGGGATATAGAATGATGAAGACTGGTAAAAGAACTAAAAGTGATGAGGACAATGTTTTTGATACTGAATGTTTAGAGTCTGGAATGCATTGGCAGAAGTAGTGCTGGAGGTAGATTTGATTGTAGAATTGTAGGAAAAGGGAAATGGATCAATGTCTGTAAGGAAAGAAGTTGAAAGTATATATAGCAAAGGTCAGGCTGGATTGCTATCATGTACAGCCAGGGTGGATTCTGGGCTGAGTTGTTACCTTGGATGTTATAATAGTTCAAGTCTGTTGCTTGCTGAAAGCGTTGGTGCAAGTTAATAGGGTAGTGGTAAAGGCATTTGGTATGTTCACCTTCATAGACTGAGGCACTGAGTATAAGAATTAGGACATCATGTTGCACTTGCACAAAACTTTGCTGAGACAATACTTAGAATATTGTGCACAGTTCTGGTCACCACAATACAGGAAGCATGTGATATGAGAACGTAGAAGAGATGCACTTGGATGTTGCCAGGATTTGAGGTCTGTGATTACAAGAGAAGATTGGATAGACCAAGTTTATTATTGTTGGAATGTAGGAGACTGAATGAGAGATTTATAATACCGTGGTGCTCCGATAGGATGGAGAGACAAAATCTTTTTCCCCCAGAGAAGGGGAGCATAGAATTAGAGGGCACAGATTTAAGTTGAGAGGGAAAGAATTTAAAGGAGATCTGAGTGGCAAGTTTTTCCATGCAGAGGTTGGAGAATATCTAGAATGAGCTGCCAGAGGAGGTGATGGAGACTGATACAAGTGCAGCTTTTAAAAGGTGTTTGCATAGGCACCTGGACAGAAAAAAAATGTATAGAGATATGGGCCTAATGCAGGCAAATGGGTTTAGCATAGATGGACATCATGGCTAGCATGGACAAAGTGGTCTGAAGGAACTTGTTTCTGTGCTGTACAGTTCTATGATTCTGACATTTACAGAGACAACTGCCTCATTTTTATTAGGTAGCATAATACGTATGTATAATTTTTATGTATGATTCATTGAGTACCTTGTGAGCCAACAGAGCTCCTCCTGAAATTAGATTCCAGTCCTTGACATGCAGGAAAAGATGATGATCAATGATAAGCACGGAAATGACTGGGCCAGTTCCCTGATGTCACATCACTTGTAGAAAGGTACACTGTGCAGACACTGAAGCAGATGAAAGCTGGAAAGTTGAGGCCTGGTTTTGGTTTATTTCAAGGGTTCAACTTGACCCGTGTTGCTGCTGGGGAACCTGAAGCACCTTCTCCCAAGTTGTCACCCTGCTTATCCTTCCAGTGATGATGTCCACATCCCTTAATACTGAGAGTCTCTGCTTCTTGTGTCTCTAACTTATCCTGATCATGTTCCATTGATTGGTCTCCACAGCCAAAAATCCCCCACTCTCTGATTGCCTCTATAGCAGAATCCTTGTCACCTACCCACCCCCATCAAGGTTCCCACATCTACTTTTCAATATTCTGTGCAACCTCACTGATCTTCCATCTCTAATCTTTTTACCCACTCCAGTATATAGGCCTCCACTCCCTGCAATAGCAGAGGATTGCAGAGCTAAGACCAGAAATAAATGTAATAATCTAAGGCCCAATTCACCCCAGACAACATCTTGGCTACCAGATTCAGATACTCTATCATGCACATGCCACATGGGCTCAGTGCCTTAACACATATTTTTAGGTGTATTTATGATTCGTAGGTTGATATATTCTTGTGTTTGAGCATGAAAGAGGTGCTAGAACAATACAAAGTTTGTTGAGAGTACTCAAGTTTTGGATAAACTTGGAGTTTCAGAGTTGATAGGAGGGAACAATGCACTTAACACAAAAGATGATGAGTTTCTTGGAGACAGTTTTCATATACAAGGTGACTGCTTTGCAAATGAATCTGGGGTCAAGCTGAATAAGAATATTACCTCCACCCTCTCAATCCCTCTCTAATTTCACACCCCTTGTTCTTGATTCCTCCACATATTCTCTATTTACCCTATTTGCATGTTTTATGATTTTAAGTATCTCCAACGGATCTCATCACAACTTCTGTAAACTTCCTCTCATCTCTAACATTCATTTCTTCTTTAAGATTGTCCAATATATTTCACCTGCTCAGTATTCGTTATTCTCACAACTTCCTGTATGCTTCTACCATTCTCGTAACAATGGGATGGCTTCAAATAAATGGCATCCTGTATAACTGTGATCATTCTGTGCTATTGTTCTCTACATCTGGTTGACCAATTCATCATTCCCTATTGCATCTCCTCCATTGTCCAAAACTATTTATCCATCCCCATCCAACACATCTTGAGCAATGGCTTCTTTTATTACTTGCCCTCACTCTTTGCAAACCCCAAACCCCAAACTACTGGCTGCTCCTCAGTCCCCTATCCTTGACTCTTTGGTAATTATGTATCAATAAATGTCAAAATCACCATGTATTTACCCTGTTTGTGCCACATTTTTCAGTTCCTTCGATGCGGATGTTAAGAATGAGATATGAACGAAGCATTTTTACAGACCATTTTCTGAAGTTCTGAGGTTTCCAGATTAGGATAAAGCTTGACTTCACATACCTAAAATAATGAATGTAATGAGTCACAAATCATTCTATGAGGTATTCTCTTCAAACTTCTTGAATTAGGCTTTGAAGAGTCCACCAGTCATACTTGTTATTATCATGTTGAAACTTTCAAACACGTCATGACGTCTTGAAAATGCTTTCCTAGAATTAGATGGTGCGGAAAAAAGAATATGTCCTCAGTCGAGGAAGAAGATTGTGAACTAAATGACATGTGGATGTGATAAGGAAACTGAATGGTCTGGACAGAACAGGTTATATTAGCAAATTATACAGGGAGGACAAAAGGTCAGAAGGCAATCAGAATCGAAATGATCATTTTCATGCAAAATGTTATGTTAGACATACTCAACTGAGAATATTGACACAATATTCAAGGCAAAGCAATGTAGTTATCTCAGTATTGGAAAAACTACAGACTGAAAATAAGCAAACAGGAGGATCCAAGTGGTACCGATTCTGCCTTTTCCCCTATAAATTAGAAAATTATTTTCCCTAAAAATAAGAAGATTGAATTAGATCCAAAAGTTTATATTTATTTTGATCCAGATCCATAAAGATATTATTCTTTATATTTCAACAATTAAATATGTGTTGACCAGGAAGGCATAACAATGTTTAATAGAGCATTTGTCAAGCTCTGTATCTGGAATTCAGCATTCTCCTCCCTCCCTCCTGTGAAGTTAGCAGTAACGTGGTGGCCTGGGTCTACTTCCTTGGAAACGTGCAGCATGTGCCTGCAGTTTGCATGCCTAAATTAAATGAACCCCAAGGCCTCACGCTGATGGCCCTTGGGTTGACCTGTTCCAACATAAAATATTCCCCACGTCTGGTTTCTTGTTGCAGGAAAGAGCTATGCAATTATAAGTGTTCACCTTCACGGCATTTAAGGCTGATTCAGCATGTCACGTAATGCAACCTGCAAGCAGTAAGGGCCTCACCTTTCAAATTAATTAAATCAGCTATTTTACCTGTGTATTTAAGCAGCACAAATCTTCCAGTAAAGTGTGAAGTGGAAAACTGTTAGAACCTGGTTGCTATCCAATTATCTTATTCCTGGCTAGAATATTACTTTAGTTTTATGCCTGTGATTGAGTGACAGCACACCACACTGTTCAGAATCTACAAGTGGGTTATTATTAGATCATGTAGTATATTAGCATATTCTTAATTTTAAGGATTGCTTTCATACAGTGGAATATGCCTCCATACCATGCTGGTATATTACCTTCTTCATTAGCTCCTTATAGACCAGACCTTTCACTTGCAATGGAATTACTGTGCTTAACGCAAATACTCGCAATTGGTCAGGAGGTTAGAAACAAAGTTGAGATAAAAGGAATATGAAATGAGTGGCAGATTGTAGTAAAGGCTTCACCCTTTAGGGATCTGTACTGAGGCCTTCAATTTCCACTATTTAAAGTTATTTGGACAAAAGTTTAGAGAGCTAAATGTCCAATGTTGCAAATGTTGTTGGCACATGATCTTATTGAAATATTTCACATTTACAGGAGACTTGACAGAGTTGATGCTGTGAGGATGTTTCCCTTGTGGATAATATTGAATCGAGGGGCTAAAGTCTCAGGATTAAGAAGCGTTAATCTAACACTGAGATAATGAGGAATTTCTTTTGAGGATTGTGAAGCTTCAGAATTTTCTCCGTCATAAAGTGCTAAATACCCAATTTATTCATTATATTTCAAAGCTGAGATAGATTTTTGGATTCCAAGTTTACAGGGAACAGGTGGGACAATTATATCAAGACAATGGTCAGGTCAGCCATGATGTGACTGAATGGCAGACCAGGTGTGAGGGGCCATGTGAGCAACTCCACCTTGTATTTCTCATGTTCTTAAGCAAGACTGACAAATGGATTTTTTTTCTGAATGTTGACTTTTTTTACTCATTCGTCTCATTAAAAGATAAAGGGAATGTAAGGAACATCTTTTTTGCATAGAAGGTGGACATAATCTGGAGTTCACTGAAAGTTCGGGTGATGGAAATGGAATCGACTGGGACTTACAAAAGGGAAGTAGATAAGCACTTGGGAATCATATGAAGGGCGACAGGAAAAAAAAATCAGAGGAATAAGACTGCTTAAGACTTTTTCTAGAAGGAGTTTGCATTGACTCAATGGAATGAGCAGTCCTGTGCCATATTTATGATTTCCATGGCATCCTCAGTCGTTTGTGCTAAATACACTTTGTAATAGTGGTTTTGATTTCAAAGAATCAGATTGGTGAAGCTATAAGAACAGCTACACTCTATTCTTAGTATTACTAAGCAAAGGTCATGGTTGACACAGACATTGTGGGATGAAGGGCCTGTTCCTGTGCTATATGTTCTATTATCTTCTCCCTGTACAATTTAGTTAAACAGATTTTATTCACAATCCATTTGGGAGGTGTTCTCTGTGCCTAGGAGCCCGAGCTCCTAAATGTAGCAGATGTTGTTAAGTTGCTTTATTTCCTCATTTGAATGTTTGTTGTTAAAAGTATATTTTTGTGACTAGTTATTTCTGTACTATTTTGGTCCCGATGGATTTGACAAGTTATTGAAACTCTTTAGGGGAGTTATTTTAACTTCTGGTGATGGCTGAAACAATCTAGCAAATGATTCCTGGACTCTTGTCTTATATCAATGGCTGTTTGTTTGTATAGCTGTAGCAACCACTGTGACCAGCAGTGTTCTACAAGGATCAGTGCTGGGACCTCCATCTGTAAACTGTATAAATGAAAATGAAAATGTAGGTGGGTTAATTAGTAAGTTTGCAGATGGCATCAAAGTTAGTGGAGTTGTGGATAGTGAGGAAGGTTGTTAAATGATGCAGATTGTTGGAAATTTGGGTGGAGAAATGGCAGATGGACTTTAATCTGGACAAGTGTGAGATGTTGCACTTTGGAAGGTTAAATGTAAGGGGAAAGTAGACAGTAAATGGCAGGATACTTGGGGCCATTGATGTACAGAGTGGATCTTGAGGTGCAAGTCCATAACTTGCTGAAAGTGGCAACACAAGTGGATATGATGGTAAAGAAAGTGTACAGCATGCTTGCCTTCATCACTTGAGGCACTGAGTATAGAAGTTGGCAAGTCATGTTGTAACTTTGGTTAGGCAACATTTGGAGTATTGTGTGCAGTTCTGGTCGCCACATTACAGGAAGGATATGGAGGCTTTGGAGAGGGTGCAGAAGAGCTTCACCAGGACATTGCCTGGATTGGAGTGCATTAGTTATGTGAAAAGGTTGCATAAACTTGGATTTTTTTTGGACCATCATTGTCTAAGGGATGAACTGATAGAAGTATATAAAATTGAGGCATAGATAGAGTAGATAGTCTTTTTCCCAGGGTAGAAATGTTTAGAGATATTAATATTAGTCACATGTACATCAAAACACACAGTGAAATACATCATTTATGTGGAGTGTTCTGGGGGCAGCTAGAAGGCATAGGTTTAAGGAGACTTTAGAGGATATTTGTGAAGCAAGTTTTAAGAGTGGTAGGTGCCTGTAAGGCACTGCTGGGGGAGTTGGTAGAAACAGATGACAGTAATGTTTAAGAGGCATATAAATGGAAACATGAACAGGTAGGGAGTAGAATGATATGGACTATGTGCATACAGATGGGATGTGTTGTAATATTCTATGTTCGAAGCATAGCAACTAAATAAATACAGGTCTTGTCTCCTGTCCTAAGGAAGGATATACTTGGGATGTATGAAGAGAAATGCAGCGAAGGTTCCCCAGATTAATACCTTGGAATGGCAGGCTTGTTGTGTAAGAAGAGAATAAGCAAACTGGTCCTAAATCCTCGAACTTAGAAGAATGAGAGGTGTTCTCATCAAAATGTACAAAATTCTTATGGCATTTGACAGTGTGGATGAAGGGGCGATATTTCCCCTGGCTGAGTCCCTAGAATCTTTGGAATTCTCTTCCCAAGAGTATTGTGGAGATTCAATTTGTGAGTGTACTCAAGAGAGATTGATAGATGTTGGATATTCAGAGAAATCAAGATGCACTGAGGTAAAAGATCAGTGATAATGTAAGTGAATCATGGGACAATCTTGAAGGGATAATGGCCTACTCCTGCTTCTGTTTCTTATAGTTTTTAAGTTCTAAGGAGTCAATGGACCAGAGAAGCCATGTCAAGTGGAGGTTCAATTTCAGATGTTCTATTCAGAAGTGTGCTTGCACTGAGACTCAGCACACATGGACGGATTCCTTTCTCTCAACTTCCCAAAGAAACCATCACCAAACTTTGCCAAAGCTTTCATAGCCAGAATTGAGATCAGTAACTGATATTACAAACAAAAAAAACTGTAGCTGAAAAACACGACGATGCTGGAGGAACTCAGCAGGCCAGGCC
>JARFYF010000104.1:78646322-78660445 GCA_030265395.1 Rhina ancylostomus
TATGTCACCAAAGACTCTTGCAAATTTCTACAGATATACAGTGGAGAGCATTCTGACTGGTTGCATCACCACCTGGTCTGGAGGCTCCAATGCGCAGGATCAAAAGAGCCTGCAGCGGACTGTAGACTCAACCAGCGCCATCGTGGCCACGACCCTCCCCGCCATCGAGGACATCTTCAAGATGTAGTGCCTCAAGAAGGCGGCATCCATCACTAAGGACCCTCCCCACCCAGGACATACCCTCTTCACATTACTACCATCGAGGAGAAGGTACAGGAGCCTGAAGACCCACACTCAATATTTCAGGAACAGCTTCTTCCCCTCCACCATCAGATCTGAATGGTCTATGAACCCACGAATAATGCCTCATTATTCCTCTTTTGCACCATTTATTTATTTTTGTAACTTATAGTAATTTTTATGCCTTGCACTCTACTGCTGCTGCAGAACAACAAATTTCACAACATATGTCAGTGATAATAAACATTCTGATGGATGTGGTTGCCAGAGGTCAATCATCCCAGTTCCAGGACATCTCTGCAGAAGTTCCTCAGGGCAGTTTACTAGGCCCGACCATCTTCAGCTGCTTCATCATTGACCTTTCTTCCATCAGAGGTGGGATGCTTGCTGATGATCGCACTACGTTCAGTTCCTTTCATGACCCCTCAAGAAATGAAGCAGCCCCTGCTTATGTGCAGCCTGACCTAACATTCAGTCATGGAGAGATAAGTGGCAATAACATTTGCGCCACAAATGTACCAGGCAAAGCCCAGCTCCATAACAGAGAATCTAACCACCTGCCCTCAACGTTCAATGGCATTACCATCACCAAGTTCCCCACCATTAATATCCTGGGGTCACCATTGATCAGAGACTCTCCTGGATCAGTCATATAAATACCATCATTACAAGAGCAGTTCAGAGGCTAGGTATGCTGCGCAGAGTGACTTATCTTCTGACACCCCTAGACTTTCCCGCCATCTGCATGACACAAGTCAAGAGCTGATGGAATACTCTTCATTGGCCTGGATGAGGGCAACTCCACAATTCTCCAGAAGTTTGTCACCATCCAGGACAAAGCAGTTTGCTTAACTGGGACACCATTCACCACACGAGACATTCAATACTTCAATCACTGGTGTACGGTGGCTACAGTGTGTACTCAGCCTATGAGCTCAGCCTATACCAACAGCACCTCCCAACCTGTACCAACAAGAAGCACAAAGGCATAATGCATGGGAACACCACCACTGGCAGGTTTTTCCTTCAAACTGAACACTATCCTGACATGGAAAGATATTGCTGGTCATTCATCGTCACCGGGAACACCACCACCTGTCAGCTCCCCTCCAAGTTACACACCATTCTGATTTGGAAGGATATTGCCGATCCTTCATTGTTACTGGATCTAAATCCTGGAACTCCCATCCCAAGAACACTGTGGGAATATCTTCACCAGAAAGACTGCAGTGATTCAAGAAGCTAGGTCATCGCTACCATCTCGAGGGCAATCAGGGAATGGTAATAAATGCTGGTCTTGCCATTGGCACCAAGATCCTGAAAGTGGATATAAAATAGAATCTGGAATAAAATTCACAAATGGAAGAAATCATAAAACTGGTTTGATTTGCATATTTAAAATTCCAGTTTGTAGTTTGAAAGACAAGTCCCCACACTACATGAAAATGTTCCAAGCGCAATGTTGGACTTTACAGGAACTTCCCTCTCAGGCCATTGCTCAAAATGTTACGGAATCACAGCCATATTTATGAAGAGGTGGAAGGGTTGCTATTGGGATATTTGGGTATGGGATCTTTGGAGGTGGGGAACCTGCAGGTGGTGTGGTTCCCCTCTACCACAGGAGAGGGAGGGGTGGGGTCAGGGGAGGAAGCCCCTCAAATATTGTAAATATGGGATTGGGGTATCCCCCTAGGGAGCCACACGAGTGGCATCGGTGCTGTGTCTTTATATATAAGAAGTAACACTAAGAACGAACTGTACACGAATGTAAAGGTTTGAACTGTTTTATTATTGTATATAGTTTCTCTTATTATGAATAAAGTATATTTTGATTTTAAAAAATCAGTGCTTTACCATTGGACCTAATGGTGAGTTCAGCAACAGAAGTTTCTCCAGCTCTCCTAGGCCTTGGTGTTTGATCGGGCATGCATGGAAGTCAAAGAGGTACTGAGCAATAAGCAGGAGACAGACTATGATTCATTTTGGGATGAGCTGACTGCATGAGAGGGATTTCTGTTTGGATTGCTTCATGTTTCTTTGCTGATGCTTTATTTCCAATTGACTCAAAGTAAAATGCTCTCTTTAGATCAGCAAATAACATTTTAAACATGAGTTAGATATATTTGTATCTGAGGTTATTAATCTACATAATGTGCAAAATTGTATAACTTCCTGAATGGTTCTTTACAAAAAGCAATATAATTCTGACAGTCTCACAAGTAAAAGGAGCTGTTATGTGAACAATCTGTATTAATGCTGAATGATTGACATGACAGTTCTGTTACAGTGGGATACTAAAACTTCAATTGAATAAAGTTATTCTCCACTTCCAAATAAAACTTCTTTAAAAAAAAAGCTCATTAAGCACATGTTACTCCAGATAAAATGTTTGACTTCAGAATGTTTTTCAAGGGAGGAGCAATAGCAATTTGGAATTCTAAATTGTCATGTCAGAATGGTGAGAGCCAGTTTCTTGTATATAATCCTCCTGTGGTCATTTTCCAATTTCTGTCCTACTGTTGTGAGGAACCATAGATATAGTGGATGCCAGACACTTCTCATATAGAAGAAGCTAAACCAGCCACCGAAGCACACTGACTAGCAGATAGATATTTATTAACTGTCGGTGCTAGAAACCTGGGAAATAGTGAATGACATAGTGAAATCAAAAGAAAAAGAGAGCAAATATAACAACATAACTTACTTTCTCTTTTTTTTGGAAGCATAAGAATAATAAAATACACTACACACAATTTAATGATAGTCCAATAGATAAGCATTATCTGTGCAATGATATAATTTGGAAATTTGTTGATAAAGAATTTCCAGACTGTGTGATCTTCATGTTTGGTTTTGCATTAAGTTTTGAAACATTGCTGTCAAATACAACCAGTTCAGAAATTCTGTACTCTTTTATGTATTCAGGAAAGAGCAGGGAGTAATCGTAGCAAACTGTTGAAACACTAATTTGTTCACTGAGGTATGTGTCAGCCATCACAATGTCACCCTCTGGGATAAAACTGTGTCTGGAGAAGGGACTTGGGTATTAAGAAGGGGACAGGAAGAATACATATTTTGTCGCTTTTCTTTTAAGTAAAACACATGGGTCTAGAAATTCAATTGTATAGTCTGTGGTTTGTATGCCCTACAGAATTGCATTGTACCGTAAAATCAATTGCTGAATGAGATTGAGACTTTATAGCATGTATAGTACATGTTGAAGCTTTAGATTGTACAAGTCTATGTACATGCTGAGCCAATAGATAAAGGTGTCTGGGCCTGCAGCCATGGTGTCAAATATCATGCAACACACCTTTGACATTGTTGTTGCTACATTGGACTGCATATACACTAGAAAGAAACTGCATGGGCCACAAGCTGATAAAACAGGCCCACTCATTTGTGACTTGATAGTATACATCTTACTTACATTCCTATTGGAGAATCCATTACAATAGACATTGTGATAGGGTTAATCCATTGACAAAAATGGACTATATTTCTGACCATTGTTAAAATGAGGTATTCTATTTATTTTGCAGGACCTATGAGAATGCTAATTCTCTTTCTGGGTAACAGCCTCTGCACCACGATTAATGCACCAATAATTCCTTGGCATGCTCCATATCAATTCATCCTTAAAAATGTCCAACCTGAAATTTACACAGAGTTAATGTGCATAACAGAGCACAATATATCAAATCATGATGTTTGTCACAAAACAGCTTGCAAGGTTGGTGCAATGGAAATTATTACTCAGTGGAACAGAACAACTGCATAGCACAGTGGTGCAGCAGTCTATACTGTTGTCTCATGGCTCCAGGAATTTGGGCTCAATCCTGACCTCAGGTACCATCTGTGCAGAATGTTCATTTTCTCTCTATTGCCATGTGGCTTTGTCCGAATGCTCCAGTTTACTCCCACATCCCAAAGAGATGCTGGTAGGTTAAGTGTTTACTGTAATTGACCCCTTAGTGAGGTTTAATAGCAAGAAGAATCAAAATTGAGGAGCAGATATGAGAGAGAATAAGTGTGGGATACAAAGAAATAAGGAGAGGAGGAATGGATTCAAAGGGCAAAGTGGCCCCTCATGAGGAATCCACTGATTGCAGTGCAGGTGTCCAAGGGTTGTTGCTCTGCAGAGCAGAATCATCTTTACACACTAGAGAATAGCCCATTTACAAGTTTACATGCTGCCCGATCTGAGTAGATCTCAGACAATTTACCCCTCCGTAATCCTTATAAAACATAAAATTGGTGAAAGTACCTGTTATGGAAAACATACGTTCTGATAGTCATTTTGAACTACATTTGGTAAACTATTCCCTTTTGTTTTATAAAACTGATCCAAATTAACTTCAGAGCGACCAAATTTTGGAAGCGAAATCCAATGCGTGGATGTCTCGAGATCGCATATTTTGTACAAGAATCAGGCATCAATTTCCATCCTGCTATTTTTTAATTGCAGGTTAAATCAAGGCCATATCTACCCTCCAAGTGTATGTAAAAGATCAACTGGCCAATATATAACCTTAAACAAACACCATCAAAACAGCCTGTAGGTACAAATTGGCCTTTGCATTTTCCTACAACACATCAATGAGTTTATTGGGATAGGGACAGAGGGGGACATAGGACAGGAAATGCAGTTCATATTTATCTATGAAAATATGATCTTTTCTTTCTATAAAGTTAATCTCTGCCATATTTTAAGCCATCTGCATAATTGGTTAAAGTTTCTCTGAAAATAGTCAATCTCTATGTTACTCACTTAATGAACTTCCAGAACTTGAGTTTGAAGCACTATTGTAATTGTGCTCCATATCAATAATGAATATTGTAGATAGCAGGGTTCCTGGAACAGACATACAAAGGTCCTGATGTCTTGACCCAAAATGTCGACTGTCCATTTCCCTCAGCAGTTATTGCCTGACCTGCTGAGTTCCTCCATCAGTTTGTTTTTTCACATAGAACTCCAGCAGTTAATTTTACCCAAGTGAAGCACTGTGTGTTTATTACCACTTTCTGCCTTCCTTTGCCAAACCAATATTCAATGCTGTGTAGACAATTTGTCTGTGGTCTTTTTCGTGAGCCTTAAAATTCCTTATTATCCTCTGAGAAGAAACTTTCTTCAATGTTTTTGAAAATTCAAGTGAACTATTTCTGCTGTATTAGAACTCTAGTTTGTTTTTAAGGCATGAACTCCAATGTTGACAACTGCTAATGATACTATGTTGTTCTAGTACAATTAGCATGAATATTCAGGTGGAAAGTATAATGACTGGTCAAACTGTTTCTGCCAGTTTCTCCCACAAGTCATTCCCCCCAATTTATAATTCCATCAATATTTAAAAACAAAATAATTATTTAAAAAATCTTTTGTTGAAGTTCTTAAGTGGCGCTTTCTGAAATCTTAACAATTAAAATAAAATTCTGCTGAAGAGTTATGTTTTGGCAGAGCAGTAGAGATCTTTGTAGAGTATGTCACAAGAAAAAGGGCTACATTGCACGTAATTATGATCTGATTCCCTCATCCACCTGCTCCCTATTCGCAACCATGACTGCTGAACGTAATTCTAGACCATGTTAAATGATGAAATATGGTGTATGTCTTGTAAAATGCCAGAGAATATTGGTCTTCAATGAAGTTAATCATTAATAAAGTCAGTAGCTAGGACTATTAGAAGGTGATTGCATAATTTTCCTAAATGGCACAGGCAGTTCCTGAATTTTACTTGCAAGCAAAACAAAATGTTGAAAGGTTATACACTATCTCAGAGATCCTATTGCTTTCCTAAAATACATTTGTGGGTCAGGAATTTGTTTCTGGCTGTGACATAATTCTTGAGCTATGCTGCAAGTAGTACAGATCTGTTCCCTACGATATATAAAGACCTTAGCTGCATACAGATGCTATGATAGACTTGGGTAAATTGACCTCAGTCTCACATGAACAGAAAAAATGGTCTAGGCATAAGATTCTAAAGTCAAATTAAGGTAAAAAAGATTTAGTTGATAAAAGCCCAACTTCCCTGATCAAATGGAGGTGTTTTCTCACAGTTTCCGTGGGGGGTTCAATCTTCCTGTTGTATATAGTGGTTGTCTTGTGTTATAGCCACATATATCACTGTAAGGCCACAGCTGCAGATATACTTTAAAAAAAACACTTCACTCTCCACTGGCAGTGACTGTAAATTTAATGAGAGCACCTGCTGCCCTTGTGCCTAGATAATTCATACCATGCCACATGTGCTAAAAGAATTTTCAGAGCAGCCCTGTCCTTCAGTAATAAATTACCAGTCCATTATATAGCCTAAAGGGTCTGTGATTCATGTAATATTACACTTCAGCTAAACACTTTTGACAGTACCCATACAGGTATTTAAGTAGTCTGGGTTGTTAGAAGAGAAGCAGATTATTAAATAAATCGAGGATAGCAGTTGTCAAGCTTGATGTTGACAGCAGATGGGTCTCTGTCCTTGACCTAGTGATTCAAAGGCATTCAGCTATCTGAGTTCAGATCCTGTAGCAAATAAAATCTCACATTGCAAAGAAGCAGAATATATAATACACAACTTCACAGAAAAGATAACAGTGTGGCAAAATGATCTGACAGCACAAGTCCAGCTGCATATTTGATAATAATAAGCTACATTTGATCCACAGGCAAACATGAAATAATTAGAATATTGACATTACTCATTCTTTCAACTTGCATTTTATTGAGTTTCTATTGCTAGTAACTGCAGGTCATTTGTAACACATTATGCAAATGTAAAAACTAATCTGTTGCATAATACATTAGTGTTCAATTTCCTTGTGTTAAGTAATTTATCTAGTAGTGGATTGCACATAAAGAACTCTCAAAACTGATGTTGATTAAGCCTTTATTAAATCTCACCACAGCTGCAATATTTTTAAGGGATGAAATTAACTTTAGAATGCTTTCATTAAAAATAAAAATAGATAAAGTGAGGTGATTAGATGGCTGTTGGTCTTTTCCTAACAAAGCACATGCAGCCTTGGGTCAATTTAATATATATAGACATATCGAAAGAATGACGATCGCTGCTTCAGCTAATTTGGATTCAAGGCTCTAAGTAAATAGATTACTATAATAATGTGAAAATACAATTTTAAAGGATAAAGTTCTGGATAAATTAAATCACTGTTACTTTATTATTCTGTTTATGGATTATGAGGCTCAAGTGTCTGAATGTGGACCAGATCACGACAATGGCTTGCTGGTTATCCCGTAGAGAAGCATTGTCTGAGTACAAAGCACATGTGAGTACAATCTAGGCTGTGATTGTGCACTGCAGGGTGGGAATATGGAAGCTTGTCACTAGAAAGGAAAACAGTTTGCTTGTCACTTCATTTTAATTAAAAGATTTTTTAATCAACGTGGTTTCAAATGAATTTTAATTTTTTTACAGTTCTTTAAATATTTTTCACTTGCTTCTAAATGTGCCTGATAATCAGATTTAGAAACAGGGGAAGAGACCTTTACTTTTTATTTATTCAATTTTTGTGATCTGTGTATTGCTGGCAAGGCCAACATTTATTATCCAACCCAACTTGCCCTTCAGAAGGTGGTGGTGAGCAGTCTTCTTGCTTCACTGCAGCCCTTCAGGTGAATGTATTCCTACAAAGTTGTTAACTAAGGAGTTCCAGGATTTAGACCCAACTCTGATGAAGTACCAGTGATAGATTTCCAGGTCTTGGTGGCATGTGTCTTAGAGGGGAACCATCCACACTTTTTGGTGGTAGATGTCAGAGATTTGGGAGTTGCTGTTGGAATATAATGGGCAAATAATTGCAGTGTTTTTTATAGTTGATTTGCACTGCAGCCACTGTGCATTGGTGGTGAAAGGAACAGACATTTAGGGTGGTGGTTAGATGCCAGTCAAACTGATTAATTTGTCCTGGATCATCCTGAGCTTCTTGAGATTATTGGAGGTGCAGTCAACCAGATAAGTGAAGAGTATTCCATCATGCTCCTAACTTGTTCCTTGTAAATAGTGGAATGTCAAGAGGTGAAGCCACAACAAGATATTTGTCAATTGACCTGTTCTTGTAGCTACTGTTTTTATGTGGTTGTCCAGTTGAGTATCTAGTCAGTAGTGACCCCCAGAGATTAATGGCCAGCGGATCAGGGATGGCAATGCCAATGAAGTCAAGGGGAGGTGGTTAGCCCCTCTCTTGGTCATTGCCTGGCACTTTTGTGGCCTCATTGTCACTTGTCACTTATCAGTTCATGCCTAAATATGGTCCAGGTCTTGGTGCATGCAGGCATGGACTGGTGTATTGCTTGAGGATTGTCCACTGTAATTGAACATTATGCAATCATCAGTGAACATCCCCATGATGGATGGAAGTCATCGATGAAGCAGCTGAAGATGGTTGGGCTCAGGAAACTCCAACAGTGATGTCCTAGACCTGGGGTGATTGATCACCAACAACCACAACCATCTCCCTTTGTGTGAGGTATGACTCCAGCCATTGGAGTGTTTTCTCCTTGGTGTCCATTGACTTCAGTTTTACCTGCCTTGATGTCAGAAAGAATTTCTCAGGTTGAGCTGCCAAAATACTTTCGGGCACTTCAGTGGAGAGGTCTTAGTATACCTTATCTGTGGTCAAGTCACAGTTTACAGCCCACTCTGCACTTAGAATGCCCACAGTAGCAAGGCTAGCAGGACTTTGGAAGCTACACAAAGGTGAGTCAAACATAAGGTGTGGAATGGGTCCAACTGGTCTGGCCTATTGGGAAGCCCCATCTAAGGTGTTATGTTTACTCACTGACCATAGCACTTTACGAAGTAAGTTGTGAGTGTGAGGCATATTGAATAACATGGCCTCCTTGTAGAATTAAATTATTTCCATTCCAAAACTTAGAGCCCATATGCAGATATGAACATATTGCGTTGCAAGGTTCAGACATATGTATTTGTGAGGTAAGATGAAGCAACTGTGCATAAATTATCTCAATAGTCAAAGTGCTGTCACCTGACTCTGGATATAAAATTTATAACAGGGTGACTTCAATGCTCATCAATGTTGTGATACCACAATGGCCAGGTGATTAGAAGTAAAAACAGAAAGGTCACTGACCTGAAACAATGACTTGGTTTTTCTCTCTCCCCAGACCCTGCCTGACTTGTTAGGTATTTCCAAAACATTGTTTTCTTTTAGATTTCCTGCATCTGCCACTTCTTGCTTTTCAACTAGGATGATTAAGATTGTTTTAATCTCCAGTACTGACTTGCTCCAATGAAAGCAAACATCATATCTTCCATTAGTGCAAGATCACTCAGATCTTTTCTGTTCCCACCAATTAACTGCTTCTAGCATTGATTATGTGCAGCTTTGTGCTGCAAAAGAGAGGGAGTGTGTTTCTGAATGCTGTACTACGTTATTGGGTTATATGTCTGCCATAGTTGAATAACAAGCAATATTCACAAGCTCTTAAGATGTGGAGGTAAGGCTTGCAGAGGTGCTAAGCGTATGAGTGTAAACTGGATTTAGGGATATCAGCTATAATTTATAGAGATTGCTGACAGGTGATCAAGGACACGGTAAAATGAGCAGGTCTGAGGTTACTAGTACTATTGGTGGCTTATAACTGATCTTGATCAATAATCTTCTACCAATGCAACCAAAGCCTCAGAAGTTGACTCCTGGCATGTTTTGCCAAAGGTATTTACTGTAAATGCAGAATGTCTACCTGGAGGGGTTCTTGAAGGCTTGCAGTTTAAACAACACTGTGCCTCCTACACCAAGGCCTCCAGTGCAGCGTGGAAAAGTTGTGACACCTGCTCTTTTCCATGCATGCAATATCACCTATATTGGGATGTCTGCAAGAATGCCTGACACCATCTAATGCAGCCACAGTGCACCTACCTTTAAGAGCTTCACACTGCCTTTAGGTATTGCCGGCTGACTTTGCTCACAATATTGGCCTTCTGGTTAGTTGTGCAGCTCCTCAGTAGCACTGCTAATATCAACCAAAGGTACTAATCATACAAATTAGTAAGCAATGGTTGGCATGTTGCCTACATCATAAGCTATGAGTGCAGGTTAATTGTAATCCCTGCTCCTGTTTCTTTTGGCTGACCAAGTTAACTCTCTGCCCCAGGTATAATATTGTTTCCTTGCAGGAAATGCTTATGGAATCTCTGGCCCATGTGGCAAAGATGGTTTGATTTGACTACGTCACAGTTTCTGCATTTGTTTTTGAATGTCAGAAACCTTTCCAACTATGTTTTGCAAGGCTGCTGTTTCCACACAATCCATCAATGTCAGAAGAGCACCATGTCCAACCCCACCCCAGCACTCAAAGTGCTTATCCAAAGAGTTGCTGAGCCACAAAATATCGATGAGTTTCCTGATTCAATCTCCCATCTTTGTTGAATTGCTAGTAAATTAATTCAGGTCTAAATGATTGGTTTTTGTATTATTCTGTGCTTTGACTATTATTTTTGAACAAACATCTATAATTGTCTTAATTCATCTGGGCCCAGGTTCCTATTTGCCACACAATGACTCCTCCAGGGAGAACATCTATATGGACACTAGAGGACAGAATTCAGTTCAGCTAAGTTGTTCCCTTGTTTGAATAGTCAGCTAACAATGACTATTAGTAATTATATTTAATGAATGGGCTTTTGGGGAGCTATTAAAGGGCAACTGTGAAATTATATTGATAGAAAATTTAAACAACTGATAACTCCTTTGAATAAGGACAAAGTACTGTCATGAGCTATGCAATGAATGCAGCGCTATAATCTGAATTATAAATATTTTCCTGTTCTATTTATAAGCAGTGTGACTTTAAACCTTTCTCTCAACCCAGATTCCATGCCTTCCAGAAGGAATTAATTATGATGGACAAACAGTCCAATTCTTGTGATGAATCAGTCTTCCCTTAATTATTCAATAAATTGGTCAGCTTAATTGGTTATTTGAGAGTTATCATTAGTAGTCACTGGGGAGAAACTTGGGAATGGGCTATTCTTGTCTGTTCCTGCAATGTAATCTGTTTCCTTAAATAAAATACACTGTCACTTTGGAACCTATTTCTTGGAATTAGGTTTGCGCCTCTCTTTCAGGTAATTCAACTACTCAAATCTAATAAACAAATTTACAACTCTTCTTTGGATAGAAGGATAGGGTTGCAGGATGGAAAAGTCAGTGTTTTCTGTCTTTAATCTCACTCAGAAGGTGAGATTGCCTTTTCTCATCTTTTAAACCACTTCACCCTAGTATTGTGGGGCCCCGTTCTATTCTGGTTGATGCTGCTGCAGTTTCCTGGGAAATTCTGCACTTGGGTAGACGTTAACTTGGCCATAAATCAACTTCAGCCAAGAGATGCATTGTTACCAAAATTTTAGGTGCAATTTATTGATAGAGAAAACTCGAAGTAACAAACTGGATGATAAATACTTTAATAAATAATATCTCACTTTCCAAAAGGGTACTTGAATCTGGGCAGCTTTTAACACCAACATTCTGGCATCAAAGATAACTTATTTGCAAGTCAGTCAGTCAATCAGTCAGGACTTCTTTGTTTGCTACATGACTGAAATCTGGAGCTTACTGAAGCATGGATGACAAAGTCTGTGATTTCCCTTCTGTGTCTTCCCTTCTGTGTCTGATGGGCAGATATAAGCAGTAGCATCCAAAGGCATAAAGAAGCCCATTTTGCCCTTGAAGGCGACTTGCCTGAGCACATTCTAGCTCATGGTATCCCGCAGTGAAAACCAGGTTCACGTAGGCACAGTTTAAATTAAAAGCTTTCCACATTTGACCTCTATTCAAGATCATCCTACCTACCAACTCAATCTTGATCACTATTCTCCAACAACTGATCTCAGTCCCTGCATTAACAACTGCCAATCACAACCCTGAGCCCCAAGCAGTTGTGTGCAACTATGACCTTCTGTCCCTGGTAACCAATCACAAATTTCCTCCCAATGCTCTGACCCAATCCTTGAGGCCTCAATCCTCCTTACAGACTGACAGCCTGATGGCTTTCCCCAATTGTCCAAGGACCTGGATCTGTGACCTCCTAATTTCCCACAGCTCTGCAAAGGCAGAGTATACAGGAGTAAAACCTTTGAATCTGTAAAAGCCTTTGCTTACTGTAGTCTACACATTGGGCCTTGTACACAATCAGCCTACATTCTTCAATGCCTATTTAAAGCACCTTTCCAAGAACTGTAGGTCATCAAGGCAAAGGCAATATCAAAAGAGATTTAGGCATGTTTTCAGCTTCACATAAGTTCCCAATTAAAGTATGTTAAAATAATCAGTAAAACACAAGGGCTTAGAAATTCCATCATGTAGCACAAAGTTAATAACTGCCAAGACTGCTATTTTTCTTCTGGGTTTTCAGTGATTGTCTTGTGCTAATGTACAGAGACACCCTTTGTGCAATGATATTCAATGGCATGTACTGCACATCTGGATGCCCTTTTGTAAGTTTTATTGGTGCATGCACGACCTGTAGATGGTGTGAGCCATTCATGCAGAAACAGGCCTTCACAAGATTTATGTGATAGTATAAGCCAGAGGGCACAATTCAAAAAGGGGTAAAGGAACACAGGGATCTGGGAATATGATTGCATAAATCATTTAAAGTTCCACCACAGGTTGAGAAAGTTTAAAAAAAGAGTACAGGATCCAAGGCTTTGTAAATAGAAGCACAAAGCACAATAGCAAGAAAGTCACAATGAACGTTTATAAAAATCTGGTTTGGCTTTTATATAAAACAGCAGTATTCTGTCCGGTTTTGGGCATGATACATTAGGAAAAATGTGAAGGGTTTAGAGAGGGTGTGGATGAGTTTTACTAGATTGAATCCAGAGATGAATGACTTTAGTTAAGTGGATAGACTCAAGCAGCCGTGGTTGTTCCCTTTGGAAAAGAGGGAAAGCATCTGACAATGATATTTAAAATGATAAAGGATCAAGACAGATTTAACAAGAAGTCTATTCTTATTGGTGGAAGGGTCAATCACCAGAGAGCAAAGGATGAAGATGATTTGCAAAAGAACCAAAAGTGACATGAGAAAAAAGTCTTTACAGGAGTGGTTAGGAACTGGAAGGCATTGCCAATCATTCAGAGGAGGCAGGTTGAATTGTGGCATTCTAAAGGATGTGAATAAACAAGGGACGTATTGGCAGTGCTTTGAGATAAGGATGGGGGAGTGGGACTCACTGAGCAGCTCTATGAGGTGCTGATACAGATTTGGGAAGCCAAATGGCCTCCTCCTGTGCTGCAGGCATTGAGTGATTGGTAATGTCTCTTACCTTGACAGACTGAATGCACATAAAATATTAGACCATCACCTGCAATGTCTACCAATATGTAGCAGTTATGATTAATCACTGGAATTACTTGCAGCATGGTACGCACACAGATTTAGTCATATTGCACGTGGCGGATGCCAATTGAACACACTACATTATTGTGTTCCGATTCTGCCCTTTGTCAGACACTCCATTTAAAATTTATAGAAAGATCAGGAGAAGTTTTTAATACTTTCGCTTGTGTCACAGTGACTAATTTTCCATTCATTAATCTTAATTTCTCTTTAACTTAGTGGACCACCAGGTACTGTTCTCCTTTATCCACATGAACACAAGCTATTTATTTATTTATTTATATTTATAATTTACAGTGTGGTAACAGGCTCTTCCAGCCCAACAAGTCTACACCACCCATTTTAAACCCCAAAGTAACCTATCCGTACATCTTTAGAATGTGGGAGGAAACCGGAGCACCCGGAGGAAACCGGAGCACCCAGAGGAAACCCATGCAGACACGGGAGAATGTACAAACTCCTTACAGACAGCGACGGGAATCGAACCCCAATCGCTGGC
>JARFYF010000104.1:78684299-78695425 GCA_030265395.1 Rhina ancylostomus
TAAACGCAAAGTGGAAGAACAACATCTCACATTCTGCTTGGTACTCTTTCCTGAGACTGAGTCCTGATGCAGTATCTCCACCCAACTCATTGACTTGCACCTTTTGCTTCCAGAGATGAAGCATGACCCACTGAGTTTTTCCAGCATTCTGTTTTTTTCTTCTGCAGTTTGCTTCCAGCATCTGCAGTCTCTTTTATCCTTATCTATCAAGCTGTCCTGATAATAGTTTAATGGCCCGTATACATGGTATTGAGGAGTTCTTGGTCCCAGTTACAGTGTAATAATTGTTTGACAGAGGGGATGTGAAAACCAAGTTATTGGGGCAGTCAGTTAAGTGTTCAAGTAGAATATGGCATAGTCAAGCTCTGAAATTTAGCAATGGAGAAAGGTTGTTGAACATTATTTGCCCAAAGTTTCCACAGTGCCACAGGTTAGACCAGGAGCCTTGCTGCCAGGAATTGGTGTGCTTATACTTAGGTGTTTTTGGTTTGCTTTGGAATAAGTCAATTTACAAAAAGTTTCTTAAAGCTAAAACTTCTGCCTCTCTGTGCTTTTCTAAGCTTCTTACAATTTTGAATCTGTCCACAATTGCAAGTAACCAGCAGTCCTTTACAATTTATTGGCAATTGATTGTACACTACTTCACCAGAGGCGCTGCTAGTATCTCCATCCGATATCTATTAAAATAAGCTGAAATAGGAGATTAGAAAGAAGCTCTGCTGTACCTGGACTCGATTATCAGCCATTTGATCTGTTATATGAGCCCAATGAGTAACTTTAGATCAAAAACCAATCTGGATATCCTGGTGATGGGTATTGGCCTGAAATGTCGACAATTCCTTCCACCCCACAGATGTTGCTTGACTCACTGAGTTCCTTCAGCAGCTTGTTTATTGCTCCAGATTCCAGCATCTGCATTCTCCTGTGTCTCTCACTAATTTTAGCTCAAGCTTCTCAATTAAATATTTTTGAGGACTGTTCATTATTAGGTTGCATTAATTCTTCTGGTCTATATCAAAAATTTCTGCTACTCTGATATTGATTCAATAATTCTGGTGCAAATTAAGCCTGTTTACAAATATTTTTGTGATAAGCATATCCAATTTATGTACATGATTAAAATAGATCAGTCTTTTCCCTAATTCACACCCATTACTGTTTAGAAGCTTGTAAGAATGATCACCTTATGAAAGGGAACACGGTTGCACCTTTCCTTCAGAGGTATATCAGAGTCTATTATGAGCAAACCACAGACTCATTATCCAATGCTTATGTGAATGCCTTGAGCCTCAACTATCCAAAAGCAAGATGCTGATCCTGGATCAGTGGCATCAATACTTACAGATGAACAATTGTGCTTGAAGTGATTTCACATGCATGCAAAAGTAAAGGTGGCGACTACGTGTATAAAAGCACAGGCCACAGATGAAGCTGAATAATAATGCAGAATCTTTGGTTAGCCACACCTGAAGTATTGCATCCAGTACTAGTCACTACATTTTATGGATGTGAAGGTCCTGGGAAGAGATTTACTAGCTTGTTTTTCAAAGATAAAGAATTCAGCCTTGAGACTCCACTGGACAAGTTACATTTCTTTGGAGGGAAAGGAGAAGATTCAATAGAAGTGTATAAGATCATGACACACTTAGAGACTACATATAACCACTCCACTCCCATTAGCAGATGGTTGAGGAGCCAGGGGATACAGATTCAAAGTGATGTGCAAAAGAAAAAAGTGGAATGTAAGGGAAAACTTCTTTAAGTGGCATATTTAGGATCTGGAATGCACTGACTGTAGGATTGGTGGTGAAAGTGGAATCAGTCAGACAAAAGGTTTTTGGATATGCACTTAAGGGGAACTTAAGTTACAGGGGCATCAGGAAAGAGCAAGAGAATTGAACTGACCAGATTGCTCCACTGAGAGCTGGCAGAGGCTTGAAAGGTCAAAAAGCCTCCTTCAGTGTTGAACTGATTCAATGAATCATCCAAACTGGCAGGTGAGCCATTGGTTCAATAGAATGAAATTTGGAGGCACAGTACAACATGCCGACCTTAACTTTGTGCGATATTTTGTGACAGCAGAGGGGATAAATTTCTGTCCAAAAATAATTCAGTTGTGGTGGAAATCAGGAGAACTAATACCTTTCTTCCAAAGACATTTGATGTACACGAGGGCTGTGCTGTGGTTTGTGGGGTTCCATAATTTTCGTAGTACAGCATATCCTGAAGTGGCATATAAATTTATTGAATCACCTACTCTGCATCTGCTGTTCTCACTAATTGACATTATTCAATATCTACATTTTCCTGTGGAGTGGTGGTAAAATTCAATAGCTCAGACCATAGACCAATTAGCCTATTGTTCCTACACTGTCCTTTAGATTTGTTCTATTTCCCTATTATTTCCCCAAAGCCCTGAGATATCTTCTTCTGAAAGCTGCTGTTGAATATTTTTCCACCACTCTTTCAGACCGTAATAAGCATATTGCATAATAAAAATCTCATCTACTCTCTGAAAATCAAAACAAGAAATCTACAGATTCTGGAAGTCTAAAATAAAAACAAAATGCTAGAAATACTCAGCAGGTCATGTTGCATCTGTGGGAAGAGAAAGAGAGTTAACGTTTCAGGTCAAAGACCTTTGGTCAGAACTGGGAAGAAGACTAAAGAAGCTTGCTAAGCTGCAGGGAGGGTGGGAGACGGGGATGTTGGAAACAATGTTTTCTGGTCAATTAACGAATGGGAGCAGTTAGAGAGTGAGAATGTAGACAAAAGAATGTAGGGGTTGCTAAATGTAGAGCAGGAGAGCATGCCCAGCAGGTCGGACTGGGTCCGTCTTCTACGCCCAGAGGAAAACAAGAGAAAATAATGGGGAAAAAAATCAGGCTGTGCTAATGCCACAGATGGACAACCAAGAATGATAGAAATCAAGTTATCTGAAGTTGTAGAATTCAATATTAAGTTCAGAAGACACCCTCCCTGCAGTTTAACAGTCTTGTTTTGTCTCCTTCCCAGTTCTGATGAGGGTTTTTCGACCTGAAATGTTAGCTCTGTTTCACAGGCTGATGCAGTCTGACCTGCTGAGTGCTTCTGCATTTCCTGTTTTTATTCTGATCAGCACGGTAGTGTAGTGGTTAGCGTAACACTATTACAATGCCAGCGACCCAGGTTCAATTCCCATCACTGTCTGTAAGGAGTTTGTATGTTCTGCCCATGTGTCTGCGTGTGTTTCTTCCAGGTGCTCCAGTTTCCTCCCACATTCCAAAGAAAAAGACATACAGGTTAGGAGCCGTGGGCATGCTGTGTTGGCACCAGAAGAGTGGCAACATTTGGGGGCTACCCCCAGCACATTCTCAGTAATGTAAAAAGATGGATTTCACTGTGTGCTTCAATGTACATGTGACTAATTAATATCTTATCTTACATACCTTCTGCTTGTTTTCTATCTATCTTATTTTTATGTCCTTATGAGACACAAATCCTCCTCCAGAATTTCGATTCGTTTGACATGAGGAATTCCTTCTTCAAACACCTGCGCTCAGTCCGTCTGACAAGAGGTGACCAAACCTCCCAAGCAAAGAAGAAATTCATCACCTGAGAGAAGTCTGCCAATCAATTTTCTGAGGTACTTAAATATTTCTGGTGTTTTATAATAGAAACACTAGTGTACAAAAATATTTTCTCTACAATCAGATATATATCCACATGGAATGCTTATATCTTTATACAGTATTTCATTCTTTCCATCTTTACAATAAGGCAATGCAACTCAGGCACAGGATGTCATCCCCTCTGTAAAGTTGTCTCTGACTGATGGACAGTCATGGCATTTCTTAACATGGTACTTTCATCTTGATTTGGTAAATTGAGTAGTTCTGGCAAACTTTGCGCGCTGCCTTCAAGGATGTAACCAAAGGAATCCATCATTGAAATGGAAAAGCTTACAAACGGAACAGTCTCTCCATCCCTAATAATGCACCACACCCCTTTCACCCTTCTCTCCTCCACTTTCATGATCCTGAAGTAGTTGGTATACTTTAAAAAAAAAATCGAGACTGCTTCAAAATGTAAGTGCTATAAGCCACCATTCTGAGTTTCCCATTAGAGAGAAGCTGAGAGTGTGAGAGCTATTAGGCAAGGGAATGCCATCGTAATTTTGTTGTGTTGTTGTTCTGCAACAGTACAATGACAAATAAAGAAATCTTGAAAATCCACTCGTCATCTTTCTTTCCTTAAAAAGTCCTTCACCCATACACATGGTAACTTACCTGACACCAGACTATAGCTTCAGTAACTATTGAAATGTCTTCCATGTACACTTCAAACATACAGTTTCTCCATTGTCATTCTATGTTATAGCTTAAAGGATACCATTCTGCAGAATCTGAATCAGTGGGACAATCAATGTTCTGCCTCACTGCATCACTTCCTCACCCACTGTAAGCATTTGCTGTTCTGGGGAAAGATTGAGAGGTGGAGCAGGGAACACATGGTGAAGCACACACCACAGGAGGAGGATCAACAAGAAAGAGGTCAAGGGTGGAGCCCATCATCAGTAACCTCATTGTCTACCCATGGTAACATCTGAAAGTGACACAAAAGTAACTAATAAATGAGATGTATTACAATTGAAACCAAAGGAAAGGATTGCCAGAGATGAACATTAGAGGAATAATTTTAAAAATAAATAAATATTCACATTTTACATTGGAATTGCATTCATCATTGGTGAGATATTTTATGGGGCAATGGAATTAATTGTTTCAGTGTGGAGAGGGTAATACTGAAAAGTTGAGCTGTATGGTTGCAATACTTAAGCAAATTGGTTCTCAAGTGAACCTATGAACAATGAAGTGGCAAATCCACAAACTCTGCCAATTGTTTCTATCCACTTTAACTGTGCTACTGCCAGACAATGGAATGGTTAATTCAATAGACCCATAGCATACCCTTTTTCTTGCTGAGAAATATGTTTCATTATAAATAAAAAGGCAAATGCTAGAAACACTCAGCAGG
Source organism: Rhina ancylostomus (assembly GCA_030265395.1). NCBI lineage: Eukaryota > Metazoa > Chordata > Chondrichthyes > Rhinopristiformes > Rhinidae > Rhina > Rhina ancylostomus. The sequence continues at coordinate 78,689,316 of JARFYF010000104.1, forward strand.
TCAGGTGGTATGAGTGGAGAGAAAAACAGTTATCATTTGAAAGGTTATCTTTGTTTCGCTCTCTACACATACTGCCTGAACTGCTGAGTGTTTCCAGTATATTATGTTTTTTTCCAGATTTCCAGCATCTGCAATTTTTATTTTCAATATGTTTCATTACATTTGTTTAAAAAAAAGTGATTCAGAACTGATGACAGTACCACAGCTCCAGCAGGTATCTCTGACATAATGGGAAACACCCACTGAGGGCAGCAACACTAAAATGTGCACCACATCTGTCGATGTCTACTCAATCTACTGTGGCCAGGGTGAGATTTAGCTCTAAAACCATCACCAAGAGCTATTCATAAGAAACTCACATTATTTCAGTTGTCTATGATGAGACACTGATTTTTATTCATTATGCATAAAGAGAAAAATGGCACACTGTCCTCCTTCAGCATTCCTACACCACTCCATTCATTGCCTCTTCACTGCTCCATTCATTGTGTTTTCACTGTTCCAATCATTCCATTCACAAGTACATAGCTGGGGCAGCTAGCACGGTGAATGACCAAATGGGGCCAAGGATTGTGGGGATGGTGAATGCTGTCTACACAGACACATCTCATGAACCAATGTTGTTCCCTCCAGGTCCAGAAGTCTCCCTGGAATAAAAGAATCATGGAAATTTCCAGGGTGCAGCTAACGTAACACTGTGACAAAGATTCAATGGACAAATACAACCTGCACACTAATCAAATGTAATCGAGATAGCATGGCAGATACAAAAAATCCCACAATGGCAAAATAGGTTCCAGCCAAGAATTTCAAGCTTTCGAAGCCCATCCATCTTTCTGCTGATCTTTCACTTCCTTCAGAAGAGTAATTAGTTCAGTTGGCCTGCCAAACAACAACAACCTATTGAGCTGCTGGAGGCAGCATGAGCTGCCTACTGTTGACTTAACATATGTCACCCATGGCAATTAGATAGTGAGCCAGAGGCAAAAAGGATGAATACAGTTGTGACTTTCATTGCTACAGGCAAAACTATGCCAATTAGGAAGATGCTAAAGTTCCACAATAGCTTCTCTGGTTAAGTGGAAGCATCTGAGATACATGGCTTACATCATTTTTAGAAATCTATGGCATGAATCTATACACATGACCTTACAGACATTCTTTGTTTTCTCAAGGGTATGTAGTATTTTCAAAGAAATGTCATGGTGTGCCTGGGGTAAAATTGTCTATGTCAGCAAGGATTTTTTTTAAGTAAATAAAAAAACAGAAATTCAGTTTGCACAAAACTCAAGAAGTGGAGTAGCCAATCCAAAGAAACTCACAATAATTCAATGTTTAACAAAGGCCCCAAAATGGGGGAAACTATCATTATTACTCAATGGGTCAAATAGTCCTTGCCTGTGATCTATCAAATCAGAGATTGATAGGTCACAGACTAAAACCATTTGACCAAGTGAGTCTATGCTAGTTCTTTGAAAGAGTGCTTTGTTTCCTTAACTCTGATTTTTTCCTCCTTAGCTCCATAATTTCCTTTAAATCTTCTGATGAAAACACCCTAGCTTGCAGAGTCACCCATTATCACAATGTTGAGCAAGGAACAAGCTTGTAGAGAACCCAAATGCAGCACACCAATACAAGACTGGAGTCAGGATACTTCCTCAGGAAGAACACAGGCAGTGACAAGAAGGAATCTTGCCTCAGAGATCAGAAGTGGAATCCCAACACAAACTGGATCATCAAAAGGAATAGAAAACACATGACTGCTCTAGAGTAGATCACTCTAAGTAACTAGAAGCCAAAGATAGACCAATACTCTGGCAACTAGTGCTAGAGAAACCCAGGTACTTATGCTAGGCCCCTGATGGGGCTCAGGTGTGTGTCATTATGTAATCAGTCCAGCATGGAATCCATGTGCTGGACAACAAGGCATCAAAGGAGGCAAACTGAGGGCCAGAACTCAGAACCATGACACCCATTACCCATCCCTAATTCTTGTTACCATTCTAGTTATTCTCTTCTAAAACTATTCTAATGCCTTGTTGCTTTTTCTAAAATGCAGAATCTAGAACTGAACACAATACAGCTGCTGAGATAGAACAAGTATTTTAATCTATTAATAACACCAAGAATCTAAGATGATTTTATATTAGCCTTCCCAACTTTCCTGCCACATGCAAATATTTGTTCATATACCACAAGTCTCCTTGAGTGGGACTAAAAAATAGAGCAATTAGTTAATATTGCATTCTTCATTCTTCCTACAAAAATGCATCCTTTCTTTAAGTTCATTTTTATTTATCTTTTCCCTGCCCGTTTCACTAGTATCATTGTGGTTTATCACTATCTATCTGGCAGTTCAGTACATTTTCATTGACATTATGTGTTTTCTGCCTCTCTACCTCTTTTTTCCCCTTTTATGATACTCCTTAAAACATCTCTTCATCCAATTTTTGGCTTTAGCCCCAATATCCCCTCATGTGACTCAGTGTTAGTTTTACTTTGATATCACACTGGTGAAACATTTTGGAATATTTTACATTTAATGTCCAATATAAATGCTGTTGTTCTTGTTGTATGCCAAAGGCCAGGCCATTGGTACACATCAAGAAGACCAGTAGTTCTAGTACTGCCACCTGAGAAATACAACAAAATATATCTTATGCATATGAAAAATAATCATTCACCACTGCCCTCTGCTTCTTTTCCTTAAGCCAATCAACACTGAAACAAAAATTGCTGGTTCTGGTGAAGAGTCTTCGACTAGAATCGTTAACTCTTTTCACATCTGCTCTCTGCCCTGCTGAATGCTTCCAGCATTTTATGATTTAATTTCAAATTTCCAGCATCTACACTTAGAACATAGAGCATAGAAAAACTATGGCACAATTCAGGCCCTTCAATACTGCCAGTTTATGTGATACTTGGTTAATTATTTTTTGAAAATCCGCATAGCAACAGCAACGCTCATTCAACTCTTGCTGTTACTTCACCAAATAATTCAACAATATTTGTCAACCACAGTTAACCATGAATAAAACTGTGCTGATTTTCACTGGAGATGAAAGAGACTGCAGGTGCTGGAATTTGAAGTAACAAACTATCTGCTGGAGGAACTCAGCGAGTCGAGCAGAATCTGTAGGGGGAAAGGAATTACCTTTCATTTATTGGCCCACAAATTTTTCAAAATGGCAACTAATGTTGTCCTGTGCTATTATTTCCAAAAGATTTCCCACCATTAACATGAAGCTGCCTGGCCTTTAGCTGCTGAATTTCTCTCTTTGCTTCTTCTTGAACAAACTTCCTCTACCACTAGTCCCCGAATAAGATTTGAAGTCTGTAGACAGAATCACTGCAATTTCTACCTTTGCAAATCTTTATTAGATCCTGAAATATACAGTACTTTCTGCTCCAAGGATTTAATTGTTTATTACTTCTTATCATGCCTTTAATATTTTTGATTTACACAGTTTATGAATATACATATTTCAATATTGCAGTAGTGACATCAAACTTGCATTGCATGCTGATGGACATTGCTACTGTGCACCCAATTACCTCTGAGCATGGGTACATCACATGCAATTTGAGCTATGTACTAATTGCTTTTCACAATCAATTTCCAGTTTCAAATTTATTGCAGTGTAGAAAGATCATGTGCCACACAATAGAAATCCCAGACCACTGAATAGATACAAGTATTTAGTTTTATTAATGGTGTTGATATGATTCTTTCTTTTTTGGAAACTCTTATATTACATTAAAACATGCATTTTGAAATTTATGAACTGGTATTTCCCAGGTCTATGTTACGTTAGTTGATCTCAACAGTGGCATGTAGCCTCCAGTCCCCAGGTTAGGGGGTGGGAAAAATAAGCTAAACCATGTGAACATTCCTGATGAGTGTGCATGTAGGGATGCAGGTCAGAACAGATTAGTCTTGAATGCAAAACTCATATGACTGACACTCACTATGAACCTTCACATGTATAGTGGGCCTTTGGATGACGTGCCAGATAATAATTAGTCCCTGGAATCATAAAGAGCCATTAGTGGAAGGGGAAAATAAATCTTTACTTAGATTAAGATTCCAGCAGCCTTAAACAATGAGAATAAATAATGAGAACAACATTTATGTTCAGGTGTCTCTGTGTTTCTGACATGAACTACACTGAATCTTTTGGCATTAAATTCATTGCTCATTGTTCTGACAAATTATATAATTTGTTCATCATAAACAAATTCCAAAAGTCCTCTTCTAAATCCATTTTCTCTCATTTTGGTGTCAACAGTGAATTTTTCCTGGTTGCATTGAGTTTTTGGATCCAAGTTTTTGATATAACTTGGATACAATAATGCTCTCAACATTGAACCCTGCTCAATTATCCTCTTCCAACCCACTGTAAATACGATAGTTTCCCATTGGTTCATGCATGTCAGTGAATGCCTTAATCATTTCTAGGATTTACCCTGAATTCTCATTGCTTTGACCTTAGCAATATTCTGTCATTGGGAAGTCCAGGTATTTCATATTTCTGAGTATGCCATTTTCTAATTGAGTTCTCACTTAAAGAAAAGTCAAGGTGATTCATCAGGCAGGAACTTCTATATCCAAACCCATGCTGGCTGATGTTTACTGAATTGTACAATAATTGTACCCAAACGTTATCTGGGCAAACACTTCCATTATTCTTCAGAGAATTTAATCAACTACCAAATACTTCATTAATGGCTGTGTAGCCACTTGTGCCTGTTTTATTCCTGTGGTTCACATGGGGACGTGAGACAATTCTTAGTCTCTTGGTAGTTCCCCTTGATCCATTAACTCCTTCCTAATGACTTTCAATGCCCCACAAATCTTTCTGACCTCTCCGCGCACTGTGATAATTGCCATCTGTCCCAAGGGACATGTTTGTTTTGAATTCTTTATCTTATTTAGATTGAAGATCTTGTATTAGATATCTATTTTTGAGAAGGTATGTTACTTACACTTTCCCTTGTGAATTCTTTGATGAAATAATTGTTCAGAATACTTACTATTTTGTGAACTTCTCAGTCTCAAACTGTTTTTTTTCAGTTTTAGCTCTCTTCGAGGGGCAAAATGTATAATAGGAGGGCTATTATGATAGAACAAAATACAATCCTTGTTGGGTCACAGCTTGGGTACTACATACAGGTCTGATCACCTCAATAGATTGATGTGATTGCTCTAGTGGAGGTGTTTCTGATGGCCAACAATTATCAATAGCTGGTGAAAACTACACAGGATGACCAACATTACTTAATTAGTAATGGGTTTATTATTGTCACATGTACCGAGATGCAGTGAAAAACTTTGATTTGCATACCATCCAGACAGATCATTCCAAACATACTGTAAGTACAAAGGGAAAAACAATAGCAGAATGCGGAATATGATGTTACTATTACAGAAAAAGTTCAATGAAGGTGGACAGATAAGATGCAATGGTCATGACAAAGTAGATTGAGAGATTAAGGGTTCATCTTTAATGTACAAGAGGTCCATTCAAGAGTCTTCTAACAGCAGGATAAAAGCCGTCTTTGAGACTGGTTGTCCATGTTTTCAAGCTGTCCTTGAGCCTAGTGGTACATGTTTTCAAGCTTTTCCATCTTCTGCCCAATGAAAGCGGGGAGAAGAGAGAAAGACCAGGGTGAGTGGGGTCTTTGATTATGCTGGCTGCTTTTTCGAGGCAGTGGGAAACATAGACAGAGTCAATGAAAGGGAGGATGGTTTTTGTGATAGACTGGACTGTGTTCATAACTCTCTACAATTTCTTGCAGTCTTGGGCAGAGCAGTTATGAACACAGCTTAGTATGCTAAGCTGTAATGCATCCAGACAGGATGCTCTTTATGGTGCATCTATAAAAATTGGTGAAGGTCAGTGGGGACATGCCAAATTTCCTTAGCCTTCTGAAGAAGTATAGGCACTGGTGTGTTTTCTTCGCCAGAGCATCCACATAGTTGGATCAGGACAAGCTAATAGTAATGTTTACATCTAGGAACTTAAAGTTCTCAACCAACTCCACTCTGCCCCACTTCCTGAAGTCAATGACCATCTCTTTTGTTTTGCTGACATTGAGAGAATGTCATG
>JARFYF010000104.1:78733008-78744328 GCA_030265395.1 Rhina ancylostomus
GAGGAAACCCACGCAGACACGGGGAGAACGTACAAACTCCTTACAGACAGCGACGGGAATCGAACCCCAATCGCTGGTGCTGTGATAGCATCACGCTAACCACTACGCTACCTTGCCACCCAAAGCTAAACTTTGTTAACGCGCATTCTATTCATTTGCAGTCACTACTGTTGGTTATGCTGCTCATTGTTTAGTCCTGAATTTACTTTGTCATTTCATTGAAGATGTTCCTTTGTTGTAAAATAACTACTCAGAAAAGAGAGGAAAAATCAAATCACATTGCTGTTTGTCATATATTTTAGTTTAGGAGCTCCATTTGTGAGCTTACTGCAATATGTCCCATATCAGTATGGACCAAGGCAGTTTCAATGTTTTCTTTTCAGTGAGATGAGTGTATCAATGCCTTTTGTCCTGAGATCAAATTAAGCTCCTCATTGCTATCCAGTTTCTTTTGTTGCAAACAATGGACATGTGGGTATCAGGATCAGAAGTGTATGATGAAATACTGATTATTCACAGTTGAAACAACACAAATGAAGTGCTAAAGACATTTTTTCACTTGGTAACCTTCCATTAGATTCAAAATGCATTGCTTCCACAAACTGCGCTGTGGCTGTGCCGACTACAGGATGCACTATGTCAACTCACCAAGCTTGCTTCAACAGCAGTGGTTATGTCTGCAACCTCTACTGCTGAACGTAACAATATCAATCCAAAATTTAGTACCTTCCACATTGCTTCCCAACATGTTTCAAATTGCTTTGATATTTTCCCATAACACGTATCTATTTCCATCTTCATCACCATATGCCTGGACAGCAATGAGAAGCCCAACCTTCCTGTCTACCCTAGAGTCACAATGCACTCATTCTACTGAAAATCATTCTAGCAGAAGTGGGTACTTTCCTTCCTCAGATGCCACCCAGGCAGTGTGGACAATATTTCAAATAAAACTGCTGAAAATGCCAAGCAGGTCAAGCAGCATCTATTTTCATGAAGCTCCTGTGCACTCCTGTCAAAGGGACTTGACGTCTTCAGTGCCACCCCAAATGCTTCTTCACTTTGAGCATTTAGGGAGTCCCACAATTTGTTGAGGATGTTACACTTTTGCAAGGAGAACTCCTTGAGAAATGCCTTAATTTCAACTGCGTTCTTGACCTGAGTATATTCAACTTCATCCCACAGCAAGGTGTCCAGTTCAGTCTCTCCACATTCCAGTTGAGAAGGAAATATGTCGACTGAGAAACAACAAGGTCTCAGGAGCTGAGGTATCCCTGCTGAAGTTTTAAAACTTGGCAGAAAGGAACTCCCATATGACCAAAAGGTGAATTCCTCAGCCAGCTCCTACATGAAGAAACACCTTCATTTTTCAAGGACTGGGCATCATTGACAATGCCAGCATTTATGATGCACCCCCAGTTATCTTTGAGAAGGTGGTGGTGAATCATTTTCTTGAAACATTGCAGTCCTTCTGGGGATGGTATCTCACTCTACTCTTATATAAGAGATTCTATGACTTAGATCTAGAGACAAAGAAGGAATATATCTATTGATGACATGCAGTTTGGAAGTGAACAGGCAGCTGATGCTGATGTTCCCAAAAGTCTCAGTGGTAGAGATCACAGATTAGTGTAGGACTAGCCTAGATGAGTAACCACAGTACATTATGAAGATAGTACACACTGCAAACATACTGTAACCATGTTGGAGACAATTAATTTTCGGGGCAATGGCTTTGATACCAATCAAGTGGACTGCTTTGTCTTGAATGCTATCAAATTTCTTGGGTATCATTGGAGTTGCATTAATCCAGGCAAGTGGATAGTTCTGCATCATACTCCTGACTAGTGCTTTGTAGATTGTGGAAGGGATTTGGACTTTGGAAAGATGAGCCATTCATCATTGGATATTCAGCCTCTGACCCTTGTCTAGTCGGCACACCATTTATGTGGCTGATTTAGTCGGGTTTCTGGTCAATGGTGATCCCAGTGTGCTGAGAATGGGACCTAACAATGGTAATGCCATTAAATATCAAGGATAGGTGCCTAACACTTTGGTAGCATGAACGTTATCTACCACTTATTAACCCTCATCTGGAATTTGTCTAGGTCTTGCTTCATGTGAATAGAAGTGAGTCTTGTGCAATCACAATCCCACGTTGACTTTAGGATGACATTATTATTGATGAAGCAGCTTAAAATGGTTGGGCCTAGGACATTGCCCTCATACATCTAGGTGACCCTGTTCAAGGACAAAGGAAGTTTACCAAATGCACACAGAAGTGTCCCGCCCAGGGTGAAGCAATCCTGCAACACCGGTTGATCGATCTCCAACAAACTCAAGTGTCTACCTCTGTGTAAGGTATGAGCCTAACCATTGGAGTGCTTTCCCCTCGATGTCCACTGACTTCAGTTTTACCAGGGTTACCTGATACTATGGTCAAATGCTGCCTTGATGTCAAGAGCTGCCCGGAATTCAGCTCAATGGTTGCGGTTGTGACAAGGTCTACGGCAGAATGGTCTTGGCAAAACCCAAAATGTGCATTCACTGATGAGTAGGTTATTGGTGTGTAAATGCTGCTTGATGGCTCTATCGATGACACCTTTTGTAATTTTGCTGATGATTGAGTAAACTCTGACTGGGAAGTAATTAGATGGATTGGATTTGTATTGCTTTTTGTGGACAGCACATACCCAAGCAATTTTCCCCAATGATGATTATATGCCAGTGTAAAAACTGCACGGCTTCTTCTTAGGCAGTCTCTTACTATTATGGATGACTTGCTTCCACTCCAGCTCTGAGTATGTAGTGAGGTGGGTGGTGAGGCCAATGTGGGAAGAGCAGACTCTCGCACAGATGGGGCAGGAGGTGCCAAAGGCGTTAGTTAGACAGTTTGTGAGGTGGTGTGCTCTTTCCACTGTTTGCACCAAGCTTCTGTGTGCTTCTTAAAAATGGATTCCAAGTTCTCAGTGCCAAATGCTCCTTCTTCTGAGAGCATCCTTGAACCTTTTCCTCCATTCATCTGATAACCTCTTCCCATGACGCAGCTCAGAAAAAACGGTAATTTGGCTAGAATCATGGAGCATAGGTCTTCAGTATCATAGCCAGGAATGTCTTCTGGTCCCATTGTCTTTGCCACATCCAATGCTCTCATTCCTTTGGATTGTGTTGAGTGAATTCAATTAAAACAGGCTTCTATGAGGGTGGAGTTCTCAGGAGATGCTGAAGTGGATCATCCACTCATCACTTGTGTCTGAGTGAGCGTTTCAGTCTTATCTTTAGCATTCATGTGCTGAATTCTGCCAATGACGAAGAGGGAACTATTCTTGGATATACCACCTCCAATCAGCTGTTTGCCGGTATTCGCAACTAGATCTCTGGTCTGGTCCATAGCATATGGGATCACTCCATTTTGTCTATTTCATGCTGGTTTTGCTGTTTAGCATGCTTGTCATCCCATGTGTTTCAGCTTTTAGGTGCACCTTGTGCTGCTCCTGGAATGCCCTTGTCCAAGACTTCCATCAATTTTTTACGGGGCAATTGTTCCTGGACAATAAACATGGCATTGATAGATCTGATCATATTGTATAATATTTTCTTTTAATAGGCGCATCTCACATCAAACTTGGCCATGTTTGCCTTCCAGAATCAAACAGATGCTAACATTCATTATGCAGGCTTCACACATGAAAAATGGGAAAGTAACACTAAAAGAATTATTTTTCAGCTGACAGTTTTTTTCAGGAGAAGACACAATTGATAGATGTTGCATTCATTGTACGTATGGGGGCAGTTTACCCAAAAGTAGAGTGTGAACTGATTTACTCTCCTGTGCCACTAAGCAGCAGTGGAATAGTAGCTACAGATTACAATTTGTATAGAATCCTACCTTGACTGAACTTTTCCTTGCACTATCTATACCCGTCTTCAATAAAAATACACCTTTGTAAACACCTGTGAAACGTGTTTTCATTTGAGTTTTTTTAACTCATGCTCTATGAATTTATGAAGCGGACATTTCAAAGGGGACAGGTCAGAGGCCACTGGCAGGAATTTTCATTATGACTTGACAATCAGCAGTGACGTTCTGGAATTCTCCCAAGATTAACCACTTTCAAAAGAGGCTGCTGAAGTGACAAGGGACTGGTCAGGTTGAGGGGGCCAGTCTCTCACAGCTGACCCCCAGCAGGCCATGCCTCTGCCATACCTCACTCCTTTTGTCTGTCACATTGTAGCAATGACCTTTAGTGACACAGAGCATTGGGTTACAAGCTGGTGAGAAGATAAATCCTGCTTGGCAAACATAATTGACTCCTACTGCTCAGTGTTTGTATCGCTCTGACCAATCAGGAGGCTCCACAGTGTACAGAGATTTGCACTGCTACAAACAGTCACAGGCAATGGCAATATCTCTCAGGTCTTTTGCATTAAAAGAAGGAGATTCACTGGCCACAGATAAATCAATGCAAAATGAAGGTCATGCAAATTTAATGATACAGCCATTTGCTTTCTGCATGTATCACAATTACATGTAAAGATACACATTAACTGAACAAAGCAAAGAATGGCGTGTTTCATTTCATTGCTTTCTTTGTGTGCTCAAAATGATACATAAAAACGCTGCATCAGTCCACACAAAATCGTAAGATTGTCCTGCTTATGTTATTGTTTATTGATTTTGTGGGAAATAAGATTAAAAATGAAATGGCCAGACCGATATCTGGGGAATTACTCCTATTTTATAATTCAAACCGTAATGTAATTATTGTTTATCTTCCTTTAATTTGCTTATTTTATAAATTAGTTTATAGAGATGTTTAAGATGCTCGTACAGCACCCATATTTAATATTTAATTCATCATTTTATAGCTCAAGTGAAAAACAAGATAGTTTATATGAAGGAATCAGATTTAAGTTACAATGCATTTGGCTGCATATTGGTCTTGATTAAATAGTGGGAGTTTCAATCTGTATCATGTTATTGTCAGAATTGTCTTTTCAAAATGAATAGGAAGAACAATAACTGGTACAAATATTTTAAGGGACCTTCAGTGTTATTTAGAATTGAATTCACAAACACATTTAGGATAGTTTTTTTAACAGTTATGCAACGGTGACACTTGTGGACATTGAAAGCATTACATGGCATGCGATGAGGAAGCATTAGGCCATTAGCTTTCAATGAATCTTGTACTGGCGTGACCTTGCACTCTTGGACAGGAGACCATAACTGTACTTTTTTTTACATTTTTGTTCTGTGCAAAAACTAATCAAAACAGAAGAAATCATCTTCCTGGTAAATGGTGCCATTAGAGATCTGAGGATAAGGCACACAGCTCTGAAACTCATTAACAACGTGGCATGATTCCAGAAAAGAAGACCTATTTAAATAATACAGAATAATTCTTGTAATTTTCTTCCTGTGAATTACAGGAAACAGGAGCTTTTCCATGTGTTTTGTTTTCTCTTCCTATTTTAAATAGCAAAGGGGCGAGGTATCATAGAACAGGGACCAGAGAAAAATGACAGATGCTATTCAGGCTCTTAACAAATACTGTTCTTACAAGCTGCCTATAACAGCCTTAGGCAAAGTAGGGAGAGAGGATTAGACTCTGTTTTCTCATTTAAACCATACCACTGAGGCACAGTAGACAGCTGAGCTGCTGAAAGATAAGGAGCACAGCAACTGGCATTAGGGATCTGTAGGAGAGCAGAAACACTCGGTGTTTTCTTGTTGCAATAACATGAGTTTCCTGAATCATCAGAGATTACCAACTCTCTGATCCAGGTCTTCCTAATGAAGTCTCAGTATTACCATATTCAGAGCATTTCAATGGAAAGGAAGTTGAAGGATTTAATAAACCAGTTGCTACTCAGATGTAAAAGGACACGTGTTAAGATATATTAAGTACATAGTAGGATTGTGGGAAATCTATGGCAGAGGCTACTAAATCCAAGGCTAACATTGGTGTCCCATAAAGATTAGTTTCCCTGTGCTCTTTTCTTTCCTGGCTAACAAAAGATGATGATTTTCACAGACATGCCTCAGTTGCATTTGGAAACAATTAAAAACACATTCCCAAGACAGCATCTGTTTTCACGTAGAATAGACTTTCATCACTTTCCAGTTTTTCTTCCTTTTTGCTGAGTGTGACATTAGACAATGTTCCAGTTAAGGCTCCCTTCATTTTTCAAGGTCAGGAAGAAAAGATTTCTCCGAAAACAAAGTGATGTGTTTGCTGATAATTCCGGTGTAGCTGGTACAAATCCAGTGCAGAAAACTAGCCAAAGGGAGACTTTTTTTAACAGAAGCCTTTTGGTTCTTGATTACATTCTGAACATAGAAAATAATGAGATAATGCTGCGTCCATTCAGCTTTTAGTGAATTAGCAGTTTTTTTCCAGAGAAGATATCAAGATGTTGTCTTGAAAGGAGGTTGTAGATTATAGAGATTTGAAGTTTAACAGTGGTTAAACATGGTGTAAGCTTATGATGACTGTCAAAAAAGATAATGTCTTCTTTGTGTAAAGAGAGTGCTCAAAGCACTCACATTTCCTGCAGCACAGTACCCATTACTACACCATCAAGGCCCACTCATTCAGTTTTCATTGTGAATGAGGAATGGTGAAGCTAACACAGTGTAAGCCTGCTACATCTATAACCAACATTCTTTATAAATTTCTATAAGGAATTATAATAATAAGTATTTAGTTTTTTTTATTTTGGCCATTAAAAAATGAATACCAAAGTTACCCAGAAACATCACACCCATCACCTCTTGAAATAATACAAGGTCTTAAACAATTAATAAACAGTTATGTAAGCTTCTTCGGTAAGGAGGTTATAAATGAAGATTTCTTTGCAAGTGTTTTTAAAGATGTTTGCAGCTCCCACTCAGTTGACAATCACACAGATGCAGACGGAAAGGATTGGCATGTCAAATCCATCACCAATTGATTGGAATAGATTACTGAGTTGATGGAGCGGTAGGATTCAGAAAGTCTTTCCGCAGAAGCCTGTGAACAGACTCTTGTAATAATGATGATAGGTTATTGCCTGTATGCTCTGAGGAACAAAGCAGCAAACAGCACAGCAAGATCCTCCTAAGGGCCATCTACAGATCAACAGAGATAAAGCAAAACAACCGTTATGTATACTAATGCCGCTTATGGAAAATAACCCTTATAGCACTGCATATATTGAGAGGTCCACTTAAAGAAATAATTGCATTATCATTTAAAAAAACATTTTTAGTATGGTAAAATTACCAAAAGGCAAGATTGTGCCATGATGTCGCAGACAGCCTTAATAAGATATATCCTTCTTGAAGGTATGGATAATTTTATTTGTAGCACCAATAACAAAAAAAGGTGATGGAGTAGTATAACAGAATTGTCAGTACAAAAGTATTTATAATCGTACACTGAAGTGTAAAAAATGTAAAATGCACCAAGATGAAATTGTCTGATGAAGCTTAGAGGAGTTTTCAGAGCAGGTTTAAACCCTAGTTCAGATTTCATCTTTTGAGATGCAACAGTAGAGATATGAGATATAGCGTTTAAATCACTCCCATACACTGAAAGCTTTGACTAAAAGTGGTATATACTTGCATGCCAAATGATATCTGCCTACAACTTTTTATTACTGGTCCCTTAAATCAAGTGACATGTATAATGCAATCACATTTTGCATATAAATTAAATATGTCACTGGAACATCAGCAAACCAGGAAAACAAAGCCAATTAGCACCAATTAGTTCACATTAAATCCAATATCGATTCAAGTTGCCCCTATTTGCAGACCACATCATTTCAGAAAATCAAGCTGATCATTGATTTGTTGGCTGTGCATTCATACATTTTACAGAAGGGTTGTGTGGATTACACTAAAAGCTACGCTTCCTACATTAGTGACGGATTAGTGCACTGGGATAAATCAGATGTAATATGGATCCAAATGAATGACTACACGTGATCTACTTAAATACAATTGCAGTCCAGTATTCTAATTTATGTTCATGTACCTATTGACCTTAACGAAAGGACACAAAAGGACTGTTATAATGCTAATGTTTTCCTGCAAGCAGTCTCACTCCTGCTGTGGATAATCATTGCTCTACATTAGAGTCTACAAAAGCAATCAGATTCAGTGCTTCATGCTGAACTTTATGTACTCTTACTTCTGATACATAAATAAACTCCATTTCAAATAACAAAATGTGCCGAGCATTGAGTGCTTTTTAGGCTTGGTGAAATTCTAGAGACACAACTAATCAGATTTAGCCACCTTCTGTTTTAGTGTCACACTCTGCTTTCTCTCTTGCAAGCTAGTTCTTTGACATACCAAATTGATTTTATACTGAAATTGTTAATTTGAGAGGAACGTGAAAACTACCAGTACTTAGGAAAATGCAATTGTTTTTCTGATAAAACCAGTAATGGGAACATTATCTTAACAGTTTCATTACATGTGATATTCGTGTTACATTATATTGGATTGACTGTACACAATACCTGTAATTCAATCAGCCACAACATTGTCATTGTGAGGATAAAACTAAAGATTTATGCATGATTTTTGAGATGGCTTAGGAGCCAACTCTGGAACCACAGACCCACCTGCAGAAGGTGCAGATATTTCCTCCTAGGTCTAGGGGTTATTTCCCCTTTCTTTCTATCCCTTTCTTATAAGCTTTGAAAGCAGACCACTTCTCCTCAAAGCTACCCATTGACTAATGGCGGATGTGGTACTGATATCTAGACCTGTTTACTTGAGGTAGACTTTCAGGGTATCCTTGTTGAGTTTCTTCTGACCACCAGGGGATCCCTGACCATGGGTAAGCAGTCAGTAAGGTGCTTGCTTGGAAAGCCAGATATATCATATCTGCACCTAATATCCAGTCCATAATATTGAGGAACGGAAACAGGAGTAGGTCTGTAAGACCACTGTAACTAGTTCATCATTCAAAATGTTCACATCTGGTCTTTTACCTCTGGCCCACTCTCTTGCCCTAACCAATCTTCCCAGAATCCCTAAATTTTCAACAATCTGTCAATATTTATTTGAATGTTCTCAGCTGTTGAAGATTACAGATCTCTTGGGTAGATTCATTATGCTCTGAGTGAAGAAATTCCTTCTTATATCAGTCCTGAGTAGTGGACTGCTTATGTTGAGGCAGTGTCCTCCAGTTCTGGACACACCAGTGAAGGGAAAACCATGAGGGACATTGTGTCACTGCTGATGGTTTCAGTGAGGATACTGGTGTTAATGCACTGACTAAGTAACAACAATGTCATGCCTAGCAACTACTTCTTCCCATTCATTTTAATGGGACCACACAATAGTTGCACCAGATTTAAACTGCCACAGGCTCAGTGGGCAGGTTTCCCAGACTGAGAGCTGCCCCTTTGGAGTCTACAGGGAGTTCACTGATACATTGCAGGGTTGGCCAGAGGCATGGGTAGCATACTGGAAGTTGCTGCTTTATGAACACCAGCACTGCATCAATGTCAAAGTCAAATTTAAAGTCAAATTTATTGTCATATGTACAAGTACATGTATGTACAAATGCAATGAAAAGCTTACAGCAGTATCACAGGCACATAGCATCAGATAAGCAGCATTCACAAGAAAAAAACATAAATTAAACATAAATTATACACAATTTTTACAAGAATTTGTGTTATCAATTACAACAAAAAACAAAGTCCATTTTAGTGTAAAATAATCAAAGTGGTCATAGTGTTGCTATATTGTAATGATTAAGATTGTGCCAGTTGTTTCAAGAGCCAAATGGTTGAAGTGAAGTAGCTGTTCTTGAACCTGGTGGTGTGGGACTTCAGGCTTCTTACTTCCTGCCTGATGGTAGCTGCGAGAAGATGGCATGGTCCAGATGATGGGGATCTTTGAGCATGGATCTATTTTAGGCCTTCTACAATGAAACGCAGGAAAGTCTGATAGAGATATCAATGTGCCCCTTTACATACGCTCAATTTCTTTCAAAGATTGTAGAGTCATAGAAGAGCCATAGAAAGATATTGTACAGAAACTGGCCCTTTGGCCCACCGAATCCACAATAACCACCAACTACCCAGTTACACCAATCCTACATTAATCCTATTTTTTTTAACTCTCCCTGCATTCTTGTCAACTGTCCTCTCTCTACTATCAGTGCCACCGTGCTGCACGTATTGCAAAAATAAATACATGACTGTTTATAGTGCAAGAATAGAACTCAAGAGAATCACTAATTTGATCGGTTACTTGTATTTTTTGACAATTGAAATATTTAGAAAATCACACACCAAAACTGGTTGATTTTTTGCTTAACTGCTAGAAGTGAGATGTTGAAAAAGGATCCCTACTTTTCCAGCTTTGGAACCACTTTTCTGAATTCTGAACCTGAAACGTTAGCAGACAGTCATCAATCCAACAGTTCAGTCCTTTAACCACCAGACATTTTCTGCAGCAAGACGTAAAACCAAATGAAGTGTTCATTTGCATGTTTTCCAAGAATGGCAGAAAGTGTTTGCATTCTGAACTATAAAGAAAGTCTTCAGTGACCTTAATTTAACAAAAGAACGATAAAATAGGAAAATACATTTAACTTACTGTTCTTTTCATAATTGTTGGCTAGGTCCACTATAATTTGCTAGCATCCAAAGACTACTTTCATGTGTCAGCCTGCAGGAAGCTTCTGACCTTTTGATCGTGAGCTCAAACTTGTAAAACCAGCCCTCATGCACTGAGTGAAATATTGCTTGGTCTCTCTCTTAATCTTACTATCGTCATGCCATACTCAACAAAAGCCAGGATCTCCAGTTATTAAAACATTAATAGCCTTGTCCTCAATCCATGTGCTGCCTAAACTATATGGAACACCATAAGGTTTATCTGGAAATGCCTTAGGTCGTTTTGTAATTTCAAGCTCCCCTACTCTGTCACTCATAAAAAGAACACAAACACAGTAGAAATCAACCTTGCCATTCAATGATACTTAGAAAGAGTAACAGAAACAATTAAAGTACTAAGTTCTTGATAACATGAATATTTATTGGATTAAAAAGCACAAATGTTTATCACCAATACATCAAGTCTGTTGGGGGATATTAATATTGCATTTAATGGGACTAAGACAAAGAGTTTAATTATAAAAAGGTTAAATTGTTAAATTCAGAACAGTCTTATGAATGTATTTTTTATTGTTATTTTTAGTTAATGAACTTTAAATTTACTTAACACTTTTTCTACTCAGAGAACCAATGCTAAAATTATTCATCGTACTCTACCATGCACACTTGAATGTCAGCTATTTTTTAG
>JARFYF010000104.1:78912346-78925361 GCA_030265395.1 Rhina ancylostomus
CAGCATGGAATCCATGTGCTGGACAACAAGGCATTAATGGAGCCAAATTGAGGACCAGAACTCAGAACCATGACAGGCATGAGTTTAAATCACATCATAGCAACTTAATTTAAATTCAAGTAATTTACTAAAGAACCAGCTTCAATAATGGGAAACATTAAACTATTGGATTGCTATATAAAAATATATATCTGAATCACTACTGTACTTCAGGAAAGGAAATCTGCCACCTTTCATGGCCTTGTCCTAAATGTGAATTCAGACCCAACAACATGTTTGACTCTTAACTACATCCTCACTTCAGGGACTATCAGACATGGACAAATAACACTGGCCTTGCGGGTGATGTCCTTTGAGTGAATAAACTTGGAAACTGAGTGTAACAGTTGGCAAGGGCAATGGCCGGTTGTCAGACTGTACGATTGGAAGTTGAGGGGATGGTCAAGCTCTGCTGATGGTTGGTGGGATAGCTTGGGTAAGGCTTGGAAGATATTGGATGTTTAAGGAGCCAAATATGTATCTACCTTAAAGGGGACCCACCTGAGTCCTGGATGGGGAGGCTCAGTCACACAAAAGTGAGTCTCACAGGTATTGTGAAAACGTACTTCTACACAAGCGGCCCACAAGTATAGTGTACAAATGAAAATAACTTTGCAAACCATTGGACACTACTGCATATGTCTAGAATCCTCATGCATTACCGTAACAGATGCACAGAAGTTAGACTGTGTAGCTCATAACATCCACTGGGCAATGTTTTTTTTGAAACCATAACACCTTACCTGCAAGGTGAAAAAGTATTGGCAGAATTCATATATCATCACATCAGTTGATTACAGTTTTAAAATTTTTCACAATCTTGGCAAATCCTCAGGTTTGTTTTGTCATACTCTAAAACAACCAGCAAGCTAGGAGTCTAATCTGCAACCTATCTGCAATGTAGGATTGCAGGGAAAGGAACTAGAGGTGATTGCAGCACACTGTAGCTCCCAAATGCTTATTTGGTCCCAAAATATACTCCCAAATGCTTCACTACTCCATTTTGTTTTCTTTTCCAAATAATATGGCTTCCTCAGTTTTCTTTACCAAAATATAATTCCTCATACCTATTTATCTTGCAATTGATTTGCCAATTAAATGCATTTAGATGAGTTTAGCAAGTCACATTGGCATATTAAATTGGAAAAGTTATCTCTATGATGAAATCATAGAATGTATTCAAGAAAGTTTCCTGGATCAAGGTGTTATACCAACCAGGTAACAGGGTATATTAGGTCTCATATTGAGAGTATTACTTAATAATCACAAAATTAGGAATCCTCTAGGGAAGAGTAGTCATAAGATGATAAAATTGTACAATGAATTCAAGAATGATGTACCCAGAACCAAAACTACAGTCCTAAACTTAAATAACACCAATTATATAAGAACCCAGTTGACTCATGTAAATTGGGGAATTTGATCAAACTTTGCAACTTTTAATCTATGACAGCAAACACTTAAAGTAATATTCTTACTCAACAAATATACATTCCATTGATAAATAACATATGAATTGTATTATATTAAAAGAGGTTTAAAAGATGCCTAGAAGTGAACTAAGCATATGGATTGGGAGTGAATATTGGTCCTTTAGAGGTAGAGGTAGAGGCAGACATTATAAAAAGGAGTCAAGATAAGGTGAAGGCATGAAACAGGTATTTTGTATTTTATTTATCATTACAGAAGATATTTTCTGTATCTAAGAGTAGTGAGAAGCTAGAGTCTAATGAGATTGAGGAAATACATATTTAATATCACTACAAAACACTGGTGAAATTATTGGGATGAGTGGTCAGTCATTGAAAATTAAGACAAGGAGATGTTTCATCATGCAGCAGGCTGTAAATCTTCAGAAATCTCTGCTCCAGAGGGTTGTGGATATCCTATAATTTAATATATTCAAGACTAAGTTCAAGAGATTTTTGGACTGGGAACAAGCTCTGTCTGCAATAATGCTGAAGAAAAAACTTTGACAGCCAGGAATCAAGGGATCAGACAGGAAAATGGATGAGGCAGTGGATCAGCCATGATATTATAGAATGAGAGAGCAGGCTCAAGGGATGATATAACCTACAACTTTTTCTTCATATTTTCATTTTGATATCAGCAATGAACAATAAACAATTGATTATCTTTTTTAGTCTGATAAAACCTCTCACCCCTGTGTTATGTGAATGGTAGGTGATAAAAGTAGAGACAAAAACATGAGAAGTCACCAGAACGCTTAAGGTCAGAGCACAATGCAGAATATTAATGAAGAGTTACTGAAGGTGAAATTGATCTTGGACAAAAGTGCAAACAGGCCACAAGGAACCAGCATTTCTAATATTTTATTTTCTTTGATCTGATTAACATCCAAAAGTAATATTTCCACTATAATTTTTATTCATGTAATATACTCACTTATGTTTAGAAGTATAGTGTGTCCA
The DNA here is from genome assembly GCA_030265395.1 of Rhina ancylostomus. Classification (NCBI taxonomy): domain Eukaryota; kingdom Metazoa; phylum Chordata; class Chondrichthyes; order Rhinopristiformes; family Rhinidae; genus Rhina; species Rhina ancylostomus. The sequence continues at coordinate 78,914,818 of JARFYF010000104.1, forward strand.
TTGTTTCTATTACTGCCCAAAATAAGTGCAAAGCTTGAACGGGTCTGATCATTATCGTGCTGTGTACATACCTTGGTGTTAAATGTTTTTCATTTTGTTTCATCTTGGCCTATCTTTGAAAAATTTGAAAGAGCGCACATAACAAAAGACTCAAATATCTAATTCAGATCATGTGGTAACTGTAATGTTTCACTGTTGGGATCTGCTATTCTGCATTCATACATTAGGTAAATCAGGGTTAACTCTAACATGTAAGACATGCAGCACATTTATAGGAATAACTGATTTTATTCCCTTTAACCAAGTATGAGATACCAAAAAGTTATTAAGGTTCAGATTTCCTAAGTTGCTCACAAAAAATCAATGGCTTCAGCTGCATAACCACTGGAATTTCTGCACAGATGTACCATCAAGATCAGGATTCCTGCCCATGTGCATGTGAATCCAAACTTGCTGGTGGCTGTCGGCCTGCATTGTGAATGCTTGGATTGCACTATTGGAGCTGAAGGATGGCCTTTCACTATTTACCTCATGGCTACATTTACCAACAGACGTAGTGAATTTGTCAGCAGAGATGTCTGGGCAGGAGAAATTGGCCTTTGGACTTGTTGCTAAAAGGGTGCAACAGTATTATCATTGGTTGTACCAACATTCTAATATTCAGTTCATTTGGAAGCAAATATCAGATGGGGAATACAATAGGTGGCCAAAACCCTCACAGTAGTTTAGCTCTAGAGACCAAAAGGTAACTTCTCTGCTCTAGTTTTTCATTTACTATTGAACTCAGCTCTTCTCTTCAGGGAATCTTTAGTGTCTGTGAAGAGTTAATCAGCAGGAAAATTGTTCCACCAAATTGATTAAAGAATCCTCAAGAACTACAGACCAAGATGGAAAAAGCAAGAAATTTAACTTCAACTTAAATCATTGTGCAGGGAGTATTTGTAGAATTAAGAGAAAGATATCAAAGAGATAAACACAACAACCAGACAAAATTAATTTTGCGAGTAGTTTTAATTTGCAAAATTGACTTTCTTCTTGTGGAATTTATTAAATGAATGTTTCAGAGCCAGAGAGGTTGTTCAGCAGTATTGTGCCTTACAATGCAACTTCCGGATGTCCCTATTTAACTATGAAGTTTCTATCATTTCTACAATGACAACAGCATGCACTGACAGCCTCAACATTATCTGTATGACAAAGTCCATCCAATGATTTTGATAATTAGTGTTTTTCATGGTTACCTATAAAGGAGAATTGTGCAGTTATCAAATAATGTTCATTGGGCAGAGTCGCCAACAACCAACGTTGAACTGCTTAGATGCAAAAATATGATTGATCTGTTGGTCTTACAAGTGAGTCACTGCTGATAGCTGATTTTTTATCTAGTAATAGTGCTGACAATGCACAATAGCTAGTTACTTGTTTTCATCCATTTCAAATTCTTGCAATATTAAACAACCACCAGAGCTGAGATAAGAAAAGAGCAAAAATCAAACTGCTGAAGGAACTCAACTTGTCAAGCAACATCTATGAACGCAAAGGGATAATCGACATTTCGGGTCATGATCCTGCATCAGGACCTCCTTTTGCCTCCACAGATGCTGCTCGACCCATTGATTTCCTCCAGCAGTTTGTTGTTTGCTCCGGATTCCAGTATCAGCAGTCTCTAGGGTCTCCATAGAAAGAGGTTGTGCTCCAACTGCATTCATGTTGACTTGTCCTTCTTCATGTTGGTAGCATCAATGTACAAGGCACAGGGAATAAGAACAACTGTAAATTATTTCCATCCCTATGATTGAATCCCTTATCATCCATCCTATCCTTCCTTTGCTGTGGGCAGCCTAATCATAAATATGGACTGGCAAATTCTCCAAAAGGTCTTCTGATGTGTTATTTAAAACTAAGATCAAAAACTAACATCAAAAAGAGAACAACAAAGTTCAGAGAAGGCCACAAACTGTGCATGTAACCTTTGTGTATACTGTGGTTTTAGCAGCTGAATGCAATAGATAGAAGAATGGTTAAATACAATGACATGAGTCTTTACATATAACATGAATACCATGGCCAGCACAATAATACAAGTTCCAACAAACATTAGGTGTATCGTCTACATTGCAAGTGATAAAGTATGTCATCCTATTGCACTACCTCGCACTCTAGAAGTCCAAAATATACCACATTCATTGGTTCTCCCTCATCTTTTTCCAAAAGATCAAATATTAGTTTTCATAATTAATAGAATGTTGACAAGTCCTCACCCAAGACTGGGTACGGCCAATTGCCTGTTCCTCATACTGCTGTAGGATGGACAATAAGGGCAGAGAAAGTGGTGGGGCACAAGGAATATTTCCTGCACCACAGCAGGTGGGCCCCAGACTCACAATGCCAGGGATGCTTGCTGGTGAAGCTTGCTTTGTAAATACATTTCAATTTTAGGCTACTGAATAACTGCCAATGACCATCTGGTAAGTCTTGGAAAGACAGGCAGAAGTAATCAGGAGGCATCAGGATCAGTGAAAAACTTATCAAATGGGAGGGAGTGCAGCAGGTAGAGGGTGAAATGGTCAGAAGGAGTGCACAGAAGAGTGGGGGCAGAGGTCAGCTGGAAGGAACCCTTGGCTGTAATAAGGGCTGAGATATGCACTGCTGTTTAAAACTAACCTAGGTACTTTTTTAAAATTATCTTTTGTACTTGTAGTGGTATTATTAGGGACTGCCGTTCAGGCCATACTGAGATCTAACTTACCTTAATGTATGCTTTGTTGCCCAGTTTTATAAAGCTGTCTCCAAAAGGCAGTAGGCTCACTACTTGTACATGGGTAGTGGTGAGCAAAGAAATTAATGACAGCCTGTTTTAGATTGTGATTTTTCCTTTAATAAAAAGTCATACTTTACCATGAACATGATTATCAAAGTCATTTCATCATGTCAGTTGAATACAGATGGAACAGACAGTGGAAAAAACTTCAAAGCATGCTTTTTTTGAAAATTTGAATGATACCTAAGGCTGTCAGAAAGAGATTCTTGCATCAATAAATTCTGCTCCTTTTAAATTGGAATTTGTACTAGGAGGACTCAAAAGATGAAACAAATGACACGTTAGTGGCAGGATGGGCAAGAGTGCCCAGAAGTTAGTTCCAAAAGCAACAACAAAGAGTATGGGAGGAAGAGAAAAGATAAATGGGTAGGTTCTGCATGAAACAGAGGGTAATGATTGCTTGAAATGTTTAGCCACTTCAACTCAATAACATCAGTCATTTTCAGAGGGACTGGGACAGGCATTTAGTACGGATAGTATATTCTATTCGGTTCCCAAATTGTTGACTGGACAGAAGGATCAAAATGATCTTCTGTGGTCTTGTATATTTCTAATTTCACATGTAAAAGAAGAGTCTCATCCTTTCAATTTTCCAGACACTAATTTTTGCTCACCTCATGGTCTCAAAGGGTATAAAATTTCCAGTTCAGAAATTTCTAAAGATTTTCATCACATATCATGGAGAATATATGGTTATTCACTCTATTTTGCATGCAACAAGATCTTCAAGTCACAGGGTGAAGAGCAGCCACAGTACAGAAAATATAATGGGAAAGAACTTGCTGCCACTAGCAAGCCATTTGCACTTGGTGTTAGCAGATAGAAAATGTCTGGATTAACCTCTTGTGGATCTCCCACTGTCCATGTTCCTCACTGATGAGACCCTGTGCAGCGTTAGAGTCTTTGCAACACAATAGCATCAAGTGGGCGGACCACAAAAAGGCATGTAACCTTGAAAATATTGAAGGGAAAGTTACCCAGCCACAAAGTCATGCCCCTATGCTTTGCTAACTGTCAAAGACATTGAATGCAATTAATTGTCCCCAACATTCAGAAACATTCAAAAAGACTAACCTTCAGTGATCAGTCTGACCTTATGCAGGTTCAGCAAGCAGATTTCCCTACGTAACTGCAAGGACATTCAGTATGTTTTATGCGCCACTGGACTCCATACAAAGTTCAACATTGGAGTGTAGCCAATAAATTGAAGACTCCCAAACCTTCTGACACATAGTGGGTAAATGCTGTATCCTGGGCACAGAACTGCTAGGAGTTTCCAGCAAGTTCCAGGCCATTATTTATCAACGAAGGACAAGGCCCCCCCAACCTGTCCTCCCCCGGAGACTTGTGTATGTGGCTTTAGTTTTGCACAACTTGCAAAGCAATGGAAATATCAGGAAGTAGAAAGAGAGAGGAATTCTACTTTGTGGACATCATTGTGTGAATCTATCGACCCCTTCAAAAATGTACTAGTAGAACATTTAAACCAAGTTACTCACCAACACCAGAATCCACTTTGAAGTTTGTAAAAAGGTATCTTTAGACATGTAGTTGAAAGAATCACCAAAACTTAAAGTGAAATATTACAATTCTTAAATTAAACACCATTTTTTCATTATTAAGCCTATAAGCAGTCTTATTAAGGGACCACTTTGTAATAAAGTTGAACATCTATTTATCATTGTGTAGGTAATACACTTCCTTTCCAGTAACCAGTTAAGTGGTCGATGCAAAGCATTGGTTACGCTTTTAAATGGCAAAGTTATCTTTTCATTTCACCTTTTCTCTCTGAGCTATCACAGTGCAGTTGCAGACTTTGATAATTAAGCGACAATGTGGAGTGGATTTCTGAGATCTCTCTCTCATCACAGTTCGGCTTATGAGAATAAAAAGAGATGATTGCTCTATAATCATTTTAGAATACAGGAAAAAAACAGTTAATATTTTAGGGCATTTCCTGCTGTTCAAGTCAGCTATTCTTGAATAATGGAATTAAGGCAAAATTGACCTTTTTTCATAATGAAACATATATGTTAATAGATTAATTTTATTGGCATTTTTAGGTGCTTTGATGAATAAGGGAATCACAGGAAACAAAGGGGAATAAATCCAAACATTTAGAGACAAAAACACATCAGTGATCCTCCAGAAGTTATGAACTTAAATCTGTGTGCTGTAAACTGGATTTCAGCTTAGCCCTACCTAGAATAGCCAGCACCTAAATTATGATGGACATGAGATGGAAAGTAAAGAATTAATGTTACATTGTCAACTGGACAATTTAATGTGCTTGAATGTAATTTTCTAGTGAATCACAATACAATGATGTCCACCCAAAAATGCAAATCAAAAATTGAAAGACAGTAGTCAAGTGCTGTAGATGATGGAAATTTGAAATGAAATCTAAAGACAATGTCAACACTGAGAATAACTTTGATAGATAGCCACACCCCTAGCTTTGCCGTGTCAATGCTATCAAGATTTTTCAAAAACTATTAGAACTGAAATAAACTACATAGTAATGTTACAAATTATTAAAAATGTAAAACGATCACCTAATACACACTTTTGTATAATCAAAACATAACTACAAATAATTCTTAAAAGGCAAGTTACCTTAACCATCTTCCACCTAGTTACCAAATCTCCACCCAATTGTCGAGTCCAGTGACAGCAGAATATAGTGATGGATTCATTGTCTACAGGTTCAGAACTTCCTCTTTTGGATATGCATATATTGAAGTTCTGAACTTACCCACCCACATTTACAAGGGTAAATGCCAGCACTCTGGGCCTATGAGTGAATCCAAATTAATCCTGTCACTTTATGAGATGCTGATGAATTTGTTTCACCATTAAGGTTTAAACTTTTTTGATGCATTAAAACCTTTTATTCTTTAATGCATTATATGAAAATAGCACGTTTCTTTAATTGATAATGAAAAAGACAAAATTGCATATCTCTAATTGGAGTCATCATAGCTGAGCTTGTAACTGTAGCAGCAACCTTTGCTCCAACTAATTCAGTGGAGTCCAAAGCTCAGCCATTGCCTTTGCCCACTTGGCATATGCTGCCTTTTCATTTAAAACTCCAGTACTTCTGTGTCAGAAGAGATACAACCTTTAAGCAAATGTTTACTTGCTTAATCATTCAAGGAAGCAAATGATTCTGCTTCGATTTGGCACTCATCACTATAGTAAAATCTTTTCTACAACAATCTGATATTGCTTGAAGGTTCAAAAGTAGTCTTGACTTCAGGGAAAAAGATATGGAGGTAGTCAGCATGGTGAGAAGGCTTTGAAGTGGTCTGAGAATGTTGACTGGAGAGGCTGATAGCACTGAAATGACATTAGGATCATATTTCAGTGGGTCGGCACATATCAAGAGCAATTCTATAAATAAAATACACAACAACAGAAACACAATGCTGTGAAGTTAATAGTTTTACCTCACTGGTATTAGGTTCAGATTACAGTACAACAATCTTCTCAGTCCCTGTTCATCATTTAAAATTAAATCATAAGAACACATTCCAGTCTTCAGATAGATGGGTCCAGATTACAGCGTCTAGTCTGATGTTTAGGAATTCTTGTCATGCAAGGACACGAAGTATTCTTGCAACGTTTCTTTGGCTCCTTGGTAGAGATTCTGTTTCAAGAAGACTGCATACAAAGTGAAAGAGTTGTCAGATGACTGGGTTGCTATGTCAGGGAGGTGAATTCAAACATTCAGGCATCGCAGACATTCCACCCTCTTTCGTTCAGCCACCCTTGAAACATTCTACTCTGATGTGGCTACAATTCACTCACCACACAGCCGATTAATCTTTAATTCCTTGGTTCATTTGTGAATAAAGAGTGAAGGTGCTGTTTGTTCAAGAATAATAAAAATGTTAAAGGAACCTGGCATAAGTACAGCACACTGCTTTGAAATATGAGACTCAGGAAAAGTCAAAACACAGACTTCAGGTTTGCATAACAGTTTTAAATTTTTGTACACAACAGGAATTCAGTTGTCTGTCAGTGAAGGCAAATTAAGGATTAAAGGGTAGTACAGGATTAGCTGTTAATTTAGTTTGAGGCTAAATGGTAATTATTTGTTGGGCAACTTGGAAAAAGGACCATTTCCTCAAACTATGTGTTTTATATCAGTATTGGGTCATTTTTCCTTTGGTGAATTCATTGATATGTGAATTTCAAGGACCTTTATAGCTAAGGAAAAAATGGTAAAAACCTGTAATGTTAAAACTTCAATCCTCTTCGTGCACAGCAAATTACAATGGTCAAATAATGTGAAAGTACAGCTCTTACTTTACACATGATGCAAGCTGATTTCAATCACATCTATATGTATCAGCATCCATGGCTATGAAGTGCCGTGTTTAAAAGGTTTATAGGGAGGATTTAGACAACAGATTTTAGGACTATTGTCTAAATCATCAGTTTTTAAACTGCTCAAATGGCCTTGTTTCCAATCTTTTTCATGCACTTTTCTGCTGGCAAACAAGTTCTTGGACCAGAGTCCACATACAAAGGAATCCCTTTTTCTGAAGTGCTGGGACGAGGAGGAGGATCAATACAGGCGGGACAGTGTATACAATGAGTAACTGTGCTCACCAGCCAGTCGTCACATCCATGGGCAAAGTTATCTGTCTGCCTATTAGTGTATGGTGAGACTCAACTCTTCAGGTGGTTTGTGACAACTGCGCAGTTTGCACATACATATGTGGAGGCCTATTATGCTGAATGGTTCTTCAGAGGTAATCCAATCATAATATCAATTACATCATTTGAATGAAAGTGGCCACAGAAGGGTGACCATCAACCAAAAGGTCTGATTGACTACTGCCAGGAAATCATCCAGAATTTTTGCATGCACTGTAGCTACCTTCACAAGGTCATTGTGAGCAGTGAGTTACACACAATCATTCTGAGCAGTGAGTTACACACAACTTTTGCACAATTACCTGCTGTTAACAGGCATCATAAGACTGCCATAGGCTATGACAATATTGGTCAGCCTGCCTGCACCTTCTTATTGTAATGCAGGTTTTATAGGGATTGTGCTCGGACTGGACCAAGTGCAAGACCCTCTGTTCCTTCCCTACAGAACTATGGTTATATCTTGAGCTTTCAATTACCATGTTCTTTCATACTTCCCATTGATTCTTAACCTCCTGCCACTTGGAAAAGGCTGCTAACAGGATGTGATGCTTTGCGAGGCTTTAGAAATGTTTTCAGAATTGTTGTCATGTTATTGTGACACATCTTTAATGTCCATTCCTTGAAATTTCACTTCCCACTCACATTACCAGTGTGTTGTCTATAAGCATTTAAACTGCACCTGGGTCTGTAAACAGTCATGCAAAAAGACTGGATCATGACATTTGAGTACTATTTGCACATTACCGTTCCGTCAAAGTTAGCATTTATGCTTAACCATTCGGAACTGATTAACACAGATACAGAAAAATCAACACAACATCAGTGAACTATTCTGGGGTTACATTTAACCAGAGGTCAAACCTTTGAAAGACTTCTATCATAATAAAGAGAAAAAGAAAGACTGGATGGTTTAATATTACAAGGTTACCTTTTAACCTCCCCTGCCTTCATTTGAAATTAACCCAGTAACCCTGGATTGCTGGGACAAACATTTCTTCCCTCTTGTTCCAACAAGATTTCAGTTCCCAGGACATACAGGAGAATCATATAAAGCTATCCATCATTTTCATTTATTACTATTTGATAGTATGGGAAATAAAAATGTCACATTGCTGTGGTGGTGGTGATGCTCATTTAAAATTATACAATTAAATCATATTGATGGGGAGGGAAAATGGGATTCTGGACTCCACTGAATTTATATTATTCTCCTGTTGGGAGTACTTGATGAAATCATTGACTGCCACAAAGAAAGTATTGTATAAAGTTCATCGAAAACCGAACAAAGCAGCAACAGTGGAAAAGTGTCACTAAAGTGGAATTTTCTAATTTAAATTTAAAAAAACAATATTTTTGTAACACCTAATTACACTGCTGTATCCATTTAAAGATCATAAAAAAGTGCATGTCTGTAGGTATATATAACACCATATGTAAAGTGAAACTGATTAACTGAATGTGAATCTGGAATATCAACAGATGTATTTTAGTTACATCTACATTTGACTTTTTCCAAGGTTGACATTTATGCAAGTGGCACCTCAAGTTGTGAATTCCATTATAGGTTAGATGATAGCTTCATAGCTTTAATAATATTCATTTTACCTTCCTTAAAGAAACAAAAACACCACAGAGACAATACATAAAAAACTATATATAAATTAATTGTTTAGTGACAATGATGTGTTGTATTGCAAAGGTTCTTGAGAAATCCATTTAATACGCCCATAGACAGTAGAGTATGCTGAATCAGATAGCAAAGAGGTACAAGGAAGAATTGTTTTATAATTGCTCAGTATCAAAGCAAACTTGGAAGCCCTGCAATTTCAGTTTTGGTTCAAAATCTCCAATTTGGTTAACTTTAAGAGCGTAGCTATATCATGAAAACAGGAAGACTTCACCACAGAAAGTCACTTAAAAACTGTATTATTTTTATTCTACCTGTTTTGCATCCTTCCCTTTGATTGTCAGATCCAGCTAAGCTCATTACAAATTTAGAAACTGAAAATGCTAGAAATACTCAACAGGTCAGGTGACACCTGAATTTGCAATATGCAAGTTCTCAACTTCCCACACTCGCTTAACATGTAACAAAAGATAAACTGCTGAAGGAACTCAGCAGATCAAGCAGCATCTGTGGAGGCAGAGAGATGGTTGATATAAGCCCTGCATCAGGACTGAGAGTGTAGAAGAAAGAAAGACAGTATACAGGAGTGAGTGGGAAGAGTGAGACAGAGGCTGGAAGGTGGAACCAGATGAGGGAGGGATGATGAACAGATGGAGCCAAATGGAGTAAGGGGAGGTAGAAGTATTGAGATATGAGGCTGGAAGGTGATAGGTGGAAACATAATAAAAGAAAGAAAAAAGAGGCAGATGGAGCCAAGTGGGGGAGTGGAGTAGGGAAGGCAAGAAACAGAGGCTGGTAGGTGACAGGTAAAACCAGATAAGGAAGAGCTGATGGGCAGATGGAATCAGGTAGGGGAGGGCAGGGAAAACGTGAGCTGGGGAGAAGAAACCTATATGGCTAGGTATGTGGGTGAAGGGCAGATGAGACCAGATGGGGGAGGGTAATGAGTCTAAGTAATGGGGAGGGGGGGAGAGGGACACAAAAGGTGAACAAAGAAAGAGAGAGAGACCCAGGATGGTCTGTTGGGAGTGGGAGAAGGTATGCTGGAGGAGTGGGTTACCTGAAATTGGAAAATTCAATGTTCATACCATTGAGGCTGTAGGCTACAAAAGCTGTTCTTCTAGTTTGTCCTCTCCCTGGCAGCAGGGAAGACCAAGGACAAACAAGTTGGCATGGAAACGGAAAGGGGATCTGAAATGACATACAACTAAAAGCTCAAGATGGCCAATGCAAGCTGAACATAGGTGTTCTGTAAAACAGTCACCTAGTCTATGCTTGGTCTCACCAACATAGTGCAGACCATCTCGTGAGCACTGAATGCAAGACACCCGGTTGGAGGAGGTGCACATGAATCTCTGCCTCTCTTAGAAGGGCTTTTTTGGTTTCTAGACGGTGGTGAGGGAGGATCTGTAGGGAGAAGTGGTCTATCTC
>JARFYF010000104.1:79037643-79049059 GCA_030265395.1 Rhina ancylostomus
GATGGGCCCATCCACGTGGAAGCCTTCACAGGGCGAAGAGACATCCGCATGGAGCCCCCATTGCCAAAACACGACTTCCGGACCCCACCAGAGCCCCTGACGCTGAGACAGGAGCCTGAGGGCACACACCACCAGAATTAAGGACAGCTTCTACCCCACTGTGCTAAGACTATTGAACAGTTCCCTTATATGATGAGATGGACCATGACCTCACTATCTACCTTGTTGTGACCTTGCACCTTATTGCACTGTACTTTCACTGCAGCTGTGACACTTTACTCTATACTGTTATTGTTTTTACCTGTACTACATCAATACACTAACCCAATATAACTGCACTGTGTAATGAATTGACCTGTACAATTGGTATGCAAGACAAGTTTTTCCACTGTACTTTGGTACAAGTGACAATAATAAATCAATACCTGAGACAAAGGAAACAGGGTGTGCAGGGTGGAACCTAATGTTACAATTCATCACAGGAGTTCCTCAGGAAAGCATCTTGCTCCATTCTCAGAAGCAACATCATTTTCACATCAGGAAATGGACTCTGCTGATGATCTAAGCTCAATTCCCAAGCCTTCTCATAATAAAGCAGGTCTAGAGTAACATTCAATCTTGGGCTAAGCAGCATATTGTCTTTGCAGAGGATAAAGTCCAACCATCTCCCAGACTTCAATGGCACCAGAATCTCTGGATCCCCAGTTGCAAAATATTTGGAGATTACTGCTGGTCAGATGTTTAATGGACCAGAGAGATCATTATCAGTAAAAAAGCAGAGCAGAGACTAGCAACCTTGAGGTGAATAGCTCACTACTTAACTCCTCAAAGATTGCCCATAACTTAAAAGGCTCCTCAGAAGCTTTAAAGGAGAGTTTCAATTCAACTTACCACATACAGCTTGCTTTGCTATTAAAGCTGTTGCAATAAAGGAGACCTCAGTATCAACCCACTTCATCACTACAGCTTCATGGAAGTAATGTATACCAGTCTGCAGAACGTATTGCAGCAGCTTACCAATATTGCTTTGACACTTCCTCCCTCTCCTACGCTTTCTCTAATTAAGCAGGTCAAGAACAGAAGTGAATGTGGCCTTTCTTGGATTTCCTATATCATCAAACCAAACATCAAGAAATAAATTCCTTTACGAAAGTAAAGTACTACAGATACTGAAACTGTACAATAAACACAGACAAAAAACTGACTAACAAGTCAAGCAGCGTCTGTGGAGAGAGAGAAAGCTGAAGGTTTATGATCATTTGAGCTGTTCTGAAATGACAAGTTTTAAACCTATTCTGCGTTTTTCTTGAACACATCTTATGGTGCCAATCATATTCACAGCATTTCTAGATAGATGTAACACACATCTACAATTTGAGGGACAGCTAATTGTCCACTGGGAGCAAGCAATTTAGAAGAAGCCTGGTGATGACTCTGTGCTCAGTTACTGTGGTCAGATTTGTCTTCTTTGAAAATGGCGATAATTATTACATCTCCAATGTGCCCTGGCATATTATTCCCTTCCCAGATATGGACAAGGAGGTTGTGGATCCATGACTGAAGTTCGTCACTACCAAACGTTAGTATGTCAGCAGGGAGACTGTCCACTTCGGAATCCTTGTTTTGAATTGGCAAATGGTCTTTTCAGTCGGGAGTGGCAGCGAGGTTGGACTGAGCACATTGCTGTGGGATGGTGTCAAGAATGGAGTAGCAGTTGAGGACTCCTTCAAAGTGTTCCTTCCAGTTTCCGCTCTCAGCATGCTTTCCAACTGCAGCAGGGGTGGACCGCAGGGAACACAGCAAATTGGCAGGGAACATTGAAATGTCTGGGATAGTGGAAGGGTGAAGTTTTGAGAAGGTGCAGGGGAAACATGTCACATCATCACAAGAATGTAATGAAGCATTTTACAACCAAGGAAATACTCTTTAAGAGGAAACACTTCAATTAAATCCACCAATCGCAAAAGACCAGCTCTCACAAAGAGCAATGTTATAAAACTAGAGAACCTTTCCAGTGAGCCGGTCCTAAGCCCCTTCAGGCTGCAGATACAGGTGCCGTGTGGCACATGGGCAAGTCGCCGAGCTGGCTGCAAGTAGTCAGGTCACCCTGAGTTCTCACTATAGATCCTGCAGACCTATTAGTGTTCATGAATTAGCAGAGACCAAGCAAAGTTTGAGGGGGAACCTGGAGGAAATGATGAGAATGTGGGGAGAATAAAAGCAGGACTAATATAGGATTAATATAAATGGGTGGTTGAGTGATCAATGCACACTCAGTGAGCTGTAGGATCTGTTATCATGCGATATTGGTCTATGATTCAAATCCAAAGAATTTCTTCCAGTAATTGAATGATCAGTTAATTTTATGCGACAACAATTAAGAGGCAAGTTTTGACCAGGGCATGTTGTCTTGTGATCTCTCTCTTTTGCAGTACCACCAGTGGATAGTTTGCACCCATTGCAGAGGGAAGACTGCCTCTTGACAGGAATGTCTTCGCACAGGACAGCCTTCTGACTTGGAGTTGAGAGCAGTAAAGTGGTTTTTGAGCGCAGAATCAGCTATGATTTATTTAATTACAGAACTGACTTGAGGAACTGCAGTGCTCATCTCCTGCTTCTTTCTTTTACCCACTGAGCCCTGATTTAAAACTGCTTTAAAAATCTGGTTACCATTACAGAAATCAGTGGCCTAATAATTGGCCAATATTTCCTGCTGGTGATAAGCCATTGGACTCACACAGTAAGTACAAACTTACCACTTGTGGAATTGCTGTTGTCAGCTTGCACTTGTAAACTGACCCAGTCCTCATTGGTGAGGCCTTGTGTGGCAAAACCTTGCACATGTCAATCGCTCTGACCGTCAAAGAACCATGCTCTCCAGCTCAGACAGCTGTTAAAGCCTGCAAAAACAAGTGAGTGCTTCTCAATGTTCCTGACATTCAGAACTATACCAAAACAAAAGAATAAAAAGTTAAAAAACTATTAATAAATTAAAACATGAAAATTAAAACAAAAATGCTAAAAAAATTAAACATTCAGGAATTAAAATTCAGTTATAAATATGTTATTGGCTGATATTTACCTTTCTCCCTCACAAGCATTTCTGTCCATGCAAAGTAATGGAGAAAATATTCTTTTGCTAGACATAATCTGACACTGACTTTATGAAATTTTTCCCATGGGTAAGTGATGAGGAACCATCCAAACTTCATGTTTCAACCATGGACTCCAGTGTCGAAGTGCAATCCAGTTGTACAATGTGTAATGGCTGTTCCCTGCAGAATTCAACACAAAATATTAGATGTTACATGCCACACAACTTCAGATTTTGAATCATTGCTTGCAATGCCATGAGATCTGCTAACTTCTTAAAAATTGAGAAAGCACATCCAATTAAAATGAATGCTGTCCTAATTTTTGAATCCAGTAAAAAAAATGTGATAGAATTGAACATTTCTGTTCCCCTGGAAGAGAAAAATTATCACATAAAAGTATAAGGTGCCTCATATTTTACAAGAGATTTCTATGTAGAATCCATTTCCAACTTCATTATTTTAAAATTATCATTGTAACTTTACAGATGAGTGACAATCAGAACTGAGAACTTAAGTTAATTGGATATGGGCCATTTGTGTTTGCTGGAGAACACCTAAATTTAGCTTGACACAGCCAAATGTTCTGCATGTGCACACCAGCAGTTTCTGTATTTGCTGCAAATTGACTGGTGACAGGATGGTGATGAAGCAATAGCAACAATGCTGGTTTATGTGGGATGGAAACGTGATTGTTTTTATATTCTTTCAGGTTGGAAGGCATCCATTTCCTTGCACTGTAGCAAAGGGAAACTGTTCTTGATTCTTGGCCTTCCAGGAAAATTTGTACATTGGTCCATGTTATTCGGGTTCATTATTTCCTTCCTAATAATTTTGTGTATCCAAATTAAACAGTTATTCTATGTTCAATTGTAAGAGAAAAATATATTCCAAGAGGATTTTTTTTGCACATCACTATTGTTTTAGAAATCAAAAAAACTTCACAGTTGATTTTTAACCAAGTTCCATACTAAAATAATAATTATTTGTAACAGAGAGGTCTGAGAAATTAAAATTGCTCTTAAGCTGAGAAAATTCTGCACAGCAAATTTTTTTGGAAGATGTGAATTTCTATGATTTATGATCAAAAGTTGCAGCCAATTTAATCTGACCTACAATGAGAAATACAAACAGAAACTAAAGTCAAAATAACAAATGTTGACTATATGGCAAGGCTAAATGAAAAGAATATTACATCTGAAAAACATCAATGCAAGTATTGTATAAACATCCTTACATCAAAAAAAATTTATAATTTCATGAGTGACCTGTTCAATTGGAAATATTTAGCAGGTCAGACAGCAGCTCTGAAGAAACAAAAGTCAGTCGGTCATTGTTTCAGAAGCAAGAGCTTTCCTTAAGACCTACCGTAGTACTGAGGAAGCAAAGAAAGGCTCTGAGATACAAAACAACATTAACAGCCTTTCCTTTTTTCATAAAGGCGACCTGACCTGCTGGCTAGATCCAGTTTCTTCTTAATATTTTTGTTTGCAGACTTTCTACCTCTGCTGCATTGTATTTTTTTTGCTTTTTCAATTCCTTGGTATGGCTGTCAATTTAAATTAAAAATGCAACTAAGATGGGTTGAAAATTATCTTAAGAAAATAGCCTTATCAGGTTTGTTTGTGCTGTGTTTTCTGTGAAAGCTCCGAGTCCTTTTTTAAAAAACTCTAGTCTTGCCACTTCAAGCAATACAATATTACAGTACATTGTTCCCTTAATACAGGATCTTAAATATCCTTCTATTGCCACTAGAAGCGTGTACACTTAAACATCCTGATATATTTTTGTGGCTGATTATATTTTGCATTGTCATGGATGCACATAAATTAAATGGTTTGGCAATCACTGATAACAAAGGAATTAGATTTGCTAATGAAATTCAAAGAGGTCATGACACCACCTGGGGATAGAACAATAACAATCAGCACGGCTGTAAAGGCACTGAACCTTACCCTGCCGCTAAATAATATGACAGATGAAAAGGAAGGCACAGCTATGAATGGGAGCAAGAAATCACTATTATAGAATGGATCAAATTATTGCTACAAATAAGAAGTTATGAGTTATTGTGAAATATCAAACAATACTGCGGTTGCATAATCAAACATTAAAGGATCAGTGCCTACATTTCTCAGAACTGTTTAAACAGATCAGGAATTTAATAGAATTTGGTAGACAGGAGCTCCAGGCCATGATGGTGTCACATTGATTAAAGGTCAAGATCTTTTACCATTATGGGATCAAAGCCATTCTGAAAATAAATGTAGTTACAAAATTAGAACAAATTGTTCAAACAATATTCAGAGTGAGTGATAACATTAGGCCTGTATACACCAGTAATGACGAGGTGAAACATTATTAAAAATTGCCTGTCACTTTCTAAAATGTTATGTGAATGCTAATGGTGATGGAGAACTATTATGTAGTTGCAATTTTTTAAAATATTCCCTTTTTAATAGCTGCGCTGATTAGTTAATTTATTAAAACTATATGCAATTTTCCTCTTTATGATGGAAGAATTGTTTTAACTGTGCAGAATATCGTCATTTTGTTCTGAATTTTCTCAAGATTCTCAGTTTAATAACATTTTCTGGCTTGGTACAGGATAACGTGCAACTCTTTCTTCATGTATTACAGTAGCTGCTGTCAGCTCAACCAAGCTCATTTTCAGCCAGAGATTGCTCATCTTCTGATCAATACTGAGGCTAATTGGGGTGATAGGTGGCCATATTCAGCAGTTATAAGAAGATTTTTCACGCTATCAATCTTTTGCATTAACAGAGCCATAATGAAGTCAATAAAAGCAGGTGGAAATGGCCTCAGCCACATATTACATTCAAGAAGCTTAATGGTGATGCTAGCCAAAAGACAGTGGACAGTGCCCCCCAGAGGTTCTTTTTAACATTTAATCTTCCCTCAGATGACTAAAACATTTAACTGGTTTTCAACAAGATTAACAAGGTTGTGTGTACCATATGACAATATTTTGTAGGAGGAAGTAATGTTGTCAGCCTTGGCTGACAGCCAGTACACAACCCTCATCATCTGAAGGATCAGTAAATGTTCAATGCTGACGGGTTTTTAATGCATACTAGAAAATAAGGAACTGTGAGAGCAGGGGAATGGAGCTGGCAGGATTGCACTTCCAGGAGCTGACATAGATTCAATGGGCCAAATAATCTTTTTTGATGCCATAACAATTCTACGATTCTACACCAAAACTAGGCACTCCCAGCAAGTCTTTCACATAACGTTTACACTTGGATTCCTTAATTGATAATATACTGGTAAATGCAGTACTTGCTTTTAAGAAAAACAGCAAGTAGTATTTTGTACATAAAAGTGCCCTCAATCTCACTACTATAATAGTTCAGAATTTTCTGAAGCACATGTACAAATGCACTTTTACATACGTAATTGCATGAAATAGGCTACATGAGCAAGTTTGTAAGATCTATTTCTCCTCATTCTTCAGCGTGACAATTTTAGAGCCACACTTGGGAATCCAAGCTGATAAATTGCAGTTTGGGCATTAGGGCAACAGAAATGCTGGGGGGAAATTGAACCAATGGTCTATCTCCCCAGCTAATGAGATTTAAGAACAAAGAAACGTGGTTGGCAGGAAAGGACTGATTACATCGATTTTGATAGTGTACAGAAAAACAAAGGGGAAAGTTAGATTGGAATACAAAAGAGAGAATATGAAGGAAAATGAGCAAAGCAATTTTTAAAAAATTATTTTAAATCTTTAAGAAAATTTTACTTCTTAAAAATAGAACAGCACAATCATTTCATTTCTGGGCTGGATAGGTTGAGTAGTTTTGCAGGAATATAAATCTCAAAGTATTCTTACATTTTAATAAATCACAGCAGCTCTCTTTTGTACTCAAATTGTTGTTTTACTTACACATTAATAATGACATGCACATTAAACTCATGCTTATTTCATCAGGAGGTTCTGCACCATTACAGCAAATACACAAAACTAACTAAACCCACCAAATAATGAATTAGAACTCAAACTGTTTGAATTAAGGTCACGGGCAAGGGGAAACACATTATTTGTTTTGTATTAAACATACAATACAGAGATTTTACTGCTGGGTTTTGTTTGAAGTGAGGATCATTAGTTTTCAATTACAAAGATATTGTAAATATACAATAGCAGCCAATGTATAATGATATTCAGCACTCCAGAGAACTCCAGGCTCTCATAACAGAATAATGGACAATAACCCCATAAAGTAGTCTTGTACACATCCTCTCTGTAGCAAACTAAGTGTGGCAGAGATTCCCACAAAGATCTATGTACTTTTTATTTTCCGGCACCCCACGATGTATGTTCACACAGACCTGCACCACTAAAAATTATGAAGAGTGAAAACTGTGTTGGCGATTTAAACTCTGATGAAGTTCAATAGATGCTTCATTCATCCAGACAAAAAATCTTAAAAATGCTTTTGGAGTAAAAAAATAAAATAATTTTGCAAATGTGCAGATGAACAAAATATCTAGTGTGCAAGATCCCAAATCATTTATATTAATGCAAGATTACCTACACTGTGGGACTCATTGGTCGACTGTATCTAGATCTTTGGTGAGAGCTTTCTTGAACAAAGATTCATCTTCCCAGGCATCCAATTATCACAAGGAACTGAAGCACTATTGGAACTCTAGCAGATGGAGACATTGTGCATGAGAGTTGGTGGCAATATCCTCAACTTCATCTAAGGACCTTACAAATGGAATCTTAACCGTAATAAAGATACTTAAGAGAACAAGATGAAAATGGATTACAGAACAAATTTACTAAGCAGTATTTTGTGAAGTGAACATGATCTAATGTATGTTTGCCTCAGGTCACCCTAGGAAGTTTAGGTTTAGCATGCCTGCTAATATAGTCTACTAAGTCAAGTAAAAATACTGTCTCTTTTTCTTTGGAAGGGGAGTATAGCAAAGAGGATGCACATAAACTTCATAAAGCAAGTACCACAGTGATTCAAACCATGCATATTTCTGACTCATTGCACTTAGACCTTCAATCTATAAAACACGTAGATCTGCAGTAGGTCTAACATATTGAAATTCAGGGACCCCATGCATGCATGGAACCACTTTCCAGCATGTGCTGTACCGAGGCCTTGTGCAATGGGGCCTTGTGTTGTGCAGTAATTCAGTCCTGTCATTCTGTACACCACAAATAACCAATGCGCCCTGAGGTTCCACTGTGGAGACAATTAGTGAAACGTAACTACACAATTCTGGGAAATTCTGGGAATTTTTATTTAAAAAAAATACAATAACAAGCATATAAAATACACTGCCATTATGGATTATTTCAACACTGGAATCAGTGATATCTTTTGCATAAAAATATTTAATAATTGTATATTCTCATCATTTGCCTCTGCGAGACAACCAGTTGCAACTGAAATCACAATCAGTACTTCCAAAGCAGAGTAGCCTGGGGCTTGTTGGTCATGTATTTATTTAATGCTCTTCCTAGATGGGAATAAATGTCTAAATATAGTTATCCATTCAACGAGAAGTGGCCATTGTAATTGATTTTAATTGCGGATTAGAAGCAGCTCGGCGTTGAGAAGGTTACAGTTTAATACATTGAGCTCTAGTGAGGGCTAATATTTTCACTGCTGGGACTGGGCACTCCTGTTGCTCCTGCGATATGCTTTCACCTTAGACCCAACCTTCATTGTATCAACAACACTGTGTACATTTGCCTGTGTTGAATGATGACCGACCTAACAGAGTCTGAGGCAAACAGACAAGGGAAATGGCAGAGTGGAACATCAGCCCTATTTTAATTTTACAGTCAGTTAGAGTGAAGAATAATGTTTAACTACAACACTGCACTTACTGGTTATAAATTTAATGTGCACGTTTGCTTTGTTTTAACATAATGTGTGATTATTACGGAATGTCACTGGCCTTGCAGTGTTATTCTCTTTTAAGGATTTGATCTTGAAAGATTCTTTAATGGTCCTCAGCAGAATTACATTTATCATGTCAGACTTTACAATTGCTTTTTCTGCTGTAAATGCTGTAACAGCACCACCTATAGGCAAAAGAAATGAACAGTATGAAAGGTGAAAAAGCTTGCAACGTAAATTGATACATTGGATTGAAGCAAAAATCATCTCAGCACAATATTACTTCAAAGGACCCCATCTCCATAGCCCAGTGCACACTATTTTGTGCTTGTTTACATTCCTTAAAGCATTTCAAACTATACAACTGTGGCAATTTGAAATCCACTCATCAGATATATAGAATAGTATATGGGGAGGGGTTAAGGTCAGGAAGAGACCAATAACTGCTCTGAGGCACTTCCATTACTGTCTGGTGACATCTTGCGTACGAGTCCCTGGTTGGTTGTGCTGGGGCCAAGTTAGTAGATGAGATGAAACAAATTCAAGTACAAATTTTGCTCCATGCAAACTGAGTTTACATAATCTTTTGTGATAGTCTTAAAAATGTTGCACAAGATGCTTGCGCTGTCCAGAAAACTGGATATATCCTCCAGAATGAAATAATGACCCTGAGCTTCTTCTGGTTGCAACCATTCACAGCCCTTCAAGGAGGTCTTAGGCCATTTTTTTTTAGATGCAAAGACATTAACGATCTTAAGTATTAATTTTAATCCACGAAGTAACAGAATAATGTGTTCCATCATATTGCGCAAATGACCTTGTATAGTTTTTCTTGAAGTCATTTCCAGTTATTTAGGATCTTGTTACTCACAGGTGGTGAACTTGACAGATTGATTTAATTTTTTTCCAAAAAAATCTTAAACTCATTTACAGCTGTATTAATAAAACCATGCCAGGTTATCTGCTTAATTATATCAAGGAATATTTTTTGATGCAGAACATTTTTTGAAAACTTATCTTCTGGAATACTGCCTGTTTGTAATAGCTTTCATTAGACATTATAGCCTGAAAATCAGATTATTTCCAGTTTTTCTACAAATATCACATAAAAAGTCATTTAAACTGTGTTAGATCACGCTAGCAATTACTTCCGACGATAAAGCAGCAGTAGTAAAATTGGCCTGGCCTCTTGTGATGACAGCAAGCCAGTAAGGGCCAATTCAGCATATTGGTAGGAAAATGGCTGAAACATTCAGTTCAAATGGGTAAGAGTAGAAAACGATGCCGCAGGTAGTGCTGTTGCTTCACAACTCCAGTTGATGTCCATGTGAAGTCCACTGATACAATGGATGAAGTCCAGGGCATTGGAAGTGAGTCACCCTGTGAGAAATGAACAGGGGGATACAACAGATAAATGGAGTTTGTATTCAACCCACTGAATGAGATCATGGCAATTTTGGCACTTAACACCTCAAACATGATCATAGTTATATTTGTTCTGTTAAGACAATATTGGGGTGTTTGTACATCTAAAGAGCCACCCCACACTCTGGTGAAAGAAAGGAAGAAGGGAAGAAAGAAAGAAAGAAAGAGTGTCTGGATTTTGTCCTCAGAAGGTTTTAGAATACCATTGTGAACTGCCTTGTCCCAACAAAGGTATATGAATATTCTGAGTTGATCTTGTCAACTAAGATGTGCCCCTGGGAACTGTGTGGATCTACTTTTAGTATAGTTGTGCATGTAATTCGTCCTAATACTGTTCATAATGCATTTTTGACTAATATTGAGACTTTTTTTATGGTGGATCCAAGTAATTGTTACCATTAAATGCAACACTAAATAATGAGTGTAATTCATTTTCAAGGCATCCATTTGCTTATATGTCATTGAGTGTGAGTGCAGCTTGAAAAACTAGAATGCTTTTGGAAGCGATCATAATACCAAAGACAATTTACAACAGGATCACTTGGATCTTATACTCACCAAATGCAGTGATGAGATCACCAGTGCTTTGGTGTGAGACTTTACAACGATTTGACACAAACAGAAGAATGGACAAAGAACTTTCCATGCAAGTCAACATGAGATTCCATCCATCCACACATTTATCTATTTGGTTTTCTCCTGCTCCAGCATTTAGCATATACTATTATCTCATTTCTCTCCTGCTTGCCAACCTTGATATCATTCTCACTGTCTTCAAGTATGGCCCTTCAGTTAAAATGAGCAGGAGTGAAATGTCACTGGACATTCCGGACTCATTGTCCCAAATGGATCTTGACCCATCCTTTTCAGATCATAGCTAAACAAATATTTTTAACATGATTTTTTTCTCTAATGTAACCAACAGTGGGAATCAACAGAATCCCAAATCTCATCTTAGTATTGCCCATCCCCTCCATCACCTTCACCCCCCCCCCCATTTTCTTCTCA
>JARFYF010000104.1:79071086-79083437 GCA_030265395.1 Rhina ancylostomus
AACCCAGCTGTCATTATGAATATGCATAAAGTGGGTCTCTCATTTCCAAGGCATAGAAATTCCTAAATGCAACTCAAAATGTTACACCAATTCTATAGCTGAATCCTTATGCCGATTTACATGTAAACAGAGAAAATTAACTGCATTAACTACACCAATAAGAGAGACACTGTGCTAAAGAAGCATTTTTATACAAGCATGAAGTTTTAAATTTTCTACTGTTTCCTCCTCAACTGAACATGCTGGGGCTCGGTACCATTGATGCCTGATGCTGGCAGAAACCCAGGACACAACAACCCGATGGAATCGTCACCAGACATCTTCTAGCCTTGGATAGTAATTAAAAGTGGGATCCATTTCCCCTCTATCTGCAGTACAGACAAGACAATATACCCAAAATCATCCTGACCTGTTTTCACTGGTAAATTCCTCAGTAAGCAATGCTTTTAAACTCTGATCCATAACGTTTCAAGTTTTCGTGGACAATATGCAATTTCCCTCTATGCCAAATACTATGCAAAACTCAGTCCACAACTCATTGATCTGGAATTATGATTATTTTTCTAAATACCTCCAAGTTATTTTCTTTACACATTGAAAATAATTCAACAATTCCACAATACAATTTACATTTCATTATTATCTCATGTTTTATGACTGCTTGCATCTGACGTGAGCAAAAGGGTAACACACATTTCATTGCTACACAAGTTCTGTCTGACAATATCTAAATTAGCTTCAATCAAAGTTATTTGCAGGCTTTGAAAGAATGTAACACATAACATCTTCATTTCTACAATAGGAATCACAGAATACAAATCAAAAATAAAAGAATTAATGTTTTTTTTCTGGGCTGTTGATATGAGAAGTCAAGGAAAAATATATTGACCGTGAAGGTAAACTAACAGGAAACATTTGATTGAAAAGATTTTTAGAAATCAACTTCTTAGGATTATCTCATCAGCAAATAAACAAAGGAAAAAAACATTTTTGTAATTTTAATCTACCAATGTGACCTCTTTGTCTACTATTAACTGAGATTTTCCATAACATAGGCTGAGTTTCAGACTAACATACAAGTTGACCTTTTACAAAGTCCTTCGAGACTCCCCAAGAAAATAAGAAAATAGCAGGAGTAGGTGACTTGACCCCTCAAGCCTTCCGTGATTCAATAATGATCATAGCTGATCTGCGTCAGATCTCATTTCGTGTTCTGTGCCAGTTCCACATAGCTGTCAATTCCCCAATCATTCAAAACTTTACCTCTTTAGTACCCCCAATAATCTAGCGTCCACAACTTCTGGGCTGGAAAATTCCAGAGATTCACCATTCTGTGTGAGAAGTTCCTACACACCCATTTTAAACACCATCCCCTAATCTCATAACTATATTGCCTTGTTCAAGATTCTGCCACTAGTGGAAACATCTCAACATCTACCCTGACGTGCCCTCTCGGGATCTTAAATGTTTCCATAACATCACTCCTCATTCTTCAAAACTCTAAGTAACAGATGTAATTTCATTAGCCACTGGTAATAGGACAACCTTTTCATCCCAGGAAATAGCTGAGTGAATCTCTTTTGTACTACCTCCAATGCCAGTGTATACTTCAAAGGGGACCAAAATGGTGCATGGCAAGTTTAACTGTAATCTCTCAATAATAAAAGGTGTAACTCCTAGGTGTCCAACTAGGTATTGTGTATTTGTAGTTCTCATAACATTTATACTTAAACAATTGCAAACTCAGATTCAACATATATTCAACATGTACAATTAATTTAACACATCCCTTACTACTATGAAATTTGGTGAACATATTTTATGAATACCTACAAATTTTCACTCTCTGATCAAGGAGATAAACCAGTGTAACCTTATTTGCTGTACTCAGCACTGGTAAATGAATGATCCAAGTCCCCATGAACCAGTAAGCAGTAAGGATATATGACAAAAAGAACTGAATATTTTATTGCAGTTTGCAAAAAATTGCCTTGAAAATAAAAGAACATGTTATCAGACTCTCTAAACACAAAAAAATCAAGTTTTCTTCCAAATGTTCTTGGACTTCTGTTTTTATTTCATGACATTTTAATTTCTTTGTAGACCTACATACATTTTGCTTTAATATCTCAAGTTTAAGGTACCAGTTTAGCCTCCAGAAATTTATTCAAGTTTGTAATGTACACTTTAAGATCTTTACGATGCTTAATTTCACATACTAGTAGGAAAAATTGAGAAAGATCACTTTAAACAATCTTAAAAGGAGAGGTTGGACAAGCTACGCATGTGATTATGATGTGGAATGCACTGCCAGGAGTAGAAGTGGAGGCAGATTTAATTGTAGCATTCAAAAAGGGAGCTATGCAAGTGTCCGAAGGAAAGAATTCACAGGGCTACAGGAAGAGGGCAGCAGTCTAGAACCAGCTATAACATAGAGCCCGCATAGATGGGATAGGGCAAACGCCTCCTTCTATGCTATAACTACATATGCTATAAGTCATTCTGTGATAAGTACTCTGGAGAAGCACTGTCATGCTGTGACATTTCATTACTTTTCAAGTGTCACAATCATTCTGTTGCTCGCTGTATTTGTTGATGCGAGGAATGTTTATACTGGAGATTGGTAACTCCTGAAAATGACCTTTTCACAACTTCCACAAGAGCTCATTAGACAGTGATCAAGAAAGGGAATTATAATTTCCCCTCCTAACCAGCGCTAATGTGGCATGTTCAATGCCATTCTGGTCAGTATTAGAGATATCGGCAGACACTGACTGAGCACTGAGTAAAAAAAACAGTTCATATTACTTTAGCAATTTATTGTGTCAGCATGATTTGAGAATTTGGATCATGTGGGTGGGGGCAGTAGTTACAACCACTAGAATTGTAGATAAATTGCAAATTATAATTGACTGACTTTACCTCCAATGGTCAGTTAGATTCACATGGGCTAGCAAAAGGAAAAACACTTAAGTAGCTTGAAAAAGCACATTTCCTTCAAATGGCATGTTCAATTCTCTGCGCAGAGTCAAAAGGCATCAAGTGCCATTGAGTCTGCTTTGCTGTTTTGACACAGCCAATAGTAAGGCAAAGTATAACCTGTGCTTAACAGTACATCTTCAATGTTCTGAGAAAGAAACAATGGCCTGGATTTGCTGATTAGCAGTGAAAAGAGCGTACGCACCACTGACCTTAAAGAAAGATACCACAAAGATGTAACAGCTTTGAGATGTACATTTGTTTTCTTACATATAAGCTGGAGTCTTCCATGAGGAGTCTTCCTTCTTGGTCTTAAATGGGCTATTTTTAAATTTACTTTTAAACAGTGACCAACAGTTTTAAATTCTCCCACAAGGGGCAATGTGCTTTCTACAATCATCCTGTCACGACCCATCAGGATCTTACATGTTTTAATTATGCAACGTTTCACTCTTCTAAACTCCAGCAGATTCATGACCAATCTTTCCTCACAAGAGGACACACCCATTCCAGATATTACTCTTAACTGCTTCCAATGCATTAATATCTTTGCTTAAATGAGGCCAATATTGTACATATAAATTACCAATCCCCATGGCACAATCTCATTGTGTGTTGCCAGCGTGGAAGAAAAATAATTATGTCTACTTTCCATTTTCTGTTAGCCTGCCATTCTTCTACCATACAATGTGTAACCTCCTGCACCATCAACTTTTATTTTCCATAATACTGTTTAAAATGCTACCTTATCAAACACCTTCTGAAAAATCTTAGTATATCCAACAATTCTCCACAGCACATTCTTTTACTTCTTTAAAAACAATTCTAATATATTGGTTGGACATGATTTCCATCTCATAAAAACCTCCTGCTTTCTGTCTCCCTCTTCTTTTGAATAAAGGCTGTTTACAATTTACTATTTTCCAATCTAACAGAACTTCCTCATATTTTGAAAAATTAAAACCATTGCATCAGCAATCTCACAGGCCACTTCTTTTAAGACCCTTGGATGAAATCATTAAGACCCGGAGACTTGTCAGCCTGCAACTCCAACAATTTGCTCAGTACCATTTTCCTGATGAGTGTAATTCTCCTGACTTCATTTCAATTCCCAATGTACAACTATTTCTGGGATATTGCAACTGATGCAAAATACCTGCTTATGCTATTTCCTTTTTTTTCCATTATTAATTCCTCAGCCTTTCGATAGGATCAACGCTCACATCATTAACTATTGTCCTTTTTATATATAAATAGAAACTCTTACTCTCCAGCTAGAATGTTTTTTTCCTTATTAATGTTTCATTTATATTGATGCTTTTTAATACTTTGTCCAATCTGTAGCATTAGTTTTCTGAGTCAGGGGTTATGTAGGAGTAATTGTGACTTAGGATACCATTAAAACCTCAGTTACACTTTATTCACGCTACATCCTATAGTGCAAAGGGTATTTAAAAAGTTGAAATTTATGTCAAGTCACAGTGTGTTTATTGCATTGGTTTAAATTCCAATAGTGTACTTGTTGGGGGCTTTGTAGCTCTGAGAGCATCTGCTGCACATCTACACTGATGTGTTCACTTGGAAATTCCAGCAGTTGCTTCACACTTGATGACAATGAGTGCTGACAACTTTGCTGCTATTACAATTGCAAATTCCAGGCTATTGTCTGGAAGAAGAGGAGGGAAGATTTAATGTACAAGAAGCCAATGTTAAGGAAAGTTGCCAATCATATGTTACACAGTCACAAATGAATAGACTTCAAAACCAATGAAATGTACTCTAGAATGCAGTTTGTGTAAGAATGTCAGGTCCTAAAAAAATATTGAGAATAACTTCCAGTAACATAAAAGTGCAAGTGTGTGAAACTTGCAATTGATTGGTGAGTTATGTACAATCCCAGCATGTGCTTACTTTTAATGCAGCAAGTGTACAGTTGATTTATAGCTTTGGTCCTGTATGAATTCTCATTTATACTTTTGGAAGTGATTAAAAATGATTGACTGCCAGCTTTGATAGCTGGGATTGGTGTGGAGCATAATTTAAAAGCTCATCTAGCCTTTCAAAAGTTTTAATAAAGTTTTAAACAGGAAATACTGACAGTCTTGGAGACTGACCAGTTACAACACTTCATTGATGGTAAAGCAATCTGGGACAACCTGAGCTTTTGAAAAGCACATTAACTTAAGCTTTTGTTCTCCCCATAAGTGCTTCAGTATCATGGGACCCTTAAACTACACCATAACTTGCAACTCCTTTGACTTTCTTCCAATGCCTGCTCCAACACAAGACATCATTTTTGTTCTTCCTCATCACTTGATAGTGATTATGAAGTCTAGTAACTACTCTCATGGCTCCCATAACCAAACTGTTAACTTCCCCTCTATCTCCATTTGCATTCCCTACACTTACATCAACTATAAACATCTATTAGACCATTAGACAGAGGAGTAGAATTAGGCCATTTGGTCCTTCAAGTATGCTCCGCCATTTGATCATGGCTGATTTATTTTTCCCCTCAACTCCATTCTGCTGCCTTCTCCCTGTAACCTTTGAAGCCCTTACTAATCAAGCACCTGTTGACTTCTGCTTTAAATATACTGAATGACTTGGCCTCCACATCAGTCTGTGGCAATGAATTCCACAGATTCACACCCTCTGACTAAAGAAATTCCTCCTCATCTTTGTTCTAAAGGAACATCCTTCTATTCTGAGGCTGTGCCCCCAGTCCTAGACTCTCCCACTACTGGAAACATCCTCTCCATGTCCACTCTATCCAGGCCTTTCAACATTCGGTTGGTTTCCACCCTCATCCTTCTCAGCTCCAGCGAGTACAGGCCCAAATCCTTCCCAGGCCTTACATTGCTTGGCCTCTATCCAATCCCTTCCCATTCTTATTCCTCCAACACCCGACAACCAATCTGTCAACACACTCAAGCTATACTTAAGCACAGTGCAGTATGCATGTTTAATCAAAAACATCTCCTCTCCCAGGTTCCTCAAAAATATGTACTTTTTAAAAAAGAAAAATATCATATAGCTAAAAACATTGTACAACAGAGTAAATCGTGCCTAATAATTTTCAATTATTAGCCTTATCATGGAACTGAAAGTGAAAATATTACAAATACCCTTGTGATTTTGAATAATAAAAACATATTCTTCATTTATTCAACTACCATAAATCAGCTGCTTTGGCAATATATTGCACAAATCACCAACATTAATATCACATAAAATTCACTTGCACATATCGAAGGAAAGGTGTCTCGAACCAAACAGCATTTCAGAAATGCCAATATTTATTTTCAAGGAGGACAGATGCAATGTCATTGTTCATTCAGTGAAATCATTCAATGTCTCTTTTCTGGAACATCAGGATGCCCATGATTCCCCAAACATGTACATCCTCATGGACCAGTTGTATACATGTTATGGCCTTTAAGGTTACAACTTAACCTGGCTTGTATCCTTTGAAACAGGACATTGTTCAACTTACCATGTGCTATTTTGGGGGTGAAAATGCTCTCAGAGGTGTTACGGACTACGTTACAATTAGTGACCAATTTGACCAATAGTGACCAATTTTACAATTGACCAAGAAGTGACCAAGTAGTTGTTAACACTTATACATGTCTCGGTGTGTTTCTTTTTTTGCTGGTACGTAACAGAGGCAATGAGACTGTTCTGGAAAAAGGGTAATTTATTCATCAGAACATCCTTAATTTGCTATGAAGTACTTATATATTCAGAAGCCATGATTTCTGCATTAATCCATATTATCGAGTCTTCAAATCTCTCTGGACGTAACTCAATTTAAATAGTGACCTTTCACATGTGCAAAGCCTTAATCTACTAATATAGCATGGAGCCTCAAACGACAAAAAGGAAACAAAATTCACTAATCCATCTAATTTCACTTTAAATCAGCAATAGAGTTGCAGAGGCCACAGCCTTCTATGGATATTCTTTAATTAATGAATTTAAAAGCATGCTTAAAACTTACACTACCTTCTTCATGTAGCTATAATCTAATTTGAAAAAGTGATATTTTCTTGTACAACACAACTCAAAATGTACAATCAAAAGGAACATTGATATGTGTGCATTTTTTTAAAAAACTGATCAACTCAGAAAATGTAATAGTGAAATTGGGAATA
This sequence comes from Rhina ancylostomus, assembly GCA_030265395.1. Taxonomy (NCBI): domain Eukaryota; kingdom Metazoa; phylum Chordata; class Chondrichthyes; order Rhinopristiformes; family Rhinidae; genus Rhina; species Rhina ancylostomus. The sequence goes on from JARFYF010000104.1 coordinate 79,078,223, forward strand.
GCAATATTTTTGAGCACTAAGCAATGTTTGGCCTGTAATAATATGCAGAAACATATTCAATACTTCAAAAGCTTAAAACTTACTTATCAAGTAAGAAGCCCACATTTTGTTATACCATTGCTCAGATGGTGTTTTTAAGGACTCTTTTAAGACAACAGGAGGACAGTGTGGCAACAACCTGTTCAATACAAAGCACAGTTTACAGCAGGAAAAATCTACCTATCCAGATAATTATATTTTCCAGCCGATACCTAAAATGAACACGTTGCATCATACCAGCACATCAGGCAGTGTTAGGGATGGCATAGACACATGGTCCAAAACTAAACTCAGGGCCAAATTATATACTGAAATTCTACATAGTCTGGTTCAGTTTCAGGCATTTGCTGGGGGGAGGGGGACCTGTAGGGGGAAATAATGGAATCTGTAGCTGGGGAACCAATTTTATCATCTTTAATTCTGTCTGTCAAACTGCTTGACAATTTAGATGCAGTGAAGGAGTTAAGGGAGGTAATAATGAAGTAAACAGGCATAATATCTTCAGAGGAAGTTGCTGACGAGTACCATGCTGTTATGACATCGGAAGGAACAAATACCTGTAAATCCCAGTGGATCAGCAGCAGAGAAGGCACTGCGAGTGATTCTGTGGCTACAAATGCACAGATAAAGCAACTAGCCAAGAGCCAACTTATCCAGTGCATGGCTGTGCAGAGATACTGGAGGAGGCTGGTAAATCAAAAGGGCTTCAAATAAGACAAGGTGAGACAGATTATCTTTGCAATCACTGATTTCAATTTGAGTGGTGTCAGTACTGTGATGGGAGTGGAAATGAGAGGGATGGGATTCAAACAAGGTGTTTCGGGTAAGATGGACATAAATTTGTGGACGAAAGGGATGGTGGAGATGGGGTAAAAAGGTTGTTTTATAAAAGTGATGACAGAATTGGAAGGTAGAGGGCTGTACCTGTAGTCGAGAGAACCATTAACAATATCAGCTCATGGAGGGATCAGGCATGGAACTTGAGTGATTTGTATTTTTACTGGAACACAGTTGACAGAGTGGGAAGTGGATTTTGTGGACAAGTCAACTTCACAGAGGTAATGAGGGAAAACAGAAGAGCAATTGGAGAAAGCTGCCAGTTTAGGACTAGGGTAGGATGAGGGGGAATGGAGGCAATGGTCAGATGGTCTCAACTGTCATGATAAAACTATCCACATACCTTGCGCTTGCATTTCAACTAAGAATGGAAGAGAGAGAAGAAACATGTTAAAGTGTAAAAGGTTAGAACAGAATAAAAGCAGCTGGATTTCAGCACGATTTAGAATTAGCAGATGACAACAGGAGCTGCAAGTGCCTCTGTGTTTTGCCAGATACAATAGCGAATAACTAATCTACTTGCCTGTCAGCTCCATTTAATCCTTGTAAAGCAAGGAAAAGGAGACGAGGATTGCATCAGATGAAGAGCTTAGGTGAGAGACTAATGATGCTAATGGTGAGCAAGGTGTCAAAGATGGAGGAAAAGGATTTGATTCAGCAAATTAGGAGCTTAGATGTAGGTCAAGTGTAGGTGTAAGTGAATTGGGAGAGAACTTTACAAAAAGGTAGACACAGTAGAAAAGGTGTAAAGAACAATTTAAAAAGTGATCAGTTATAGACCTGTCTGAGATTCAGACAAAACTCAGTGACTTACTCTTGGAAATGCAAAATAGTGGCATTCCTCCCACTGGTCAGTGCTATCCCCAGCACTACTTCAAGATAACTTTTAATGGAACAGTCAACTTTAAATAGAACAGTCAACTTTTAACTCTCTTCCACCCCCCTGCCACCACATTAAATATGTTGTTTGAATCCCAATTGCTTGCAATTTGATTTTTCAACACCTAACCCATCATTCTGTTCATGTTCCTCACTAATGTGGTCTTTTTTTCCATTGTACCATCAGAAATATTTACTGTTCGTCCTTAGATTGCACTTTGCCACATTAGGCTCTGGACTCAGACTTAAACCCTACTAATGTCATGTTGTGTCTTCTCATATTTGTGTATTATACTTTAGTTTTAATACCAAAAATCCATATACAACATAGAACACTACAGCACAGTACAGGCCCTTTGACTCATAACATTGTGCCGACATTTTATCCTGTTCTAAGATCTATCTAACCCTTCCCTCCCACATAACCCCCTATTTTTCTATCATTCATGTGTCCATCTAAGAGTCTCTTAAATATCCCTAATGTATCTGCCCCTACAACTTCTGCCAGCAGTGCATTCCACGCACCCACCACTCTCCGTAAAAAAAATTTACCCCTGACATCCCCCTTATACCTTCCTCCAATCACCTTAAAATTATGTCCCCTTGTGTTAGTCACTGTTGCACTGGAAAATAGTCTCTGACTGTCCACTCGATCTATGCCTCCTATCATCTTGTACACCTCTATCAAGTCACCTCTCATCCTCCTCCTCTCCAAAGAGAAAAGCCCTAGCTCACACAACCTATCCTTAAGACATGCTCTCCAATCCAGGCAGCATCCTGGTAAATCTCCTCTGCACCCTCCCTAAAGCTTCCACATCCCTTCTGTAATGAGGCAACCAGAACTCAATATTGAATATTAACACTGCAAATGCATACAGCAGCTGATTGGGATAGAAAAATTATCACTTGAATGATTCTCCTCATATCTTTCAAAAATATAAATAATATTTCAAGGCTCATTCATTTCAAAAGAGTTTTGCTATGCATTTTACAAAAATTTCAATGAGTGAACCAAGGGGAATGCATCACCAAAATTCAAATCAATTCTAAACACCCATATGTAATCTGAAAAGCAACATAATGTTTTAAACTTCTGACACATGATCAAATCAAAGATATAAACATTGGGACGAACAACAGTGCCAGACTAATTAAAAAAAAACTACTTTTATTTTTTATCAGTTACATATTGGGAAACAGGGATGTATTACATCACTTGTACAGTCAGGCAGAGTTCACTTTATTAGTATTGACAGAAAAGCAATGACTGCGTAAAATTATTGGCCTAAACTGAACACAGCTGCATCTTCCAATCATGACCAGACTGCATCGTCAGAAGGAAACTCTTTCCCAGGCATAAAATGCAGCACTTGAAATCTTGCCAATAAGCTTGTGTTGATGTACTGGTCTTCATTTCAGCAAATGGAAAATGGTTGATTTTTATTTGTAAAGATTACAGTCCATAATTACATTAATATACAACAACTTTCCTTGCTATTTGTGACAACATCATGTTGTGCACACTGTATAGGCAAAAAACCTACCAACGAACGTAAATTGAAAGTGATGCTCAAATTTATGGAGGTACAGAAATAATACTGTACTTATTTACACACATTATGTAATTAAAGGAAAAAAGATTTGGTCAAATACTGCAGACACAAAAGTGGTTCCCTGCCCATTATGATTTGCAGTTTCATGTTAAAATATTCTAACTTTTTTTCCAGTCTTCCTACTGAAATGCAAAGAAATTTGCATACAACGTATTATTTGAATTTAATACATCGCATCAGACATAACCCAGAACTCAACGATGTCAAGAATATCCAGCGCAAGATTGAAACTAAAAACCTGTAGAAAACAGCTGATAAACACTGCACAACATTGGAAGTCCCAGTGATGTATTTAAACGTCTGTGGAAGCGAACTGTTGAGCAGAGAATGGAAAGCAGAATGAGATGTTTTGTAGAACAGCTGATCTGTTCCTAATGCAGGCACTTTAAGGATTTATAGGGAAAGTACCTGACCCATCTCCAGCATGAAGTCTTTGAACAGCTGTATTTACGATAAGAAAGGAATGCTTCACATACAACTGCACAGTTTGGGTACCACAGCTATTAAATGCAATAGGCAATATTATCTGACCTATTTGTTTCACATTCTTTAGCTTTCTATCAAAGAACTATTTTATGGATTTGACGTAGTGCATCCAAGTTGCCTGGCCATACTAGATGTTAGCCAGGCCTTGCCTAAAATCCATTTAGGCCAAAGCATTTGGTGTGTTAATTAGTTCATCGCTCTCATTATCCATCATCACAGGTTTAGTCCATGTCCTACCTGACAGCATACTTCAAGGCATGATCAAAATACCTTCTTACCTCCTTCATTCTATGAGCTCTCAGGACATTCAGCTTCTATCAGTTCAAACAATACATCAGGAAGCACAGTTTACATTTTACAAACATATCATAATATCATACAATAAGCACATGCTGCCCTTTCTACTGAATTTCTTCTCCATTTGGAGGCAAATAAAGCAGGTATTGTTTGTACACATGAATGTCTAGAGCCATCTCATGTTGTATATACTGCAATAATGCAACAGCCATGAATCACCACCTGCTGAATCAACCCAATTCCTTCCACAGTACCTCAGGACAGCGGTTTCTAAAAAGACAGCTGCACACAGCATAAAATGTAATACTGAAAATTTTGTGCAGAGGTCTTTTACCAAGATAAATACAAGGTAATTGCAGACTTCAGAATTTGTTTTGTTTGCCCTAATTTCTGCAGTTGTTGAGATAATGGATAATCATGTCTTGGGTCTTCAGGCAGGAAGACCAAATACCTGGCTATGCAGTTACTACAGATATATTCAAAGGAGCTCCAGGGGGACAGAAGTAATTCTCAATCTGTAAACATTCTGAGGTTGTCACCACAAAGCACTTTACAATATTCCTGCATTCCATGTGCTGAGACCAAATCAACCCATTGTTTTCTTTTAAACAAATTGCAGCCTGATTTGGTTAAATTCACATGAACAATTTTTGTTTCATACATTACCTGACAAAAGGTCCCTCCTTCAACCTCAAAATATGAACACACAAATATAGGATGCGACATAGTTTCAAGATGATTAAATAAAAACAGAATACCCACATAAGACAACCACCCAAATTACTGGGCAAAAACATAAGGAAAAGTCCTTGATAAAGTCTGTTGTCACTGCAGAGATGATTGGTTTTTCGTTTATGAAGAGACAGCAGATGAAAAAGTAAGTAATTCTCCGTGATCAGACGGCCTCCAGAGTCATTTGTGACGTTGAATAGTTTTCCTTTTTCTCCGCTTAAAGAAACAGCAGCACCTGTGCACGTTTGAGAGGAAAACAAAATCACTTCTGGAATCCAATTCAGCTATAATTATACTTCAGTCAAAGCTCTCGTAACAAAATGTTATATCAA
>JARFYF010000104.1:79093293-79106016 GCA_030265395.1 Rhina ancylostomus
GGTGATGTGATCCACTAGCCTCTCAAAGCTCTGTCAGTAAACCGGGGGCATACCCCCTTTCCTCGGGGATCAATGGAGTAAGCCAGCTATCTCCAATGATCAGAAAAGTGTTGCAGGGGTTGCATGCTTGTGTCTTCAAGGGCTGGCCGATGAGATATTATATAACAGGAAGCTGCGAGATATTGTATGGGTACTAGAAGCTGTGAGATATTTGACTGGACCTTTTCAGTAATCCCAACTGTTTCTGAAATTGTGTGGAGGGAAAATTATAACATCTTAATTTACATGCACAACATCTTAATTAAAATAGCATTGTTGAATATTTAAAAAACACTTCAGGAAATGTGCAATTATGTATGGACATTGGAAAATAGCACAGATAAGTTTCTAGGCCACGAAAGCAATTTGCTTTTAAAATGAACCAAATTTACAGTAAAGCAAAAATGAATCTTGGAGCCCATTTTTAATAGGTTTTAAAAGGTTTTAGAGCTTTATATAACAAAAGGAAAATCTGGCACACTTGAAATCATAAAGTACTGGTATTATTTTGTAAATAATAGATTTACTTCCATTGACAGCTTAAACCATAGATTCAAACCATTTAAATTCAAATCCACGCACAATTATACTCGGTGAATTGGCATTTGGTTTCATGCTTTGTTCTGTAAATTGGGAAAAGCTGAAAAAAGCCTGTAAACAAACCTGGACGCACTCAATTACAATGCATTTTTATGCAACCAGTACTTTCTCATAGATTAATTTCAATAACTTCAGATCTTAAACACGGTTTTGAACAGCTGGTGCAGGTATCGTCATGTATGGCTCTTCTAGACCGATCTTCTGTTTCCTTATTTACCTCATTATCAGTTTTGTCTTGTCCCATCGTCCTGTCATTTTATTTGCCTTCCACTCTCACACTTGTCCTTTTGTTCTTTTCTCCCCTATCTTTCCTGTCTCTGTACTTGCTTAGAAGCTGCTACATCTCTCATTTATTTCAGTCCTGATGAAAGGCTATCAGCCTGAAAGAGTAGATGCTTTTCACCCACAGATGATATCTGACCTGCTGAATTTTCCAGGTATTTATGTTTTATTCTGATTTAAAGTATATTGCTTTTGCTGTAATACGACTGCCCAGAAGACATTTGTAAAATAGTCTTACTCTTACTTAAGAGTCATAAACATGGATTGTTGCAATGGGAAATAGGAGGAATCATTAAAGGGCTTTAGGTCTGTCTCTCATAGAATATTCCAACTTACATTAATCATAAACCAATACTAGCTTATAAATATAACAACATACACTAATTCATAGTTAAATAAAACATGTACATACTTTGTTTCATCCATAACTTCTACTTCAGCTGGGGCTGTGATAGGTGCATTGGAGTGTCCTGCTGTAGGATCATCTGTATTCAGTTCCCCATTTGTTGAACTAACCACCTGAAAAGCAATCAAAGCCAGAAGTAAAGATCAAAACTTCAGTTAATAACTTAACCATATTTTCCAAAAAAAAGGTCCTAATTTTAAGCAACCATCTTAATTGATAATGTTTAATTGTTTCTCAACATCCAATAGTTTTCAACCACAACCACTGGCTCTTAACTTACTATCAAATGCCTTTTGACCTTTCTATTTCCTTTTATTCATTTGTTCCATTGATAAGGTAAAGAACAGGTTATGATCCTTTGGCAATAAAATACCAATCAATTAACCATCAATTATCCACCTACACAGTATGCGTTTCTTCTAGATAACCCTAACAAGCATGAGCAATGGGTGCTTCTTATCTGGACTTGCAACATGGACTGGCCAATCTGCATCAAATTTAGGAACAATATTATTTGAATGGCTTCAAATCCTTTCACTAGGTAATTGCTTAATGCTCCAATATGATGAGTGGAAACAGAAGGAACAAAATGGAAACAAGGTTTGAAGTTTATCAGTTTCTACCCTGCAAATGAACAATCCAAAGAAACCAGAGTTCTAATTAAATTTTTCACTTTTTTCCAGAACTGCAACATGTACTATTGAAAAAGCATTGAAACTAAAAGAATGCTTTAAATGTGTTCTTAATAAAGAAAAACTGCATTGTGTAGTAACTCCTTTAGGTCTTAAGTATTTCTAAGAAAGTATTCCAAACCAAGATTCAGCTGCCACAGTAGACCAGAATTTCTTTTTGCAGCATACAATAGGTTTCTACATTAGTGGGAGTTGAAAAGTGATTGGTGCAGGAAGAATCAGTCATGATAAATTCTAACAAATCTTCTGTGTGCATAATGTGCTTATACATAGAAACTGCAGGGCACGTAGCAATGACATCAAACAGAAAGCACTGTGAATAGGCATTTCACTGCCCACTGAAAGAGAAAGATATCCCAAAGCTGCCCCACTACTTACCAGAAGATCGTGCTTGGAGCTAGCAGGCAGTTTCTGCACATAATCACGCAGAAAGCCCAGGAGTCAGGACATTTACATGCACAACACATTGCATGATGCATGTTAGAAAACTGCTCCCCGCAAGCCCAAACAAAACTTCACAGTGCCACTTCGACAGCTGTTTAAGTGCTGAAGAACATCTTGTTGCAAGAACCAAACATAGCGTTTCAATCTGAGAAAAAAATATAAAGTATCCCAAGGTCTTCAAACACAATGAGATTACTTATTTATGGGCCCTATCAAATAGGAAACGCTTGAAAATTTCCTCACTCATTATCGAGAGAACCTGTGTTTTCCTGCTTTTATAGGTAATGCTGCAGATTCTGCTCTCTCTCCTTCGACCATCTCAAACCTTTTCAGTGTGCTGCTTTTAAAATCAGAAAACATGAGCTTATACTCACAACTTGATGAAAGCACATTCCCATTAATTAGAATTCATTAACAAATCAATTATGAGGCAACCCTTTAAACTGAACTAGGCAGCCTGAGGAAATTGTATTCATAGTTTTCAATCTTATACTCTTACAATTATAGCATAATTAGACACAAAGATGTAAAGCAAGTAGACTTGGATTAATGCTTTAGGCATATTCACTTGCTATACTTTGACAGCTGATTATATAAAATTCATATGTTCATGCTACCAATGGTAAACTTTCTGCCACTGAAAATGCAAATTGATAAAAATAAAAAGCCTATAAATATCAGTGTTATCTGTCAAAATTATTTTAAGAAAATCAAATTCTGCAAGGCCAAAATAGTTTGCTCAGGTCACTATCAGATGAGTCAACATAAAAACAAGTTCCTTCCGAATCTAGAGTACATTTTGATCTTACTTTATTAATGAGATGAAAAAATACAAAAAACATCCTCAAGAAAATCAAATCAGTCAATCAAGTCAGTTCAGCAGAGTTGGGGAGGTGCTTTTACACCAACTAAAAGCTTAGTTTATGCCTAGGTTCCCCAAGATCAAAGTGTTGCTGGAAGAAATTCAGTGCAGTCTTTCCCTGTTTCACTGCATTGGTGGAAAATGCACCAAAAATGTATTTCACAAAGAGCAATCCTGAGCTGGAATAGTAGCACACTAAACCACAAAGAAGACCAAATTCAATCAACACCAATGCTGAAAGCAACTTTTGTCTAATTACAGCTCATGGGTATACGTTATGTCGGTTGCAATTGGGAAGAAAATTGGGAGAAGAAATATAAAAAAACTGTTGTCATGGTAATTAGCAGACAAACAGTATCAATTTTTTAAATAATATAAATATGCAGATCAGTTAAATTAATATGGGCATAAAAACTGTTGATGGCCTATAGCTAATGACTTGTTTTACTGGCTTCATACAAAGAGCCAGCTGTAAAGGAGGTAGTTTTCACATAAAAATTCCAAGTTGTCCAGTAAGGTAACTGTATGATAAAAGTGTGGATCAAAGTTATCAGCCATTTTCCATAAATTTTTAACTTGGTAATTGGCTTTTTATATTAAAAATGTCAACATATAGCCACGTTGCTGTGGGAGAAGAAATTGGGAGAAATACAAAACAGCTTGAGAGTTACTCATAAAAGAATTAAACATCTAAGGCTAAAAATGTTTTTAATTCTTATCTGTTATAAATTATAGAACACAGTACAGCACAGGATCAGGCCATTTGGCCCATGATGTCTGTGCGGAACAGAATGCCAAATTAAACTAAATCTCTTCAACTTGTAGATCATCTCTCATCAGAGCAGAATACATTGAAAGCAGAATGGACAGCAAGTATGTGAAAATAATCTCGAGCGATCCGGAGGACTTGTAACAGAGGTTGACCAACACATGAATCCTTAGATGACATCATTATTGAAACCATTCCCATACTTTTAAATGTATGTTCTTATGTTAAGCAGTGTTATTGTTGAGGTGCAGCCCTATTGGGGCATCAGTCTCCAAGCAGCTCCATAGGCAGTCAGTCAGCTAGCTAATACACAACAAAGGACAACCAAAAAGGCTACTCCTTGTCCAGATTAAGTGTCTCAACCAGAAACATTGACTGTCTATTTCCCTTCACAGATGCCACCTGACCCGTTGAGTTACACCAGGAGATTCAAGCACCTGCTCCAGATTAAAGCACCTGCAGTCTCAAATAAAACCTGATGGAATAACACAATATAGGAAATCCCCAGGTTACGTTATGGTTCTGTACTTGAGAACTGTCTGTAAACCTATTTCTCCACAAGTCAGAAACAAACAATTTCAGTGAGGGTCAATTAACATGAACGTTTATGTAATGTCTTCCTGTGTGGTTCCCGTGCTGCACTGCACTTCCTCTGTAGCTGTGACACTTTACTGTGTACTGTTATTATCTTTACCTGTACTACCTCAATGAACTCTGTAGTAACTCAATGTAACTGCACTGCATAATGAATTGACCTGTACGATCGGATGCAAGACAAGTTTTTCCACTGTACTTCGGTACAAGTGACAATCATTAACCAATACAATGGTACAGAATTAGAATGTCCCACATCCAGTGGTGAGTTCCAATTGCCTTAAAGTATTAATGAATGTTATATCATTTCATAAAGTATTTTACAAATGTCAAAAGAAGACATTTGCCTTGTCAGTTTCCAAACCAAATCTTTTAAGTGGCCTCTCGCTGTGAACCGGCAGATGTGCTCTTAATGACAATGTATCTGCTTGCGATACATTGTGGGGAGATTGCATGCAAACAGCTTCTTTTTGAAGACTGGCTGCCTTTTGAATTAACTAGCTACTACTCCTATTCCATAACTCCTGAAGATGTCTGCATTTCTGTAATTAAAATATATGGGAGAATTTGCGTAAAGTTGGATTTCTGTAACCCAGAAAGCCCCTGTATAACCAGCTTTTGTGTTTTGCATATATCTAGGAAGATGTCAGCAGAGGCTGAATGGGAAGTCATGTGTTGCTGAATTAGGAAGTCATAGGTTCAAGCCACGCTCCCAAGACATGAGCAGATTACAGCTTGATAGGAAGCCAAGTGCAGTGCTATGCTGCTATTAGTGCTGTCCTGACCCAAAACGTTGACCACCTGCTTTTCTCCATGGATGCTACCTGGTCTGCTGAGTTCCTCCAAAGTCAATGTGTTTTTCCTCTAGATTCAGCATCTGCAGTCCTTTGTTTCTCTAACCATAATCCAAAGTGGAACATATTGAGGGGCTGGGCCAAGGCAGATTGTAAACAAATGATCAAATTCCACTGACTTTGAAGTGGTAAACTGCCTACAATAACACACCTGCTGAAAAGGCACAAAATAAGCACATCATTGTCTATCACTTCTATAGATCTGTTGGGGAAATGGAGTGCAGACTTCAACCATCAATGAAGCACACAAATCAGGTCTGTTCGAAGGTGCAATGGATACACCTGTGATTCTTAATTCCATTGGGATGAATAGCCATTTGCCAGGAAAGAGAAAAAAAAGGGGGATTATATAATCTCCCCTCAGTGATGCAAATTGGATCTGTTGCCTTTTTAGGTATAAAATGATAAATGACAAACTTCAAATCTTGCAAAGAAAATAGATGCTTAAATCAGTGGCTTTTTAATATTATTGTTTATGATGTAAACTTGCCTTGTGCTAGGAAATGTACCTAAGCATTTTTTTTTTGTGCACTGCAAGTATAAAATATGCTGTAGAGTCATTGAGAAAATCTCTTGTTACTGCCAGAGGTACTGAAATGAGGAAAAATGGAGACCTTCAGCAGAATAAAACCTATGGTAAACCTCATCTTACTTTGCAGAAAATTAACAAACGTGTTTAATTCATGTCTTCAATGTAAAAAAGAAGTTGACAAGCATTATACAGCAGTGCTGTTGGTGAAAAATGGATTTTGAACTAGAGCTAAAAACTACAGGAAAGAGAAAAGGGTAATGGTGAAATGGAGATGGCACCCAAAGATATGATAGCATCATTGCCCATACTGCAACATTTCATAGTTAGAGATCTCATCCAGTCTTCAAATACCTTTCTCATCCCCATTATCTCCTTCAGCCTTGGTCCTTGGAACTCTGCCCTCCTGTAAATACCCAAGTTCCCCTCACCTCTTTGCTGGCAACTCTGCCTTCAGCCTCAGACCAGTGTCTGAATTCCTTGCCTAACCCTGCAAGCCTCTTTTGTAAACAACAACTTCTGACCAAGCTTTGTGCTTATCCTTCCTTCTCTCCTTTGACAAGGTGTCACATTTTGATTACAATTCTCGTGAAATGCCCAACTTTCTACAATAAAGTTAGATGCAAGTTGTTCCTGTTGGTGAATAAACCCATGTGGCTTAGGCCATTTAATTTCACAAAGGGAAAAGATGCTGAAATATTATGGCTTGCAACCTCTGGCCTGATAAATATTCAAATATAAACTCAGTGTTTCAACATGGAAATGAAGAATAATGCTACTGATGTTTACCAACAACTTAGTAAGTGAACAAAAGCAGGAGAAAATTTCTGTAACAAATTACACTGATGTGGGATAAGTTACCTTCCCATCGCATAACACATAGTACATGCACAATGTTGCATTTCATCTACCTGCATAAATTTGTGCTACAACTACATAAACAGTATTGGAGAACAGAGTAGGTAACAGTAATAGTAGCAGATAAGCACTTTCATATTGTTATTGTTGTTTACAAAACAAATGCATACATTAAATACAAAGGACATGCATGCATCCAGTAACCATCCCAGTGATGCTCATGCAATCATCCAATACAAGCTTAAGAGAAAACATCCAGTAACTTCTCATGCAATTGATACTAGATTCAATGGGCAAGAAGGGGAAATGTTGCACTAGCAAATATTTATTCTACTTCTCCTTTTCATTGATGCTTTTGGACCTGTGTGACGAAGGTTCTTAGATATGAGAATATCAGATTATTTTATATTTAGTACGTGCATCCTTTATTTGTACCCCTCTCACATGCACACACACAGGGTAAGAATGTGTTGCATTGAAAAGATATATTTCCTCATCTTTACATTGGTTCTTTTGTCAATTACCTTAATTTCTTGTCCCTGACTATCAACACCTCCTAACGGAAATTGCTTTTCCTTCTTGATTCCCTCAACAATCTATATAATTTTGAATGCCAAAATCCCAGCTTTTCCCTGCTTCAGTCTCACCTCTGGTAGAGGATGTGCCATTTGAAATGGTTTAATGGGCAGGGACTGCTTGGGCAAGCCACATGAACACAATTCTGTCCCCCATTCCAGTCATGCACCTTCATTTGTAGCACAGTTGCGATAACAACTTTATAATTTTATATGGAGAGATTTCATTCTAAATGTGGCCATCAAGATTTATAACACATCATGGATTGCCCCTATGAATAAAATATAAAAGGATGATGTTGCTCTTTATTTCTATCCCTGAAATCAATGTGCCACGTATCTTCTCTATGAAGGCACTGATCTGAAGCCCTGTTCCCCTGTTGCAGTGCTGCACGTGATGGCAAGCTACTGGCTTCCATTAAGTCTTCACCACAATGGCATGGACTGACATCTCAACTGCTGGTATATTAGGCTCAAACAGATATCTTTGCATTTTATTGCACAACACTCTGATATGGCATGCCTTTCCCCCTCACATCTTTTGACAGCTAGAGTTCTACCTTTAGAATACAAATGAAATGACATCGATCAGTGGATAGCTATATCTAATTTTAATCTAAACATAATGACATCAAATTTCATTTTAAAAAAGAACAAATTTCACGACATACAAGTCAGTGATAATAAATCCGATTCTGATCATTGGAATCTTCACACAGATAAAGTTAAAACAAAATATAAAGTTATATTCTTGTTCCATCTGATTAAAAATCAAAGTAAATTTAACGCTGTCCAAACTATACAGAATTTTACAATGTTAATTATCTGTAAATGCTTCTATAAGCCCATATCTGTGATTCAGGTACTCATCACAGTTTTCAACATGAGTGATCATTTTGCCTTTTTAATGAACTTGCAAAGGGTTCTATGGATCAGGATAAGGAACAAAGTCCTCAAACAAGTTCATTAGAACTCTTATTTTGTAATGGTCCCAAACTGCATTTTTTGATTTTTAATCAACATGTCAGGTGTATGGAAAGAGGCAGACAAGGAGAGGGTAATGGTGTTGGTGGACTGTGGGCAAGGAGGAAGAACAAGTCAAGGTTAGTACAAGCTCTTTGTATGTTAATACATAATCACATGGATAGACACATTTGGAATGATTTTCAATAGAGGTGTAGTCGCTGGTCCAGGAATGCAACTATACTGTGCCCAAAGAACCACACAAGCATGCAGGGAGGAAAGGGAAACATGCAGAAGGAACAGAAAATACCTGTACAGAACCACCATGTCGGTCAGCTGCCAGGTGAGCTCTCAAGTGATGGGGGTTGGCCTGTTGAGTGTCCCAAGCACCCCTGTGCTCTGCTGACTGCCATTTTTAAAAATTTTATAAAGCATGCATGGAAAAGGAAGAAAAAAACCCAACAACTGATTAAAACCTCATGCTGTGGGAAGATTAAAACAAACTTAAAAGCACCTCAAATTGCACAAAAAATCCCACAAACCAGAAAACAGACAAAATGATTATATGAATAGCATAATACCAACATTCATGCTTAGAGAACTGACAGTTCATTTATTTAATTTTGCGGTAGTATTCAATTCACAAAGTTCTAATTTGAAAGCTCACTAAATTATTGCTCACAGCTGCAAACACTTCAAGACTGAGGCAAACCAGATGAGGACAGGAGGTTATTTGGTTGTGATACCTTTCTATTCCCTTTGAAATCTGTAAACCCCAAGACCATGAAATATTTCATTACTTTCAATATCAGGACAATTGAAACAACACCATGTGTTTCAATAATAAAAATTCGATCTAACTTTGAGATACCAGGAAAACAAAACTAATATATTGCTATCTCATCAATAATTGACACTCAATCTACATCAAAAGAAAATGACAGGTAATTTATTTGTTATTGCTAAGGAGGCTTAAACAGAACTCACTGCAAAGAATTTCAGGTGTATTTTCAGCAGTAATCTTAACAGTGATAATGAATCATTGCAGTTGTTTTTCACAAGTCCCCTTCCTTCATAGCTCTACAAGGGAGAAAAGTAATAATCTGCTCATTGCTGAGATATGTTGGCTGGAAATTCCATCCACTGTTTATTTCAGCACTATGGAATTGAAAGTGCCTATTACCAAAGTGAAGTGCAACAGTCTTCTCTGATTCCTTTCACATCCCCCAGAAATTTGACTGGGCAATTCCTGGCATGAGTTGCACTTTCCACGCCATACATGCATCAAATGATGTCAGTCCTCATAACACTTCTTTGGAGCATCATCTGAAAAATTGGTCCAGATGGTACTCGAATGGCTGTCATTTGTTAACTGGGGACAACTGGATTTTAATAGTACTATTCTGGGCTGGGATCATTTTCAGGTGCCTCTTTATTCATGTTATATCATTTGGGCTACCTTTCCATAATACCATTTCCCAACCACTGATCACACCCCTTAACCACTACATCCCAACCCCCTAATTGTTCTGCAAACTCCCAACCTGCCCATTAAGGGCCTTCTCACCATCCATCATCCCACAAGCAACATGGTGCCAATCTCTGGCCAACAGATGACACCCCACCACCCCCAATTAGGCCCTTGTTGCCTGAAACTGCCCACAAGCATCTTAGAGGCTGTACTGTGCTCCACAATACAAGGAAGCATACAATGGTGATTCAGCAGAACCTGAGGCTTTGTACGAGTGGAGGGAAGGCACAACACTCTTGATTGGTGAGGCAACCTAATGCGTCCTTCTGGATTGAAAAGCATGAACAACTGACTGCTACGTGCAAGGTTCCAGATACATTACTTAGCATTGGTGACATTAACAGACAAACCAATGAAGTTACCAAATGTTTATATGTGCACAGCAGATATGGCTGAGTTCCACAAATTGATACCTGTTTGTGGTGGGAACCCAATTGTCAAAAGATGGGAAATTATTTACAATCATGTGAACACAGAAAATTAATACAAAATATGAAAATGGTTGAAGATTTAGAACTATGTCAGCGGGAATGTTTGGTAATGGGTAGAACCTTATTTATGCATAAAAGTATCCAATACGGCAAAACAGGCAACGAACATCACCAGACCACAAAAATCACCTTTTGTAAAAACAACTCCATTTTAAGTCATATTTAGTCTTTTTGTGCCATGGACATCACCAGACATGACCAAGTCTACACAGGTGTAACACACTCTGAGTATGGAGTGCAGTTCTGGTCGCAATGCTAGGTGAAGGATGAGGTTGCACTTAAAGTGAAGAGGAGATTCACCAGGATGTCACTTGGATTGGTGGGCTTTAGTTATGGCGAGACAGTGGATGGGCTGGTCTAGTTTTCCCTGGAGCAAAAGAGGTTGAGAGGTGACGACAGAGTTATATAAAATTATAAGAGACATAGACAGATATTCAGAATCTTTTCCCCCATGGTAGAGGCTTTAAAAGCAAGAGGGAATGGATTTCATGTGAGAGCAAGGAAGTTTTAAAGTGGATTTGAGGGGAACTTTATTTTTTGTTTTACACGGAGGAGTTTATTATTTCGAACTCACTGCCAAAGGAGGTCATTGAGTCTGATACAATCATTACATTTAAGAGACATTTAGGCAAAGCACACAAAAGCATGGGCCTAATGTGGGCAAATGGAGTTAGTGTAGACAGACAAAAAGGTTGGCATGGACGTGGTGGGCAGAAGGGCTTGATTCTATGCCGTACAGCTCTACAACTCTAAATCAAATTACAGAAACAGATGACAACGAAGTAGGCAGTAGAGAATCAAAAAAAGAGAGAAGTCTTGAAATTAACCCACTATTGCTAGCACTAAATGCACTACCAAGTAAGTTCTCTTCATTGTTCTTGAAAAAAAATGGCCCCATTGACTTCAATGGAAGCAAGTTTTAGAAGCAGAACAGAACCTGCAGCTCCTACTATACTGCATGCTTGTTGACAGGGAGTTAATTTCAAGGCCAGAGAATGAATACCAAATGTGGAATTTAAACTACAGCTATTAAACTTGGTTCTGTAAAGATGGAAACTTGCATTACAACACAGGATACACTTGGGACTGCCATTAAGAAACCAAGTATTGAGACTGGTGCCTTGAAGCTGTGCACATCTAAACAAGGAGTGGCTGAGAACTAAATCATGCCATGCAAATTTGGAACAGTAAAAGGCCAAATTCAATCTCATAAAAGCATCTTTTCCCAAATTTATCAAGTGCAAGAAAAAAAATGCATTGAAAGAGACAAGGCAGTTATACACTTGGCAAGTAATGATAAAACAATTTCCAGTGCTAAATAGACTGAAGAAGCAGAAATGAAAGCAGCAAGTAGAAAATACAAGAATGTCTATAGAAATTAATAGAAAAAGGCAAAATCTATGAGGCGCAAGTCTAATGTTCATTCAAAAGTGAAGGTGGTTCCTTTATCACCATAGAGCAAGACATTTGAAAAACAGATAAACACAACTTTTCTACATAATTCCCATCAGATTACCTCCAAAAAGAGGAATTGATTTAATCTATATTGGACTGGATGTTTATTGTGATTAAATTACACTTCGTGATGTGGGACCTTCTACAGTTAAAATAAGAAAACAAATGAAGAGCATCACATTTTTGAGAATTATTACTTAATGAGGGGGAGAGAACTTAGTAAACTTGATAACCATACTCTGAGAAAAGGAAGAACAGATCTTGCATTCATCATATCTTTATTCTTTGTACCACAAATGATTGAACAAAAAGCAGTCGGTAACACTGGTATGCTATAATTTCAGTGTAGTCATGTTGGAAAGTGACCAGCATCTGTGTCAAAAAATGAAGTGTGCATTGACAGTAGGAAATGCACGAACCAACAGGTTCATAAAAACTGGCATCGGAAGGCTGAATCACTTGCTCCACATCCTTTTCGGTATTGTGCTACCCATTCATCTAGCAACTTGACAGACATGGCCAGAAAAGTTAGGTGAAACATCAATGCAGCAAAAACCAGGCCACAAAAATTGTTACCTACCATGGCAAAATAGTACATACAACTGGACACCAAATAGGTACAAGCTGAGTGACTGTAGTGTAAAAGGTCATGGCTGTTGTGTGACCATGACAACACTGACCCCTCTGGCTAGGATGACACAATTGAGCACATGACCGAAAGCGACACCACTGTCAATCAAGTTTTAACTCCAGCCCATTAGGTAAACACCTTTGTCCTT
>JARFYF010000104.1:79108704-79121988 GCA_030265395.1 Rhina ancylostomus
AAACATGCTGAAATTAATTTTCTCTCCTTTACTCTTTTGGTGACTCTTAAATTTATGCTACCAATAGAAACAGTTTTTCCCTTTTAACCTGTTATGAGAAAAAAAACCTCTCTGATTTTGATTAGACCTGATGCTAACATTCCCCCTTGTAGAAGAGTGTACTTTAAGCTTTTGCACTCTATGGCCCTATTTAAGGAGTTTACCTTTGTTTAACATCACTATTCCCACTTCTTACTCTGGAATAGGTTTTGAATCCTATTCCAAACATTTTAGTGATGGAAATTATGATCTAGCTCCAAAACACAGGCAACTGGTTAGAGAGTCTGATGCCACAATTTAAATATTTGAGAGGGTGGCGGCCTGTCTGAGGGCACTGAGTAAATTGTATCTTAGCTGGAAAATGGCTGACTGAAAATCAGCTTCAGTCCAGTCTGAAAAACTACTCCAAAGTTAAAATCTTTGAGGAAGACGCCAAACTTCCCTACACCAGCAAGTAAGTAGCTCAAGAATCAATGCATCTTTGCTTTTACATATCCGCTATAAATATATTGAAACAGTTATAGACCCAATCAACTGGCTTGTCTAGATAATCCTGAAATCATATTTACAATAAATCTTAATTTTGTATCATGTGCCAATATTGATATTATAATCCCTCCCTCTGAATCCAGGCCATTTACATGTATGGAAAACAAGGATTTGAAAACCGGCTCTGGGATAGTATCTTCCCAATTAAAATAATGTATTGATTCCTATTTACTGTTTTCTATTCTATAATCAACTTGGTATTAACATTGGTGCATTCTTTTAAAATATCAGGCACCTTAGTACAGCTTCTATGCAGCATTTTATCAAATGTCTCTTTGAAATCCATATAATCATTATTTATTTCTTTATTTTCTTAAAAGGTCTATTAAATTTGACAGTTCTGACTTGCCTTTTACAACCAGAATTACATGTTCCATCTTCATTTAATTTATTATAGTGCTCAGATTTATAGTTTTCAAGGAAATGTGACATAAACCCAGACCACATTCATTCTAAAAACTGACAGGTAATCCTATAATTCATAGCCAAGATACTGTGGCTGCTGCTTTGCTAATTACCAATGCTATGCTGTGAAAGTTAGGAAAATGTTAATAATGGCATTTACTTTTAGTAGCCATAACAACATTAATAAACTCAACAAATAGTGTTCTTTATTTTTAAGCAAAATAAATATGGCATATAAATGAATAACATTTTTGAATCCAACACTACACTGAATTCTGTTACAGTGTTTTGAAAAATGCCACATTTCTACTTGATCTTTCAAACATTTATTGAAACAGCATGAACGAGGTACAAAGCAATAAAAGAGCTCTGTTGGACTGGCACTTTATGCTACATTGCAACTGGGACTGCTTACTGGATAGTGCTATTGTAGAATAACAGCAGCATTTGCTTAGACAAGTAGAGCTATTTTATTGCTACAAGTAATTTATCTAAGGAGCTTGAAGACATTTTAGGACAATGCCCAATAAAAATTAAAATTGACCTGTTCTTCAGTTTGTAAAAAAAACTAAAGTGAAAATGTTGAAAAGTTAGATATTCAGTTATTCTCAGTCATTATTTTGGTGTCACGTATTTCAAATATAAAAACATACATGAATACATGCTTCAAATGCTATCCCAATAGAGATCCAAATGATCGAGAGAACATTTTCCAATTATGAGTTTTATAATCTTGCTTGGAGCCTCACAAGGTACCAGACAAGTTCCTCCATTTGTTCCATAAGCAATTAATTCCAAAAAAATTAAAACAGGGAGTGCATGATGAAATAAATAGGTGGGTGGCTCAGTGTCCATGGCAACAATGAGACTAACTATCAAGCTGTTCTTATTTGCTGAAAAAGAACTAAGGATACTCATTCACTGAAATGTAAAACAGCAAATGTGTTACAACTACACAACCACTTGGAAAAATGAAGTTTCAATCAGATTGTTGGAGTGTTTTTTTGACCTAGCTCAATATATGGCCAAATGAACAATATTTATAGCATAGCAAATTCATTAAAACATTGTATCTCGGATAGAGAAAAATCACAACTACGTGCTGGAAATGTTTCCAAAATGATTCTCCTGCAGCAACTTGCCCTGCCCCTGAAGTCTTTGAGTTGGATTCTCAAGGTGCCTGAAGAAACTCAATCAAACAGCTCAGAAATAATGCACTTGTACATTACACTGGTGGATCATTCACGTTTGTCTCAGCGAGCCATGAGTATGTCACTTGGATAGGCAATACTCCTCAAAATTCAACTTAGTATCATTCATCTGCCTGGAATCCTGTACAATCCTACAAATGTACTCTGTGAATGGCTTTAATATCTATGATAAAAACATTTCCTGTTTTTTTGATTGGAGAAAGATTTTCCCCCTACATAGTGGCTAAGAAATTCAGATAGATAGCATTGTTTGATTTTCAGCTATATACGTATGAAAATCATTTCTGGTGTGGAATGTAATGACAATGATTTCCAGGTCAATTCATGCCATGCTGTAAATTCAGTTTTACACTTCTGACTGCAAATTGTGCTTTCATATATGAAGTGTTCCCATGTCGGAAACCCACCCAGTATCACCAATAACTACAAAAAGCACCTTTGCATGGGAAATTCAATCATGTGATTCAATTCACTGCACCTGTCATTGAGCATCCTCAGTAGATCAACAAATAGGTATCAAACTGATGACCCTCTCATTCCCAATTCTGCAGAGCACAACCTTTCTCATACTCCTTGCCCCAAACCGCAATGCCTTCAAACTTCACTCTAATGGTTCCTCCCAATCTCCACACCTGAGTTTGATAACCTGACCCCAAATGCTGAGCCTTTTCCCCCTACGACAACCGACATTAATTCCAGACCTGACTTTATTCCCATATTTACTTACCATTTTCCTTCATGCACTTAGCAATAAAGCAGGGCTCCTACTGCAATATAATCTATCTACACAAGCTTCAGATCATGTAACAGATCTGTAGGTAGAGCTCTGTTTATTTTTGGTTTCAAACTGCTCATTACTCTTCTCACATAAGCTCCCAACATTCAAATCTTGCGCAGTCAATGTAAACACTACGATAATTTTGCCACTAAGGTCAACAGCAGGAAGATATTTTTCTGACCACTTGAAATTCACTCAGTTTACTTCAATTTTGTTATGGGTTACTCCAGAGCATTACAATGGAAGTCAACAGAACAAGTAAAACCAAAGCTCGTACAAACTCAGCAAAAATATAACTTGATGTTCTGGAAGCAATTTAAATAAATTCTACTGCAAGTAGAAATATAGTAACCCACACCACAATGACATTGCCCAACCTACCTGATTTTTGGCTTGTGTTCTATCCCTGTGTTGATGACTATCTCTATTCGCTGTTGTGAGAGCATTATCTGTATGAATCGAGCCAACTGGAGTGGGCTGTAATTCAGAAAAAAATGACATTATGTTCTGAAGTAAAAGGTAGCTGAAGCACCAACATGAACTGAATTAAAATATTTAGTTAAGCACTTTATTTTTTCCCTTACTAGAAATATACAATACTGCTATTGCCCCATAAACATAAATTCACTTCACCTAATAATAGCCTTAAAACAGCAAAATGCTCCAAGTCCCCATGATCAGCAATTAATTAATATTTCTGGATGCAAATGAGACCATGATGACAGAAATAGTCTTTGCTGCAGTGACACTTCCCTTTCATTGGAGCCTGAAGATGCTAGGTTCATGCTCCACTCCACAGTACAATATCAAAATAGTTAATTCAGTTCTTCACCGTTACATATGTCTTCTGCCAGCTAACATATTAAACTAAAGTTGCTCTCACAGGCATCAAGAATCAATACTTGCCCTAGTCAAAGAAGAACACGGAAGTTCTACCAGTGTGCTGACATCTTGCTTTGTACAAACTGACTGTCAAGCTTCTCTGCAATGCAACAGTGACTATAATTTAAAAGCATACGATTGGCTGTGAAGTAGTACCTAGATGTCGTGGAAGGCACTGCTTAAAAGGTAGTACTTCCTTACAAGACTACTGTCAACTAGTTGAGGGAAAAAGAAATAAATAGAAAGGCTTAACCTTGCAGCGTATTCACACATCGTGAACATGTGCTACTGTAAGTGAGATATTAAACTGGACCTCAACCATCTGTTCTGACGGATAGAACTTCCTTTTATTTATTTGCTCAAAAGAGGTTGACATTACAGGAAGTGCTGGCATTTATAGTTCATCCCTAATTGCCCTGAACAAGGTAGTTAAGAGTCAATAACATTGATTGACCTGTAATTACATATAGGTCAGACTGGGTAAGAATGGCAAATTTCCTTCCTTAAAGGACATTAGTGAACCAGATGGGTTTTTTAAGACAATCCAACAGTTTAATGGTTATTATTACTGAGACTAGCTTTATTTCCCAATTTATTTACTTACTTTAACTTAAATGCCCCAGCTGCCCAATAGCTGTGCCAGCATCACTAGAGAAACAAGGAGACAAACTGACACCTCCTATGCTATCATCCCTCTGACTTCATGAGCAACTGAACAAGGAACAGAGAATTCTTCCAGTTTCTTCACTGACTACTCCATCCACCTGACCATCTATAATATTTGCTGGTTTTTCAATGCACTAGTGTTTAAAGAAACTTTCTCTGGGCAAACGAGCTGCCAGAATTGTCTAAAAGTAATGGGCACTGCACTTCAAGGTATGTGAACCACTTTAGGTTGTTCCTCAGGAGACCAAATGAAAGCATTGTGTAAATGGAAGTCCTTCTTTAATGGTTGCAATTATTCCAAAGGTCATTTGAAAATGTAAAAATAAATAACTTAAGATTTTTCCTTGCTCTACACTGAAAAAAAAATCAAAGGATATTCTAGGGTCAGCTCCATCGTTAGTAAGGACTACAAGAAATATTAAAATTGGTGCTTCAATGTTGGTGTTCATTTCTAAGCAACTAACCCTTAATTTTGCTTACAATTTTTATTGATGACTTACTCTGATTTAAATTTTCTATCCTGGAGATTTGGGAAAAACATGTAAGGGCTATTGTCCTGTGGATGGCAAATAATTAACTGAAATAGCACAATCAGCAAATATTTACAAATTAGTGGAAGTTCTCCTTTATTCTTCAAGGGAACAGTAGGTGTTAAGGGACCATGATAGTTTTACTGAGAATCAGTGCAAGGATAGATCTGATAGCACAGTTAAGGAAATCTTTGGCTGTGAAGGAATTACGGTGAGTGGAAGACATCAAGTCTTAGACTGAGAATTTCATGGAGGTTGGAAACAACTGGAAGTAGTAGGGTTGTAGGAGAGTTGGATGGAAATGAATTAATGACATGGTAAAACTAGATTGTTACATGTTAAAGTTACAGAAAGACTAAAAGGTGAGGCTTTGTATTGACTTGCTCCTTTGGGAAAGATTACAGAGGGACAGAGATTTCAGAAGAGAGGTGGCTGGGTGTAAAGTGAAATCACCAAAGACGAAGAATTATTTAAATCAAGAAACAAAGAAAAAAGGAATAACATCTCAAGGAAAAAGTGTAACATATCTAGGGACCAGAGCAATTAAGAATTTTAATGAAAAATATCAGTTTGAGCTGCTTATAACAAGAGAAGATGATGCATGACTGGAAATAGGAGCAAAGATTAAGTGCGGGAAAGATCATTTACATTACACTGATTACAGACAAACTGCTGTTTCTAAATGTTTTCAGATTAATATTTTTGAACTAAAAGTAGAATAAACACCTGAACTATTTACATAAATTTCAGCAGGCTAAATGGGGTTTCACCAAATGGCATAAATTAAGAACTTAAATACAGCCTTTTTGCATGCGGAGATTATTACCAGAGGCCATGCTTTTTAAATTTAGCTCTGAACTCATGCTACTGCCCCTAGCAAAACTGCCTAGCTAATCATTTGTTCAAACACAGGGCACAGCAAAAGGATTTTCCTCCTTTTCCAAATGTCTTTCCAATATTCCCAAGTTATACCTTATCCTAACAGCAGATAGATAGCTCATGTTTTAGATTGAAGAAAATTTTTATCTTGGTTTTAATCCATCCATAAATATTTAAGGTCTTGTAGCATTTTGATTTTACAGAAACTATATTCATCTAGCAAAAAGAAATGTGATAACTGATTTAATTTTTAATCTTACGAGTTGTTTGCCGATCCAGTCATATTCATAATCGAACATGTAACCTTTCTTATCGAATAAGTCTGTGAAGAGCTTCCTTAGGTAATCATAGTCTGGTTTCTCGAAGAAGTCCAGCCTTCTTACATAACGCAAGTATGTAGCCATCTCTTCTAAAAACATAACATTTAAATTTCAACATTTATCTTGGAGATACTAAATATCAGACTTTTAAATGTCTGTAAATGGAGAAAAACTATTGAAACTTTAATGTACTCAATATATTCTGATGTTAATTTCACCAAGAATATTAGTCAGAAGATTAGTCCTTCTCTGGTCAAGGATTTAAAATATTCTATTATTTACACCAAAATATTGCCACAAACAATTTTCAAATTAAACTCATAACTGATTAAGCAGATTTCAAGAAAATGTTTCAATAGCACCTATCATGAAATAACAGAATTGGATACAGAATTATAAATTGCTTTAAGGCCTGTGCATGGATAGGAGGAAACAGCACGCATGGAAACAACCAGCCAGAATAAAGCCTGTTAAACCTCAAATGAACCAAAATCAATGGCAGTGAGCCAATGCAAAAAATTCAGCACTACTTTTGAGCCTTTTGCAAATAATAACTACTTTAAAGCTGAATTTAAAATCCACATTAAATTGAAAACAAATATTGAGAGTGTATACACAAATCCACAAGGGAGTATCACAATTTTAATATCAGCATCTTACCACTTATCATGTATTCTTTCACCACGCTTGTTCTTCCCAACTTCACATTTCGTCACATTCAATTCCATTTGCTACTTCTATGCTCAACTCAATAATCCACTGTTATCTACTTGAAACCTAGAAATGTCTCCCCTATTTCTCAACCACAGTGCCATTGTTGGTATCAGAGACAAACCTCCTAATCTTGCTCCGTACACTTAAGTCTATCTTTAAAACATTATGGACAGCAAAGGAATGGGAAGCAAGTCCTGTGGAACCTCAGTATACACACCCCTGTAGTCACTGAAGACCCACTGACCATTACCCTTCCCCCATCCCACTCCACCGATGAGCATTTTTCAAAAAATCCAACTTGCCACTTTCCCTTAGGATTCCATGCATTTTTGACTTTCCTGATCAATCGCTCACATGGAACTATAACACCGTAATAAAATCTAACCATCTAATATGCTACTCTCATCAATCTCATTATTACCTCAAAACATTCCATTAAGTCAGACAGACACATTTCCTCAACAAATCCATGCTTTACCAAATGCTGATTTACTCTGAACCTGCATCTTTCCCCCCCAAAAACTTTCCCACCATCAGTGCTGGGATTCTCTTGATATCCCTTCCACCCCTTTCTCTTTTTTTAAAAAAAAGTAACACATCAGTGGACTTCCAGTCCACTTCTACCATTCAGCAGCCAAAGTGGATGGGAAAATGAAAGCTTTCTCCTTTGCTTTTTGTTTTAAGAACACAAGATATATTTTACCCAAGTTCAGCAAAATATCTACTTAAGAAGATACTAGACCTCCTGTACAGTTGTAATAGTTCATTCTTTCACCTTAATGTTCATGCCTGTGTCATTCTACTCTTATGTGGAGTCACAAGCAATGTATAAAACAAAATTCATCTGTTGTTTAAAAACTATTTTCCAACAGTGCATGTGTAAAGGAGACACTGTTATTAGAGGCTACAAATCCAGCACACACTGTTGCTAGAGAAGCACAAATAATTTAAGGAGCACCAATGTTTTTTTCCCCCAGTAATTAGGGTCAAAATTGAATAACTGCAACAAGGAGGAAGCACCTAAAACCTGCAAGCTTGTAGTGCAGTAAAGAAGTCACTGCTTTCAGAATCAGATGGAGGAAAGTGGGAAATATAATGGAAGACCATCATTACATGATGCATATAATGTGAAACTCAACTTCTGAACTAAATTTTCCTCAATTTTTCTGCTAGTGGTTGAACCAGGGCATTACCGACCCTGGTTCAACTTTTGTAATACCAACAACTTGTCTTTAGTCATTTTCTTGTGAAACACACAACCTGTGGCCTTGTTACCTTGCTGCAGCTGCGATCTTTGCCTTTCTACAAAAACTGAGAATTTGAACCGTGATTATAAACCTATAGGAAAAACACCATTGCACAGAGCTTTCAGATCCTACCAGCAACTTCAGATCCACAAACCCAAGATGACAGGATCACCAGAAAAACAGTTCAGAGTTAAATTTCATCTCAATAACTGAGAAAAATTAAGCCTCAAAATACACTGACACTTGCTATATATAAACACAAATCATTAAAATATTATTATGTATTTATTTTCCCATTTCTTAAACAATAGGAATGAAACCCCATCAATGCAGCTTGCAAAATACTGCACATTGCATTGAAAAGATGCTGCTGCAGAAATAAACTAATCAATTTAAGGGACCGAGATGTCTGGAGACTTCAGAGTTCTCTAATTACCTGGAAAATTTTCACATAACACTTCGACAGGTGTCGCTCGCTTGGTGTCCCCAATCTTCTGATATCTTTCTTTTAATGTGTCTGCCTGAAAAGAGAAAGTAAATTCACCAATTGTGTTACCAAGACAACATTTAACTGTAGTCAGCACTTTGGAGTATGGGGGAATGGGGGAAAAAAGAAGGGGGAAAAATGACTTGCCTTAAGGCCCTGCCAAGGAAGACTGCCACGAAGGAAATACATGAACATATGACCTAATGCTTCCAAGTCATCTCTTCTGCTTTGTTCTGGAAATTAATTAAAAGCTATTAAAAAAAACCTTATTTTTAAGTTTTAAATTTGCTATAACATCTTTGTTTCAAATTCAGGACTTGAAAAATATCATTGTTTTTACTTTATTATATAGCATATAGTTTTAAGTAACAATAGTTGGCTTTCAATGAAAGTTCAATTAAGTTCTTAACACAAAACTAAAATATAGAATAGATCTCACTATAGTGGTGGAAAAAGTGCTTATTTTGAGATTAATCCTTATACTCAGTTTTATTCCACTCTGACGCTGAAATCCGATGCCATCACTTAAACAAGGCTGCAGACTTTTATCTCTAACCCTCATGGAT
This sequence comes from Rhina ancylostomus, assembly GCA_030265395.1. Lineage (NCBI taxonomy): Eukaryota > Metazoa > Chordata > Chondrichthyes > Rhinopristiformes > Rhinidae > Rhina > Rhina ancylostomus. The sequence continues at coordinate 79,117,978 of JARFYF010000104.1, forward strand.
AAAGCTTCCTGTTCCCTGATAAAAGAACGTCTCCCTTTCAACCCCAACATTCATCCATTTATTCAATGCCAGGAGAACCAAAGTTTGCCTTCTGCATGAAAATGTGGGTAACTTTAAGTCAGCTCATTGGACCAGAACAGGGCCAGTTCAGGCCAGTTGCCAGTTTTGCACCTTGCCAAATTTTACTCTCCATTAACGAGTAAAATTCCTTCATTTTTCTTCAACCTTGTCAATCAATCTGAAATCCAATATGCTTAGATAGGTTCTGTAGCCTTTAATAATTAATTCAGGCTTTTATACCAAGGCATTCTAGTGTTTGTTCAGTTAACAAAGATATGGCTCACAATATTCTTTTTTATTCTTTCTGAGGTCTGTTTTTGTTGATCATTTTAAAGATTCAATGCCAGAGTTTTTTGTATTCAAAGACAAACAAGTCCAGACTGTCTTTAAGCATGGGTTTCCTATGCCTTCATTAATTCCAGTCACATGTTACCAAATGGTAGATTTGGGGGAAAAAAGTAATTGTTCGTTTAAGGTCATGAAGAAACCCAATGTACTTTAAAAAAATTTTCTCCAAAATAAATTACTGCAAAAGCCACAAATATGGAGTCTTTGTTTGCTGGATATGAATTATAAGCTTCAATTACCCAAGTTCAAAAATGTTAGCAGCACCACCCTAATGAGCGCAATCTGTTTTTGAGCAGGCTCGAAGTAAACTATTCAAATATGCATTGGCTTACAAGGGTATCTGAGGCATGGTAACAAAATCCCACGTCTGTGACAGATTTACCACTCCAGATCCCACTCATGAAGCAGGCTAACTGATTATTAATCAACCACATGCAGGAGAGCTGCTGACCTCTCAGCATCTATGCCTCTAAACACAAAATCAAGAGTCAGAGAGACACAACATGGAAACAGGCCCTTCAGCCATCAAGTCTGCAGTGACCATCAAGCACTCATTTACACTAATCCTACTTTGTTCTTCCTTCACTTCCATCAGCTTCCCCTACATTCCACTAACCATCTACACAGTTAGGGAAATTTACTGTGACAAACTACCAACCTGCAAGTCATTGGGACCTGGAAGGAAACTGGAGCACCCAGAAGAAATCCATAGTGTCACAAGGAGAACAAGCAATTCCACACAGTCAGCACCAGGGGTCAGGATTGAACCAGGTTTCTGGAGCTATGAGCTAGCAGCTCTATTAGCTCTGCCATCATACCACCTGTGGCTCTATTACTTCTCAGCAGGCATACCATTTTAAAGCCAGCTCAATGCCCAAGAAAGCTTATCACTAATCCCATTATGGAAGCTAGTTCCAAGTGGTCTTCAGACAATTAACAAGTAGAGATATTAAGTTTTGCTAGGCTGGGGAATTTCTATGATACACCTATCTCATGTGGCCAAAATACTGACAAAAGATGGCAGTCTTAAGCAGAAGAGAAAAATTACATGATAAAGTGTACTTAATTAAGTCACTATATTCCTGTTTAACCTTAGAGTCCCTTACCCATATTTCCTTCCCAAGATCCACATGAAGAACTGTCCTGGAGATCTATATTGACATTCCAAATCACTCATCTACCTACCTTGAGTCTATTCCTTTCTCTTTTCATTGTTTATTACCTTCAATAAACATGGCACTTCTAACACCCTGTCAATTTTCAGTTTCTGGCTGTGACTAGCTCATTTGTACTGTGAATATGCAATACTTATGCACTTCCATCCTGCACCAGGGTAGTCTGAGTACCCTTTGCCCAAACTGCAAGCCCAAGGACTCCCACTGCCACCTTGACTACACCTCCACCTACAGTGCTTTTGTTTAAAACTCCATTTTCCCCCCCAGTTTCTTTATCACAATTGTATCTAGTCTGTTGACACTACTTTTTACACTAGTACATTCAAGATGTCTACTTATTCCCTCAACCACGGATTCCATCACCATTGACATCAAACCTCAGACATGCTTCTTCCATTTCTCACACTTCTGTTATTACCCTTCTCAACTCCCACCAGGAACAAGGATGGATTTCCGTCATCCTCACCTTTTGCATTCAGCAGATCACCCACTGCAACTTTAGACACCTCCAAAGTGATCTCACTACTCTCCTCCTCTCCGTTCTACCTTCACCATTCCGAAGGGACTTTTCCCTCCAACGCATGCAAGGCTACTCTTCCATTTCCACCAATATCCCCCTGTCATCACTACTGCCCATGCAAACAACCACAGGAGATACAACACCATCCATTTTAATTTTTGTCATCCAGGACCACCGACGTTCCTTTATGGTGATGCAGCTTCCAATTTAGCATTCTGCATAAAGTGTTCACAAAGCTGACACCTCTACATCAATGAACCAAGTACAGGCTGGTTGACTGGTTTGCAGCTTGTAAAAAATCATTCTGAACTTCCAGTTGCTGTGCTACTTTAATTTTCCATCCAATGCCCATTCTAATATCTGTGTCTTTGACCTCCTGAACTGCTGCAACAAAGCCCAACACAAGTTGCAGGAAGAGAACCTCATCTTCATGCATTATACCGTCAACATGGAGTTTCAGATAATCAGCCATTCCAGTCTTGTATATCACATACCCCAGACTTTTTCTCCTGTCTTCCTGTATTTCAGATTATATTCAACTCCTCCTATTTATTCTTCCTCCACACAAACCTTAACCCTCCTCCCCTTTCAACTGTCGCTCTTTCCAATCTCTGTCAGTGTATACTTTATCTCTGACCTCTCCCTTTGTTATCGACCCAAATATCGATTCCATTTCTTTTCCTCACTTTATAAATAACTACTGATTATTTCCTGTATTTTCTGTTTTCATGTGTCATATTTCCTGTTGACAAAGAAAAATACTAACAATGCTTTCTCTGGTGTCTATTTCCCCTATTCTGGCATAACTTGGAATCTGAACCCACCTACAGGGTAATATTGCTAACCAGCAACGACAGTGAAGTAACAGATTGATCAGCTAGACTGAAGAATTCTCAAACAGCAAGTTTAGTTAAAGCCAAATGATAATTGGCAGATGAAAATGAATTTCAGATTGATTTTGAAATACGAAAACTTACAAGGTTTAAAACACTTTCAAAGGCTTTCACAGTGAGAACAGTGCAAAAACTCAGTGTCAGTAGCACAGCAGTTAGTTCTGCTGTCTCGTAGCAAGTGCTGCAGGTTTGATCCTGACCTTGGGTGCTGTGTAGGGGCAGCTTGCATATTCTCCTTGTCATCTCATGGATACTCCTGTTTCTTCCCACATGCCAAAGATGTGTTGGTTAGCAGGTTAAAATGATTGCTGTAAATTCCCTAATGTAGGTGGGTGGCAGGAAAATTGGGAGAGGAGGTGAAGGTAAATTGATAGGAATGAGAGAAAAGTGGGATTAGTGTAGGTGGGTGCTTGAAGGTCATTGGGGATATGTACATAATTTAGTTATATGGATATGATGTACAAAGTACCATTAGCAAGTGAACAGATGACAGAGTTTAATACTGTTGATGATAGTGAGGTCATCATTGGCTACAGATCAACATTGAGTTGGGAAGATGGGCAGAGAAATGGCAAATAGAATTTATTCCTGAAAATTGTGCTGCAATATGTTTGGAGGACTAATAAAACCAGAATATAAATAATGAAATAGTACAACTCTAGGAAGTATGGAGGAACAGCAACACCTGGGGACACGTGTCCAAGAATCCCTGAAAGCAGCAACAAATGGATAAGGTAGTTAAGTCAGCATTCAGTAACTGGGGCACCAAATAAGAGCAAGGAAGTTATGGTACAATTTTATGAAATATTAGTTGCTCCATGCTTGGAGCACTGTGTGTCATTTTGGTCACTGTACTATGGGAAATGTGTGATTGCATTGGAGAGTGCAGAGGAGATTCACCAGTACATTGCCTGGGGTGGAGCATTTCAGCTATGAGTGACTGGAAAAGTTGGGTGTTTTCTCTGTGGAGGAGAGAAAGTTGACGGGTGGGGGGGGGGGGGGGGTGGTGGGGGTG
>JARFYF010000104.1:79122918-79136618 GCA_030265395.1 Rhina ancylostomus
GGTTCCCCCATTAACTTTGCTTGTAACCTCTTCTCCCCAAAATCACAGTTAAAATTCTATTGGATAAAAGCTAGATTAAGCATTTCCTGCAGTGAACTGACTTGGTTTGAAAAATGAGCTGCACGTCAAAATGGTATACCTGAGATGGACTACAAGTTGAAATAAACAGTAAAATTGAGTGCAATTATGACAGGATGTGAAAGGCAGTCAGGGGTGGAGAACTGGTGAGAAAATAAAAAGATTTCAAGCAGAAAATAACTATTCCAAATCAGCTCAAAAGGTCTGACTAAAAAAGACCAATGTTAATTGCAAAATGGCAGATTCAGGCAAATCATCCGCCAAGATCTGTCAGTGGATAAGCCCATAAATGGGTTGCTGCACAGCTTAGGATGAAGCGTAGCCTTTTGCTCAGCAGGATATCCACCCACAGCACCTGTGCTCTGCTGGCAGTGCAACCTTTGCAGATTTGCTAGGTTTCAGGCTGGGAAACATCTCTGCTGAGCCTGCCACAAGTTAGATCTGGCAAAGTACAACAGCTCTATTAAAGTGAATTGGAAAAAGTCAACTAGGTTAGTAGAGCTTTCCACTTAATTGAGTTATTAGTTAAAATAATCTTATTTTATGTGCATGTTTGCAGATGTGTGTACCTTTAAACTTTTAATTTTTTTTTGATCATTTCTTCAATATTTTTTTTGATAGAGCTTGAGAGTTGGGAATGTTGAAGATGTTCAACAACAGTGACAGCCTTTCTCATTGGAGCCAACATGGTTTGGTTTGAACTAAGCTGTGTTGTTTTGGAGTCTATGGAGGCTGGAAAATGCCAGACGAGTCAAGAAATCATGTGCCCAGGGCCATGATGGAAGAAACAGTGTGACCCAAGGGTAAGCAAGCAACGATCTCAGGCCAGTGGAAGTGTCCCATTAACTTGAAAAGATTTCATTATTAGTCACGTGTACATCGAAACACACAATGAAATACAACTTCTGCGTAGAGTGTTCTGAGGGAAGCCTGCAAATGTCACCACACTTCCAGCACCAACATAGCATGCCCACAACTTCCTAACCCGTACGTCTTTGGAACGTGGGAAGAAACTGGAGAACCCAGAGAAAACCCACGCAGACATGGGGAGAACATACAACCTTATAGACAGCGACCGGAATTGAACCCGGGTCGCTGGCGCTGTAATAGTGTTAGGCTAACCAAACACTACCGTGCTGTACTTTATCATCTTGATTGAAAATTATTGTATTCAAAAATTTACATTTCGACCCAGATTTTGACTTTATACTATTGTAGCTTCAGTTAAATTGTGCAAATTAAAAAATATAGTGCAAAAATTATTTTGCTGTCAGGAATGAAGTACTTTTACAACAGATAGGCCTCAAAATCATAAATGTCATAATTGTGAAAAAAGAATGAACTTTACAATTTGAGATCAACAATCAATCCTAAGAGGATACCTGAATAAGCAACTTATGGAATGTTGGACAAGTAAACCAAGGAAGAAGAACCCAAGGCACAAAGGGAGATCAGTTAAAAAAAAGTCAATTTGCTCATATTGTTCAACTGATAAATGTTAATAAAACTTGGTTTTCTGATATAGAACTAATTCACCAATGAGGCTGCACTGCTTAGAACAGCCTTTTCCAAACCAAAACAATTCAAAACAAGGCACAGTAGCAAGAAACAAAAGTGGAAACAGAAGAGTGTTGCCTGGACTTGAGAGCAATCACAGCAGAGGAGACTAGTTTGAATGGTCTTGAGCTTGAAAGATTTGTCTTGAGGGACTGCAGCATCTTGCTAATCAATGGCACTTCTCATGTTTAATTTACTTTGAATGCTTCTACAAAACCTTGTATTTTTTGTTCCTAAAGTAGACTAAAACTGTTACCACAAGTGTTATTTGTATTGAAGTATGTACATCACTTTTTTGTCATATTCAATCAAGTTAACATCTTCTGCTCAGGTAGTCCTTGGGATCTTACCAGCATTCTGATTTAGTGGGTTCCAAGATGGCTAATGAGGGCAATGTGGGAATGATAGACTCTTCCATAGATGAGCAAGGAGATAGCTGGTGGGGAAACAGGTGAGCAGTTTGTGAAGTGGTCCACTCCTTCCACCATAAAACAGAGTGCATTCCTGCTGCATAAGCTTTGGTGTTTTTAATACATTGCTAAATTCCACTTAGAGAAATCATGGGCCAGATGTTGCAAGTTAACATAACACTGAAGTCAAGCAAACCATTTAAATTTCCAGTGGATATTCAGGGCTTACAGTTCATTTGCTGATAATCTGTAGCAACAAACTAGGATCTGGGCTTATGATACAGAAGACTAGTTCATAAATTCCAATTTAATAACATAAACAACACAAATTGTATGATTATAACAATTATAACTTGTCTTCCAAAGCAACTTTAATGTAGTAAGAAGTCCTAAGAACTTAAACAGGAGCAGGAGTTAGCCATCCAACCCTACAAGCCTGCTCCACTGATCACGTGTATAATGGCTGATCTTCAACCACCACATAATTTTCTAGAACTCCTCCAATATCCCTTGATTCCCTAAATGCCCAGAAATCTATTGATGTGCATTTCTATGGATGCAACAATCGAGCTTCCACATTTATCTGGGGTAGGGAATTCTACAGGTTCACCATTCTCTGAGTGAAGAAATTTCTCCGCATTTCAATCCGAAATGACTTACCCCTTTATTCTCAAACTGTGGCCCCTAGGCCGTTAGATTCTCAGTCAGGTGAAACATCCTCCCTGCACCCAACCACACTTATCCACCTCTAAGGCATTGAGTACCTCTTTACTTTTGAAGACTTGGACCAGAACTTCATCTACCCCTTCACTGAACTGTCCAACTACAAATTCCAATTCCTTTGTGAATACCAACACAAAGTATTAATTTAGGACTCCTCCTATACCTTCTGGCTCCACATACGGATTACCCATTGTACCTGATAGACCTTACATATTCCCTAGACCACCCCGTCTCCCCTCTTTTGTCCACCTATCACTGCTCTGCTTTTCCCTCCTATATATTGGGCTTCCTCTTCTCCTATCTTCAGTTCTGAAGAAGGGTCCTGACCCAAAACATTGACCACCTGCTTTTTCCCCCCCACAGATGCTGCCTGGCCTGGTGAGTTCCTCCAGCATTATCGTGTTTTTCATCTAGACTCCAGCACCTGCAGTCCTTTGTTTCTCTCTTTCCCTGGTCATTCTTTTGTCCTTAATGTACTTATAAAACACCTTTGGATTTACCTTAATCCAGTCCGCCAGTGATATTTCATGACCTCTTTTTGCCTTCCTAATTTCTTTTGTTTCTCCTTACACTTTTTATTCTCATTACACGCCTCCCCAGTCTTTAGTTCTCTACACCTCCTCTCTGCTTCCTTTTCTTCTCCTTATCTAACCTTCAATATCCTTGTACTTGTTGCCCTTGGCTTTCACCCTGACAGGAACATAATGGCCCAGAACTCTCACCATTTCTCCTCTGAATACTTCCCACTGTGCTTGGTCCTGTCTTGTTTTATAGCCTTCCCCTAACTTAAGGCCTTTATTCCTTGTCTATCCTTACATTTTTCCATAACCACTTGGAAATATACAGAATTCTGGTCATTATCTACAAAATGCTCCCTCACGAACACTCCCTCCACCTGACCAGTGATATTTCCCAAGACTAGGTCCAGTAATGTTCCTTCACTTGTTGGTCTATACACTGTGTCAAAAAGCTCTCCTAGTCACACCTCAAAAATTCCACCCCCTCAAAGCCTTAAGGTTTACCTTACATGTTAAGGTAATCTCAGTTAATATTTGGGTAGCTGAAATCCCCAGTGTCATACCCCTATTTTTAAATCACATCTCTTTGCTACTTGCCTACTTACCTGATCTTCTATCTCCTGCCTACTTGAAGTGGTCTGTAATACATCCCCAGCAAAGTAACAAAACCCTTTTTGCTCTTAATCTCATCCCTAATTTGAGCAGCTTTCCAGGATATCCTCCCTTGGAACTGAAATAATGCATTCCTTCTTCCATCTCATTTGTCTCACCTGAAAATACTGAACCCCAGAATAGTGAGTTGCCACTTCTGACAGTCTTTCAACCATGTCTCAGTGATGGCAACAATACTGCAGCCCCCCATGTTAATTCAAGTTTTAAGTTCATCTACCTTACTAGTTAGACTCGTTGCATTAAAACATATGCAATTTAGCTTTGCATTCCCTTCATGTGCATTTACCCTCCTGCTTTGTCTACTGAACTTACAAATTTTTTCTCCTCTGGGTCACCATAGTTCGCCATTCTGAACATCCACTCTGAGACCATTCCCCCTTCTAATTCAATTTTAACCTTCCCCAGTGGCATCAGCAAACCTCCCCACCAGGATGTTGGTCTTAGGTGCAACCTGTCCCTCTCGTACAGGTCCCACCCTCCCCAGAAACAGTCACAACGATCCAGGGACCTAAAGCTCCTCACAGTGCACCATCCCTTCAGCCACACACTCATCTGACCTATCCTTCTATTCCTATACTCACTAGTTCATTGCACCAGAAGCAATCCAGAGATTACAACCTTTCTTAATGTTACCCTATAGTCCCATGCTGTCTATCCAAGTGTCCATTTTATTAAATATTATGGCATTATATCAATTTATTTTGAAGAGTGAACATTCAGCACTCCCCCAACCCAATTAGAGAGTCATTTCAATTATAATTAGAAAACATCATTTTTGAAAGGTCACACATCTAAATTATCAGCCATTAATGGTAATATAATTTGGCTTTCAGGCTTTAGTCTCTCATTTAACTATCAAATTCATTGGAAGGTAGCCAATTTTGCTTATAATTAAGTTATTGGCATCATGGGTAACTAACCTGGCTACAAAAATCAGCAGCTGCATCACAAAACAATCTGCAGAAAGTAAGCACTATTTAATAGTGTTGGCCTTTTTATAGCCGGGAATTTCCAGTAACCTTGCCCTCCAAGCTAACTTGAACAAGGATCCAGTCACACATCTGATGAAGACATCCCTGCTCTTTAATTTATTAGTTCATGGGATGTGAACCTTGCAGGTAAGGCCAGTATTTGTAATCCATCCGATAGTTAAGAATCAATAATAGGTCTGCAGCCACATGAAGACAACCAGATGGCATATTTCCTTCCCTGAAGGACATCAGTGAACCAGATGGGTTTTTACAACCAATCCAGTAATTTAATAATCACTATTACTGAGATCAGCTTTAGATTTATTTAATTGAATTTAAATTTCCCAGCTGCCACGATAGGTTTCAAACTCGTCTTCAGATCAATGACCTGGCAACTGGTCCAATAATGTCATAACTACTATGATCAGACATCAGTTCTCAGGGAAACCCAAGAATCCTGGCATCTTTGCACCCAGCACGAGTCCAGAAGCTGGCTGAGCATTGAATTCTCACAGACAGAAAACCGAGGACAGACTTTATCCTCTTCAACCAACATTTTAAATCTTTTAGAGTGTAAAATAAGAACTGAAACAAGCACCTAAGTTTAAGCTCAAAATTGAAATATTTAAACAGAAAATTTAAAAATCCACAAGCGACAAAATATTTATCGAGGGAAACTACAATCTACAAAAATGATTATTTCCCACCCAGTCTTATGCTCAGTAGCAACACTTATGCAAGTTTGACAAAAATAACAATGTCGACAAAAATAACAATGTCAACAAAATACATTTACACCATTCTTCAGACAGAGGGGGGAGTTTCAAATGGTTTAACACTAGCAAAAAAAGTGAACGCCAAAGGAAAGGAAGGAAATATTAGAGAGTAATGTACAGGACCAAAGGCATAAATCAAGCAAGAGTTTTGAGATGGATTGAGAGAGCAAGGAAACTGGTGACGCTGAGGGGATTTCCACAAATACACAGCTCCTGCCACATGTTTTTTTAGCAAGCAACCAGAGGCTCCATTTCAGCAGAAATCTGGTACTAGAGTACAAGGCATATATAGGCCCAAAAGAAAAATGTCAGATTTTCAGCATTTGCAGTTTTATTGATTTTCGAAGATCTTGGGGGATCTTAACATGATGGATATAGAGATTGTTTCCTCTCGTGGGAAAATATAGAACAACAGATCAAAGTTACCCATTTAAGATATAAATGAGTTGGAATTTTTCCTCTGAGGGTCATGAGTCTTTGAAACTCCCTCTGTAAGAAATAGTAGAAGCAGAAATGTTGAATATAAGTAAATACATCATAATCATAAATGGTAGTCACTGCTGTTGTCGGGCTAGGAACAGCTCAAAAAAAAGTACAGGTGTTTATAGATCAAAGTAAGTGGTGTCACTTGACAGAAATCAACTTTCATTTAGTTTAAGTCTTTTGTGAAAGCGACTTTCACATACTTCACGTTGCACACTATATATTATAGAACACAGAAAAACTACAGCACAATTCAGGCCCTTCGGCCCACAAAGCTGTGCCGAACATTATGTGATGCCATCAATGCTGTCTCCTCAAAGACCTCCAAATTCACTAGAAAGGTAAGTGAAGCAATATCAGCATTCTCCCCAAGTCCAATATCCACAGGAGGGAGGCCACGTTGTTTGCATGGCCTTCACCAAACTCCAGAAACACACACTATTCCAAGTTCTAAAGAGATTTCTCGGCAGACAAAGGAAAAGCTTCAAGAGGTTTTCAAAATCTCCTTGAAAAAAAGGCAATTTCTCCACTGGACGTGACTACTCACAATGGAGAAGCAGCATTTGATATACTATTGAGAACCCCAAGGCCATACACGAGGAGCACACAGAAGCATTGCATAAAATAGTGGACAAGTGCATCACTTCACAAACAACCCACCCACCCCACTATCATGCGCCATCTGCCCACAGTGGCGTCTGTCACCTCGGAATCCACAGAACCAGAGTGGAAGCAAGTTACCCTCATTCTGAGGTACTGCGGAAGAATAGCAATTATGCAACAAAATTTAAAAAGATTTGGAACAATAATCGACCTAGTTTAATAACATTCATCAACTGACTGGTAATCTATCACAGAAGATTGTACACCAAATGAAGATCCCACCTGATTAATTCCCTTGATTTAAGTGGTGTTAAAGTCTTAAATGGTTCTACAAAAGGCATGGAAGCCAGCTGATCAGCTGAGCAAGGAAACATAAATCTACCACTCTGATGTCTTTGCATTGGTTGACCGCACAACCCCAAGTTTCCAGTCTTATTTGCTTCATTCCATATCCAGAAAATATATAATCCTGATATTTTATTTAGAAAGAAATCATCTTCACAATTGGTTTGAAAGAGGTCTGGGCTGAGCAACTATTGGTACAGTCAAAGTTAAAACGCTAAGAAGTGTATTCTCACTTACTCCCTCAAGTTCAGACTGATGCAGCAAACGATACAGATCCGTTCATGTAGTACAAAATCTGCCTATACTTTTCAGCTCCCTGCAGCTCATTCAGAAGGGAGAGGTCAAGCAGGGACTCCAGAGAGAGCAGAACTGCCTAAAGCAGTATATTATGACCCCTCAGCTGGAATGCAAGGATGGGTTATTAAGCACTTAGCACATTAACCATCACCAAACATCAATAGCTTGTACACATAACCAGATGCCAGGAGCTCATCAGAAAGGGTCAGAATAATTAAAATAAAAGCTTCATTTTTTTTTAATATAAAGGAAGTAATGTAACATAACTGCCCTGGCACACATTCAGAAAATATTCAATACATTTCTCATGATGAGTGTATTAACTCAGACTCGCCATCTAAATATTTCCCTGCAGGATGATTTGTTTTTACAAGGCTTAAATTTTCTTCAAAGGTTGCATCATTTCGAGCACATAAAATACAAACACTATAATATGCAAATTATTAAAAGTATCAAGCTAACAAAGCAGTGGTGCATCTGGAATGAAATAGTTAAACATCTGCATTTTGGAGGTGGTGAGATAACACGAACTGTTGTAGTTCAACTGTTCATTTGCTTCTGCCACACACTATTTCATTAAAAACGTGATACACATGAATTATTACTTGTATGCATTACTGCTATGTACTATGTGGTCACAGACATATAATATTGCTAATTTTAAAGATTATAACCTGTATGAAGCTTAGTGAATGCATATTACCATTTTACTTTCTCTTGGGTTTCTATTTGATACCTCCCACCAAGATCATAACACATTGGGATAAATCTTCCACCAAGATCAGCAAGGCATATGCCAGCAATTCCAGAACAAAGACAGAAGTGCAGTCTTCCCTTGAGCAGAACACCAGCCACAGGAATTCTGCACTCAACCATACTCTGCAGATGTCCGAGCTCCCAGGCTGGGCAAAGCGCTTGCTGAATACACACCACATTAAACCAGCACCAGTTCAGATAGCTCTTTGGAATCAATGAGACATACAGCTGAAAGATATGTATAGGTTCTCACTTTCTTCCTATCATCCACCTGTCTTTTTATCATTCCCTTCCTGTCATCCAGAGACCAAAACACATCTTTGGCAATCTTATTGGTTTACCTTGCTATTTAAGAACAACCTTAAATGCACTGGCCTCAAGAAATTCAATTATTACTCAGTACTGTATTATTACTGAGACTGATGTAGCAAACTAGCAATATTACAGTATTGTATTCAATTATTACTTTCCCTTCATAAATCCATGCTGACTGATTAATCTGAGCCTTTCTAAATGAAGGTTTATCTTCTTCCTCTCAATGGATTCCAATAATTTACCCAGCACAAAGGTTAATCTAACTGGCCTGTAATTACTTAGTTTATCCCTTTCTCCCTTTTAAATAATGGTACAGCATTAGCAATCCTCTAGCACCATTCTATAACCACAGAGGAGTGAGGTTTCATTCACCTGTTTCTTTCTGCAACTTCCCCAGATATTGCCTTTATTGTTGGCAACCTTCCCTAGCATCTGAGTCACTCACTCTCCTAGTTTCCATTCTACCACAAATGCGCCTTTTTGTTCTCTCCTTCCCCTCATCTTTTCTCTGCTACTGAAAATTTGTTTCATATCCTGGTTCTGATGAAAGGTCAACAACCTGAATCTTAAATGAAAATCAAATTCAGCACAGTAGAGAGTACCTGTAGAAATAGAAACAGAATTAATGTTTCAGGTTGAAGTCTTTTTTGCTTTTGAAATAGTTTTGAATTTGATTTAATTAAGTTAGACTAAATGTTTTAATTTTTTTTTAAAAGAGAATGGGTGTATGGATTTTGCCTGTCTCTGTGTGTCTGTCAACTGATATCTTTACTAATTTTAATTCTGTATTATTTTTTAAATTCTTTTCCCCACTGGTCCTGGATGATTCTTAATGTTAATGAATGTCAAATACATTTACAGTCACTCAACTTAAACAACAGACTGAGAGCCAGCTGGGGGCACATTGTTTTTAATACCACAAGTTAGGGGAGGCCCTGCGCTGATCCTTGCTCTGGACCAGGATGGAAGGAGCAACTTGGTCTGGGGAATTACGATTGGAAATCTTAGGGCAGCAGCAGATCTACCCCATTATTTTTCTTCAACAAACTCAATAATACCAAAGAGCTGTAAAGATCTGTCCTCTGCATAGCACTGCAATAAAATTACACTAATAAATGGCAATGTACCAAAGGAGGAAAAGAAAAATATATAAAACAATTAAAATAATGACTACATGCATCCATAAAGAGTATTTTTGTAAAATTTGTATAAATGATTAATTATTGCTCAAGAGTGATGCAAAGTACCAGCAGTACCACCATCTAAGAGCTATGAGAAGTCAGCACCTGAAATGATTTTATGACAATCCAAATAATTGCAGTCATCCTTTTAAATTCAGAAAAAATACTATTATTCAATTATTTTATCAGTTCTTTTCATACACTGATAAGCTATCTATTCCTCTTTACAATACTGAATTTTATTGTTATTTTTATGAAAAGAACTATTCATGGCCAACTGAGAGATATGACAATTTGATGATAACGAACAAAGGACAACACATTCACTTGACAACGAACAATACCTTCAGCTGTGCAACAAATGAGTTTTCTTTTTAATGCACCAATTTCACAACTCTGCCAGTCACCACATGAAGTCTTCCTCAAAATATTTCTGTATGGATATGGTTCTAATCCTGCTAAAGCCAAAGGCGAAAAGGCACTCAGTCAATGCAATGGTCACACCATTATTGGATAGGATTCAAGCAAAAATAAGCCCCAAAATCCTAAATCAATCATTCTTCTGTCAAATAACTGGCTATCATGTCACTAAGCACAAGGCACTTGCACATACAAGTACTGCATTAATACAGATATCTCTCTGCATCACGAATATTCAGACTTTTCTTGCCAGGAGCCTTTCAAGTGTTCTTGATGGAGACCACTTGTTGTACCTCCTTCCTCTTCGGAATTGCGTTCGGTCAAGGATAACTTGTTCCCTCTCCAGTTCAGTTGGTTGTACGTTGAATCGTGGGGCAGGAAGTGTCTCTTCAAATGGGCGTGTGTGATGGTGCATTCCTTTCACCATTTGCACTAGGCTTCTGTGTTCTCTCAGCACTTGGGCTCAAGGTTCATATCGCCATCCCAAATGCTCCTTCTCCAACCTAAGCAGTTAACTTCTTTCAGGACTTGAACATTACTGGTGAGCCATTATTTATTGCCCATCCCTATTGGCCTTGAACTGTGGGGATTTCAAGGCCATTTCAGGGGGTGCTTAAGAGTCAAGCATACGAGTTTGGTCCAGTGTCATACGTGGACCAGGTAAGGACAGCAGATTTTCTCCTCTAGAGGACACCGGTGAGAACTGGACATGGGTTTGAATGACACTCTCATAATTTTGGCTGTCATCATCACTATTATCATGAGGTAGGATTCACAGGAGTCAGCAGGGATGTTGCCCTTTTTCAAGAAGGCTTTGAGAATATCATGGAATCTCAAATTCATTGCCAGGTTGGGCGCTAACAAGATGCCTGCTGCATTACAAATTCTGACTTAATATCTTCAGAAAATTGATTGAGTTACACTTGCTCATTTTTTGATAATAGTATTCCATTTGTTATACTTACTCAAAACCTTACTGAGAATCACTAAGCTCAAATACGTTTAGTATTTGAATTTTGTTTTAAGAGTCAGTCATACAGCACAGAAACTGGCCCTTCAGCCTGGCATGTCTGCACCCAAATACACTTATTTCATTTTTATTCTCCCACATTTCAATCAACTCTCAAGATTCTACCACTGATCGAGATACTCCGGGCAATATATACGTCAACCCACACATCTTTGAGAGAGAACCCACGCAGTCACAGGGACAGCGTGCAAACTATACACAGCCAGCACTGCAAGGTCAGGATTGAACCCACGTCACTGGAGATGTACTGGCTGTGCCATATGGAATCATGATTTTTTTTGTCTTTCAAGTATGAATAACATAGTACAAACAGAAGGACAGGAGAGAGGAAGCCCATCGGTCACAGTCACAACCTCTTATTTCCCTGTAGATCTGCAACTTATTCCCTTGCACATGCCCATCAATACCCCCATGATTCTTTTACAACTTACCCACATTCAAGAGTCATTTACAGTGACCAATTAACCTATCAGCACATCTTTGGGGAAACCCATGCACCCGGCACAAACTCAATCACAGGGTGAACATGGAAACACTATGGAGCTGAGGTGAGGATTGAAACTGGGTTCCTGGAGCTATGAGGCAGCAGCACTAACCACTGCAGCGCCACTCTGCCACTCAGGTCAGTGTTATTAGAGTCTTAGAGTCATACAGCATGGAAATAGGCCCTTTGGCCTAGAAGGCCATCCAAGCTTCAGCAGTCTCTTTCCAAGGTCATCTGGCCAGGATGTCCTCATCACTGGAAAGATCCTAAGCCTTGATAACCATGTAGCTAGAGTGTGGCTTGATGTAGAGTACCCAAAAAGAAACATCCCCATTGAAGTACCTGAAGGATGCAGTTTTTTTAAGGCTACTCCCTCATGCAGGAGATGCGAGTGTAGATAAGCTGTTCCTGCATATTCTCAGCCAATCACTTCCTCCAGTACTGAGGAATTGATGCCATTGCCCAGCAGAAACAAATCGGATGGACAGCTCACTGTGATATAGGACAAACAAGGCAACCAACAGCATCAGAGCCCCTGCCACAAGTTATTATTACTCCCGCCTCCTAACAGAATTATTCATACCTCTAGACGTTTGGCCAAATCATGCTATTACTGGAATGTCTCTCAAGGAAATACCTTTAAATTTCTCATTTTATCCCACGACCCAAGAATTTCACACATTTCTAATGCACTTAATGGGTGGTGCATTTTGCTCTGAAGTTCAATCAGGGCATCACAAAACAAAAATTACTCAACTGGTGTAATTTACCATTTTAAAAAAATCACTAAGGTAGCTTGTGCCCTTTTTCCTTCATTATAATGCTGCCTGTGCATCTTCTGATGGCAGCAGTTCGCAGAGCTTGCTACTGCCTCATTATTGCTGCATTTACCGATGGAGAGAGAGTCAGGGCCTAAAAGTACACCACATGACAGCCACAGTACAGGAGCACTGGGCTGCCATGGAGGTGGAGAATAAGTGGTTGTGCTGGAGAAAGATGGGAGAATACATGTCTTAATTGTCTGTGGCCATACTTCCCCTGTTCACCACGCCAATGCCTCTGCCCTACAATTGACAGCACCAATCAAGTTCCAGACAAGTGAATCCCATGCCACTGTGAGACACAGGCTCAATCGCCTGCAGAGATCCCAGCTGTGATTCTATTCATTAGTCACTATGAGGCCCGGGAACGATGACTGAAATGCAGAGAGCTAGTCATTGACATCCTATTTTGATACTTTAGTTCGTCTCAGCTTGATCTCTCGCACGTCCATCAACTTACCTAGACTAAAGGGAATTTACAGTAGCTAATTAACCTACCAGAATATCTTTGGGATGTAGGAGGAAACCAGAGCACCCATTGGAAACTCACAGTCATGGGAGGAAAGTGCAAACTTCACACGGACAGCACCTGAGGTCAGGATCAGCCCATGTCCCTGGAACCACAAGACTGCAGGATTGACTGCTATACCACAGTGCCACACAGTGAAGTTTCTGAGACCTCACCATGTTCATGTTGGTGTCACATTTTGCTACTGCACCAGCTATAGTTCAAAAGTACTTCATTGGCTATGAAACATCTTGGGACATTAAGGTCATGAAAGACATAATAAAAATTCAAATATCTTTTATCCTTTGAAACAAAATTTGAAGTCAGAATTATATTTACATAAATGAACCAACTCCAAATTGTAATTTGAAAATTACATTACATTCTTCTATCTGCAATTCATACCAATATTAAACAAAGGCCTTTCAAGCATACGTTTAGCAAAAAAAACAATCCTCTGTTTTACAATCACAAAGACGCAAATTCCAATAATGCAAATTGAATTATTAATTTGCATTAACTGAGATATTGCTAAAGTTCCACTAAACTCCAAGTTTTTTCTAATTTTACAAGGGTTAGGCTAGATTTACAAGTCTTAGCACTTAATTCTAGAATAGCAAAGTGTTAAAGAGTGCAAAGCTAGCTGATTCAGATTCCAAACCAAGCAGAAACCTCTTCCTTAGTTGTCAGTTCTAACTGTGCAATTGTAAAGAAATAGCACACTACGAATTCACAAACAGAAGCACAAAACA
>JARFYF010000104.1:79247200-79257638 GCA_030265395.1 Rhina ancylostomus
GCATTCTATACACCAGTAGAATCCCAAATTATCTGATTTGAGTAACCATAGCACGTCCATGCACGCATCAAAAAACAAGCTGAAAACTCACTTATTTTACATGCATTTGCAGTGAACTGAAATTAATATGTAATCAAATTTTGATTTTTAAAAAATGTCCAATTTTTCGCAGACAACTTTCGCAGTGTGCCATATTAACAAGCAGACACCAACTTTACAGGACAAGGCTTTGTTCCCTAGTTTCATTTCTGTGAATGCCACAACCTGAGTAATGTAGCATTTGAGGTATTGTCGTACTTTAACTGTTTATATCGACCCAAATTCTTTGGTTGGTGAATACATTATGTGCAATGGCACCAAGACGTACAGACCAGACAGATTCCAGGTTCAATTCCAAGCTTAGAAAGCCGAGCTCAGGCTACAGCTGCATTGGCACAACAGTTGGCAGTGTTCCCAGGGAAGGATCGGGAAAGGCAGGGACAACTAGGATTCCTGCTCTTGAAGGGTAGCCAATAACCCCTCCTGCAAAACATGCAGGTATCATGCAAGGATAGAATCAGACTTGGCCACGATGCCTTTTCAGACCAAAAAGCCAGCTCGCATTTACTGTTTAAACTCTCAAATAAAGACTGCCCTGATAGGTGAAGCACCAGAGCTGTAGGAGGAAGAAAACTGTAAAATAAAAATTAAGAAATTCATTAGAAGATGCAATTCATAGTCATTTTCAATCACATCCTTCCAACATATCCTACAATTGGCACAAATCAGTGAATCCAACTGGGTACTTGCAATAACTTTAGATGAACAAAATACAGTACATCGATGAAATTAAGCCTTTGCCATTTGCTTTTATTTGCCCATTTCCACTGGCTGGACACTCCAGAACTAGGAAATCTGCTTTAAAAGTAACAACCAATCTTTTCAAGAGTAAAGAAACATATCTATAGACATGCATGGCAAAGATTTGGGATTCTCTTCTGCACTGTTCCAGTGAACAGTCACTGGCAAATGCTTTCAAAATTAAAAACTAATTAATATAACACAAACAAACTATTTGGAAAAACCAATGTACCTTTTAGAATATTTAAACAGATTCAAAGACTGCACAACTTTTGTAAGTAAATGAAAAATGTTTTTAAAAGATAATGCCCTGCATCGGACCCTTTCCAAAATTTTCTACATGGACTAAGCAGGGTTGCAGGATACAGGTCACTGCTCTGATTAAAATGATCATAATCATCCAAAATCTGTCAGAATGCCAAGCTGGAAAACCCACTAAGTAAGATGCCTCGCTCCTTCGGGAGAACCTACAATAGTCTACTGATCTCATATACCACAACAAAATTTGATCTTCCCAAATTTTCTAATTTTGTTCCCAAAACTCAGCAGTTTCAAAACATATTTTGATTGCAGTTAAAACAATCTGAACTATAACAACTCAAAGTTTACAAACCACTGAGAAAATCAGGATCAAAGTAGTTGAGTCAAAATTGAAATTTCTTGCTGCAATTCTAATAATTTCAATTTAGTGAGGATTTAGACATGGGTTCAGTTGAAATGGAGAACTACTTCACACACAAAAAAATAAGCTCAGTGTGAAAGTTGTCCTTAGTTACCCTGATCCGCTGTCAGGAAATTTGCATTTTCTTTCATTGTTTTCTCTCCCCATCTGAACACTGGCTGTTCCTCCTGAAAGGAAAATCTCTGCAGCTCAAAATGAGCACCCCCTGTACTTTAGTGCCAAAGATAGCTCCCAATGCCGAATTTCACAACAGCTTGAGAATTCTTCTATTTCAAGACAATTCAGTACCTTGCTTAATCTTTCCATTACACGCACAGTGAACAAGGTGAACAATTCAACGCTACTACTGGAGTTTTACTCACTTCCTATCGTTAAATGTGGATCAGGCACCTCAATGGTTCATAACTGTCTAAAGAATAATCAAGAGGACAATTAATTAGAACTACTTCACTTTTTTTTAAATCTAACTTAGCATATAACTGACCAATCAAAAATTTGATGCAAACTTCAAATCACTTCCAACCCCAAAAAAAATGCATGAATCAGAAGGGAGGGGGAGGAGCAGCCACTATTGCCAGGCTATAAAAGACCAGTCACTATGGATCCTCTTTACTTTTTCATTAGACCTTTAATTGCAGATACAACCAGCTCCATATTCACCTCTTTACCAGTGTCCAAATTACCTGCTACAAACAGTTTTCCACAGCTCTAATACCTGCCAAAAACAAACTTCCTCACATTCAATCACAATCCATCAGCACAAAATCAAAAGCATCAGCACAAGCACAGTGGACTCTATACTGCAGCCTCTGCCCCTTGTGCCTCCAATACTACTACAGCAAATCAGATTACTAGGAATCTATAAACATCAGATTAAATTTGTATTTTGAAGGAGGAGGGAAGTTTTTCAATATTTTCGTATTCCATGATTTTAAATCTTAGCCAATGCCTTTTTAGAAAATAACTGAAGTAGAACAATGAAAGTGTAGAATTAGATTTTAATTTCTCAAGTACAGGTTTAATAAGAATTCTATTATGAAAGAGCAGATGGCAGTGAGATTGCACTTGTGTCCAAAATTCAATGCACAGCTAAGTGAAGAAAGCAGAAAAAATTCATAATAGAATCATTACCAATTTACACAAATAATGGCCTGCTTAGAGTGCAAATCTCCTGTTGGAAGACAAAGCAAATGCCTCAACACGAGAACGAGGTTGACAATGCTCCAATCCATCTTACTGCCCCAGGCAAACAAGCTTTAGGACCTGGGAAGTTCACAAAAACACTGAGGAAGGGCATGCATCTGCAAAACTCCCCTTAATTCAAATGTACACTAACACAGATCATCTAAGTTCACTTAGAAATATGGACCTCATCATCTGCATTGGTAGAATAGTTTCCCAGTACATCTCAATTTCTTCAGGAGAGAAACAGAGAAAATCAAATAGAAGATTCTTTTAAGACTTGGGAGCCAACCATACTTGACCACAATTAATGTAATAGAGCAAAAGAAAGAGGTAGGAGGATATAGCTCTTACACAAAAGATCCTGAAAATATCCATTTGCTAAGTTCACAACTTTAGCAGATATTTAAGTTTTCATTTAAAATTTGCATTTACTCTTTTACACAGTGTACTGCTAATCCCTCTGATTTAGCATTAGATGCATCAGTACAACTGATACACAAAACCTATCTAGAACTAATACAGTTAAAAGGCCACAAACCCATAATATTTACAAGTAGAATATATACTAGCAAGCCAATTAACCCAATGTCAGTTCTGTTACATGTTTATTTGGTAAAACAAAATATGGTATCATCAATCATCCCATGACACAAGGTTCAAGGTCAAATTTCTGCCTGCAATGTCTTGACCCAGATCCCTTCCTTACAGAGACAAATATTCAAACTCACAAGACAACAGCTTAATTAATTTCCTCTGCACACTCTTTGGAATTAACTGCTTAAAACACATGTACGGTTTTAACAAACATTAACTCCAATAAACTCAATAGATGATCACCCATCTCAAAAAATGATACACAAGACAAATGGAAGAGAAAATAGTAAAACTTACAACAATAATCCTCCCTTACATGGTAGAAGTTTTATATAAATAATTCAACCAGTAGACCATGGGCCAAGTATTCAATCCCAATATATGGTCCATTAACTTTCAATATTTAAACATAAAATAAAACTCAAGTTAACAAAATACAGAAGCAGAGTTATTCTTACAAAATACGTTAACACAAATGCACAGCTTGAATTCATCTTCAATTGTGACAAAAGGTCATTAAATCATGAACAGAAAATATAATGTCTGCTCCACCATTCGAAAAAACCATGTCTAATTCTCCACTGTTTTTCTCTTGATTCAGTCATGTTTTCTGTCAGTTTCAGTCTTTAATGTACTCCAATGGAGCTTCTGCATCCTTCTAAGGTACAGAATTCCAAAGTTTCATTATCCTCCACATAAAAGAATTGTGTTTTCATCTCAGTCCTAAAATGACATGCACAATTTCCTGATGCAATGTTCCCTAATTCTCGACGTTCCAGAAGAAACAGAATCTCAACATGTACTGTGCGTAACCCTCACAGAACCAAAAATGTTTTTGTGACATGACCTCTCATTCTTGTAAACTTCGCAGAAGGCAGGTCCATTCTACTCAAACCTTTCTTCTTCAGACAGCCTCTCTTTTAGACAGTAACAATGCACTGCACTGTGATTCCTGTGCCTTGTGCAACTTAAACAAAAAAAGGTTTCTTTAGTCTGTGCTCCAACTTGGCTTTTATTGCAGGCAAGAATAAAGGTGATGTCTTTCCAATTACTTCCTGTAATTACATTCTGAAGAAGGGCCCTGACCCGAAACACTGACCATCTGTTTTTCTCCACGGACGCTGCCTGGCCTGCTGAGTTCCTCCAGCATCTTCTTGGTTTTTTTTATCATCTAAATTCTAGCATCTGCTCTCCTCTGTTCCACGTACAGGTCTCCCCAAATCCCTTTCATTATTAACATCAGTAGTTTCTTTATTTAAGACAGGTTTTCTTACCCTATTTTACATAACAGATGACCACATTTCCCTCGCCCCCTCATCTCTGTAATCATTACAGATTCTTTCCATCCTCCACATCATTTAGTTCCCCACTTTGCGTCGTCAGAAAACTGAGAAACACGCCTCGGTTTCCTGTCTATTTGTTATCTAAAGTGGATTAGTTGTGAACTACATCGATGTCTTCTGACTCACTAATTTAGAGGCTCAATGATGGCTAACTTTCACATTGTACCTCTTTTTACCAATTCTTCCAGCCTGCATTTCATGAAAAAGAATACAAAAGAATGAAGCATTGCTGACTGCTCCCTTGGTCCACAACGTACACAGATCAGCAAACCCGCCTGCACATGGACTTAACCAGTGGTCCTGTATCACAGTACAGCGACTTCAAATTGCTGAGTACAGTAAGCCTCACCATTCTGCCTGAATGGGTGACCACGGTAAATATAATCCAGTGTGTCGCCTCTGATCTGCATTACTGCTTCAATGAATTGCACAGCATACATAAGAAGGAAACAACTGATAGACAGTAGGCATTGCAAAAGTGATAATTTCTCTTACTGCCTATCATATGAACCCTTCAAATAAGATCACGGTCACTGAACCAACAACTTCTGTGGCGTTAAATGAAAAGGCCTTAGGTAGTCACAATCAAATGCGCAGCAGGCCCCTCGTCCCTCGCAACTCAGCTCACTTGTTGAATGGAATAAATCACAATTCGCAGCGGGCCAAACATCTTCTGTTTGCATTGTTCTACATTTTCACAACTCGAATGGCTCGCTCTGGTTAGTAACTGGCTCCAACAAACTTAATCCAAGCCAAGAGAAAAACAGTTTCAAAGAAAAGGGAAGGCAACACATGAAAATTCCAGCGTCCCTGCAATGAATCTCCCTATTCATGCACATGCGAGAGCACAGAAATTATGGGGGAAGAGAAAACACTAGCGACTCCTTCCAGGCCTCATTGAGGGAGGGCTGTTTAAACAACAATGCAATTTCAACCTAAGACTGCAGTGTAATAAACCCTTCCGCCAAATGCAATCTAGCTTCCTAAATTGTATTTACAAACATTGTGAAATCACAGGTTCAGACGATTCTGTTTGGAAACTGCGACTTTAACGTCATCGTACAGTAAACTGAGTCATCCGTCAGCTTACTCATTAAAACCTGTGAACAGTGCTCTTCATTGCCGGGTAGTTTTCTCACCGGGAATTCTGCAATAATAAAACGCAAGCCAGCTACGTAAATTCACAGGGTTTGGGCTGAACCCAAAACAGTGACAAGCTCAGACACGGGAATGAGACCAAAGCTAGGGCCAGTAGGTTATCTTAACATGAAGCAAGAAGATGAGTGCTAACCACAAGGCATTCTGAAACACAAGACCCAAGATATTATCAACCAATTCTCTGCTGTCCTATGGTTTTTGAATGCTGTAAATAAACAGACACATACATACAGCTAATTCCAATGGGAGGGGTGGGGTGTCCATCGGTCCCATTCCCAATGCGGGCCTTAAATAATAATTACAGTCACCACACCATAAACTGTAAATTAAACAAGATTACATTTCCCTTTTTGCCCTCCATAAAATTCAGTTGTCAGCGGAAAATCAATTTGAAAACCTTCGCTGTACTGCCCACCCCTATCAAACACCCGAACTGGGATAAAAATCGGTGATTCCCATCGTCCAGGAAGAACTACAAGCAAAACTACAAACGGCCAAGACTTCGGAAAGCATATAATGTGTAGGCACACACCCTCAGATATACACAATTTTTTTTAAAAAGCACATACTTCCAGGTTGGTATAGAATTAAAGAGAAATGCGCACAGACCTGGTTGTTCTGTAGGTGTTTGGATGTAAAGTGCGAGGGTTTGACAGGGTCCTGGTCTCTCGGTCCAAGCAGGGAAGCTGTAACGCAGCTTCAGCTGGGAACCGTGCTCTGCTGGCTTTGACCAGAGGCCGCGCAGCCGCCAACGCTAGATTCTCTGTTGCTTTTTTTTTGTTACAAAATGTTCCGAGTCACAGAGCTAGAGAGCGGAAATCCCCGGGAAAAAACTCTGATCGACAGCCTGGTCGCCAATCAGCAAAGAGCAACCCAAACTGCAAGGCCGGCAGCACACACGAAGGGCAGGCAGTTTGACTCAATGCAGAGTGTTGGAGCTGTTGCACGGAACGGGCAGGGTTTTGTTAAAGCAGCAGGCTGGTAGCATGTGAAGACAAACTGCCTGGAAAAATACCCACTGAGAGAAGATAACACAAAATAAATTAGCACGATCCATAGACATCTGTATTCATTATTTTCTATTCACTAATAGTAATGGATGAAAGAAAACAACGTGAAATGCACTTCTAAAAATAAGTTACACTCCGCTAATAGCTTTGAACTACATATCACGGAAGTTTCAGTTCTCTTTCAGTGTCACAAAGTATTTAAATCAATTTATGCTGCGATATCCAACAAAGCGAATTTCAAAACTCAATTCAGAAGTATACTGTCAGACTGGTGGTTGCAGCTGCCATTACATAAAGAATACCCACAGATTAAATTGCCCTTGGTGAGGTAATGTGCAAAGTTTTATGTTATGGCTCCATCAATCAAGGTCAACATTGGCCAGAATAAAAATCAATTGTAAAATTTTGGAAATGCATTACAGTGTTCTGAGATGAAGATACATTTGCAATATATACAGCACAAAAAAACTTAAGCGGGCATTTACACATGCATTCAACCAAACAGATCATTTAGCCCAAAAAAAATTTCCCCAGCTGAGCTTCTCAGTTGAATCCCACCATCTTCAAACACTCTTTATCCTCAAACATCCCTTCATTACTTTTCCTTTCAAAATAATTCATGAATTTTGCCCAGATCAGAGAACCTCTGAATCTACAATTCCTCGCCCAGACTCTCTGCTAACTCGTCATTACGTGTTTCCATATTTCAAAGTTCCATGTTTTCTTCCATATTTCGTTATAGCACAGAAGGTTGTTAAGTTTATACTGGGTCTCAGAGCAATCCCATTTCCACTTTATTTCCCTGTAACTTACTCTCTCGCACATGCCCATTGACAATCCCTACTCCTTGCCCCAGCCCCTTCACTCAGCAGTTACTTACAGCAAGGATAAATTGTAGCAACCAATTAGCTTAATAATCAGTACATCTTTGGGATATGAGAGCATCTAGGGGAAACCCAAACCACTACCTGGAGAACGTACTGACACCACATCAGAGGTGAGAGTCAAACCCTGGTTGCTAGAACTGTGAAACAGCTGCACTATCTGCAAAGCACTGTGCAATGGACTCTTGTCATTACCCCAAGAATCAATGGGAAAAAAAATCACACCACAGCCTTCACAATTTCAATGATGTCTACCAAGCCATCCCCTGGAGATTCAAACTCAGCAAAGCAAAATCCTCAAACGTATAGGATCCCCAAAAAACTCTCCCAATGGCCACAATGTCTGGGATCCTGCAGAAAATTCACACTGCATTGCTTTCACTCTCTCCACACTACTCATGCCAAGGGATGCCCAAAGCTGGTGATAATACGATAAGCGCAATCCAACCAAGAACCTGCAAAAGTAGAACACATTTTTTGTGCCTGCCCCTCATTCCTGAGGAACTCAAGCCCAAACAAATTGAATGAAATGTCTGCTGGCTGTAGGAGACATCTCTGTTTAGTTTCCAATTGTAATGAACTCCACCTCAGAATGCATGTAACTGGTACTAAAATAGCAATCCCACACAGAATATCCCTGTATGGGATTGCTATTTTAGATCGTGTGGCAAATTTAAAAAATGTCAAACTGCTTCAAGAGGGGTTTCTTTTCCTAGGTGGGGCAAAAATATTTCATGATCTCAGAACCTACTTGAGATAGAAGTTGAATTGCAGATACGTCATACTGACAACAGTGCAAAAAAATCTATAGCACTAAATTCACACATAAACAGTCTCCAGTTAAATTCCACAATACTAAAGTGACAATTCACCCAGACATAAAAATTGTGATAGGTCATTGATCTGAAGTGTTATGTTCTTTTGCATCGTAGATGCCTACAGATCTGTTAAATCTCCTTTTAGCTATTTATGAAAACTAATGAATGAATATTGGGCTATTCATGTATAGTTGAATATATGTGATGATTTTACAAGTAGGCTGAGCTTTATCTAGCTTCTTATTGTACATTAAACACTATGGGCAGTGCACAAGGATGGGGGTGGGTTGTGAGCATGTACACCATGATCTACTAATAGTAGTCCAAAATATGGAGTTTTACATGAGATAATTGGCATGCACATATTTGTATAAATACATAATGGTAAGGGCAAGCATGTAGCACCCACCAATATGGTCAAATTTAACTTCCTGGCCATATCCCTGAACTGCTATAATTAACTTTAGCATCCTTGGTACTAGCCACCGTGTGCACCCAAAATTCCATTTGAAGGGAATTCACTTCAGTATGGACAAAATGCACACAGGTAACATTTCCTTTTTAAATAAAGTTCTATTGATAGCGCTGATCAAAGTCATGAACTTTCTCAGCTCATACAGAATTAGCTGGGTTTCGTCATTTTGCCATACTGTTAAGTTCGTTTTGTATTAACATCCAGTCTGCTGCATTAACAGCACTACATGCTACTTCATGGAAGAATGAGGTTTGGTTAAAAACAAAGAATGTGGTTTCTGAACCAAAACTTCCACAATTTTAGAAATACTTTGAGAACACTCAGCCTTGGTCCGCATGCCATTTTGGACCAACTTTCAGTTCAATGTTGCCAACAGTTCTACAAAATTACATAATAACTTATTGATTTCCAATGGCATTGAATGGAGGGAGTCATGATCATGCGTGAACTTCCATTGAAAAAGAGTTAGAAGCTGATGAAAAATTGGAAAATGGAGCAAAGGTGTACATACTGACAGGAAGTGTTGCAGACATTTCAAGACAGGGAAATTCTCTGGTCCTTGGAGAGCATGTGAGGTTTAAGGAGAGTATTCTTGGGTCTGTAGGAAGACTGCCAACAGGTAGTAGGGAGATAAGATCATGTGATGTGTGGTCACATGTCATTAGATCACATAAGAAAAGATCACAGTATTTTTTTTAAATACCATGGTTTCACACCAGCAGCTGCTTCAGAAGTTCCAAGGAGTAGGAAGTCACCCTTGAGCTAGTGAAAGGGAAGCTGAATACAGCCACAGAGACCAATTTCTCCATCCGTCCCCAACAAATTCCTGGTCTCCATCATTCCCATTCCTAGCCTCCATACCACAGTCTTCATTACTTTTCAAGCCCCATTTTTCATCTTTCCAAAGAATCCATATTCACTAACCTTGAAGCACCCAGTATTCAACTTTCTATGAACCAACTATTTAAACATTTCCCAACACACCAACTCCACCCCAGCAATGATTCTCATAACCACTTCCCTTAAATTTCCCAGTCTCCCTCCATCTTACATTCTCCCTCCAGATTACAGTTTGGCATTGAACACATTATTCCCTCAGTACTAATAAATAAGCATCAAAATCTGGGTCTCTGTACTTCCCTCTGCAACTGGACCTTCAACGTTCTTATCAGGAGACCACAGTCAATGCGGATCAGCAATAATATCTCTTCCTTGTTGACTATCAACATAGGTGCACCTCAAGGATGCACGCTTAGCCCACTGCTCTACTCTCTCTACACTCATGACTGCATGGCTAAGCACAGCTCAAACACCATCTATGGATTCGCCAATGACACCACTGTTGTTGGTAAAATCTCAGATGGCAATGAGGCTTACAGGAGTGAGATAGACCAGCTGGTTGAATGTTGTCACAACAACAACCTTGCACTCAATGTCAGCAAGACCAAG
>JARFYF010000104.1:79306236-79317982 GCA_030265395.1 Rhina ancylostomus
AGTTAGTAATGTTAATAGTTATCATTCTACATAAATACAGAATATCAGATTAATACAGATACATGTTTCTCATTTAACATCGAGAAAGTCATGGCTGATTGCCTTCCATGTGACTGTGTGTCATATCACGTGTTCATACTTCCATTTTATCCATTTTCAAACAAAATTACTTCTCTCACGTGTTGATCTTGTTGCAATTGGAACTCTTCCAATTTTGTTTCAAGGCTTCTTGGTTTATATTTGCCTATCATCTTTTTTCTACCATTGCTTAGTCCATCATAACATTTAACCTTCAAATTTTCAGACACTAATGTCAACAGAATTGATCACAACTTTTTTTTCACAAAACAAAGGCTTTCACTAATTGTACTAATTAATTAGTACCTTACTAATTGTATCCTAGTCCGTAACACTAGGATATAATCATTTAATAAACTGAAACTTTATTATTTCTGAAACTTTATGTATATTTTTGACTGAAATGGAGTTCTGGAACATGAGTTTCAATGCAAAATTTCTGGTTAAGGGAAGCACCTTTTCAATTAACAAATTAGATTACCAGAAAATTTTCTAAGATTGCAATTGCTTTCGTAAATCAAGGAATACCTGTAAAGAAAAATACTTTGAAAATAAAAGCAAACAATCTTCTGTTCAATCTTTTAGGCAATCTGATACTGTTCTTATGAAATTAATCTGTCTTCACGCACACTCAAAAGGCGGCCAGTATTTCCATTCATAATAAAAGCTATTAAATGTCTTCTGACAAAAAAAATTAATGCACTTGAATTTGATGGAAAGACTTAATCCATCACGAGAACATTGGAAATTGGAAAGCCTTACTATAAAGGAACAAAGTTGGCTGTTACTGGTCTTGATTTTCATTTTACTGACCATTTTTTTTCATGTAATAAATAATGTAGTATTGGAATGTTGTCAGATCAGAGAACTGTAATGATCAAAATATCAATATTGTGAGTGAATGGATGTGGGAAAANNNGAGAATAAGAAATGCATGTGTAGGTGAATATTATGAGCTATAAAAGAAACAAGGTATGATTGAGAAAAACAAATAAAACTGCAGATGCTGGAATCTGAAATAAAAACAAATGCTGGAAGAACCCAGCTGGTCAAGCAGCTGTGGAAAGAGAAACCAGTTAATATGAACTGGTTTCACTTTCCGCTAATGCTGCTTGACCAGCTGAGTTTTTCCAGCATTTCTGTTTTAAGGAACAAATATATCTTGACTTTGTCATTAATTTCCTTTTATCGGAGTTTCATCTCTACTCCAAATGGTGTGATTAGATCCTTTTCATTATTACCTTAGTGTTGCATTCCAGATCCTAGCTACTCACTGTATTTCAAAATAATTTCTTGTTTCATTTTTTATTATGCCAATGACCTTCATTCCCTTTCCTTTGGTCCTGGACTCCTCGAACAGTTTCTGTCTAGTCCCTTAATATTTTTGAATACTTTTCTATCAGATACCCTTAGCTTGTTAAGGCTATTCATATAAGTAAAGTACATCATCCCTGCAATAATTTTGGTACATCTCTTATGCACTCTTTCCAAAGCAGTCATATTTTTCCAAGAGTGTAGAGCCCAGAAATGGCCAAAATGCTCCAGCTGTGAACGAACTTGTGTTAGATTATATGTGTACCTGTTAACTACTTTCTCAATCTGGCCTAGCACTTGAAGCCAAATATGCGCATGTACAAAAACTGATAGATCCGGGGTACCTCTTTTAATATTGTACCCTTTAGTTTGTATTTCTTTTTTTCCTTCCTATCTTCCTATTGCATTTCACAGCATTAAATTTCATCTCCTTTGATCCAACCATACTGTTTGAAGTCTATTGCTAATCACCTCACAGTTTACTGTGCCTCCAAGTTTTGTGTTATAATCTGGAAATTATTTTGTGTACATCCAAGTTCGAATCATATATTTAAGAAAAATGGTTTTGTGAAGACCCCTGAGGAACTCCAAGGTACACTTCCCTCCAGTCCAACTAAAAACCTTGCATTACTGCTCTTTCCTTTTCCTTTGCCAGATTTCTATTGATCCTGCTATAGCCCCTATTATACAGCTCCCCTCAGACTTGATGACTGGTTTGTCATAAAAATGCGGTACCTTCTTGGGTGCCATTTGTAAATTTAGGCTTGCAAGATTAATTGCATTTCCTTCATTGTTCACTGTTACTTCTTCATGAACTTGACCAAGTTGGTTGGGCATGATTTGCCTTTAACAAATCCATGCTGCCATTCTCTAATCAATCCACATTCAATGACTGCTAATTCTAGCCTTGATTACGGTTTCTAGAACTTTAAACTGGCCTATAGTTACTGGATTTATCCCCATACTATTTTGAATGAGAGTGATTTATATTTGCAGTTTTCCAGTCCCTGAATTTACAGATGTTTGTAAGGTTAGGGCCATAGCCTTTGCTATTCCCTCCCTCCCTTTCCTCAGCACACAAGGAAGCATCCCTGTTGACACGGGTGATTTCTTCAAGTGTAGCTATCTTTCTAGTACTTCATCAAATTTTAGCCTATCCTTTATTTGAGACCCCAATACATCTTTTTCCATTAGCAAAAACTAAAGTACTTTGTACTTCAGCCATTCTCTGTGTAAGTTTCCTTTTATCTCTGAGATCAGCCCTGCCTTTATTGTAGCCAGTTTCCTGTTCAGTTGACTGTAGAATAATTCTGGATTCCACTTTATATTTTCGTGCTGATCTCTTCTCATGCTCTGACTTTCTGTCTCATTTCCTAATCTATTTCAGGTGTGAACTTTCTGTAATCAGGCTCTTCTGATTTGCATTAACAACCTGGCATCTGTCTTGTAATTTTTTTCTCCACTTTATTTTACTGTCTACCTTGAAGTTATCCAGTGTCCTTCAGCTTTAATTTCCTAAACCATTTTGTCATGAGAATGTATCTGGACTGCAGTTGTATTCTCACACTCCAAAGATTAAAGCAAGTTGATATGCACCCTATCCAACACTCGATGTTCATTCACTCCACTCCTTGTGGCCTGTTCCTGCATTGTTTTCCATATACAAAGTGTATTTGCAACAATTTGTCAAGGGTTCTCTAACAGCCCCTTCCAAACCTCTGACCTTTCCATATTGAAGAACAAAAGCAGCAAACGTGCAACACCAACACCATTGGATGGGATAAACATAGTAAAAGAGGAAGTGAAAGGTTTAGCATCTTTGAAAATGAATAACTTGCCACACTTCAATAATCCCAACTATTGAAAAGAAGCAAGGAAGGAAATTGTGAAGTGGTGATAGAGGACTAGAGAAATTTTGACCACATGCTTTTGTTTTAAAAGAAAAGAATAGTTACAGGCCAGTCAGTTAACATTTGGCAGTAGAGAACAAAATAATGTAATGTTCCTTAGAATGGATTCTAAGCCATTTAGATTAATTGGGGATATTTAGTTTTGATTTGTTAAAGAAAAGCCATTTCTTATATAAGGGCCCATTGAGTTTATGTCAGGCCTAGGTGACTTGTTCTCTCCTCATACAGTAAACTGCTTTTTGCTGCATTCCCTTTATTGGTATCTATGTACTTTCCTGGGTAAGGAGACCAAAACTGTGCACAGTATTTCAGGTCTGATTTCATTGAAGTCCTATACAATTGCACTAAGACCTCCTTACTCCTGTAATGTTTTGTGTTGGTTAACATAACATTTGCTTTAAGTTATTGTTGCACATGCATATTGGCTTATGTGCAAGCATATCTAGGTATCTTGAGTATTTCAAACACCACTCAATCCTAGCATTTAAAAAAAATACTGTACTTTTGTTTTCTGTACCAAAGTGAATATCCACAAATTTCCATATTATATCCCATCAGACCATGTTTTTGCTCATTTACTCAGCTTCTCCATATCCCCTTGAAGCTTCTTTTCATCCCTCTCCCTCCCCAATCCCAACTAATTTAGTATCTTCAATAAACTGAGAAATGCAACATTTGGTTCCCTCACCCAAATTGTTGATGTAGATTGTGAATAGTTTTGGACCAAATCATTAGTTGCAGTATCCCACTCTTCACAGCTGGACACCATGAGAGGGATCCACTGACTAATTATGTTTTGCTTTGCCCCAATTATGTGTGTTGTAACATTATTGACCAAACTTATGTGGGGGATTTTATTGAAAGCTTAACAAAAATCCAAATACACATCCACTAATTCTCCCCCTTATCTGTCCAACTGATCACATCTTCAACTCCAGCAGATTAATCAAAGATGATTTTCCTTTTATAAAGCCATGCTGACTTTTCAAGGTGTTCTGATGTAATGTCCTTCATTATATATGCTGGAAATTTCTTGCTACTGATGCTAGGCTTTCAAGTCAGTAGTTCCTTGTTCTCTCTTTCTTCCTCTTTTGCATTGTGGGGTCACATTTACTACTCTCCAGACCACTATGACAATTCCAGAAAATGTAGAATTTTGGAAGATGATAACTAGAGCATACCCAATCTCCATTGTGACCTCTTTCAAAACTCTAGGATGTAGATCATTGGGTTCTTGAGCTTGATCTACTTTTGAACTCCCCAATATGACGACTAATTTCTTGCTTCCATCAAATCCTTCAGATCTGAGATCTTTGAAAGTAGAAGGATATGTCAATACAGTGCTTAAAAAAGCATGCAGGCTGCTTTCCTTTATTGGATGTGGCATAAAATATAAGAGCAGAGAGGATTACTAGAACCACTTGGAAAAGTGTAACAATAGTTAGCCCATAGCCTAAGTACAGTGTACAGCCTTGATATCTGTTACCAAAGAGGTGCAAATGTATGGAAAGTTTGCTGTGGTTATTCACAAAGATGTTGTTTGGACTGCAAAATTGTAGCTCTGATGAAGATTAGACATGCTAGAGTTATTTTATTTGGTACAGAGGAGACTGAGAGAAGACGTTAGTGGGATGTATAAAATTGCAAGGGGTCTAGATAGAATAAATGGGAAGTGTATATTTCCTTAGCCAAAGGCTCAAAAAAAAACTAGGAGGCATAGACTTGAAATAATTGGTAGAAGAATTAGAGAGCAATAGGGGGAAAATAAAATCACCCAGGTAATGGTAGAGGTCTGGAAGGGTAGTCTTGAAAGGATAGCTGAATCAGAAAGCATCATCACATTTAAACGATACTTAAATATGTGCTTAAACAGTTATGTTCACAGATGGAAAGTAGGATTAGCATGCATTGCTCTTTCAACCAGCACAGAGCCGATGGGTCAAATGGCATTCCCCTGTTTGTACATTTTTTGATTCCAAATTCGGCACCATGTTGAATTAGAAATATATTGCCATTCTTTCTTCATTGTTGGGTCAAACCCTTGAAATTCCTTACCTAACAGCATCATGAGGAGTTCCTTCACCACAAACACCAAAGTGTTTCAAGAAGGTAGCTTATCACCACATTCTCAAGGGCATTTTAGGATGGCATTAACTGCTGACTCTGCCAGTTTCACCCACATGCCCTCAAAGAATAAAGATTGAAACACTGCCAACAAACAGTTGTGCTTATGAGGTTTCAATTTTATCATTTATAATCTGTGGTGATCCCTAGTTTTCTTGTGGATGCGGGAACAATTGCAAATTGTGTTTGAGGTTCTTAAGCCACTGTATGGTTACCACTTTAAAAACTGTGACTGATATCATTGTCAGTGACCAAACAAAAATAGACCAGACCTTTCATCACCACAATTTTTATTGTCTCACTGTCTGAAATGATTGGGGTGAAAACTGTTCTTAGAAGGCAGTGGGTTATTTTAATGAACCAAGTTAATTGAGTTAAGGTGGGCACAGGACTCGATCCTATGCTTTTTAGTTGGTTTATTTCTAAACTACACTTTTCTGATGTTAAATTTCAAACAAAAATAATTTTTCCATTTGTTTTCAATTCTCATCATGAAATAACATTTGAAGTATAATTGCTTCTGGTTGGAATATGTAGCAGACTTGTGGTTTAAATACAAATGAGCAACATATATATCAGGAACATTAGGGCGGCACAGTAGTGTAGCAGTTAGTGTGACTCTATTACAGCGCCAGTGATCGGGGTTCGATTCCCGTCGCTGTAGTAAGGAGTTTGCACGTTCTCCTGTGTCTGCATGGGTTTCCTCCCACATTCCAAAGACGTATGGGTAGGTTAACATCGGTTTAAAATGGGCAGCGCGGACTCGTTGGGCCAGAATGGCCTGTTACCACACTAAATAAAATTTAAATTTAAAAAAATTTAAAATTACAGATCAGATTTTTCTTTTGAATGTGAGGCTCATCCTTCCCATTGACTTTCCAGGGGTTTCTTTTGCACTGAAAGCTCTTACAGTTAACTGGCCAAAAAGTAAAGCAATTTTGTAGGATAAGGAGAACCTATCTGAACTGTGCATGCAATTTAATAAATCGCAATTGAGTTGTAAAACAATTGATATAAGCAGCACAAGAACTCTGTACCTTTAATAAATTTAAATGGTGAATCAAATCTAAGTTTCTGTTTTCGGGAAGCTTTCAGAGGAGTAGGTCACCTGTAATGTCTGTTTTTAGATTTCTGTGATATCTACACTTGTTCACTGATATAAGATTGTGTCAATTTACACACATATAGTATTAATTTAAAATCTGACTCAACGTAACAATTTGTAACTTGTTCCATCCTGATAACTATATCTGTGACTGAAGTTTTTTTTCCCCTTTGGGTATGGTTTGCTTCAGAATTATGGTATGATAAATGTGCCCTGTAATAAGATATATCTTTATTAGTCACATGTATATCAAAACACACAATGAAATGCATCTTTTACATAGGGTATTCAGGGGGTATCCCGCAAGTGTCGCCACGCTTCTGTCGCCAACATAGCATGCCCACAACTTTTTAACCCGCATGCCTTTGGAACGTGGGAGGAAACCTGAGCACCTGGAGAAAACCCATGCAGATATGGGGAGAATGTACAAACTCTTTACAGACGTTGGCTGGAATTGAATATCTGGTGCTGTTTTCACTTTTTGATTCATTATACCCAAAATCCGCTGATTGTGCTTCCTAAAAGTCACAATAATATGTGTAATCCAGGTTTTTTTAATGCAAAATTCTTAATTATGCAAAAGCAGCAAAATAAGTTGCATTCTGGTTATTGTTTTAACTGAACCTGCAAAGCAATTAGTTAATTGACAGTATTTTATTTGTTTCAGCGTGAGCAAGAAAATGCCATGGCAAGGCTTAAGAAGCAACAGCAAGAACTGGAACATATGAGGTTACGATATCTTGCAGCAGAGGAAAAAGAAGTGGTTAAAACAGAGCGACAAGAATTGGAGGAGATTAGGAATGAATTGAACAGGTACCAAAGGAGAATGAAGTGTGTGCAGTATCTAATCAGAGTTGTGTTTGGCTTTGATCTAAAGATATAAAATTTTAAAAATTTAATCTATGCTTGTTATAAAGAGAAACCATACAATACCCAGAAGTTCTGTTTCTTTTCTCCAATGAGATTTCCATTTGTCTTTTTACCTTGTTGGTTTTCTTTCCTCTTTATGCTTATTAAAGCATATTAAAATTTGCTTTTTTCTATAACTTGAGTTCTGATCACAGGTCACTTACCTAAAGCGTTAGCTGTTTCTCCTCAGAGATGCTGCCTGACATGTTAAGTATTTCCAGTATTTGTTTCTTTCTACATTCTGGATTTCCACTACCCCTAGCATTTTGCTTCCATATTCAAGAGTCTTTGGATGTGGGTTGAATTGTTGAGAAAATAAGAAACTGAAAACTCTGAGATAGATACATGAATATAGTGAGTATCCTGTTTAAGTGAATACTTCCTTATCACATTTTCATTTGGCACTTCAGCTAAAGTAAAATGGCAGTACATTAGAATAAAATGTTGGGAGCACCCAAATGAAGAACTGAAACTTGGAAAACTTTGAGGAACAATAAGATAATTGCCAATTCTTAACTAATGGGGAGTGCTCATCTTTCTGCTTCATCATTATATCTTTTAATTGCTTTTTTTTGTCTGCTTTTATAAATGAAGCATTCAAAATTTTGGTTGTCAAACACAATTTTCCTTTTTGAAATCCGAGTTAACTTGGTTCAATTATGTTGATATTTTCCAAGCCACCTGGCATCTCCTCCTTTATAATAGTCTCTGATGTTAGCTGAATTGGTCTGTAGTCCCTTCTCCGTCCTTTTTATTAAATAGTGGGGTTACATCTGGAACCCTTGAATTTGCAGGAACTATTCCATGATTGCAATCTGTAGGATTCTGGTAAACAATAACCAAACCATCCACTATTTCCACAGCTACTTCCTTCTGTCCTCTAGGTCAACATGGCAGATAGGGCATGGTCATGGTTGCCTTCAGCCAATAATTCTATAGAGAACTGCTGGTTCCCTTCCATTGTTCTTCAGTTTGTTTCCTGCTTCTATGCCTGTCACCTGAAATGTGGAAGGTAGAAATGTGCAGGAGGTCAGACACCAGCATGCCTGATTCCTGGCTGGCTGCTGGACTCCAGCTTGGAGAGGCTGGATGTGCTTAATATCCAGTGCCAAAACTCCCAGGCATAAGAGGTACACTTCCTTTCATTTGAATAAAAAGGTAAGTTGTTTATAAGATAAAACGTCTTTATTAGTTACATGTACATTGAAACACACGGTGAAATAGATCTTTCCTGGCCACAACTTCCTAACTTGTACATCTTTGGAATGTGGGAGGAAGCCGACGCAGACATGCGGAGAACATACAAACTCCTTACAGACAGCGGCCAGAATTGAACCCGGGTCACTGGCACTGTAATAGCATTACACTAACTGCTACACTACCATGCCTGTCCTTCAGCAGTTTGTTGTTTTATTTTTAGTTGATTTCTAGTACTTCAAGAAATTTGTAATTTTTAAAGTATGTCAAATTTTTAAGTATTTAAGTTAACTTAAACTATTTGTAACCGTCACTATCAAAGACATTTGAAAATTCTTTAAGTGGGTGTGGCAGAGTGGCACAGCTAATAAAGCTGCTGCCTCACAGCTCAAGTTATCTAGGACCTCCTCGTCTCCAGTGCTGTGGATATGGAGTTTGCACATTCGTGTAACCATGTGGGTTTTCTCCATGTGCTCTGGTTTCCTCTCACATTTCAAAGACATCTAGGTTGCTAGGTTAATTGGCCACGTTAAATTGCCCCTAATGTGGTGAGGGATGTGAATAACTGATGTGTATAACTCTATGACTGTAGGAATATGGGGAGAACTTAGAACAATATAGCACAGGAAT
Organism: Rhina ancylostomus; assembly: GCA_030265395.1. Lineage (NCBI taxonomy): Eukaryota > Metazoa > Chordata > Chondrichthyes > Rhinopristiformes > Rhinidae > Rhina > Rhina ancylostomus. Next base: position 79,315,504 of record JARFYF010000104.1, read on the forward strand.
AGGCCCTTTGGCCCACCATGTGTGAACTGACCATGTTGCCAGTGTGAATTAATTCCATCCGTCTACCTGTGGTCTGTATCCCTCTATTTTCTGTCTGTTCATGTGTCTGTCTAAATGTCTCTTAAACTTTACTATCATATCTGGTTCTACTACCTCCCCGGTGCGCATTCCAAGCACTTACCACTCTGTTTAAATAAAAACTTGCCTTGCAAATCTCCTTTAAACTTTGCCCCTTTCACCTTAAAGCTGTGCCCTCAAGTATATGACATTTCCACCATTTGGAAAAATTCTGACTATCTACCTTATCTATGCCTCTCATAATTTCATATACTTCTATCAGGCCACCCCTCAGCTTTAGATGCTATAGAGAAAACAATCCAAGTTCGTCCAACCTCTCCTTGTGATTAACATACTCCAATCCAGAAAACATCTTGGTGAACCTCTTCTGCATCCTTTCCGAAGTCTCTACATCTTTCCTGTAGTGTGGCAAACAGAATTGCACACAATACTCCAAATGTGGCCTGATCAGTTTTATATAGCTGCAACATGACTTCCCAACTATTGTACTCAATAACCTGACAAATGCCGCCTTTACCATACTTTACACTTGAGTTACCACTTTCAGAGAGCTATGAACTTGCACCCTGAGATCCCTCTGTACACCAGTGTTCCTAAGGGTCCTGCCATTTATTGTATACTTTGTTCTTTAATTTGAGTTCCCAAAATGCATCACCTCAAACTTGACCAGATTAAACTCCATTTGCCATTTCTCTGACTATATCTGCAACTGATCCATATCCCACTGTGTCCTTTGACAACCTTCTTCATTATCCACAACTCTACCAATTTATACGTCATCTGCAAATTTACTGATCAGACCACTTAAATTTTCATGCAAATTGTTAATGTATATATTCCAACAACAAAGGTCCCAGCACTGATCCTTGCAGAACACCACTGGTCACACACCTCCAGTCAGAAAAACATCCTCTGCTACTACCTCTTCGACCAAGCCAATTTTGGATCCAATTCACCAATTCCCTATGGATGCCAAGTGACTTAACCTTCTGGAGCAGTTGACCATGAAGGGACCATGTCAAATGCATTACTAAAGTCCATGTAGACAACACCCACTGCCCTACCTTCAACAATTATCTTTGTCATTTCCTCAAAAACTGGAATGGGATTATTGTATATGGGTACTTAATGGTCGCCATGGACTCTGGACTAAAGGGTCTGTTTCTGTGCTATGTGATTGACCCTTAGTAGCACAAAGCCATCAAAAGAATGTCAGCACGTTTCAGGGGCAGGGTCCCAGTGCATGACCTTTCTGCCACTTGCATCACTCTACCTCATAGGACTACTTTATTGTCCAATTATATCACTGGCTAACACTGTATAATGGTATTTCAAACTTCCATTTACATGAATCATTCTATATGGCGTTCCTCTTGTCTCAGAGGTATCTAAATGTAGCCACTGCAGAGAAAAGTTAAGATAGAGCTAAATTGAGATTGTTCTTGTTATTTAAAAAAAAATATTCTCAGATGCTAATTGTTTATGTTGATTATCAGGTTAAAACTGCAGGAAGATAAAAAACAATCCTCAGTGCAGCGACCTCCTGCCAGTGGAGAGGAGGCTGGAGATCATGTTCAACCTCTAGATGAAGCCTTGGACAATTATCTCACTCGGCTCATAGAGGAGAGAGACACTTTGCTAAGGACAGGAGTATACACTCATGAGGATCGGATTATCCGTGAACTTGACAGGCAAATACGTGAAACTATGGTGAAGAGAAGTGGTCATACTTGAGGATACTGGTGTTTCAATGAAATCTTTGGACAGCAAGTGCTAGGGTACTCACATTATCCTTATTATTACTTCTGATGTTGTTTGCCAATAATTTACCTTTGGTTACAGCACATATTATGAAGACTCAGATCAATCTTCTATCATTTTGATTTATTTGATGACTTTTATCCAACTTTGTGTTTTTGAAAATGTAATTTTAGACTGAACTAGGAAGTTGTTTTAAATGTACAGTAGTTTTCTACAGAAGTGTTTTTAATGAATCTGTACATAGATATATTTTGGAGAGCAAACTTTATTCAATTTCTTTGAAGAATATTAAATAGTAAGTATTTTTCTTTAAAGGGACCACTAGGCTGATAAGCTCAAGCCAAATAAATGTAAAAAAAACCTGTCAGTAAGTAGTATTCACATTAAAGACAGCAATTGAACCAGAGCATTTATTTCTAGAACAGAATATGAAAGTATGGTGATCACTTACAGCGCAGGTTTGTTCCAAGTAAACAGCAATAAATTCATAAGTAAGGATTCAAATACATTTAACTTTTGCAACATTGAGGTACAGATATTTTAATTCTGTCTTTCACAGAAAAACAAGATGGATAAGTCTCAGCTTTTACATTTTTTAAAGGAACACAAGATGCCTTGTTGACAATGACTAACTGCCCTT
>JARFYF010000104.1:79387629-79400869 GCA_030265395.1 Rhina ancylostomus
CAAGGAGGTTTTGAGCACATCCTTGAATCTTTTTCTCTGCCTGGTAATCTTTTCCCATGGCAGAGCTTGGAAAAGAGTTTTTGTTTTGGCAGTCTGGTTCTGGGCACCTGAATGATGTGGTCTGCCCAATATAGCCAGCTCAGAGTAACAAGGGCCTCAGTACTGAGGATTTTGGCCCAAGAGAGGATGCTAATCATTCCAGTGAATATGGTGGATGTTGGGCTGGCAGCATTGGTGGCATTTTTCCACTACCTTTAGATGTCTGCTTTGGTTAGTCCAGATCTCAGAAGTGCATAGGAGGGCAGGGATACCTGTACCTCAGTAGACCTTGAGTTTTGTGCCAGGTCTTAAAATATGCTTTTCCTCACTATACCAAAGACTGATGACTTATTGAAGGTATTAGTGAATTTCTTCATCGATGTCTTCCTTCGCTGAGATTTGGGAAGTGTTCCATGTTTGTCAGTGTCTTTTGTGAGCCCTTATTGTCAGAGGCAGTGTGGTGCAGTGAGAACAGGTTGGTAGAGGACGTTTGTCGTGCAGATGTCCTATCCTCTTGTTTGCTTCAGTGGAACAAGTCAACAGTCAACTTGAGCTTGGCCTCCAGTTATGCACAAACATAAGCATCACCCGTATACTATAGCTTGACTATGTTAGGATGACATTAGGGATAGTGTGTAACTCATTGTGGGATAACAGTAAGTAAAAGAATAACCATGCAATGATGACATGAGAAAGAAAGTGACTTGAACTGCAAAAAATGTTCAAGGACAGGGGAAACAACAATGGGGGCAATAGGTATCCACCTGATCTGGTGCAAAAGGATGAGTCTACATAAAATTAAAAGATGATCACTGATGTATCAGTGACAATTCATTCTTGGGGATTGGGACCGGATGGTGAGTTTCAGTGCAGGAAGCAAAAGAAAATCAGAGGGCACTAATTAGGGTTAAATTTAAAGGAAGAAATGGATGTGGGAGGTACAGGGCAATGGTAGAAATCAAAATATAGAGTAATTTCTATTAAATCTTTAAAAACATCCATGACACCTGCAATCCATTTGTTCCCGTGCTCATCAGCAGTTCCATTATCTTCATTCACTACGAAGAGGAATGGACAGAAAGGAAATACAACAAAAGGATATAAAGAGCAATAGAATTAAAAAAAAGAGATGAATACTTCATGGACTGAGAAAAGAGAGACAGTATTGTACAGCTTACTGTGTGTTGCGCCACTTAATGTCCATAAATTAATTTAATAGATGTTGTGGTTTTATCCTTGAAAACCTAAAGATTTATAGCACGTCTAACGTAGTTAGTTTTAAATTAGTACACTACTACATTTCACTTTTTTATGTCAACACACAAAACTTATTTTCCTTAAAATCATTATAAGAATGTCAGCACTTCTAATTTGTGTCCAGAAATTGGTTTAAGAAATTTTAATGCACATCTAAGATTAGCAATAAACAATTATCACTTTTGGTAAGATTACACTGACTTTGCCACATCAAAGTTTCTGTTACATCACCATACTTTCCTACAAATTACAGGAATAGGATGTTAAAAAATAAATAAACAGAGCCAACAAGGTCATTCGTAAGTAATGCTTTTAGATTAAAAGAAATCTATTTTCCATTCTGACCTCAAAACCTCTTCAATTAATTACAAAAATCTATTTACACAGTAACTTAGGTAAAATCAATCAGATTTGTTGATGTGTTTCCATGAATCTTCTTAAGGTTTACAGTATAGCACCAGCAGATGTTTGTGGAACATTAGTATTGGGAACAGGTAAGAGTCTGCTGAATTCCTTAAGAATATACTTTTGGATGATGTTCTGGGTGCCATATCCAGTACTGGAAGATGTAGATAATAAACTTGGGTCCATGTCGGCTATATGAACTCTACCAAATATTTGAGGCAAAGTGTCATTTAAAGCTTCAGTGTTCCTTTAAACATAAGGATGAATGTTCAAGGCTTGGTGTTGAATGCCAGGCCTCATGACAGTGAGCTTTATGCCAAGTGTCCCAACTTTTACAACCTAGCTAATGATGCACAGTCAGCTCATGGAAAAATTTTTGCTTTTAGAAACTGCAGCTACAATTTAAAAGAATTCTTAAATTTTTGCTGATACATAGCTGGGGGCAAGGACATCTCATTATTTATTTTGGAACAGATGTAAAAGGTATAAGCATTGCAGAGTTATTATGCTTGGGATCCCAGTGCACCTTGTCTACAAATGCTCCATTGCTATGATGGATACGAGTTTAAAGAAAATCTGCCACATAAAGGCAGCATACCCAAGTGGCTGGGCAGATTATATGTAATATAAAGTGTTTCTTTTCCCCCTGCAGAAAGCTACAATTTTAAGATGATTGAAGTACCACTTTAAGAGTTTCACACGTACATCCTTGTTGCAACTTATTACAACCATTTCAGCGGGAAGAATAGTCACAATGTCATTTGGAAAGGGAAGCTAACAACATGACCTTTGAACATGCATATATTCATTAATTCACACAAAAGGGCACTTGATCTCACATCATCTGCTCTTCAAACTTCCAACATCTCAACTCTGCTTGTAGCACAATGCAGCAAACAACACAAAGGAGAAACCAAATCAGTGTTGGGCTTTAAGTTTGAATAGGTTATGTTTGACAGTAGAATCATAGAGTCAATGAGTCATACAGCACAGAAACAGGCCCTTGGCCCGCCCATGCTTACCATCAAGTATTAAGTACTCAATTACCAGCCAAGGCAAAGAAGGCAATTAATAGCCTTCCATGCCTTGGTGGTTCAACTGCTAGTGCAGATACTTAAAGGTTGTGAAAGTATTTGTCTCTAACGCCCATTCAGGTAGTGTGGTCCAAATTCCAACCTTCATCTGGGTTAAAAAATTCCTCCTCAGATCCTCTCTAAAGCTCTTATTTCAAACCTATGCCCACTGTTTTAGACACATCTGCTACTGGGAAAGAATTCTTACACTCTATCCAATCTATACACCTCATAATTTTGTATACCTCTCAGCCTCCTTCACTCCAAGGAAATTAATCCCAGCCTGTCCAGTCTCTCCTTGTCACTGAAATGCTCCTTCCCAGGCAACAATCTGGTCCATTACAAAGTGGAATTATGCAGGAAGCAGGTGATGATGAAGCTGGAGGCCAACACAAAACTCACCACTGGCAATGTGCTATTTTTATCATCCCTCCTATTCACTGATTATCTCTCTAAGTCAACCATGCAATTATAGTTTCTAGCTAACCACACCATGGGCTACATTGTTAGCTGACGTATGTTTGTAGGGGGAATCTACTGCCTTTGAGCCAGCCATTATGTTCTCTTTTTATCTCTGCCACTCAAAAGAGGAGTGTTTAATAGTAAGTCCAAAATCCTGCTTGTAGTTAACGATGACGTGGCACAGAACCCTGCAGTATACAAAATGGAGAAGATTCTGGCTGTCGCAAACACAACTTTTAAGTCCGAACTCAAACATGCTGCAAAGAAGTTTTCTCTTTAAGCAACAAATTCCTCAGGCCAAGTTATTCTGACCTCAAATGCTTGTGCCAAAACCAATGAACTAAGCACCATTCTTTCTGTGGTATCAGGTAATTATTACCATATTAATTTCATTATCATATAAAAATAAACTTTTTACCCATTTTAGACAGAGCATTGTAGCCTGGCCTCAAATTTGACCAGAAGCCGATGTGTGGAATGCAATGTCTGAAGATGAACCAACAACAACTCCTGTCTGGTTTTCCAACCCTTTTTTGCTAATTCTTCACTGGTGCTTACAACCATGAAGAATAGAAAACTAATCTCAGTATAACATTAAAATATTATGGGGAAATCCATAGTTCATGTGAAAGTCTATATTAGGCACAAATTAAATAAATGGAGCGAGCCCATGAGGGTGTTTGTGCACACAAATACTAGCTTCTGCTTGTAACTAACCAAGCACATTGTTTTCAGCAGGGTATAGTATTTCTGCAAAATTAAAAATAGCTAAGGCTAGGTAGTTGGAGATTCGTATTCAGATCTGCATGCTAGAATTTACGAACTAAATGAGCCACATTGGCCAGAATTTACAGGAATGTGGCACAATGCCCATGATGCTTGTTTTTGTCTACCGATGCATATCAGTGTGAGTTATTCTAAGTCTGCTGCAAAGCTAAAACTCTATTTTGAGCTGCCCAGCACTGACCCATAGATTGCCCAACTCTGATCAGAACAAAAAAGTAAGGCAGGGTGTTCTGAAGTTCTGGCACAGAGTTCCTAGTCACTAGAGAGCCTTGTGCTCCAGTCAGACCTTTATCCTGACCCCCATTAGAAAAACTGTAAGGTATGCTAATTGGATAAATCAGTAGTGTTGATTAATTATTTCCTTAAGGAATAAAAAACTGTTTTATAAGGAAAAACATAACCGGAAAGAAGATATGGTACTTCTATTTTCAAAGCGTGTGAACTTGTGTTACATTAAAATGACTTGATTTCATTACTGAAGAACTAGGGCCTGTACCATCAACTCATAGGGAAATAATGGACCTTTGTCATTGCCTGGGAATTTAGACCACCAAACTACTTCCAACAGGAAACTACACCATTTATCAGCAAACATGTACACACAAATACCTGAGTGACTTACAGATTGAAATAAAATTAATTACAGTCTGCAGAAAGTTCTGACAACAGAGAGAAGTGAACTTGTGTATTACTCTTAATGGTACAATTAGTAAAATAATAACTCAATTTAATGAAAATAAATAAACTAAAGCAAAAGATTTTTTCAAGTATCTGACCTCTTTTCCACATTTTGTGCAGTTCTACCGCAAATGTCTAAATAAGTCCTACAATGTGTTATAATGCCATCTGCCACACTAAAACATTTTCAGGAGAAGTTGCTGATATTTTGGCTAAAAGCAGGCGATTTCTTTCATTTGTTTTGATTACTTACTTAAATGGTTTTTCCCCTGTATGTGTCCGAATATGATTGTTCAATGTTGTAGCTCCAGCAAAGGCACGTCCACAGTACCCACATTTAAAAGGTCTGTCACTAGAGTGAGTTACCACGTGATTCCTCAACTCTGAAGGCTGGGAGAAGGACTGAGAGCAATGTCCACATTGGTAAGGCCTGTAAGAGAACCAATCAATTTTCAATACTATTAAAGTTAGAGGCAATCTGTGCCATGTTCAGGCACAATTAAAAATACAGTCCTTTAATTTTTATATTGATTGATGTGTTATTTTGCATTAAAGTAGTTTTTATTTGTAGAATGTCCAATGTTATCTAGTCTTGAATTTGCCTCATTCATTCAGTAACTGTTCATTTGCTGTTCTTGTATTTTGCAATAATAATTTGCGATCTCTTTGAGACTGACTGAAATTTCAAACTGCCACCTTGTGATCAAAATTGAACTGTGACATTCTTACAGCCTTTGTTGTTAGATGGTGATGTTACTGGTTGTCAAGTCATGTGATTTAATCAGAGGTGAGCTGCAAATAGCTGGGCTCCTCCCCATTAGGAATAATTGCAAAATCATAAATAGTAACTGAAATAGAGCAAAGTGTAACACATTCCAAATGATATACTATTGCTAAGCATGGAGGACTAATAAACGGCACTGTAGTTAGTTTTGAGATGGAAGAACAAATTTCCTCTGGTGACTTTTTCAGAGTCAATTTTTTTTGAGGTGAGGTGGGTGGTGGGGGGAAGGGCAGAAGGAAGCAGAGACCAGTCTCTTACCCCTGAGAGGATTGATGCCGGACACCTTACTTAGCTGCTGCATTCAGCTACTACTCTATGATTCACTTGCAGCTAATTTAAAGGTTTGATACCAGGTAGTTAAGGCCAAATGTCACCTAAATTTAGTTATTCCTAAGAAACAAAGAGATTGTATTGAGTTTCACTTCTTCACTTTGTCACTGGAGGGCAAGCTCACACTGAAAACAACTCATAACATTTTGATATTTTACAAAATTTCAAATATTATTTGTATAAATTCCACATCTGGTTTTAAGTAGCTTTCAGTAATTCATACTACTCCTATTCAGATTATGTAATGCAGCTGGGGTATTGTGAATAACTGTTGGATCCATCTTTTATTATTATTGCATTGTCTTTGTATATTACAGTTTACCTAAAAAAAATGCTTACAGCAATAAAGCAGTTCAAGTTGATGGAGTCTCAATGTAAATAGTCTGTGTATACTTTGGAGAACAATCTCTTGTCACCCCTCCATAAATCTTGTTTCATTTCACTCACTACTTGCAGAAAATTGGTCATAATTTGGATGTAATGAAAACTGGCAGTGTCTTTCAAGGAAGACACAGGTTCTCTGACAAGGTTTGACAAACAATAAAATGAAACATAGTCTAATGTTCAATTGACAGTCAAGCAATTGCACCATTTTAAAGTATAATGTTTGGATGTCTTAACAAAACTGGAGATGCATTTCAACTTCGCTTGCTTTTGTTTAACACGATATTGCAAGCCACATTGCTCTAGGCCTGGATGAGGGCAGTCAATGTCATTCAGCACTCTGGACTCAGGCAGCTTCACACCTACACTTATTGTTTTGGTTTCAAAGGATGTTCAAAGAATGCCCAAGCATATTTAGTTGCAAGCCTATTTCAGTGATGGAAGTATTATCCACAATTTTTATATATAAATCCCTACCATTGTAACACCTAATCATACTTTCCCATAGTCTAGTGCCAGAGTAGAACTTTTCCTTATTTTAATGGTGCCAATTTCATGTTTTCATCACCATATAACATTACAAAAATAACTTCAAGAATGCAGTGCATGGAGGATTGGTCTGAAGAATCCACATAACCTAAAAAAAGTTTGTAACATTTAACTTTGACCCTGTTATACTATCAACGATCAAACTGAAAAATTTGACAGTGCTCTGTGCTATATCAGGGGAGTTAAGTATTCTCTATATATCAATGCACTTGTTAGACCATTATGTCTAACTTTAAACATCACTGGTGCAGACAATGATCCATAACCTCATCTTGTTGGAATTATCGCTAACTGTTCTTAGCATGAAGTAACATGGTCAAGTGTGCCAAATATGTTAGAAATAAATTGAGAATATTGTTTTACCACATTTGTCAATTTGAATATAATTTGCTTTGTGCTAAATAATAGATCAATGGTAGAAAATTTATAATTGACATCTGTGATTTCATTCTAACGTTTCTGTATTATAACTCCTTTTGCTTTCATCGGTAAATACACTCACAATAATTTGGTTTATAATGGACATGAAATTAAATGCCTTTTTTATTTTCCTTGTATGGTGCCTTAATTAGCCAATATACACATTTTCATAACCTTTAGTTAGGTAGGAGGACTGGCTGATCTCCATTGCTACAGCTCCCTGAGCCATGAGCTCTGTTGTTTTTAAACATCAGCAGGGACTTTCTGGAGAGAAACTGTCAGAACCTCCAGAGAAATAGGGTAAGTAGATAAATATGATCATTAATCCCTTTTCTCTGGGGGTATCACCGATATCCATAAAGGTTCAGGCAGGGGATTAGGAGTAACACATAGAAATTCAGGAGTCACATTGCTTACCAGAGTTTATAGTATTGTAATTATATTATGGCTGACAATTATGAAAAATAGTAACTCATATGGAAATTGAGAAAGAATGATAAACACAGACACAGATAACTTAAAAAAAGAAGCATCATTCATTCCAGGAGTGAATATCTAGTTCAGCTAAATCTCACCCACACTTCAAAGCCATAAATATTTGATATTGACAAACATTCAGACCATCTTTATCCTCTCTGGAATCCAAGGTATCAGGAAACATTTATCTTCCATATATATTTTAGAAGGATTATTTTGCTAAATCTGAAATAAATTATGCCAGACAGATACGTCTTAACATTTTAAAACTATGGTTCTATTGTACGTGTATTAAGAAAATATTTTTTTTTGTCTAAAGACACTGGATTTGCTCTTTATTTCTTCTGAAGTCCTGGAATGAATTAATACTGACATCGTTTAGGAGTATGACAAATTAAAAATAGCAGTGTATTCAACAGCAGTCCAGCAATCAGAATGCTCTTTCAGGAAGTTAGAATTTTCCACTTTCAAATTTTGAGTAAAAATCAGTCCAAATGATTTTGTATAAATTTATTTTCTATAAAGGTGAAACCAAGGAAGAAATATTTTATTGACACCTGTCTATGTTACAGTTAAATTCATTCTTCAGCGCAAATTAAAGAAACGGTTTTCTTGGTGTATGATCAATGTAGGTGCACCAAAAATAATTAACTTTTAACAAAAAGATAGAATCCTTAAAGGTGTAATTATTTCAGATTCACTGAAACAATCCCTTTAATGCATTGAATGATTGGCAGCAATATTCCTCAATGTTATCGAGCAGTTATTTCCTCCTGACAGACTCAGTGAATTGATGATTGTATAAGCATTAAAAAAGAGACTGCTAAGCAAAATTCACAATTCATTACCTACTGGCAGTTAATTAGATCTGGATAGTGATTTGCACATTAGGAATGTACAAACACAGATATGTAGGCTATTTAGCACTTTGACTTTGTCCCTAGCAATTAAGCAACTGCATCATGGTGCAGAGTCCTGGACTACTTGAATAGAGACTTGAATTTGAATGCAACCCAGACAGTTGGGGAATTTAAATTCAAGTAATTAAATAAAACTAGCACCAACAATGGTGACTAAAAAACTGTTGGATTATGATAAAAACAATTTGATTCCACTAATGTCCTTCATGGTAGAAAAACTGTCGACCTGGCATTTCATATGATGAAAGCTTGACATGAAACATTAACTCTATTTCTCTCTCCACAGATGCTACCTGATCTGCTGAGTATTTCCAGATTTTCCTGTGTTTAAGGTCTGACCAAGGCTCTGTATAACTGAAGGATCACTTCAGAGTCTTTTCATACAGCACAGAAACAGGCCCTTTGGACCACCATGCACATGCTGACCAACATGTCCAATCTATACTAATCCCATTTACTAGCTCTTGGTCTGTAGCCTACTAAGCCCTGACAATTCTTCTTGTTCAGATGCTTTTCAAATTTTGTGCGAATACCTGTCTGTACCACCCACACAGGCATGCATTCCAAATTGCAATCACCCTTCAGGTAGAAAATAATTCTTCCCAAGACCCCCCCCCCACCCCCCAAAACCTCCTCCTCCTCAATTAAACCAATATCCTCTGGTCTTAGATATGCTGCCATGGGCAAAAGTTTCTTACAATCTACCCTATCTATGCCCCTTACAGTTTTCTACATTCCTCAGCCTCCTCTGCTCTAAGAAAAACAAACCAGCCTATCCAGAATGTCCTCTTAATTGCAGCAGTCTATTCCCAGGCAACATCTCCTCTGCATTCTTGCCAATGAAATCACAGCTTTCACACAGTGTGGTGACCAGGGCTGCACATAATATTCCAGCTGTGGTCTAACCAATGTATTATAACGTTTTTCCAAGACCTTCCTTTAATATTCTATGCCCTGGCAAATGTAAGGCAGCATCCCAAATGCCTTGTTCACCATCCAATCCACCTGTACTGTCACCTTCAGGGATTTTTGGACGTAGACCAAGGTCCCTTTGTTTCTGGTACTCTACCATTCACCGTATAGATCCTCCCATTATTAGAACCCTCAAAATTCATCCTCTCCCATTTCCCAGGACTAAAGTCCATTTGTTGTTTCCTGGCCATTTTACCAGCTGATCACTATCATTCTGCAGCCTGACTACCGTCTTCACTATCAACAACACCACCAATTTTGTGTCATCTACTAACTTACACGTTCACATCTAAGTGTATATAATAAACAGTAAGAGTCTCTTGACCAGTCCCTGTGGTGTACTGCAGGTCGTAGGCTTCCAAGCACAACCAGTGTGACTGAGCACTTGGACAAATATCAAATTCCTTGTATTCTTATATATATTTGTAGATGCGATTAACGAGTCTTGTACATACACTTCAAAATCTCTTTGCTCCCCCAAAGTTCCTAATCACTTTTGTATCCAAAACAGATCTCTTCACATTTCTCCATACTGAATTCCTATGGCATTCTCAATCCAGCTTTTTAATTCGGCTCTCCCCCCCCCCCGCTCCCATTTACACTGTTTACTTTGCATACTAATTTACTGTAATTAAGAAATTTAGATATATGGATCACTATTCTTTGTCTGGGTATTGATAAATTATGAAGCCCAGCATAGATCCCTGATAAATATACACTACCATATCCTGTCAGTAATAGACTACATTGTTAATCCTGTCTCCTCCCTCCTGCGCAACGTCATAAGATTACATCCGATTCATTTAACATTTGCTAATAATCTCTTATGCAGAACCTTATCACATGTCTTTTGGAAGTCCATGTGGATAATATCCATAGATATAAGCCTATCTTACATTGTTGTGACATCCTGAAAAAGATCAAAGATGCGTGTCAAACATAACATACCCTCCTTTAATCATTTGATACTTGTCCAAGTGCTCAGTCACTCTGGTTGAATTGAAACCTGAGATAATCTTGCAGAAGAAAAGAAAGGTATAACTCTCTTGCAGTGTGATTAAAAAGACTAATTCCAAAAATCCAGTAAAGCATCTAAACCAATGGAGAGAATTAAAAGTACCAAATTCCTTAAACACACTCAGGTTTCTTAATTTCAAGCTCTGTGAAATGAAAATATTGAGATTCTGTTATCGTAATTTTGTTTTCCTTCCAAGTCTAGCACTTCAACAAATTTGCCGGAGCTTTTGTTGTCAGTTCGTCATCACCTGCAAGGCACTCCAAAGCACAAAACTAATTTCACAGATGTCCACACAATCACTCCCATGTCAAGCTTACTAACTGAAATGGAAGGAAGCAGGAAGTTGTGGCTAAACAAAAATCCACCAATAAAGGTGACTGACTAACATAACCAGCCATGGTAAAATCTTTAAATACCAAGAAATATAAATTAAAAATAAATAATTTGACAATGAAAAATAACTCAGAGAGAATGGGAATGAAAACCATCTTCAGTCACTTATGCGAAACAGATGCAATATCTTTGGACACCTGTTCACCTGCTCTCCTGCTACTAGAGCACCTAATTAGCGATAACTAAACAAAAATAAATTTCTATTGTAATGTCTTTGCAGAAGTATAAAAATAATGTGTAATAATTTGTTAATAGTGTGGTTGTGTTTCTAAAAACAGAGGGATTGAGGCATATGTCAGAAAACCAAAATTTAATAGGATTAGTTGTTCGGTCATTAAGCCTTTTCTTGTTCCCTAATGTTCTCTATCATGTGTAACACTAACATGAAGGGAAAATAAATTATTAAATGTTACTGCAATGATTTTTCTTTGATTTTGCACATTTTTCACTTAATCACTTAAAGTGATGCTAATTACTTAAATGATTTTTCTTTGAAAAGTGCAAAATGTATCCCTTATTCATATTTTTCACTTAAATGTTATTGTCATATATTGCTTCAAACTGAACATGCTTTCAAAATTATGCCAATTACTTAACTACTATTGGCTAATGTTCAGTCAACTAACTTTTTATGTGTATAGTTTCACTATTTCTTAAATATGTGCAAAAAAGAAAATGATGAATATAACATTTTTTGAGAGTTTCGTCATGAGCTGCATGCCACACTTTAATTATGTACAATCAATATTTTTTAAGTGATTAATTTTATAATAAGAACATTTGTGTCCAACACTAACATCTTATAATGTTTCACAATGACACAAAGGTCCGGGTATAACAACAGCCAAAATTTAACGCTTAGCAGATAAAGAGATAGTAGTTCAGATAAGCATGAGCTTGATCAAAGTAATGGTTTTAATGAGCATCTTAAAGTGGTCTAAAGGTAACAAAGGCTGTAGCAAACTTTGGTACTGTACATCAGGCAGCTGAAGACTGCCAAAGAAATTGGTGATGCACACTTTGAAGATCTCTCCTAGGGTTGCATTGCTGGTTAAAAGAGGTACATTCTGGGCAAGACCATGAAGGAATTTGAATGTGGAAGTTATAAACATGAGCCAATTCTTGACTGTGAATGACGTATTGTGAGTGACGTATTGTGAGTAGGGATATGGGCAGCAGAATTTTGGTTGAGCAAAGTTCAGTAAGGCAACTAGTCAGTCGGAGAACTTGGGGCTGGAAGCTCAACCTGAAGTTAAGGAAGAAATAAAATAGCCTGAAATTTGGATCCATTTGATGCTTGTTTTTCATGAACAAATTGTACATAACAATGATTTTACCGATCACCTTCAGCTGAAACTGCAAACATAAGGAAAATGGGCTGGGGCACTCACATAAGCGATTCACCTAAGTGTGGTTGGCACTTTCCTGGCATCCATCAAGCACCTAATGATATCAAAAAGTGCACATCCACATGTGCCTCCATCACTGACATACATTGGAATATTTGAGTGCAGACACGGAAGCCTCCTTAGGATCTTATATGTTTGAATAAGGTCATCCCTTGTTCTTCTAAACTCCAAGGAATACAGGCCCAATCTATTTAGTCTCTCTTGGTAGGACAACCCTCTGATTCCAGAAATTAACTTACTGAATCTCCTTTGTACAGCCTTCAATGTCACTATATCTAGTTTAGGTAAAGGGACCAAAACTGTATGCAATATTCCAGGTGACGTCTCACCAACACCCTGTACAATTGCAACAAACTTTCCTACTTTAAAACTCCAATCACTTTGCAATGAAGGCCAACATGTCAATTGCCTTCCTCACTACTTGTTGGACCTGCCTGCTAGCCTCTTGTGATTTGTGCACTAGAATACCTAGATCCCTCTGTACCTCACTCATTTACCAGTCTCTCTCCGTTCAGGTAATAATCTACCTCTTGGCTTCTCTTGCCAAAGTGCACAACCTTGCACATCCATGTTAAGCTCTATTTGCCAGTCTTTTGCACACTCACTCAATCCATCTATGTCCCATTGCAGAATCACAGTATTCTTATCACAACATGCCCTTCCACCTATTTTTGTATCATCAGCAAATTTGGAAACTTTACTCCTTCTTCCAGGTCATTAGTGTAATTAATGTGAACAATTGCAGGTCAAGAACTGATCCCTGTGGTACACTTCTATTTATCTCCTTTTAGTCTGAAAAAGACCCATTTATTCCAACTCTGTTTTTTACGAGACAGCTAGCTTTCAGTCCATTCTGACACACTTCCCCCAATACCATGGACTTT
>JARFYF010000104.1:79463134-79482504 GCA_030265395.1 Rhina ancylostomus
CTTGTTGCACACAGAGAGTGGGGGGTACCTGGAATACACTGCCTGAGAGAGTGGTGGAAGCAGAGCTGCTGATGGCATTTGAGAAGTGTCCAGATGAGCACTTGAATCACCATGGCATAGAAAGCTATGGCTAATTGCTGGACCATGGGATTACTATGAATTAGACCCCATTGGTTGCTGTGGACATAGAGGGCCAAATGTTTCTGTATGACTCTGAGACTATGACTCCTTCCGTGAATTTCTTATTGACTGATGGCCAGCAATTTGTTGAGTTGGATTTGTCTCTCTCTTATGTAAATATGTATGTCATTCCCTTCAGCCTTGTTAATGTCACAGGAATGGGTGTGGGGAATAATCTGAATCCTCAGTCAACTGTCGTGAGTGGTGTTATGGTTGGCGTTGTGCGTGTGAAAGCACCTCCCTTTTCTTACTCCATCATCCCAGAGAAATCAGAAATCAAGTAGCAATTTAGAAGGAAATCCACTCCATAACATGTCAAATAGCAGTTTACCTTGTATTATGCAGTTTTGATCTTGTGAAAAATATTAATTTCTTTTACAGTGATATTACTTATTTCAAACTACTTATAATTTAATTCTTATCTGAATGTAGCAAAAGTACATCACCCAATGCAGAAAGTAAAAGCTTTTTAGTAGAGAAAAGCTCACAGCTCTACTGAAATAAAATGTAATGACTCCAGAGTCTGGGTCACATCTGTGGCAGATAGAACTCCCTTTTAAAATAACATGGCTTTAGACTGTGGGATTGATGCCAGTGATAATAGGGCAGTGTTTGAGGAAGGTCAGTTATCACTGGCAATAATTCAACCACTTTGCGCTTTATAATCCTTTTCTTTTGTATTCCATGAAAATGTTAAGATATAAACCATGTTTTTTGAGGCAAAACTGATTTCCACTAATAGGAGGTTCATCCACTAGTTCTGTTCACATAGCAATATTGCTGACCACTTTCATTGTGCAACTGTTATAGATGCAAAGTGGACTTGGCTTCATCTTGACTCAATAGGACCATATTTTGCAATTTCAAACTGGGCATAAGGATCAATTTCGGGAAACATTATCTTATGGCCAAACAACAAAAAGCCTGAGTGCATCACTTAGCATGCTGTTGTTGAATACAATAACGCAATACGGAGCAGGAATATATGCAGGAATCCTAAGTGATCACAAGGTGGATTTCTTTAAAAGTCATTACTGTCATTATCAGCTTTTTTACATCAGTATCTGCAGAAAAATATGGTCTCGATCAGTGTAAAAACAGAGGGTAAAATTGACTCCAAAATGTTGAATTGGTCTGGACTAATGATTGTACTGATTAACTAATGTTACAAAATATTGTAATGAATTCCTGAAAACAGCTTAGATTGATTACTCCTGCAACTTCCTGTGTCAGATGATGTAACAGCTGGGAGGTCAGTTTGCCTGCTGCAATCTGTACTAAGTCCTTATCCCATTAGAGCATTTAAATAATTCTAGTTACTTTGACAGGAAAACCATAGCAGTTCACATCACCTTTGACACTCAAGGACTATATCATCTTGTCAATATATAAACAAACAAATGGCAAGTTATATTTTCACAGATTCTTTAAATATCTGATACAATTTATCACTAGTTAAGTAAAGTGACAGCAGGATCTCTGGAAAATATTCTACATGGTAACTGTTAATATATATGACACTAAATATTTACAAGTGGCATTAAGAGATGTAATCAGTCAGCCAAAGTGATTCTTTTGTATGTCTTACCGAAGTGTAACATATAGGCTTATTGGCGTAAAGAGAACAGGCCAGCTCTACCAACAAGTCATATATTAGGAGACAGTGCATCCCACAGCCACCAAGCACACCTCCTGTCAGATGGTTGGTAGTGTAATTTCCTGGTATTTTGCAAGAGGCCCATTACTCAGACTAGGGTTACTCACTAACTTGTATGTTATGGACTATGTTTTCACTTTTACTCTGGCAGTTTCCCCCTCACTTTCTCCAGCGACTGGTCGTGGATCAACACCCAGGGACATGTTCAGGAGCAGCAGCAAGAGCATGATAGCAGTGAGGCAAAGATAGTAGATGAGACACATGTGGTACAAAGCCATGTTATTAATCTCTGGATCATCTCTATCCTGTTGACATTAGGTGGTGTAGATTGGATAGGTGCAGGGTGTTGGATTGTCTATCATTGTGCTGGGAGATATGGAGGGGAAGGTAGTGTGTTTAAAGAATAAATTGGTATCCACATATTTTACACACAAATGAAAGAATTTTTAATTTCTGTAATTGATAGGATATAACAAGGTATAGGGCAAGCAAATAGGATCTATTTCCGTTTTCAGTCATGTCACAACAATATGTAAGTTTATCTTCCTTGGTTATTACAATTCAACATATTAATGAACTTATTTTATAAAATTCTATGAAGAAATCTGCTTTTCTCACATCCTGCTGTTTCCATTAGTGCCTTACTTTTAATCAACATGCTCTGTTCCGTTGAGAATTGTCCATCTACATTACAAGACAGGTACAATGTCATTGGTCCTTACTGGGAGCCATCCAAGCTGCTTCATAGTAATGAATTGTGTAAATGGTTGCAATAATCAGAAACTGCCTAATTTATGAATGCTTGCATATAGCTTTTTAATTGACCTCCTCTTAATGCTGGCTTGTTATTCTTAAGCAGTTATTTTCCAAGCTGTCAATGTGATGTAAAATATTCTTGTACTTTTTTGTTTTAAAATTAAGCTTCCATGTACTTTGGAATCAAGAACAGTCTGGAATTTTAATGTGCTTCTCATTAAATCATTGCTCAGCTAGCATTGGGTGGTACTACAATCTGGCTCAGCACTGCTAATTTTGAGACAAAATGAGGTCTAGCCAAAATGTTCATTTATGTCAGTTCTGCCGGTCTGATAAGTGTGCAAGGTTGTGACAAATGGTTCATATTTCATGTGTCATTTCATTTCAGTGCCCAGTTAATCACTATTCATTTATCTTATGAATACCAGGAGTGAGTACTAACACAAATGTACAAGGGGCACAAAGTGAGGTTCTTGATAATGTGGATACATGAAATTTGGCTCTCATTGTGTTTTTCTTAAGTCAACTGTTATAAGCTACACAGAGGACTGGATTGTTATATATCCAGATTGAATCGGATATTCTGGTTTATGGGCAGACTGCCTGGGTACATGTCTAAGACTTAGGCTCCCCCTTTCTTAATATTGGGGTGTATCTCCAGCAAGACCAATCATCTGCTTTGAGATGGTTTCTGACCCTGGTTGTACTGCCAGCTCACAGTGTCTTAACATATAAAATGGAAGCTCAACTGAGGAGTTACACCAATGCGGGACAGAATCATGCCGTAGCAAGAGAAAGGGGTAGTTGTCATCCCTACATGCCTCAAATCATCCAAAAATAGATGCAGGAAAATACAGAGCTTGGACACTCACCACTTCGGACTCCAACCTGTAGCTAATCACCAATGTATTGAGTCCTTCTGTTAAAAACTAAATAAAATTATTAAGATGCATTAAATGGGGTATCATGGCATATCCAATGAATTATTAACTGCCTACCCAAAGCTAAATATCAAATGTCAAAATATAAGTGAGTGAACAGAGTTTGATGATTGAAAATCTGTCATCAACTTTGACTTCAATCACAAAGAGTAATCAGTATCCAGTGATTGTCTTGAGAGCAATTGGCAACTTATTTCAAATTCTGTATTTCTAGATAGGATGAATGAACATTAAACAACTATTGTTGTCTTTTAAAATACTGTTGTCAATGGAATTGATACATAAAAAGGGTAAATAAATATCCTTGCTTTGTGGTGTCTAATAACGTAAACTATGTGGTGTTCAGCTGGCTTATCTTTCCCTTAGTTTATGTGGGAATCCTGATTAAAAATTGTTATTATGAAACCAAATTTATCTCATAAATGATTTTTGGACATTGAGGAAAACTGGTGAGAAGGAGAATTTCAGGTAGAGGGTCCACTCTTATCTGATTAAATGATGGAGCAATTTAAGAGGATCACATTATCCCTTGCTTCTATTCCTAAAGCTCTGATTACAGTAGGACAGAGATATAGAATGATTCAGAAAGTCTGATCCAGGGACCTCTATACAATGAAAAATAGTTTGGACGTAATGTTGATAATTCATATTCACTGTGGTTGAGTTCAGCCAGGGTAGTTTCCAAGCATATTGCATGTTGAGAGCTTACTTCCCAAGTTAGAATTAGCTTAAAAAAATCTAAAATCTGGTAATTCAGTGTAGGTAGTGGTTAAAAAGGCTGTAAGAAACCTGGCACTGTCCTGAGATGGGGCAAATTAATTTTCTCAGTGAATGCATAACCAAAAGGGAAAGACGAGTGAATTTGCCAATTGCTATTCAGGATACTGCATTCTTGTTACTTAAAGGAAACATGCAAGAAAAATTTATCAGAAGTCATGAGAAAGGAGAAGCGTGGTTTTTCCTGTCCCAGAATTCTCAGCTGATATCTCCAGGCTTGTGTTCTTCTCCCTTAGTTAATACTTTTCATGGAACCCCAGCAGCTGCCTGACCACCCATCTGCCATCAGCAAAAGAGGTGCTGGAGCCGGATGCTCTGCCAAATAGCGCACAGCACCCTGATCCCCGACTCTGCCCCCACATTAAAATCACCCATAGAGACATAGGAATTACTTTATGCTGTATGAATGACACTCCAGCGAATATGTTTAACACTTTTAGTCAAACCTTCAGCAACTGATTCTAGCCAATAGTGTGCTATCAGTACTTTACTTACTGCTCAATCTCACTAACCTGACATTTATGGTGTACTGATTGGTCTCTGTCAGTACTGCTGGTTGTAAATTCACTTTGAAAAGCTTCATGTTAACAGCCTCCAACCAGCTCCAAACAGAGAATGTACAGGCAAGCTGACAATTGCTTGACCTTCTGGCCTTATTACAGTGAGTAAATCAGACTTTAAGCCATTAGGCTTCAGCCTGAGGCCGAAGCAAAATTCACTGACATGACAAAAGGTCAACCTCTATCACACATTTCCAACAACTTGGATAATGGAATTCTGTAACTTATCTGACAAACATAGTAAAAACCGAAAACACTTTCAGTCTAGAGACTTCTGCAACATTAATAGCAACAGTGAAAGTGTTTTAAAAGGGATGTATCATCTTGTGTACTTATCTTGCAAGACAACATGAGTTAGAAAGCCTTACAGGAGGCAGAAAGAAATTCCATGTTGTTGCCCTGCAGTTCCCAGTTCCTCAGCATCCAGTGGTTAACAAAGCAATGAACTGGAGCAAATATCCCTTCTTTTAATGAATAAGTAAAATTGCAGGACTCCATCAAGGTTAGAGAGAAGGCAAGATGAATCAAGATGGGATGGGGGAATCAGGTTGTGTTTGAATAGTCTTTGGATTATAATAAAAAAGATTAAAAGATATAAAGCAAACCACAGTTTTGGGTATTGTTAAATACAAGAATAACTATCAAATGTAAGAGTAAACGGAACTTTTTTGGGAGACCATATTTTAAGTCTATGTTGTTTTGGGAGTAGAGTGTGCCAAAAACATATAGGAAACTCAGAACACCAACATATTTGTCACTGGCTTTTTATCTCATTACAATGTTTACATCCACATGCCCTGTCCAATCAGTGGCAGAGACAATAATGTGGACTCTCATGAATCAATCTTAATTTCAGGACCACAGCTACTATTGTTGAGGCAGCTTAGTGTTAGGAAGCGACAAGAACCTCACAAGACCCAAAACTGTGCCTCATTTCACTGGTGCTTCCTTGGAAATGTTGTGAAATGTTCAAGAGAAAAGATTCTACCATTGTGAGAAAGAGGTTGGCAGCTAATAGTAAGGTTGGAGGAGGTCAGCAAAAGGGGCCTGTTCCTGGAGTCAGTGCAGTGAGTGTTACTAATCTAAGTAGGTCAGGAAAAGTGAGCACAGTAGTTCACCTTATCCATATCATAGAACATAGTACAGTACAGTGCAAAGGCAAACTTTCAAGGTTTGTGAAAGATCCTCTAAAATGTGTGTAAGTGACCCTCCAATCACCATCGGTGTGCGCAAAAGCTTTCACACAAGCAGGCAAGAAAACAGCAGAGAGTATTAAGTACATGTTGGCATATTACCCTTTCATTGATTTGGTCCCCTAATTGCTCCTCTGTTCCTGCCTTGCATCCAATAATACATTCCAGAAAGCCTGAAAAACCCATGGCAACAAAGCTAACTGCAAAAATCAAGTCCTGTTTGCCATGAATATTGAAACTGAGAACTGTCCTCTCCTGAGGGAATCAACTGCATAGAATGCACTAATATGAAACGCAGAAGTCAGAATGTTAGAGTTGACACTCATCTGTTTCCAGGACCTCATTGCTACTCATATATAAACCCAGGTGAAAGTATAAGTTAAAATTCTGCTTATTAAGCCTCTTCATTTTCAGTTACAAACATACAATTTAGGAGCAGGAATGGACCACTCAGGTTCTTGAGCCTGCTCCATCATTTATTAAGGTCATGACTGATCTGTATGTAACCTTAATTCCACATTTCCCTCTATCATCAATAACCATTCCCTTATTTATCAAGAATCAATCTACCACTGCCTCAAAAATACTGAAAGTCTCTGCTTCCACTGCCCTTTAAGTAAGAGATTTCCAAATCATCATGATCTTCTGAGAAAATAATTTTTAGCTGCATCTCCATCTTATTTTCAAACAGTGTCCTCTAGTTCTAGATTCTCCCAAAAGAGAAAATGTCCTCTCCACACACACTCTGTCGGGACACCTCAGGGTCTTACATGCTTCAATTCCTTATTCCAGGGATAAGGATTATAATCTACAAATGAGACCTAGAAATATCTGCTTCTAATGCAGCAAAAACCAGAAGTTTAATTGTTCCCTGCTGCAGAACATTTATATTAGTGAAAATTTCAGTCCACAATCCGGTCAGATTTTTCTATTGCCTCTGTTCAGTACCCTCTCAGCCCATTAACTGCATGTTTTGCATTTTGATACCCTTTGTGGTGGAGGTTGCCTTTCTAGGGCATTACAGAGGAGGCCTGACAGGAAAATTGCTATCAGCTTCAGCCAACAACCGGCTTCTTGACAAGGACCCTGTATTTTCCCTCCATTCCAGAAACAGTAAAGATCTCTCTGCAGTGAACCTGCAACCATGGGTTTCTGAGATAATCCAATCTGCATTTATGGTGCAGACCAAACAGTGATACATGTTGTGGAAGAGTACCCACTAACCGACTTCAAAGACAAGATCTGTGAGTTAAACCTGGTCATCCAAAATGCCACCACATGGCTTTGGTCACATAGAAGCAACAGGTAAGTAAATGATAAAAGACAAGTAATTTTATGACAACATCAAAAGGAATGACTTGGATTTTCATTGTGACTTTTACATCCCTTTCAGAGCATAGTCACATGGTGCTTTCCTGCTGCAGGTATGTTTTTGAATTATGGTTGTTATGATGTATATAAATAATATCCTGACATCATAGAGTTACTGCAGCTTACTCTGCAAAATATTAACTGTCTGAACATAATTCAATATGAACTCCATTTTATTTTAGTAGCAGTAGATTATCATTGTTCAGTTTTATTTTAATAAACACCAGTCTATTTGGTAACACTTGGTAAGGAATTTGAAGGTCAGTGATAACCACTAAATAGGATTGATAATAAACTTAATACAAGCACCAAAAGTCATGATTGTACCCTGCTTTGTTTCAAATAACATATGTGTGTTAAGGCTTTCATTCTGGCAGTATAAAAGGTTGCCAACTGTCTATGGACTTGCAGCCAAGAAAGCCCATAAAACATCTTCATTTTTTAACTATTAATTTGAAGATCAAAATTAATTAATGTTTATCAAAATATTTTTTGAGTAAGACAACTCTATAAAAGTTATGGATGGTATCTAAAGTTATTAACAGGTGCAATAGGCAATTACTATGACTGCTGCACCTGTATACATTAAATTTAAAAAAACTTGCTCTGATCAACCACTGTTGATGCACTGAAGGCCTTCTGAACTGCTGGGCACCGCATGGTTGAGGTGCACCCTGAACAAGGAAGCTACTTTAAACTAAATGTTTTTTTGTTGTTTTGAATAAACTTACTTTTAAACTAAAGAAAAGCAAAAAGCACCAAACGGGGGCCTGGTCATAAAGGCAAAAGATGGAAAATTCTGCTACAAAAGTAAGAAATGTTTTTGATTTATTCATATATGCCTATCTTTACTTTTCATTACACATTTTTGGAAATATATGGTTATAAATGTCATAAGTGGTTTGCTATAAACCACCCTTGACTGTAATACTGAATGGTTTGCATAGTTTGACTATATGTGAGCTATATCCAAGCGAGAGTTTGTTTGCCTAAAGAATTGAGACATATTAGTATAAGTACAAGTGATTGGCTTAGAAATTCATATCTGCTGTTTTTATCAACATTAAAATATCATTGCATATCTCCCTAATCCTGGTTTACAAAAGATGTGGAAAAATTTTAATATTCAACAGTACTATTTAAAAACAGTGCTGTCAGTTTCCCTCATGACTTTACTGAAAAGCTCTAGTTGAATTTCTTCAGCTGCTAGCACTTGGACGCACAGCTGAGAGCTCATCAAACAGTCCTTAAAAGGCACAAGCACACAAAACCAGAAATATTCATCTGGCTATAGAGAGAGTGTTGTTTATTTGCAGGTGACAGCACCAGTGATTCCTAAAGGTAGACCGCTACTTCCAGGCTTACTGAGAGATACCTTAAGAAGCCAGTAGATCACAATAGCTGAAGATGGAATGTTTTCTGATCAGGGAAGTCAAGGCGGCACTACAGGATCACAGCCAGGAGTGCCTAGCAGCAAGTTGTCAGGAAGGTTTCTGTAAGGACATGAGTGCAGTCAATGAGAAGGCCTGTAAGGATAATGAAGAATCCTTACAAAGTCTGCCCTTGTGGAGTAGAATGTGTCAATGACCTCCCAAATGCAGCATTGTGCAGCAAACTGTGAGACTTGCCATGAGTCAGCAGCCATGGCTGGAATGAGGGTGAGAGTGAGGGTTACCTTGGCTTCCACTGTGACAGCAGTCCAGGCACGTGTGTAAGCTTGTACTCAATGTTTTTTAGGGTCGCAGAAGTAGGTGAGTATTACCTTGTGGAAGTGTATCCTATGCAGAAATTGTGCCTTCAAATGACGTAGATAAGAATGTGGCTCCCTGTGAAGCTAGAGCAGAGAAAGTACTGGGTGCTGGGCCTCTGTATGTCTCCTGGACCTTGGCTCTCATGGCTGCCTGCGGTTTCTGGGAGGTGTCTTTTGCAAGTCCATGTTGTCCATGAAATGAAGAGTTAGGCCTGGACCAAAGGCCATTAGAAGCCAGCTTTAGTTCAAACAAAGTGAGGTTGCGAGGAAAGTTCAGTCTTGGGTCTTGAGCAGTCCGCAGAGGAAGCTGTGAGCCTGCAGGGTGTTCTGCAGCAGTCTGACTGTACACAGGTTTCCTAAGATTAGCCCTTAAATAACATTGTTTCTGAGCTCTCGGGCAGTAAGAGCTGTTTTCTCTGTGAATGAAGTATGACTGTCATTACTGAGGTTGAAAATCTTGCCAGTGACAAACGTTGGGTGTCAGACCTCTGCTGGGGGAGCGTAATGTGGCAAAACAATGCTAGGAAACAAAAATCTTAAAATGGGTCTGCCATTAGCTTCCAGGTCTAAGAAACATTAAGATGTAGAAAAATGCATCCCTGAGCTGGTCGTGACTACAAGGCAAACCAAATGGTCTATTAGCATGGCAAGTTCAAAGTATCTATTTTTTGTAAGGTGAGGAAATGTAAATTAATGCACTGACAACTCAACAACAGATCTGTTAATATCATCTTCAACATTGCTGTGCATTGTTGGTGTTGCACAAATGTATTTCAACCTCATTGTTTTCAAACAACCACATTATTTATGATGCAGCAACAATCCATATGATAATAATCAAGCATTGAAAATGACATTGAGATGATATGCTTTGATTCATTTTTTTAAAGAAAACTAAATGAAGAATCAAAGTCCATTCAGAGGACACCTTTAAGATAAGGAAAAGTCATTGAATGGAAAAGGTAACTAATAAATTACATCTGTACGACACAAGGAGATTCAATTCAGCCACACGGAATTCTAACTCACACGATACCTTGCTGGAGCCCATGTGTAAGTACAAACTTTTTATTGAATATTGTTAACAAAATATAATATGCACAAAAGTAATGTTAACCACTAATATAATTTTTAGATAACGGTTCAATTAGTGTTAATACATCTAGAAAATAGAATCACTTTTGGGGTAGAATCAACTGGTTAAATATTACGTATGTATTTTTATAAATCAAAACTGCTTAAAGTGTTTTAAAAAGTAGGTGATGGATTGTTTGAGAAACATAATTTTACATTTATTGGATCTGAGCCATGTGCAGATTTGTTTCCCCCTGTGCTTTGCCATATTAGTTCTAGCTCAAACTGAAGTAACTGGTTAAAATGTTTGAAATGAACTATAAAGATTATGGTTGGCAGGGTGAATGCTTTCAAATAGTTTTTTAAAAATTGAAAAGTATGTTTGGGTTGTTCCTTTCAGTGTAAAATGTGGCAGTGTCATTCCTCATCATTTACAATGAAGAGGCATTGGAGCTGAAATAATAATAGCTCACTTTTAGACCATTACTGCATCTAGGTCTGTATTTTTCAGCTTGTGGATGAAATCCCTGAGCTGGTCGTGACTACAAGGCAACCCAAATGGTCTATTAGCATGGCAAATTCGAAGTATCTATTTTTTGTAAGGTGAGGAAATGTAAATTAATGCACAGACAACTCAACAACAGATCTGTTGTGAGTTTAAAAGGGTACTTTCACTGTCATTTAAATTTACCTGTTGCCTGTGAGTGAGTTTCATTAACTCCTGGCAGAGCTGTAGACCAGCACTCTTAGAGGACACTAATACACAGCTCCTGTCCCATTTCATTGAGGCACAGGGTAGTAAAACACTAGCCAAAGAAATATCAAAGGCCCTCGCTAGATACCCAGTCTGAAATGGAAAAAGTAATGTGGAATGGGAGGGCTTAAGTGATGCAAATAAAATTTTAATAAGCTGTTAAGATCATTTAAAAATCATTACAGAATTGTAGAGAGATGAGAAAGAAAATGTTAGCTATGGATTAAGACAATACTTGTCACACCAACACATTGACCTACCAACAAATGTAAATATTATAGCTGAAATCACCAAGTCCTATAGAAGGAGACAGATGTCACTCTGCAGAGATCTTTGGTACCCTCAGCACACTAAAGACTTATCAAATCCACTTGATTGAATCAGATATTACCCCTGCATCAAATGAGGCTGGTATATCAGTTTCCTTACACAAGACACAAAGAGGCAAAGATTCCAGCCACTACCACCCCTGCATCCCTCCACCATGGTCTCCCCAAGTGGTAGGCAGATGCCACATGGACCAGGCAACTAGCAGAGGGATACTTTCAACCACTCACCAGTGTAGTGTCATAACACTGATTCTGCAAACTTTAGCAGCATTAGCACTGCAGGGCAGAAGCAGACCCAATCCTGCTGTGGGCTTTGGGATTCCACCCTGTGCAAATGCTGTGCCTCTGTATTTTTACATGTAAGTACAGTGCAGAGCAAAAAATCTTTCTGATGTTTGATCAAAGATACTCAGTATTTTAACCCACTGCACCCACTACCCCCCTGCCCACTTTAAATTTTCCCAGACTTCTACTGTATTTTTATTACATTTCTGATTTAGATTCCTTCAGTCTGAGCTTATTACATTTTGACATGAAACAGGAATGGGAACCATTCTGTGGCTGCATAATCTGTCCCTGGAGATTAAATTCATTAATGGGCTAGGTAATTTCTCATTTACCTTCTAATCGCAACCACATTAAGGAAGAAAATTAGCTTGCTGACATAATATGGATTAATTATTCAGAAAGTGTTCTGCTTTCCTTGTAAAAACAGTTGGAAAGGATTGTTTTCAGAACTCCAGTCTGTCTAAATTACCAGATTTATTTATAATCGACTTTTCACTATTGGGAAAAAAAATCTTTTGCCAAATGAAATGTTTTCATAAAGAATACCAGGATCTTTTTCAAAAACAAATTGGGCAACTGTTGTACACACAAAAGCCTGAGATCCAAAATGAATTGGACCATGAAATAACTGAAATGACTAATTATGTAGCTTTCTAATTCAGTGAACCAGTGCTAAACTTGTCACCTTTCCTCTGATTCATGTCGCAGGAAGAATTAACATGGTCTTTGCTTCAGACAGTTTATCATTTCCCATGAAAGCTCACAGGTGACAAGACATGGTGTGAGGTAATGGAATGCTATCTGATCCAGTCTGAACTGTACTACAGTGTAGCACATGGATCAAGTACAAGACAAACAGTGTGCAAAAGTAGTTGAGGACAGACCTCTGATTATTTGTGTAACAATGCAGTGCTACAAGTTAAATGGTCTCTGTCACTATTCAGTTAAAATAATGATCAAAAACAAATGATAAAAATCATTTACAAACAAAAGATTTGCTTGTGTTCAGAGTTTTATTTGGACACTGTGCATTTAGAAAGAGAGAGTAACTGGAGGTAAATGGAAGTTAATGTAAGTACAATCACCATAGACGTTTTAATGCAGCTTTTGTTCAACACCATACATTGTTTATTATCTTGATTTTTGTTCAAAATCTCATTGAGCCTAATTTTATTTCAGTACTTTGTAGGCTTTCTCAATTAATTTTTAAAATAATGAATAAATTGTAACCCAAATCAACTCTCAAAAAATTGGCATTCTTTCAAGGGATGACTGTAATTACTTTGAAAACAGAACCCGTAACTAGATAAAGATATTAATTACTGAGTATGTTAAAATAAAGCTTTTATGAAACAGCGTATGGATCATTCAGCTAGAAATTTTGGACACCAGTCTTATGGCAGGCAGTCAGCAAGCCTCTGTTACAAAGAACAAAACCTCTGTCCATGTTCCCAGGAAGAAGATTTCACTATCATCCTGCCTTGCTTTTGTACATTGATACAAATACATTTTGAACTTTGCAGTTAAATAGATGGGACAGAGTGATTACATACCTTCAGATTAGATGTTATCCTACAAAGTTTATAACACTTCTTGAGTGCCTCTTTAACAGGCCGTTGTGTTTCATTTAATAACAGCTGGCATGACTCGGGCTGGATTACCATACTGGGGATGACTTTAAACTGTCAGTCAACCAGTTCTCCCTTAGAAACTAGGCAACTGCCAGCTGAAGATCAGAGGAACAACCCATTTGGTGACTTCATCTCTCCCCTTCAATTTTCAGGTAAAGGAATGAACAGCACGTTCACCTCTTTCAGGCAAAAGATTACATAGTGCACATCATGGCCTATATTATTTCCAGGACTTATCTGTAATTTTCAGTCAAAATTGTTGTTATATGTGTGAGTGGCTTAGCCAGCCATCCTGAAGGAGATCGCAAGAGGCAGCTCCAAAGAGACCAAGTGTTTTTTTTGGGATGGGAGTGGGTGATTTTTGTTGGTCAGAGCGATCTGGTATCAGACCAACTTGCTGCCCCGAACATCCCTTCCCCTCTGTGGTCAGCCTGACAATCCAAGCAACTCCACCCTCCTGTCCCCGGTTATCTTATTGCTCCCCCAATTATCAGTCAATCATCGACTCGCCTTGTCAGTCCTCGCCTGTGATTCTTCTTCTGCTTCCCCAATCCAAAGCACAAGCCCAATCCAACCTACCACAGTGCTGGTCTTGATTGGTCCTCTGGTTTACAGCTATTCCAAACCCCAAACCTCAACTTTGGCCCCGAGTCCCAGACATCAGACTTTAGTTAGAGAAAATCTGCCACACCATCCAATTTGTAGCAGGTGACCCATGACCAAATCATTGGCACCCCACTGCAATCCCCTTCACACTACATTTTCTAAATTTGAAGTTGTAGAATCTATTGTAGGATCTGTGACCACGTTAAGAATATTGATGTATCATACCTGCACTCTTTAGATCTTGGTCCAGACCATTGGATTGCAACTCACAAATAATTTTAAGGTGATTGGGGGAAGGTATAAGGGGTTTGTCAAAGCTAAGTTTCTTACACAGAGAGTGGTGGGTGCATGGAACGCATTGCTGGCAGAGGTTGTGAGGGCAGATACATTAGGGACATTTAAGAGACTCTTAGCCACAGAAATGATAGAGAAATGGGAGGGAAGATTTAACATTTGGGAGGGAAGGGTTACACAGATATTAGACCTGGATAAAATGTTGGCACAGCATTATTGGCTGAAAGGCCAGTACTGTGCTGTAGTGTTCTATGTTCTATAAAAGAAAGTCACATTTACAGTGGGAGAGAAACAACATGGTGTCCCACAGGGCTTGCATAACCGTCCTAATATGCTCCACCATGTAATGAGCTAAGGGCTCATCTCGTGAAACCTGCGTACATCAGTCTGCTGCAGAACACCCTGCAGGCTTACAGCTTCCTCTATGGACAGACAGGCAGCAATGAACAAGGACAGCCAACAGACAGAATCAGATGAACTCCTCAAAGATTCTAACCATACCTTCTATGTAGAGAGGCCAAGACAACACGTAGACAGGGCACCACATGCAAGCTTAGTGGTGGTGGATGGAAGAGGGAGAGGTAGTGGCAAATTTGGGGCTTGATGGAGGCATATCCACCCAGATGGTTGAGTTCATTTTCTTCATGGAACCTCTGGAGCTAGCAAAGGGCAAAAGGGTTAATTTCTACATGACCACATATCACTATCAGGTATGCTGACTTTGAAGTTTTTCTCCTCTCTTCAATGGGAGCTCTGTGAATCCCTCTTTCACTGCTTCCTCTCTGTGGTTTCTACTGCTCTTCTGCTCTTTGACCACATTCTCCATCTGCCCATCATACCCCATGTCACTGGTTCCACCTTTCACCTTCCAGCCTGTGGCTCACCCCTCCTTCTCACCACTTTGTACTGGCTTTCTCCCCTCTACACTCTCAGTTCTGATGCAGGGTCTCGATCCAAAATGTTAACTGTCCCTTTGCCTCCACAGATGCTGCTTGACCCGCTGAGTTCTTTCAGTTTGATTCTTTAGCAAATATAGTTCTAAACTGATTTCAGTGGAACTAATTGATGAGCTGGTGATGACCAGAATTGTGCTTATTCCTAGGCAGCATGGCTTCCACAATAATCCTGATCCAGATGAGCCTGGAAGTTGGAATGATTCTTATAGCAAGGACAAGGACAACAGAATGTGGACCATTTACCTTCAACAGGCGCATTGGCTTGGGTTTGCCTTATCAACTAGTTAGAGGTGTAAAGGCCATGAAAAGGGGCATATACAGTACGTGTGCAGAGGTATGGATAAACTTGAGTCCAGTTTCATGTGAACCATGTAGAATGACGAATGTCACCATTAAGCTGAAATGCATGAAAAATCAGCAGGTACAAGAGCAAGTAGAGAGGGATATGTGGTGATATACATGGATAATACTATAAGTTGGACATTTGTACACAGCATTACTACACCTGCTCCGACAAAAGCAGGGGGGCAAGAGGACAACTGGGATGTAACTCGGCTTGGATCCAACAAGGTGAAGTGTCCAGTTGGATCAGATAGTTCCTTCCCCTACAATCTCACACAGCAACCAGGTTTGGTGAGTCCCTGTGCTCTAAAAGGCATAACCAGGGTTTAGCTAGTATTCCAATGCTGCACAGCAATATTACCCCAATGGTAGGGGTAATACTGATTATCTCAATAGTTGAATCAGGTGCTGAACCATATCCTCTGCATCAGGTGAAAAACATCTTGATCCGGGGAAACCTATTTCAGGTATGAGCCAACAGATGTCAGTGGGACGATAGCATAGCGGTTAGCGTGACACTATTACAGCGCCAGCGATCGGGGTTCGATTCCCGTCACTGTCTGTAAGGAGTTTGTACGTTCTCCCGTGTCTGCGTGGGTTTCCTCCCGGTGCTCCGGTGTCCTCCTACATTCTAAAGACATACGGGTAGGTTAACATGGGGTTTAAAATGGGCGGAGCGGACTTGTTGGGCTGAAAGGGCCTGTTACCACAATATAAATAAACTTCAAAATTTAAAAAAAATTAAATTTAAAATTTAATTTAGTACCATTAAGAAGACTGGTACAATTAGAGGAATATCCCTGAGTAGCTATTGCCAAAGGGACACTTAACTATACACCACATCCTGGGGGCAAGGGCAGGAAGGATGAATGTGGTCAAAGCCAGGCAGAGGAAAGAATACTAGAAGTATTGTTCAATGACCATCATCACACTCACTCAGGGTGCTGGGGCCAGGGGGAATACTGTGTTACTGCTACCAGGTTTCTGCTTTAAACTCTGGTGCTATGGGATAGACTCTACTGACATAAAAGAATAATAAAAAAACAAGTAACTTTAAATGTCATAGATTGAGTGAGAATTTGGACCGATATGAAAACACTGTGGGGCCACTTATTCACACCCATGTACAAGAAATTAAAGAGAGTTTAGGCAGAACAGCAAAGAAATACAATGTTTGGCAACAAGACCCGATGGATTTGAGGAGGGATCTAGGACAGAATCTATGTTGGTAAGAATGAGGCATTGGGGACTGAGTGTTGAGATCCATTCCTGGATACAAATTATTTCCTAAAGAAGCGAAATAAGCAGGAAGCCAAAGCTTTGCTTAAAGAACAGCAGAAGTTGTTACTACTTCAAAGTCGGTAACCGCAGGTGAATCTGTGTCTCTCTTTGCCCAGCTGCCTGATCAGCACTGAGGGGCATGAAAACCAAGACTTGTCAGAGCCAGTTTACTTGGACTAGTTTACCAAATATCAAAGGAAGGGCCTGAGTGGGTTCAAATTAATATTAAACAATATTATGTTGCAAATGGCAACAAATCAAAAAACATCTGTGTTAGAAAGGGGATGTGGGGAAATGGTAAAGCCTGGTGTAAAACACTGAACAGATGATTACCACAGTATATCAAGGGATAAGAATTTGAGCTGACACAGCAGCTTGTCGGTTCTGGACGGTTGAGTGTAAGCTTAACAAGGTCAAGGGGCTCAGACCAGATTTAACGAAGTCTTAGATACAAACAACCCAAGGACATATGTACATCAAGATGATATCACCCCCAGACAGGATAAACTACCTCAAGAGTTGCCAGATAAGAGGAAATGTAATTACTGCTTGTAATGTAATGAAGATGAACAAATGGAGAAGTGTGTAGTACTCTGAATGGTTGTTGATTTCATGCTAGGATGTAATGTACCTCGGGAAATGATCTCTCAGTGCCAGAGAGATTGTCTTACCACTAATGTAAACTAAGGACTGCTTGAGGTTTAACCAAAAGACGTGTTGAAATAGTTACACTGTTCATGCTTAAAAAGCAGTGAAATGTACACCAAGGAATAATTGATTCAGAATTGCGACAGGATGGGAGGAGACCATTTGGCCCATCAAATCCATGTTAATTCCTTTTGCAACAATCCATTTAGTCCCATTCACACACACCTTCCCCACACAATCCAGATTATTTTCCTGACCCAATTCACTATTGAAAGTCCTAAGACACTCTTTCTACCAACCATATGGACAATGATGCCTACCTGAATGCCAATTGCTGCCTCATTTTAAATGTCACTGTTGCCATTTTTGACACATCTGGTAAAATTCTTCAGTTGTTATGTTTAAATCCAATTGCCTTTGCATTCATTTTGTAACATGATATAGACTTCAAATTTTGTAATGATGATTTTAATCAATTAGCTCAGATTTGCCCCAATACATTGGTGAGTACAATGTAAAGATTATTCTTTGTACATAAGATCAATGCAGTTTAAGTGTATGCAACTTAACACCAGATTTTTTATACTAGTCCAGAATTTTCTTGCTCTTTGGTATCAGTTCCATGAGCCCTTCACTAAGAGTTTGTCCATCTAATTAACATTACCCTCTGAAAGTGAACAGAGAATACAGTTGTAATATACTGTGCCCAATTTTGCATCAAGAAATTAACATGCAATAGGATCTGAAATCATCTAACGCTTGGTAGGATCTGTTCTCTGAGAGGATGAAGCAAACTCTGAAGTTCAGATGTAGTTCCTTCCCCACATCCACAATTTTGTTTTCTCAGCAACATTTCCAGCTCTACTAACAAAAGCCTTGTGAGTCTCTGAATCTTGAGAATCTTTTGAATCCCGCCAATTCTCTCAAAGCATTTATGGTTAGAGAAACAGCAAAGGCTCAAGCAATAGGAGATTTCTCCTTTTTAGCCTTTTCATGGAGGTGGAACAGGAGAATCAGTGGCAGGTGGCTGCAGCACACTCATCCACATGAACAACCCCTTCCCATAGGACAAAGAGTGCAAAGGTTGCACCAGGATCTGTCAGAGGAGCAGTGCATGTGGAGACAATACCACAATTGCCTGCTGCTTGAAGTTCTGAAGGGAGGCTGGGAATTGGTTGGGAGGTCTGAGGCAGAGACAAAGGTTCGTACTCTGATTGGTTGGATATGATTTGTAATTCAAGGAAATGTAGAGAGGCATCAACTCTTCACCATGCATAATGACCTGGATTTTGCTCAGTGTGGTTCATTGTCTACATTTGCCACTAAGATATACAGTTTGCTTAATACTTAGGTTATGTTTGTCCATAAAGAAAAATATTTATCCTATGCAGTATGGATATGGATATATATATCCATATGGAGTGCAGTAGTGGAGCATAGTGACAGGTTCCCCAGCAGGAATCCTTCAGTAAGCTCAGGACTTCTGTGTAGGGATACACTTGTGCCATAGGCATAAACTTGCTGGCACTTACAAGGTAATTATTAGCAGGTTACCGCAAAACCCAGCATTGCTGAGGATAGAAGGATGAAGGGCTGTATACTGAAGCATGCAGATGCCATGAACATAGAAGATATGGTAATTTATAAATGTTTGAGTAATAAGAAACTAAAGATCACAGGCAGATTATGTGAGTAGTCAAAATTATGACAGATGTGTGGGGATAGAAGGTTATCCACTTTGGATTAAAGTGAGGTAAATCAAAATATTTTATTAATGGTAGAAAATTAGGAGCAGAGATTTTGGATCACAAGATCACAAGATAAGGGAGCAGAAGTAGGTCATTCGGCCCATCGAGCCTGCTCCATGGAAATGGAAATGAGAAGGGAGAAGTGGCGGAGGGGAAAAGAGAAAAAAATTAACCCCAATTTCCTGCCTTATCTCCATAACCCTTGATACCTTGACTAACTAGATATCTGTCTAT
>JARFYF010000104.1:79499055-79509308 GCA_030265395.1 Rhina ancylostomus
TATCCCTCTCACCTTAAAGCTATGTCCTCTAGTATTTGACATTTCTGTCCTAGATGGTTTGTAACCATGGGGGTTCAATCTTGAGGGTCCTTGTAACCATAGGGGTTCAATCTTGCTAACAGCTGTACAGATAGTAGTTGTAGAACAAAGGCAGGAAGAAAACACAACCTGCAATCCTTTAAATCCCCAGGTCCCAATGGCCTGCACCCCAAGGTTTTGAAGGAGGTGGCTATGGCAAATATAGATGCACTGGTTGACACCTTCCAAAGTTTCACAGATTCTAGAACTGTTTCCACAAATGTAATGCAAGTCTTTAAGCAAAAAACCCCAGAAAACATGGAGAATAATTGGATTTTCAGGCAAAGTGGGTAGAATGATACAAGTCAAGGAGCCTCATCATTGCTAACTATTTGGAGAGTCTCATTATCTGAGTCACTGCTGTTTATTATATCAGGGACAGAATCCTTAACTGCCTTAGGAATGACATGTTGCAGGCCCATCCCTGTCTGAACCATCAATGAGGGTTTCCTGGAAAATCAGATGTAGACAATAATGCAGTGAAATTCTTCTGAAGGAATTCTTAAAGCAACCTTGCATCTTCTTTGTTGCTTCCTTCTTTGGACCTGTAACATATAGTGAAATAGATTCAGGCAAGCATTTCTCCGAGGGTAGGTTGCTGCTTGCAGTCTTAGTGTTCTCCATTCTCAGTGTTGGTAGAGGTTTAGATTTTGGCTGTCTGTTTTGCATAATTGTGCTGCAACATTTGATGTAACAATATTGCTGTACTATTGTCAAAAGTTAGTACTAACTCAGTTACAGTTCTGGTCCCTCCAACAAGAAATGTCCCTGGA
This sequence comes from Rhina ancylostomus, assembly GCA_030265395.1. Lineage (NCBI taxonomy): Eukaryota > Metazoa > Chordata > Chondrichthyes > Rhinopristiformes > Rhinidae > Rhina > Rhina ancylostomus. The sequence goes on from JARFYF010000104.1 coordinate 79,499,907, forward strand.
CTTAGTATTATACTCAAATAACACAGCAACACAGTTGTAGGGCCTGGTGTTAATTAGCTGACAGTCATAAAACATAGAACAGTACAGCACAGGAACAGGCCCTTCAGCCCACCATGTCTGCACTGACCATGATATCAATAACTAATCCCATCTGATGCACATAGTTTGTTTTGCTCTATTCATGCCAGTTCAATGCTTCTTAAATGTTGTTATTGCATCCACTTCTACCACCTCCCTGGCACCTACCACGCACCACATAAAGCACTTGGCTCACACATCTCCATTAAACTTTGCCCTTTCACTTTAAGCCTATGTGCTTGAGCATTTGACATTTCCACCCTTGGAAGACTATTTACCCTACCTATGCCTTTCATAATTATATACTTCTATAAGATCACCCCTATGCTCCAGTAAAAACAATCTAGGTTCGTCCAACCTCTCCATATAGTTAGTATACACCAAACTGTGTAACACCTTAGTGAACCTCTTCTGCGTTTTCTCTAAAGCCTCCAAGTCTTACCTATAAGGCAGCAACCAGAACTGCACACAATAATCCAAATGTGGCCTGACCAAAAGCTTTACAGCTGCAACATAACTTTCCAACTTTTATACTCAATGGCCTGACCAATGAAGGCAAGCATACTGTACACCTTCCTTAACACCCAATTCACTTGTATTGCCACCTTCAGGGAGGTATGGACTTGGACCCGGACCCTAAAATCCCTCTGTACATCAATGATCCTGAGGGTCCTGTCATTTCATGTACACTTTCTCCTTACATTTGGCCTCTCAATATGCAACATCTCATACTTGTCTAGATCAAACTCCATCTTCCATTTCTCCACCCAAAGTTCCGAGTAATATAGAATTAAAGCATCCCAGAACTAACTGGTCCTGAGATAAGCTGTTCTCTTACTGGTCAGCAAGTATCACGTGTTGTTCCCCCTCCTCCTGCTAGAGCATCTTGGGTAAAAGCTAAGACCTCCTGATAGGGAAGATGTGAAGGATGCATCAAATGATGACAAAGTATCTAACCCACTCTGGAGAGTACTGCATGATGCCCTGGAGTGGTGCAGACACTGAAATCATGTCTCATGGATTCTGATGGCAATCTCCTTGGGCTCCAGGCAATTCCATGGAAATTATAAAGGCATTCTGCTGCATTAACTGAAGCATGGAAAGGAGTCAGAAACCAAGGAAGAAGAGGATATCCTCCAAGATCCAGCCCTCAGTGTACAGCAGCACCAAAATTAGTACAGACAACTCAGGATGTCTAAGAATAAAAATCATGTGAACTCCCCACATGCATGGCACCAACCTTGCAGCAGCCTCCAAAGTAGCCAGTCAGCCTCCAGAGCTCTGTGCAGCAGACTGCAGATTTAAGTGTCAAATAAATGGACAGTCCTTTAATTAGCCCAGCTGCAGTGAATGGAGAGCTATGAAAGCATGGCTCCCTGTGAGTTTCCAACTATTTTTTCTAGAGAGAAAAATGCAACTGAATTTCAGCTACAATTAATTCAAATGAACATTGCCTGACAAACAACGCAATCTATGCCAAATCCAAACATCCTACTGTGCCTGCCAATACTAAGTCAAATTTCATGAATTATGCAATTTATGCAGAATAACCACATTTTCACAATGTATTAAAATATTGAAATTCAAATGGTCAACACTAAATCCAGTTTTTCAGCAAGCATGCTTTATACCATCTTTGCTGACTTTCCTGGTTCCCTCTTTTGAACTGTTTGAGTGATCATTGTGTTACAATGCGCATTATAATTGCTGACAACTGATCAAAGGGGCTTTCTTGCACATTATCAGTATGACACAATCCTTTAGATGCAATGCATTTTTTAAAATATAGGAAGTATTTTACAGTGAAATAAATACCTTCAGGAATATAATTCCCAAAAGACCCATAAATTACCTATTACTCTGTAAAATGGTGACTCCCAAATCTTTGTGATAAATCATGACTTTGTCCTCTTTTTACATGGTAGAGGCCTTAGCCAACAAAAACAGGAGCTGAGATTTTCCTATAAATTGCATCTTTATTACACATACTACTCATGGTGGAGCATTGGATCACATTTCTTGGAGTATAAAAGCCAGCAAGAGCAAAAGTGAACATATTTCAATGTTCCTAATGCTTTGAAGATTTTAATACATTTGAACCATAAGAAAAGAATAACAAACACATCATCATTGTTCATATATTACAAAACACAAACATACTCAGGAGGAGCATGTGCTTACTTATCTGAGCAGACTGTTGGTTCCTAATGTGTAATGCTCATATCAGGTTTATAACAACATGTTCCCATAAAGAAAAGTCTGATTACAATCAAATGTAAATATCAATCAAAGTAAAGCAAATGCAAATTGAAACATGTTTTTAGGATCATAAATATTTTACAAGGAGGGCAACGATATGTTTAATTAACTGTTCAAATTTCACAATTAAACATTTCTTATCTGTTTTCCTCTGTCACTTCCACCTCCTCTCTTGAAGGCAGTGATCCTGACTGTGTGCAGCTTGCAAAGTGCCAGTTGTTCCTGGCACTTCATCTGGTTATCCACTTTTCACATGTGAGCTTGATAAGGTGGAATAGGCTTTATTGTCATTGCTGTGTGGTAAACTCATCATTTCAAATCAACTGCCCAACTCATAATTTCCATGTGGTAGGGAGTATAACAGATACCAATTCCCAATTCTGAATCTATTTCCTACTGGTGAAAGTTAAAATGTACATAGGAGTGTGATCCAACTTAAAGGCAGTCCCATTCTCCATAAAGATCACTATGTAAATAATTTCAAACAAGTCTCACTGGATTACAAAAGGGAACAGGAACCATGCTAAATTATATCCTCCCTAGCCTATTAAGGCAGCTCTGTCACTACTCAGGCAGAAATTAACATAGACTGAAGACCAAATCTGAGAGTTTCTAGGTTTCAAAGATCCAGTTTCACACATGCCAATGCATTTAGCAATTGGGTCTCTTGGGAATATAACCTAAATTTAAGTGCAAAACACCAGCTGAGGTAGTTTCATTCTTTAGGAAAAATTGTATTGACAAAATGACAACCATCGCAAAGAAATGCATTGTAAATAACTACATTGCCTGAAAGTCATATTTAACAAATACTTATAAAATGTAAAGTGCATCATTTAACAAGTGCATCATTATAAAATGGAATTATAACCTTTTTTTTCTATGCAAATATCATGATCAAAAAAATAATTCCATCCACAGATTTCTAGGATTACAACTTCCATATCTTGGTTAACCTTAGACCTTCTGCATAAGTTTTAAAGGAGTGAATCTCTGAGTGCAAATGGAGTTGCAATCACAAAAGAAATAATTTCCACAGGAATTTAAATATCTGCATAAAACTAATTGTACTCTAAAGGTAATACATATTCATACTTAAGTGTATTATCAATGTATATAGGCCAGATAGATATTTAGGTTTTTGATATTATAAATATGAGTCTACTACTTACTAATCACATTTCCTAACTTTAATTATGATAATTAAAAAAAGTTTTAACAATGATGTTTTGTCAAACTTTAAGCATTTTTTGAAGGTAAATTATTCCTAATTTTCTGTTTTGGGGAAAAGAAATCCAGACAAGACAGTTCCATGGGTGTGACAGTGGAAGAAAGAATTATTGACTACAACAGATCATATTTAATGCTGACCGATGTACTGTGTTGTGAGTGGGCACAACTAGTTTCAAGCATTTACATTTCATGCTGAGGCAGAACTAAAGTAAATTACTGGTAATTATATCCTGAGTCTTTAAAATATTCAATGCAGAAAATTGGGATGTATAATCAGGATGATTCATTGTAAAATAAAGAGCATGCAGTAGTCCTTGAATAATAACTCAGTTAGTGACCATAAAGGGACATCTATATATGTTACATATGCAGAGAATGGTTAGTTATCATGAACTTTTTTTTGCACAGAAGATCAATGTTCTTTAGAATATGTTTCTAAATCATGTAGAGGGTGCAAATTGACTGCAAGCATTCAAAAGGGAACTAGAAAAGTTTCTGGAGGAGACTGATATTAATGCATAGTATTTGCTCAGCTAATACTCAAGCTCAGCTATTTGGGAATAAAAATTGGAAGTACTTCTTAACACAAGGGATGGTGGAAGTCCAGAACTTGCTCCCCCAAATGCTTGGTCACTTAACTTTCTAAACAGAAACAGATAAAGCTTTGTCTATGGAACATGTCTATTAACTATATAACTGATACATACTTATATGTCATTAACTTGAGTGCTAAAAGAAAAAACTTGCACTTACAGCATTTTTTACAATCTCAGGTAATCCCAAAGTGGTCTACAGCCAATTAAGTACTTTTTTTAATGTGGTATCTGTTGTAATATGTAAACCAATTTGTTTAAAGCATATTTCCTTATGCCACAATGTTATAGGGACTAGATATACCCTGTTTTCATAACAGGGATAGGAATGGTGAGGCATGAGGGAGAATGCCTCTGCTCTTTGAATAAATGGTGCTGGATATTTTAGATTCACCTGAAACTGCAAGCAGGACCTCTGTCTAACATGTCACTCAAAAGGTTTCACATCCTTCCTTTTCATTTCAGATTATGTAAGTGAAAATTCTGATGATATGGGGAGTATTTTAAGAAATTACCAGCATGTACTGTTTTCCTTTTGAAAAAGTAATTATGATTACCATTTCCTTAACTGACACACTTGTAGTGCATTAAAATTCTCCTAGCCACAAAATGCACATCAAATGAATCTCAGTATGACTTAAACAGGATGGAGTACTTTGGTCAGCATTTAAGGGCAATTTGTCTGAGTTTTACATTTACACATGGGCCAATGGGATATGTGTCCAATGCCCCCAACTTAATTTGGGTGGCATATCATGCTCCCTGTTCCCATCTCCATTGAATCAAGAAACCATCAGTTAATGCTTGATCCAAGGATCAGAAGCTTGGCCATCTCCTTTTGAGTGGCTTTTAATGGATCAGTGGGAGAAGGTGACATCAGGTATAGTTGAGAGGAAATTGATTAAAGTTTTTCTTATGAATCTGGAGTCCGATTTATTCATAGTTTCTTGAAAATGCTATTTCATTCACATTAGGAAACTGAACCTGTCAAATGTAAGCAGGTATAACTTTCTTGCTTGGAACAGCATTGATAGCTGGTAACATCTCTCAGAATTGAAATATCCTGCATCCTTCATAGCTCTGGATGTACAGTTTGAATATTGATTGATACGTCTGCATTTTCCCATTGTAAGATAGGTGGCATGTCAATCAATGCCAAGAGTACTAGTCTGTATGTTCAGGTCAATTGATCATATTCTCTGCCACTCAGAACACATGGGTGAAGAGCTAGTCAGTTGACTCTGTACTAAATATGCTGGCACTTTTTTCAAAATGTTAATTCTGTAAACCATAACATCAAAATATCTTAACCTCAACATAATTGCTAGATTATGTTGCTTCTTTCTAAAGTATAAAATTTTATTTTACTTGCACGGTATGGAAAGGGTCTGTTGTCAGATAAATTATCTATCTTGTAATGGAAAGGAGAATTTTATGTACTTGGCCTTGACAATGAATAAATAACACTGACTAAATTACTTGAGATCTACTTTGTCGTATTTTCCACACCAGATAAAGACTGAACAGCTAATGAGGCAAGCCATAAGGAAGAGTCATACAGAACTTTTGCCTACTAATTTAAATAGAAACAAAACCGATTAAGGTTCCTCACCTATTTTCCATTTCCTGTACCTAGGCAATAATATATCCAGGTGCAAAAAGAGTAAAATCTGTCCTGATTTGCTCTACACTTACCAGGATGTGTGGGAAAGTATAAATTAGTGTTATTACAGTACACTCTGTGTCTGTACAGGATTCTGCTGAGGATGAATCTGAAAATGAAGAGAGGATGTTTGGGAAGGATGGAGTTCCCAGGGCACGGAGCCAAATCAGGTGACAGTTTCTAAAGAGATGTGCACATGCACAGGAATATAACATGAAGGGGGTCCATTGGATATGAATCATAATGGAGGGACAGTGACCAATCAGCTGTGTTTACTGCATCGGATAGAATGTGGAATATTTAAAGTAAAAATGCAGCATGATTTAAGTAAGAATCAAGTACCACAGGTGGCATTGACCAGCACAGCGTGAGTAGTTTCCTTGGAACAGAAGTCAAAGCATTTAAAGAATTGTAAATGTGTAAATCCAGAGCTAGTCAAGTTGTTGAGTTGATTCATTTGCAAATCCAAAGGAAATTGAAAATTGGGCCAAGGTTGAAGGCTATCATCATATTTTGTTTCAGACATGGGAGGTGAAAGCATTTTTGAATGGGGAGATAACAGCACTGGTGTAGCTTGAAACACCAGCAAATGCTGGGCAAGGAGTTCTGGGGAAAGGTTTAACACTGGAGAAGCTAATGCTTAGAGAAGCATGCAAATTACTGAATTGTCAGAGCTGGGTGCATGGGAGATGCAAAGGAGGACCTAATGACTCAGAGTCATTCTGCATAGCCTTGATCTTTGAAACAATATGTTCCATAATATCTTTCTAATGGGGATCAGAAGGGAGATGGAAGGATTAGGGGAGACAATTGACAACCATACCCATCAGGATGAAGAGCATTATAGCGATTTGGCTATGGTGGTTTGAAGTAATACATCATAACATGTTTTCTCCCTTGCCAGAAAGGGTTGTCAGTCTGATAACCTTAAATACATTTTTATTTTAAAGATATCTTAATATATCTTTATTAGTCACATGTACATTGAAACACACAGTGAAATGCATCTTTTGCATAGAATTTCTGGGGCAGCCTGCAAGTGTCACCACGCTTCCGATGCCAACATAGAATGCCCACAACTTCCTAACCCGTACGCCTTTGTAATGTGGGCAGAAACTGGAGCACCCAGAGGAAACCCACACAGACACAAAGAGAAAGTACAAGCTCCTTACAGACAGTGGACAGAATTGAACCTGTGTCGCTGGCACTTTAATAGCGTTACACTAACCACTACAACATGTGGGCACTGCTGTCAAAGCCAGAATTTTAGGGCATCCCCACTTGACTGACTAAGCACACCATTTCAGAGGGCAGTAAGAGTCAATCATATTGGTGGGTCTAGAGTCCCCTGTAATCCGGACCAGGTAAGGATAACAAATTACCTTTCCTGAAGGACATGGAGTAGTATTATGACAATCCAGTCATGTCATGGTAATTCTTAACGATGCCAGATTTTATTGCATTTAAATTACCTGACTGACATGGGGGATTTCAAGTCACGTCTTTGATTAATTGTCCCAGCCTTTGGATATTAGTCCAGTAATTTAACTATCAGATTAAAAAAAGACTATACTAATTAAGCCAGGGTAGAAGACTTTGCATGACTTGGTACAAGCAAGTGAGTAAGCTGAACTGAGCTGATTCAATAGCAAGCAATTCCTTAGGCAACTACCAACTATCAGCATATTGGCCTCAGAACATTGTAGACTTCGACACATGCTCAGCCAAATGCAGAGGTGTCAAAGATGAGCTGAAATCTGATAATGGCATATCTGACTGTCTGCTCTACTGCTGCACTCATCATTGAATCCAACGATGAAACAGTGTTGTGCTGAGGAGAGGAGCCACAGGCACTTTAAACCCAGCCATTCAGCTTTAAACAAGGATGGCTGGCACATGAATGGCAATGATAATCATTTAAAAGAGGTTGCTGATCACATGGAATATTGTAAATGTAATTAAGTTTTTGTGTTATTTTCCTTTATTTTACTAATTTTAATCCATTATTAGTGTTTAATGTTATTTCAATTAAATGTATTTAATTAGTATTTTCAAAATCTTTTAATAATTAAAATTTTATTTATTTAAATCCATGTAAATGGTCTTTGAATGTCTCTGGCTATTGGAGACATCGAAAAGCAATGGACACAGTGGAGAACAGCTACAAAAAACAGAAGATGCAGCAGAAGGAATGTAAAACTAACTACAAAGCAAGATTTCGGATGGCTATGAAGCACAGGCATACAGCTGTAACAAGTACTGTATATGTATACAAGCAGGCTCTGCTACAGCAATTCATAATTACACACTTAAAATGTTAGATATAAATGAGCAAATCTTCCAATGGAGGCTTAGAACCCTGTCATCTTAAAACTGAGGTTGAAGTGAAATCTCAAAAGTCATGATCATAATAAGATCCCAACAAAAGTTGAAAAAGCAGAATTAATAAATAAATGATTTCTAGTGAACTGGAGTTCTTTTTTCTCCTAAGTCTTTAATAAGCACAGATATAGCTAAAGATCAGGAGATTGATACAAGTAATAATCATTTGGTCACTTAGTCGTCTCAAAAAAAAAGTATCCACAATTATTTTGTAACAATATCTAACTCACTTATGAACTATTATTTGGTTTTTCCTTTTACTGCTTTATGATTGCAAGAATAAAATGAGTCAATGAATCTGCCACAACATGGAATTACATACTATATTACTTTCACATTCTTATTTTTGAGTTAAAAATGACTATAAAATGTTTATTTGGTGACAACTGACTGTTTCTAAGTCTCAATTGCCAACTTCAATTATCCTTTCAATAATCAGCTTTGCATCTTAATTTAATCAGTAAAGCATCTTTAAAGTACCTGAGATATGATCCAAGAAGCATAGATTCTGGAGATTTTCAATCCATTCAGTCAATGGATGAAAACTAATATTGTCATGTTTACTTTGAAAAAAGTTTTTTTCAAGCAAACTTTTTTGAATGAGTCTGAGATTCTCCCTACAACCCCTGGCATTTAAATTCTGACACAGTAATTGAATAGATCCAACTATTAGAAAAACATGGTACATAGTCAGAATTAACTTCAGAAGTTACCTGGGCACAGTGAACCCGGAACAGACAAAGGGAAAGAGGAACCTTGCTGCCAGGTTCGAGGTTGCAGTCAGACTTAGAGGACTCAAATGAGGTCTTGTTAAGACAGGCTGAGGAAGAAGGCTAATGGGCTGGAACAGTGAGGTGCCTGAGGAAGCAGCTGGCCTAACTGGAAGTATGTATATAATGTTATGGATCATTGGAGAGTCCAGCTCCAGTCTTGCACAAGCTTTGCACAAAGCCATGAAAGATGTCGCCAACTCTTTTTCAACACTGGCAGACCCATTCAGCATGCCGCATTTGATTACTGATGTCTCAGGTCCCACTGCAACACAGCAAAGCACCAAATGATTAAATGCTGCATGATAAGTGTCCTGGCACTGCTGCCATTTTTGAGGGCATGCCCAAGGGAGAGCCAGTGTCTCCATCGTGTCATCTCTCAAGTTGATAGCATTGCTGATCTTATAGCTGCAGCTCCACCAGT